>CM066732.1:48395000-48995000 GCA_033961575.1 Aselliscus stoliczkanus | reverse complement strand
TGAATTGAGTCACTGGAAGTGGTACCATGGGCCGGACCTGTATGATCTAACCAGCAGGCGGAGCTGTAGGGGTCTGCACCGTGAGCAGAAAACACTCAGAACTCATAGGCAAAAGCCTTTTATTCCCTAATGAGCTAGGTTATTCTCCAAAAGCAACAAGTCCTACTTATCTTTCATGGGAGTAAGACTCTCTGCCCCTCAGCCTAGAAAAGCTCTATGATGCTCTTGAAATGTGAAGAAAGCTTCCTAACTCTGATGCGAGAGGAGACTCTCATTTCTGATCAGGCAGCTCTTAACATTTTTTCTGGTCTCATTCCACAATGCCAAAAAATCGTGTGTGCTCACTGTACTTGGAGAATGGTATGTGGCCTCAGACACTTGAGGTCACATCTAGTTTAGAACTCATGTCAACTGTATGCGTGTTTTTGGTCGTTTCTCCACAGACTTCATGCACTTTCTGATTCCTTCAGATTCTCCATCTTTTTCTTGTGTTCCGACTTCCAATGTTTAGAGTGTATGGAATGCTTTTTTTTTTTAATTGTGGTAAAATACACATAATATAAAAGTTACCATCTTAACCATCAAGTGTACATTTCAGTGGCAGTAAGTAAATCCACATTGTTGTCCAGCCATGACCACCATCCATTGCCAAAACTTTTTTATCATCTCATACAGAAACTGTCCCCATTAAATACACTAACTTCCCATTCGCTCCTCTTTCCAGCCCCTGGCAACCACCATTCTGCTTTGTCACTGTGAATTGCACTCTTCTTGATTCTTCATGTAAGTGGAATCAGATAGTATTTGTCCTTTGGTGACTGACTTATTTCACTTAGAATAGTGTGACTCAGGGTTCATTCGTGTTATAGTATGTGTCAGAATTTCCTTTTTAAGGATGACTAATATTCTGTTGTATGAATGTACCACATTTTTCTTATCCATTCATCTGTGGATGGGTCCTGGGGAGACTTCCACTTTTTGGCTGTCGTGAATAATGCTGCTATGAAAATGAGTGTACAGATATCTCTTGGAGACCCAACTTTCAATTCTTTTGGGTGTATCCCCAGAAATGAAATTGCTGGATAATAGGGTTGTGTAATTTTTTTATTTTTTGAGGAATGGCTATACTTTTTTCCATAGTGACTGCACCATTTTGCATTCTCATCAACAGTGTACAGGGTTCCCGTTTCTCCGCATTCATGCCAACACTTGTTATTTTCTGTTTTTTTGTTTTGTTTTCTTTTGGTTTTTAATAATAGCCCTCCTAATGGTTGCGAGATAGGATCTTTGAGACACTTTGACCACCTTTTCCTCTGCTTGGGTAACAGCTACCTACCGATGTTTCGGTAGGTCACGTCTGGACAGCCTTCCCCAAGAACCCCCCGTAATATCTTTTATGTTAGGTACTGTAGTTCCACTCTTTGCTTCCCGTAGCTTAGAACTTCCTGCATTTGATTATAGTTTGCTTGTTTAATTTGCCTGACACTCTACCATGTGTTGAGTTCCATGCGGGTAGGAGTATCTTTCTTGATATCACTGTCGCAGCCACTGTTGTCTCCTCAGGCCCTGGCTCTCGGGAGAGGCCATGGCTGGTGTAGGTGCACCTTGAGGTTTCCCTGTTCCCCAGACAGTCCCAATGTGCTGCGACGTGCAGCCTGGACTTCGTAGGTAAACCGTGTGAATTCAGATCCCAGCTCTGACATTCACTAGCTCTGTGATTTTGAACGAGGTATTTTTGTCTGTCCTAGCCTTGATTTGCACTGCATTACAATGGGGCTGGTGATATCTGCCTCATCCTGGAAGATTCCTGTAATGATCGCAAGAGTTAGCATAGGTAAAAATGACTATTCCGGTCGGTAAACGAGAATGAAGTGAGCGAGAGGAAGCAGGGGTGCCGAACTCCCCAACATCTTTAGTCTGTCTGGTGACATTCATTTCAAATGAAAAGCAGGAGCAACTGACTTCAGAAAGTTCGGAAAGCAAAATGTTAACCTTGATGTTGGGCATATTGGATCTCAGGGGCTGGCGGAGACTTTCCTGTTGTAATATCCTGGAGACAGTTTGAAAGGTAGGTTGGGGCTGGAGATGAGGGTGTGCGTGTTATCTGTAAGGAACGCATTTTAAGAAGATGGGATCGCCTCAAGGAAGAATGCCCTGTGGAGCCAGGAGGCGCCGAAGGGCGGGGGGACGGCAGCTAGTCAGGGCGAGGGAGGAAGACCTGACGCCGGAGGCGTAGAGGAGGTCACAGAGACCCAGGGAGCAGGGGCTTCCAAGAGCTGCCCAGCGCCTGCTCAGCGGGACTGCCGTTGGGAAGAACTGGGCAGAATGGCGGTGTGGAAGCCAGACCACAGCTGGGGGCAGGGGAAGGAGGCAGCAGGGACTCGGGGGTTTCTCTTCAATTGTTCTTCGGGAAGCTTTGTAGGGAAAGAAAGGACTCCGTGAGATTGGAAGTAGCTAGAGTGGGAAGAAGGAAAACCCAAGGAAGGGTTTCAGTAATGAATTAATTGATTAATGCATAATTAACTTTAATATGGCAGGGTTATTTTTAAAGTCGGAGGTAACGGAAACATAAAGGATGAGGAGGACAGACCTTGGCAGAGGAAGGGGTTGCTTGATGATGTAAAGTAGGGCTGTGATGACTGGCACAAGACCCCAAGGAAGGCAGGAGGGAGTGGGCCACTGGGACAGACTAAATTGTTACTCTCTAAAACTTTTATTAACGTGTATACTGAAATAAAGTGTTTTGAACTCTTATATAGCGTTTGTTTTGTAACAGGAATTGCATGTACCTTTGCCTCATTTCTCATTTAATTTCATCTTCATAACAGCCCTGGGAGGTAGGTATGATGACTGTGTCTATTTTACAGACTGGAAAACTAAGGCACAGGGAGGTTTAGTGACTTGCTCAAAGTCACACAGCTAGTAATGAGCAGAGGCAGGATTTGAACCTTTGAGTCCTGATTTTGGAGCTTCTGCTCTTAACCATTTTTTTAGGCTATGCTGTCCTGCCTTCTTTCCTTGTGGTTGGAAGCCACTTAAAATATTATATGTCAATTATAATTTAATATATATATATATATATATATATATATATATATAGTCACGGGATATGGAATATAGTATAGGGAACAGAGTCAGTGTAATAGATGTATATGATGTCAGGGGGGCAATAGATTGGGGGAGGGGGCTTATCATTTTGTGAGGGGTGAAATATATAACTGTTACATTGCTTTGTACACCTGAAACTAAAAAAGAAAAAAAAAAAGAAAAAAGGCATCTATACATCTACAGTTAAAAGCCAAATAGCTAAGTGGTTAGTCTGTCCTCTTACATCTCAGGTTGGAGTGTTGATTTTCCAGCGTATTGAAATTCTACATGTGATAGTTAGGTTGGGTTGCAAGCCCTGGCATATTTGAAGAAGAACTTCATTAGGATTATTACTCACTTTTTGTCAGGCCAGCAATGGTCATTTTTCCTTAGTGATATAATTAGCAGAGGAAACTTAACATAAAATGCACACATTGAAATAAGATTAATTCCACGCCAATGAACGTGCAGAGTTTTATGCAATGCTTCAATCAAGAAATTGTGATAATAAAGCGTGTGTATTGACTTTCTGGAAGCCTTGGAATGGTAAATAAAAACAAAAAGAAGTATCTCCTTGGTATTATACACCCCCAACATAGATATTAAATAACTTAATATTTTAGGTATTTTTCCTTAACTTTCATTATAGCTCAGCAAAACTAACAGTTGGTATAGCTGTGTCAGCAGCAGCAAAGGGATTTCTGTTGTTTTTAAAGGAACATATCGTGCCTTGTACAATCCATCTGCGACTACACAAGGCAGAGCGTTTCATGTATGATTGCGCAGCAATTGCTAGGGAAGCAGCAGAGAGCCAGAGAGGGACAGTGGAGAGCTGAGGCTTATTAGATGGACAGCCACGGAGGTCACTCGCTGATGTCTTTACTGCCACATCATGTCCATCTGTGTTCCCATGGCAGCTTGTTTGATCACGGTTTAATGGTCAAAGCTTTGTAAAATTACAAAGAAGTCAAATCCTACTGGTCTCAAGTGTTGTTGTTTACCATCGGCCTGCTAGCTGGAAAGTCCTTGGTTTGATCGTACCATTATTGCTAAGCTGGGCAAGACACATGGTGCCGCCTCATGGAGCTCTATCCTCTGACCTGCTAGTAGAGAACTAAGGTGTTAAGATGGCAAGATGGAAAGTTCCCTGGAGATTGAAATGTGACAGAGAGGATTTGACTTTCTCATCTAAACAGGTGTGGCCACGAGGAGACTTTTTCTCCTCCTGGGAATGCAAGGGGTGCATGTTAGCTCCTTGGAGCTAGAATGTAGGTACAATGGCAACGGAAGAGCTTTAATTAATCTGTTCTCTCTCTCTTACGGTTTGGAAGGGCACTGCCCTTGCTCTTGTATTCACTTACAGAATTATGGGCAGCGTTTCGATTGTGAAGGACAATCTTGGGTAAGTGATTATCGCTGTTTTCATTCGAATACTTGGAGGTGGCCCCAGGTAATTCTAGTTTACAAGGCAGTTACTCCAATTGAAGCCTAAAGAAGTTAGAATTGTCCTAAGTCATTGTACCTTGAGTAAAGAAGCCAACATTTTATTTCGTTAAAGGAACTTAATTGCTCTAGTACTAATATTCGTCAGATGTGGAAACTGCTCTTCCCCCAAAGTATCAGTTCTTTCCACGATCCATCCCCAACCTTTACTTCTTTTTAGATCCTCTTTAGCTGCTTTCATCATAGAAATTTTTGTTTTTAGGCAGCTTTCTTTTCCTTTTGAAACTGGGACTACATTCATAGATTTGATGATTGTAGGTGGGAACTGAAGATCAAATTGGTGAGACAAACAGGTTTTGATATTCACATTATTATCTAAAGAGCTAAGGTATATATTTTGTACCTGTGGTTTTACTTATTTATTTATAAAAATTCCCCTTGAAAGAGTAATTTATGAGATCACAGGATGCTGTGGCTACCTTTGTGTAATACTTGGGAAAGGATGAGTAGTAGTGAAAGGTGCTGTCTGAGGGAGGATATTTTATAGATGCTGGAAAATGTGGTGTTACAACTTGATGCGAGAGAGGCGAACTCCACTAGGAACTAATTAATTAGTTAGAAAGTTGCTCATAATAAAAGAATGAAGGAGGAATAAAGAGAATTCTAATTAATCAACTTGCATAAAACCCAGATTCTTTGTCTTTACATGGACACAAAGTACAGTCTTAGATTTAAAACATGAAAAGATAAATACCCCAGCAAAAAATGGACAAGAGACACAAACAGGAATTTCACAAAAGAGCTACTGCAAATGGCAGTCAATGTATAAAAAGTTACTCAACATGATTAATAATCAAAGAAGTATAGATTAAAGTGAACTTGTTTTTTCATTTTTCGTCTTGCCAAAGATTAAAAGTTTGATAAGAACTGGAGTGGTGTGTGAGTATATGAAGAAATGGGTATTGTCTCTTGACGAGCATGAAATGGACACCGTTTTCCCGGAGGGCAATTTCTCAATCTGAATCCAGAGTCTTCATAGAACATACCTTTCGACCTAGTGAAACTCCTGCAAGAATTTTTATCACAAAGAAATCATCTGTGCCGTCTTGTCAGATGGTGCAGTAAGCTCAGACTTTGTGTATGCCTTCTGCTCCAAACACATATCACTGACAGATAACACATTAAAAGAATAAAAGATAAGAAAAGAGTCACAGCTGGACTTACAGACAAGATATTGTTATGGACCAAAGAGAACTAAACGTGAAGGGACAAGCTGGATTGAAACTATGGCCCTGCAAGGGCTCCAAAGGTGGAAACAAAAAGTAGTAACTATGAGTTTGAGTCCTATGGGATAATAGGACTAAAAGTTTATCAGAACTAAGCTTACTATGTGAAGTTGTACTGCTCATAAAAGGAGGCTGAGGAAAGACCACGATGTCAGGGAACTCGCTTATCTGGAAAAATGAGTCTTGGGGGACAAGATAAGATGGATAAAGAATAGAAACTGAATCAGCCTGATTGGTTATGGAGTAATGGGGGAGAGGTTGTAATGCCCCCAATCACCACTGTGTGAGGGCTGGTCCTGGACTAGGGACAGGGACCCTGGTGGAGGCAACTGCTAACCACTGTGGGGAAAAGGTGAGCGCAGATGGAGAGGGAGAAGGGAAAGCAAAGACAAAAACATCGTCCACTCAGAAAGAGCCTTCAAAACAGAGCCTTCAAGACAAAATACCAAAATGGCTGAAGAAAATAAATGCTAGTAAAGATAGCTCTTTCTTTTTTTTAAAGATTCTATTGGGGAATCGGGGAAGCGGAACAGACAAGTTGCTGTCCTTTTGTTCTTCAGTCTAGTTGTGGAGGACGTCGCTTCACTGGCCCATGTTGGTATTATCATTGCGGTCTTCCTGGATGAGGCAGATTGGTCGCCAGCCACTGGATGGCCCCTCACGGCAGCTCTTGGCAGCTCTTGCTGGATGCCAGCCACTCACTGTAGCTTACGGCAGCCCACTGCTGCACCACTGCAGCCTACGCCATCTCTGGTAACTTACAGCAGCCCAGCTCCAGGTCGAGCTGTTGTTCACCATCTTAGCTGTAGAGGACGCAGCATTACTGGCCCTCATGTGGGATCCGAACTGGGGCCCTGCTGCTCAGAGCTAGCATCCCAAGCCAACTCTTAACCAGTGCGCCACTTGGCCAGCCCAAGATGGCTCTATCTTTACTAACAGAATCAACAATGAGAACAAAAATTTATTCTAGATGAGATGAATTTTATAGGGAAGTCATTCAAAGACTAAAGCATGTTCAGCAAATTCACAGGGTAAGTAAAGGCACCACAGTTGTAAAAATGAAATTTAAAACTGCCCCAAAATATGCACAGATGGAACAGGAATAGCTACCAATAGATGAAAAAAAACCCCATTTACAAATTTTGGAAATAAAAAGTATAATCATAGAAATAATAAACTCAATGTCTGGGATGAATTGTAGACCCAACACAATTAAAAAGAGAATTGGTGAATTGGAAAAAGTACTGAGGAATTCACCTAGGATGTAGCATAAGGAGACAAAAGATTAAAAAAAGAAGAGAGACCATTTAAGAGACTTGGAGGATAGATTGAGAGGTTCCAACATGTGTCTAATATGAGTTTCAGCAAAAGAGAATGACAGTCATTGAGAAACAAATTTTGAAGAGCTAAGAGTTCACAATTTTCCTTACTTAAAGAAAGACATGAGTCCTCATACTTTGAGTAAGCACTATCATGTTGAAACTGTAGAATATGAGGGATACAAAGAAAAAAATCCTTAAGAGGTTCAATGGTTCAGGTTTTGATGCATATTATCAACAAAAGAAAGATTCTTATTAGTAAGAACAAATGCTAGAAGATGAGAATATGAGTAAAATCTTCAAGTGCTAAGGGGATTACTGTTCATTTAGTTTGGTTTTTTTAAAAAAAGATTTTATTGGGGAATTAAGGAAGGGGAACAGACAAGTTGCTGTCCTTTTGTTCTTCAGTCTAGTTGCGGAGGACGTTGCTTCACTGGCCCATGTTGGTATCATCATTGCGCTCTTCCCGGATGAGGCAGATTAGTCACCGGCCTCTGGATGGTCACTCACCGTGGCTGTTGGCAGTTCACACCAGCTGCTGGCTGCTCGTGCTGGCTGCCGGCCACTCACTGTAGCCTATGGCAGCCCACTGCAGCAGGGGCTGCAGCTATGCCGTCCTGGGGACTCACAGCAGCCCAGCTCCAGGTGGAGCTGTTGTTCACCATCTTAGCTGTAGAGGGCAGTGTCACTGGCCCTCATATGTGGGATTTGAATCAGGGCTGCTGGCGTCCCAAGCCAGCTCTTAACCAACGCGTCACTCGGCTGGCCCTCATTTTAGTTTTTGAAACCCAAGTAGTCTTTGATTCAGGAGTAAGGAAAAAATACAGATATTTTTAGTGACCAAAGACTTGTTGAGTTACCATCCATAGACTCTCATTAGGGAAACTGTTACATGTTGTAATTTAGCAAGAAACAAGGGTGAGCATAGAAACTGAAAAAAATGTATTGGAAAATTCACTGAATTATTGGTTTAAAATACCACCTTTCTGTTTTAAAATGAATACAAAACTAGAACTGTAGATAACATTAAGTAATGGGAACGTGAGAAAGGAGGTAAATTATGTGTGATCCAATATTAGGGACTCAAAAGAGGGCACACTGTTGGTATTGCTGATTTCTAAGAATAATAAGGAAATAGGATACATTTGAGAAATAAGATGAAATGGATACAAATCTAAAAAAATTCACATTACTGAAATTGCTTTAAGAAGTAGTGAAAAGTCTGACTACAGCAATGAAAGAAAATTGAAAGTCTATGCCTTAAATGGCAACATTCTAGTTTTGCAGGCAAGATATTACCATATTTAGGTAATCTCACTTTCCCCACTCCCTGTTTTTAAAACAGTTTTTTTGAGGTATAATTTGACATACAGTAAAGTTCACATATTTAAATTGTACAACTTGGTAAGTTTTGACACGTGTGTACACTTGTTAAACCAGCACCAAAATCAAGGTATCGCACATACTCACTGCAGCAGGTAGTTTCCTTGTGCCTCTTAGCCATCCTTCCTCCCCTCTTACTCCAACACTGGCCTCAGGCAGCCACTAATTGCTATTTGTCACTGTTGACTAATTTGCATTGTCTAGAATTTTGCATAAATGGAATCATACAATATGTACTCTTTGTTTTAATCTCTGGCTTCATTTACTGAGCATACTGATTTTGAGATTCGTCCATGTTTTTGTGTGTCAATAATTCATTTCTCTTTATTACTCAGTAGTGAATTTTTGTGTTACTATACCATGATATTTTTTCAATATACAGTACTACAATTTCTTTTCTATTTACTTGTTGAGAGACGTTTGGGCTTTTTTCAGTTGTTGGCAATTGCAAATAAAGCTGCTATGAGCATTGATGTACACTTTTTTGTAGGGACATGTGCTGTCACGTTGTAGGTATGTATCTTAACTTTTTAAGAAATTGGCAGATTGTCTTCCAAAGTGATTGGTCCATTTTATTTTCATGAGAGCAGTACATTAAAGTTCTAGCTTTGAGACTTTTGAGAATAGAAGTTCTAGCTTTGAGACTTTTGAGAATAGAACTTCATGAATTTGATCGTTTAATTTATTACTTTTTTTCTTTTATGTGTTGTGCTTTGGTTTTATATCTAAGAAAACTTTGCCTTGCCTAACCCGAAGACTCAAAGAATTTCTTATTTTCTTCTACTAATATTATAATTTAGATTTTATATTTATTTTTAGGTTTATATTGATATATTTACCCACTTAGAATTAATTTTTATATATGGTAGAAGATGGGGATTACATTTTTTAAAAAAAGTATGGGTATCTAATTCTTCAAGCAGTGTTTGTTGAAAAGAATTTCCTTCTCCACTGAATTAACTTTGAACCTTTTTTAAAAATCAACTGACCACAATAGGTGGGTCAGTACCATGCTGACTTGATTCCTGCAGTTTTATAGCAAGTCTTAATGTTAAGAGTGAAGTTCTTCAGCTTTATTCTTTTGCAAAGTTGTTTGGCCACTTTAAGTCTTTATATTTCCAAATGATTTTTAGAAGTAGTGTGTCAGTTATATATATATATATATAAAAGCCTGCAGGGATCTTGGTCTTGGATTGGATTGGGACTGTATCAATTTGGGGACAATTTGACATTGAGTCTTCTGACCCATGAACAGCGTATTTCTCCATTTATTTAGAACTTCTTTAATTTCTTTCAGCAATGTTTCATGGGTTTGTTTTTTGTTAATAAGTTTGGAAAATCTTTTGTTTTATCCCAAAGTACTTTATATAATTTTTGATGTTATTGTTTATGGTATTCTTAAAATTTTAAATTTCAGATAGTTGCTAGTATCTAGAAATACACTAATTTTTGTACATTGATCTTGCAAACTTGTTATATCCAATATTATATCCTGCAACCCTTCTGAACTTACTAGTTCTAGTAGCTTTTTTTGTAGACCCTGTATACAGGTGCTTATATCATATGCAAATAAAGACAGTTTTATCTATTCCATATTTTTTCCTAGTCTGGATGCTTTTTGTTTCTTTTTCTGGCTGTATTGCACTGCCTAGACTGCCTAGAGAGGTGACAGCAGACATCCTTGCCTTGCCTTTTTCCTGCTCATACTCATACGATGACATCATTTAGTCTTTCTCGCTAGGTATGATGTCAGCTGTAGAGTCCTTTATCAGGCTTGGAAGTCCTCCAGTTTGCCGAGTGTGTTTAGCTGGATTGATTTTGGGTATATCTGATGTTCTTACTGTATCAATTTGATGACCATATGATTTTGCTCTCATTGCCTGATAATATGAAATTATGTCAATTTTCAAATGTTAAACTACCCTAACATTTCTGGGATAATACTTGGTCATGATGTATTATCCTTTTTATGTGTTGTTGGATTCAGTTTGCTAAAATTTTCTAATAATTTGTTTCTTCACAAATTATTGGTCTGTAATTTTATTGTAATAATTCTGCTTGGTTTTGGGATTGAATTTCATTAATTTTCTGGATGAGTTTGTGTAGAATTGATATTATTTCTTAAATGTTTAGTAGAATTCAACATTGAATGTTCTGTGCTTGGAGTTTTCTTTGTGGGAGTTTTAAAAATACAAATTCAATTTCGTTATTAGATACAGGGCTACTCAGGTTACCTTCTTGAGTGAATCTTGGTAATTTGTGCCTTTCAAGGAATTTTCCTATTTGGTCCATGTTCTAAAACTTATTGGCATAACGTTCATAATATCCCCTAATTATCCTTTTAGTTGGTATGTTGAGACTTCAATGTTTTTTTTCCTTATAAGCCTTTCTAGAGATTTTAATTTTCTCAAGGAACTAGCTTCTGGCTTCATGGGTTTTCTTTACTTTTCTGTTTTCTATTTTATTGATGTCTACTCAGATCATTCATAATTTTCTTTCATCTGTTTACTTTGGGTTTCATTTGCTCCTCTTTTTCCATTTTCTTCAGGTGGAAGCTGAGGTTATTGATTTGAAATCATTTTTCTTTTTTAATATAGGCATTTAGTATTATATAATTTCCCTGTAAATATTGCTGTAGCTGTAATGTAGAAAGTTTGAAATGTTTTGTTTTTATTTTATTCAGTTTAAAATACTTTCTAATTGCTTGTTTGATTTCTTCTTTTACCCATGGATTATTTAGACGTGGGTTATTTAGTTTCCAAATATTTGGGGAGTTTCGAGATGTATTTCTGTTATTGATGTATAATTTAGTTCCATTTTGTCACAGAACACTCCCCCCGCCTCAACTTTATTGAGATATAATTGACATATAACAACATATAAGGTTAAGGCGTGAAGCATGATGATTTGATATACATGTATATTGCAAAATGATTACCACGACAGGGTTACTTAACCCCTCCATCACCTCACATAATTTAATAGGTTCTATTTCCTGTCTTACATCTCTGTCCCCTTTACTTGCTGGAGCTGTGGACTGGGCATAGCCCTCAGGGGAGGGTCTTCACGTGCCCCTCCTGCCAGAGGGGAGAGCTGAGGCTCTGCAGTCCCTCTGGCTTTCTGGGTGGCATTTGTGAGCAGGCTGATGCGTTTGACACGAGTGTGACAGCAGAGCCGTGTGCTGTAGAGCCCAGCCGTGTGGATTTATCTGTACACCAGGCTGTGGAGTAGCAGTTAGCCAGATCTGACAATCAAACACCAGCGCCTCCTACCTCCATTCCGGAGCGCATGTGAATGTTGTGTGTGTTCACCAACTGGGTGGCATTTCACGAAAAGAAATTGTCAGAGCTGGGATTTTTTTTGTGTTTTTTTTTTCCTCTGCACTCTTGCGTGTGCTAGTGTGCGATAGCTTCCCCCTCACATACTTCAGTGTCCATCATGCAAGGATGCCTTTCTTGAAGCTAAAAATAAGGTCATCTTCATCTTTATACTGGATTCCATGGTAAGAATTGATGGGTAATGCGTTTGAGTTGATAGTAGGTAATATGTTGATGTAGTTCAAAGTCAGGTCCCCTTCCGTTATTTCCCACCTCTCCCTCTGACAGATAACCACTCTAATTGTTTGCCACACAGCCTTTCTGTTTCTGTCTGCAGACACAAGCAGACATTTTGTCTCTTGCCTTTTATTTCCTGACCAATCCCAGAGAGCTTTTTTGCGTCTCTAACAGCGGCCTCCCTTGTTCTTATTTACTTGTGCTTTGTGTTTCTTTCCTTGTGTGGCGGTCCCTTGGTGTAGTTAGCCATCCTCTGTGGATGGACACTTGAATTCTTTCTCATCTTTTTGTTTAGTTAACAAACAATTCACATACCACAAAATCCACCCTTTGAAAGTGTACCATTGAGCGGTGTTTACTGTGTTTCCAGGCAAATGTTGTACAGATAGTGATCCAGTGAGGAACGTGTGTATACGTTCTTCTGGACATTGTACATCTGTAGGAAAAAAAAAATCCTTGGAAAGCAGGAATTCTGGGGCAAAGGGGAAGTGCGTTTGAATGTTGCCGGGAATTGTCACTGCCCTGCATCGATGTCGTGCTGTTCTGGATGCCTGAGTATGACAGGACTCGTTTCTCCTGTGCACAGAGTGCCTTTGTGTTTGTAAACAAAGCCATCTTAATTTTTAAGAAATGTGTGATATTCATGAACTACCAGTTTAATCTAACATTGATTTCGGATTGATTTCACCCAAGTCAATACGGCCAAAAGTTCTTTTTAAATTGATAAACGTTAGTTAACTCACAGTTGATCTGATTAGCTCCTTGGTAAAATTGAGGCTGTGGATGCTGGTGTGCGGAGCCGATTTCACCGCAGTGGTCTGAAGTTGAGTGAGCTCCCGTACCCCATTCTTGCCTGCCAGATAGCTACAGTGATGCTTACAGGGTTAAAATTAAAATTCCCAGTGGAGGAAGACCATTTTATAGTCTGCTTGCCCTAGAGTAGGAATGGTCTTGCAGAACGTTACCCTTTCGATACAGCCTTCCAGGTTCTAACGCTTTATATAAACTGTTTGATATGCTGAACCTCAACGGAGCCAAGAAGTGGTGGTTTTTATAATACTTAAGCTGAAGTAATAATTATAAACAGCATTTCAGTCTCCGCTGGTGCTTGTTGACTTATAGGATCGGCCTGCTGTTGTTTAATCTGATTAAAGTGGAGTATGCGATTCCTTAGGGGAACCTGCCTTTGAGCTCTGTATTATACACAGATTAACTTCATGAATACTCTTGAAGAGATCTTTTTTTTTTTTGAGAGCAGTGTCACTGGTCTTCAGATGTGGGACCAGAACCGGGGCCGCTGGCTTCCCAGGCCAGCGCTTAACCACCGCCCCACTCGGCCAGCACTGAAGAGATCTTAAGTTGGCACATTCGTAATGGGGAGGTATTTCAAAGTTTGAGATATCATGTGCATTTGAATTATTCGAGTCTTTTAACGATGGGTTAAATTTGGGGAGGATAGTGGTATTTAAATATTATATCTATAAAAAGGACTGGTAAAGTGTCACAGGAAAATGCAGGCTTTCCTGAGCCTGAAGTGAAAATCAAGGTAGAGATTTTGATTAAATTTGTGATGGAGTGCAGGAACGTGGAAGTGTATGCATGGAAATATCATTAGTTCTTTCTGTGTCCCAAATAATGGCGAGTGTTGAAAGCAGATAAACCACTTAACCCATGATTTATCCAAACGTATGGTTTATGTTAGTATCATAGATCTTTCGTAAAGGAAAACTGTTCATAGGTTAACTGATAAGCTGGTCTTACTATAGATGAGAAAATACCTACAGTCAAAGCAGAAAGCTTTCCTTCAGTAAACAGATGAGAATATTGTATATGAGTAAAATTTACTGTTTCATCTCTGTTAGGTCAACTGGTTGCTATATTTCTATTCCCTTTTTTTTTTTTTTTTTTGAGGGCAGTGTCACCGGCCCTCATATGTGGGACCGAACCGGGGCCGCTGGCTTTCTTTATTCACTGTGGATAATTATACAGAAGATCCAGAAAGAATTTGAATTCTTCCCAAATGTTGCTCTGGGCTGCCCCATGATGGTTCCCTGGGGTGGGGGAGGATCGCAGGGCCACCATGTCTGCTTGGGCAGGTGTTTCCTGCACACGACGGTGCTCGTCAGAGCAGGTGGCGCCAAAACCCAGTTTGTGTGCCTTATGGAGCTGGGCTGCATCAGCCCCAACCAAGATACACCATTGTTTAATTCTCATAAAGGCGCCTTATTGACTGACAGCAGCTTCGGTACACATTCTATGGCAGTTTTACTTGAAAAGAAGGTGTTTCTGCCTTTTTTTTTCTTTTAGAAAATTCCTGTAGTGTATAGATAATTTCTATGTGTATGTGTGTCTGTGTATACACACATATGCCATTTATAAACCATGTTTACACACACACGCACACACACACGCATGCTTGAATATAAGGTCAAATAGTCTTTGAAAAATAATCCCTTGGAAGGAGGGTGTCACCTTAATTTCTTATAAAATACTTTATAATATGGGAACCTTTCTTAACTTAGTTTGAACAGCATGGTGCCTCAGGTTTACCCTGTTATCCAAAAGTAGAGTGTTGCCATGAAACCTCTCTTAAGCTGAAATAGCATAAAGTGGAGAAGCGATTACCATTAATTTATATGGAAAAATTTTCAAGCATTCCTGGACCAAAAAGTAACCTACCAAATCATATCAAAATAACACATAAAAAACCTAAAGTAATACTAGCATATAGTAAGAGCAAGAATGATAGGATGAACCCACAGCCTATATAAAGTAGGAATCATGTAAGGACAGTATAGTTTCACTTCTTAAAAAGACTGATTTTTTTCCTTAAATATAAGATAGTGGAACACTACACTTTGTACCCCCATCAATCCACTTAAGCAACAGACTCCATTTTATCCATTACTGGATGCTAACGGAAAGAGACCACTTGGCTACTAACAGAACCAATAGTAACTTCGGCAGCTCTCAAGGTTCTTTCTCTCTGTGTGTAAATAGTACAAATGGTGGTGGCAGGCAAGTTCGGTGCACACGTAGTGTCACTATTTCCTTCACCATGATCAGAATGCTAACTACATCCAGTTCTATGCTAAGTGTAATGCCCTTATGAGCTCTCTTAGGCTTTTCTATACCTTAGGCACGTCTTGCTAACAGATACACAAAGTAAAGTGAGATAAAGCCCAGATGCTCACAGACAAGTTCAAAGCTGTGGGGCTTGATGCTGAGATGCTGAGTGTGGTTCCGGGGAGGGAGCTTGGCAGGGCCACTCTCACTGCCGGGGCGCCGCTGCCTCCGTAACGGCTTGCTGCAAAACAAACTCTGAACAGTATTTTGGCTTTTTACCTTTTTTCATAATAGCGAAAATCCCTTTCTGATTTCTTTTGATTAGCGAAAACAGGTAGTAATATAGGTCTCTGTGGAAGCAAAGTGACGGAATGCGAACTTTTGGAAAGTTGGGGATGCCTGTATTTGGGAAGACCTAGTTTCCTGAAATGGCATCAGGCACTGCTAACTATGGGTCCTTAAAAAGATTTCCTTGTAGTATTGGAAAAGAAAAGAAGCAAAGATGCTTAACACAGATTTAATAATTAATCTAGTGATGAAAGATCACTTTAGATAAGTAATAATGTGAGTGATTATGGTCTCAAATAAAAATTTACACGATGAATAAATATTGCAAATATCCTGACGTTATGCACATGGATACTTGTAACTTGGTTTGGTATTTCCAGTGATAGTATCATGGAAGGATTCAAAACCTGCCGTTGTCTCCAGCAGGTTACACAGACAGGAAGGCTTGTTCTGGGAAACTGCATTCAGTGACTCAAAAGACAATTCTAGTGATAAAAAGACCATGATGTTAAAGATACATGTCAAAAGTGAATGAAATTCTTTCAGAAAATGTGACAGTGAAAAAAATCATTATTTCTATAATGTGTCACTTAAATGTGTGTAATTAAATTAATACATTTTATAATTGGCACTTGACTAATTTCTATCTCTAAAAGTTTATACATGCAGGTTGGCTAATTTTTTTTGTGTGTGTGTGTGTTCTCTTATTGGAAAAATAAGGGATTGTCTAATATTTTGAGTCCCTTTATAGTCAGCCACCTATAATTATTATTTTAAAACAGAAACGGAGGCTTCTTGAAGAGCTTGAAGACACTTGGCTTCCTTACCTGACCCCCAAAGATGATGAATTCTATCAGCAGGTAAGGTCTCTTAATACCTTGATCAATTTGTGGTTGTGTGTTCTGATCTACGTGAGTGTACCAGCCAGAGAGGTGGAATGAGGAGTGCCGCGGTCTGATTCCTCCTCCAGTGACTTAACTGCTCATCACTCACAGGACGTGTATCATCTGTTCCTTTACAGCCTGCGTTCTGCTCACCTGTCAGCTTTCTGCTTGACCGTAGCGCACTGTTTTCTGCCCCCAGCACCCCGTGCGCTTCCCCACTTCCTTGCCTCTGCTCTTTTGTCGCTTCTGCTTAGAATATCCGGTTGCCAGATGGCCGATTCTTTAGGACGTGACTTACACATCACGCCCGTAGTGAAAGTTGCCACGACTGACTTTGCCTGAAGATGGAGATGACTGCCCTCATCCTGTGCTGCTTGTCCTTCCTTTACACGTACCTCGGTGGCACCCTCCACGTGGTCTCGCCGTCGTGGGAGGCTGCACCTCTCTCCCTGAAGCACTCGCCGCTCTTCCTTTCAATTGCAAGTGACAAAAATGCAAAGAAACTCATTGTGGAAGAAAAGGGAATGTATTGACTTATCTTAGATGTCTAAGAGTACTTGGCTGAATCCAGCTTCTCAAACATGTCCTCTGATCACTGTTTTTCTCTGTTTCTGGGCTTTCTCCTCTGTGGGACTTCATGCTGGACAGACTCTCGCCAGACAGCCCAGGAGGGCTCTAGCGGCCCAAGGTGTGTGGCCTTGAGCCCACGGGATCTTAGAAGAAGGTAGCGGTGTCTTTTTCCTGGTTCTCTGGTCCCCCCGGGAGCCCTCTCATTGCCTGGGTAGAGTCATGTGCCTACTTCTGAACCAGTCGTGTACAGCGGGGTGACGTGTGCCTGGCCTAGCTCATGCACCCACTCTTGGAGGAGGGTTGGAATGTGACCATTCCCACTCAGGCTGCATGGACTGTCAGTCAGAGATGGATGGTCCTCCCAAAGGAAAATTTGGGTCCTGTTTCCAAAGAAGGAGGGGCATCACATGCTGGGCAAGAAAAATAGTACATTTCCACCCATTCTTTCCTACTAGAATGGCAGCTCCTGGATTCTCAGAGTGGGGCCACATCCTCCTTGTTTCTCTAGCACCTACCACGCACCTGCATATAGCTGTCTCTCCATCACTGTGGAGGGAAAGCAGGAGAGAAGGACTTTATCCATCTAGGATCCAGGTCTCTTGACTTCCAGGACATTGTCCTGTCATCACCATTCTCATTAGATCTCCACTGTCTTTCACCTGGTCAGCCCTTTTATGGATTGCTCTAGTTTTCCTCTTTGCCCGTCTTAATCCTTAAAGCTCTAGCACATTTTCTAACCAGGACATAAATCAGAGCACGTCAGCCCCCTGCTTCAAACCCCGCAGTGGCTGTTTGTGGCCTGGCTCCTGCATCTCCAGCCCCTTGTGCCCTACTCATCCACCTTTTTCCCCATGCTGGATTTTTTTTTTTTTAAAGATTTTTATGGGAGCTGGCCAAGTGGCTCAGTTGGTTAAGAGCTCTCTCAAGAGTGCAAGCTGAGCTCTGAGCAACAGCAGCTCGATGCCCAGCCTGAGCTGAGTAGCTGCTGAGCTGCCAACAGGTGGCAGGATGGCTCAGCTAAAAATAAAAACAATAAAAAAAAAAAAATATTTTTATGGGAATTGGGGGAGGGGAACAGCGTTGGGGAACCGGGGAAGAGGAACAGACAAGTTGCTGTCCTTTTGTTCTTCAGTCTAGTTGCGGAGGACGTTGCTTCACTGGCCCATGTTGGTATTGTCATTGCGCTCTTCCCAGGTGAGGCAGATCGGTTGCCGGCCTCTAGACGGCCTCTCACAGCGACTCTTGGCAGCTCACACTGGGTGCCGGCCACTCACTGCAGCCTATGGCAGCCTGCTGCAGCTATGCCGTCCCTGGGGACTCACAGTAGCCCAGCCCAGCTCCAAATGGAGCTGTTGTTCACCATCTTAGCTGTAGAGGGCAGTGTCACAGGTCCTCATATGTGAGATCCGAACTGGGGCCACTGGTGTCCCAAGCCAGCTCTTAACCAATGTGCCACTCGGCCAGCTCCCCATGCTGGATTTTACAGTAGCTCAGACTAGCCATATAGTTTCATACTTTGGGCCTTCCTGCTGCATCCTATGCCGATGTGCCTCTTTTCCTTGGTGAATTTCTGAGTTACCTGTTGGTAACAGCTCATGTGTCATCTCCTGTGGGACACTTCCCTCTGCAGCCCAGGGGGTTGTCATCTGCCCCCTGTCATGTGTACTTGTAGTACTCTGTGTATCTTCACTAGCTCTTCCCTCCTTTTATTGTAATTTTTTTATATGTATTGGGTTGTCGGGAAAGTCATGACGCATTTTTGCAATGAAAAACAGAAAAAAGTACATCAGATGACTTTCCCGACAACCCAGTATGTGCTTGTCTCCCTTGTCTATACTTTGTACAGTACCTGGCTGGCAGCTAGTAGATGCTTAGTTAGTTTGCTTGAATGAATGGATGCATGCATTAGTTAATTTAAAAAGGAAATGTGTGATAACGTTGAGTAGGATTTGAATTTTGTTTTTACACACAAACATTCCTGCCAGGGAGGTGGTACGTCTGGAAAGATTTGCAGGGTTTACACAGAAATGTCATATCCCAGAGCGGTAGGGTTTTCTCCTTTGAACTTTTCTAGTTTTCCAAATTATCTTAAATGCGCATGTGTTCTTTTGTAATCAGGAAAAAACCCATAATTTTAAGGAGTACCCTTAAAACAGGTAAACCCACAAAATGCAATCAGTTCTTAAATCCTCACTAATATTTTCATAGATATAAGCCCTCTGGTACATGATTACCCACAGTTATAAAGCCACTGCTGCACCATTTCAGCTTTTGTATTGGAAAAGTAGTACATGGAGAATGAAACACGAAAGGTTATCAGCCCACTGTGCCCTGAACCAGCCATACACTGGGGGATAAAAAGCAACTCAAATGCAAACAGAACAACTATCAAGGCTTCTCTTTTATCTTTCCAAGACCCACAACAAACCTGATACCAATATCTAATCACTTTAAGTGCACCTTCTAAGGAGGCTTAGTGCTTCAACAAAACCTTAGGAGAGTAAATCTGTTCTCTTAAAAGATGAAGTGAAAATACTTTTTCTAATGACACGGATACATAGAAAGTTCCGACCTGACACTGGATCCCCTAAACAGGCCCTAGCCGCAGGAATACCAGTCATAAAGGCAAGGCTCGATGCAGCTTCTGTCCTGGGCCGGTGCTGGTCTCACACTGCGCCGCGGCTGTGCCCAGTGTGTTATGGGTGCTCTCACCCCTAAGCCTCCCAAGGGCATCATTCACTCAGCTGCGACGCCTCTTCAGGCTTTGGGCCCTGGCGCTGTAGGTATTATCACTGCTGTTTTAGAAACCAGGAGAGACGAAGTGACTTATCCGAGTGGCAGAGCTGGAACAAAAGCCCATATTTGTCTGATCCTAAGTCCTGTGCGCTTTCTGCTGTACTGCACGCTTCCTGTATACCTTGCTCAAATTCAAAACACCTTCAGAGAAGTTTTTGGATTTCTCTCCATAAGACCATATGGAGAAAATAACACCAAACTCAAGAGCAGAAAAGCAGAGAGAGCTGCTGTTGGTTTACCACAGGGCACGAGATAATGAGGGGCCACGTAGTCAGAAAATGGGCTCTGGCCTCCAGGTGTACGAGCCCTGCCCCTCTTACCCAGAGACGGTGCCAGCCTCCACTGCATGCCCTTCTGCTCTCAGTTATTGGCACTTTGCGTGCCTTGGTTTGTTTTGGCACTGTTCTCAGTGCTTTTCATGGATTTGCTCATGTAAACCTTACCACAATCGTCTGAGGCAGAAGTTATGAAAACCCCATTTAAACGATGAGAACACTGAGGCACAGAGAGGTTTAAGACTGTTTGAGATGTACCCGCGGGGCGTGTCAATCCCAGACCTGAGCCCAGGCATTCTGGCACCAGGGTCTGAACTCTGAACTGCTGTACCGCTTCCCTCTTCCCTGTACCTCTCGGCGCTTCTGCGATTTCTGTGCTTCTGTCCCGGTGACCCCAAAGCTCTGTCCCCATCCCTGCTCTCGCCGGTGACCTCCAGTGTGCCAGTTACAACTGCCTACTGGGCGGCTCCACCTAAAAGTCTTGCAGGTACATCTAATGCAACATGATCCATGTGAATTAATTACTTAAGTAAACAAATGTATTTGGCTCCCCCACTCTGTGCCAGATAATGTTTTCGGTACTAAAGATGAAGTCGCAAAGAACAACAAAAGCTTTCTGCCTTCTTGGAGCTTATTTCTTGTGGGGCAGAGATGGGGAAGGGGAGTGAGAGTAAGAGAGAGAGAGAGAGAGAGAGAGAGAGAGACAGAGAGACAGAGAGACAGAGAGACAGAGAGAGAAGGGGAAGGAGAAGAGGGAAGAGGGAAGAGAGAGACCCGGTGGAGATAAATAAAGCCCTTCGGGGGTCAGGGATTGCCATTGTAGGTGCGGGGTTGCTAACAGGGTGGTTACACAAGGCGTTGTGGTGACGTTTGAGCAAAGACCTTATGGGGGTGCAGGGGCAGGCCATGCGCATCGTTGTGGGAATAGCAGAGCCTCTAAGGTACGTGTGAGGAAAGCACCAGTGCTAACCGTCTGGAGGGAAGGGAGAGCGTTGGGGGCCTAGAAGAAGAGGCGATCAGAGGCAGCGCCCTCATTATGACGTAGCCTGCCATCCAGGATGAGACCGCTGGCTGTGACTCGGAGACGGGAGGAGACCTGAGGGGGTTCAGAGCACATGTGTGACAGGACAGGACTTACATGTTAGGGCTCCATTTTACAGGAACCCGCTCGCTGTTTACTCTCTTCTCTAGTGGCATCTCCCTTGTCTTAGTCTTCAGATTGGAAACCTTGCTGTCCGCAGCTTCCTCTCATGGCCTCCATCCCCCGTTCAGGCCCTGGAGCCTAGCAGCGTCCCCCACGCTGTTTCTTTTCTCCCAGTTGCACCGACACTAGCTCAGGCTGGCCCCCATTTATCCTCCTCCATTGACACAGTTTCAGCATTCTCCCAGTGGGTCCCCCTTGTGCCCTGCCCGGTGCCACGTGAATTGTGTTGCTATAAATATGTCTGACTTGTCACTCCTGCTTTATACATTTTGCTGGGTCTCTGCTGCCCCTGAGGTAAAGCTTAGCATCTCCGATGAAGCCAGTGACTTTATGACCCCAGACTGCCTCCTCTAATCTCCACTCACTGCCTAACACGATGCCCCGTCTTAAACTCCTGTCATACGGCTTCTCGCTTCGTCCGAGTCTGCTGGGCTCTTCCGTCCTTCCTGTTGTTCCTAGTGTTTCCTCATTGCCTTTTCTGTCTGGTGAGGATCTACTCACCCTTCAGGACCTTGCTTAATACATCCTCTTCTGTGAAGATACCAGGAAATCCCACTTGTTTTGCAGTCAGGAATAGTAAAACTTCTCACTAGCTCTGCCACTTACCTGTAGGCAAAGCTCCCATCATCCCTTTCTCCAACAAATTGCAACAGCCTCCTGACTTCTCCTGCTCTCACATCCAGGCTGTTTTAACACAGCACCTGAAGTGCTCTTTTTAAAACATAAATCAGCTCCTTACACTATCTTGCTGGCCCTTAGGTAGCCTCCCATCTTGCTCAGAGTGAAACCCTAGGACCTTCCTTTCATTTACCTACAAGGCACGACAAGATCTGGCTCCAGACGGCTGCTGTCACCTCCTTTCTTGCTTCTCCCTGCCCCCTTCCCACCCTGGCATTCTTGATCTTCCTAGAATAAACCAAGTACACTCCTGCCCCAAGGTCTTTGCAGCCTGGAACTCTCTTCCCCCCCGGGTATCTGCAGGACTTGCATCCTCATTTCTTGCATTCCTGTGCTCAGATGTCATCTGATCAAAGAGGCCTTCTCTGACCATCCTGTGTAAAATAGTGCCGTTCACCCCTAGGACACCTATCCAACTTACCTGGGTTTATTTTTCTCCGTAGCACTATCACAATCTAAACTATTATATGTTTTACTAAGTAACTAAATACTATGTAAACAGGTAAAAACACTGTATATATTATGAGCTATCTATTTGTATTCTGTACATATAAACACGAGTTCCCAGAGAACATATAGAAGTTTCCCTCTCTGCCTTCCCAGCACCTAGTGCTTTGCAAATAGTATGTGCCTGATAAATACATTTTCAATAAATGAGGACTTTGCAGACATCCTTTCTAATTGTGTATTCCCTGCTCCCACAGCAGTGTATTCATACTTCTATTGTGTTAAGTCTTTCTCTATTGGTTTATATTTCTTTTAAGCTATGAGATGCTATGAAATAGGACCTAACTTGTTTTTATCACTGTATCTATTATTTATGACACTTTGCACACTTTCTGGTATATAGTGGATATTCCATAAGTTTTAAATCAACAACAACCAAAAACAACTATTGAATGAATGAATGAAATGAAGATCTTTGTAACACTTTGTAGCAAACCACATATTATCTATCACAAGACTCCAGAGCCAAATAAGTATATAGCCCATCTGTCAGGGGATGGCTGCCAACTCAGAAGCATTTTACAGTGAAAATTATGTAGAAAATATGACTGATAGAATGCAAATTTCTATAGAGTGCAATATGTAAAGTTATCAGCAAAATCTGTTAACAGCCAGATTAGAAATATATTCCCAGGAAACAGGAGCATCCTAGCACTTTTAAATGAAGGACATTTCCCAAGCCACTTGAAGATTTTAAATTTTATTTCACTCTACCCCAAGGTCAAGTTCCACTGGGCTTTATTTGGGCAAGCCTCCTGTAACCTGGTGTCTTATTCATTTAACACCATGCCTGACTTCCCTGTATGATGAAATTCTTTCAGAAGCACCCCTGGATATGAGTGGAAGAGGTAGGATTTTTCCATAATGGTTTGAAAAAGGTTCAAAATAAAGCCTACCTCCAGTGTACATAGCATTCCACACCTTTCAGCAGCCGGTAAAGGGCAGCATGTTGGCCATTTATATCTAAAATACCTTCCCAAATGCTTATTAAACTAAATAATCGTCATTTATGTCATAGGATCTTTTGTAGATCTCAAAAAATATATTATGTGACCAGACAACTATTAATATCGTTGCATGACTACATACTCCCTGGAAAAACTTTAATGGGATTAAATGAAAAAATTTTTAAACATATTTGGAAATCTGCCAACAGCTGTTCCAAATTATTGTGCGATGTCTGATGTTCTGTGTGTACCTGTCCAAAATGGAAAGTGAACTTATTTGTTTGACAGAATGAATTCGTATTAAATCATTTAGTGTTCAGTTCTTTTTCAGAGTTACTGTTCCCTCTAAAGAAAAACTTAACAAACCCTACATGGCACTTTTATGTATTTGGCACTAATCTAATTACTTTATAAATAATAAGAGAGGTCATTTAGGTTTTGAGTTTTTTTTTTTCCCCTCTTGCATTTCTTTCTTTTTTTGAGATAGTTACAAAATTAGCCAATTATTGTTATTTGTATTCATGGCAGTCAAATCAATTTTCTAGAGCATTGCACAATATTCCAAGTCAGGTTTCAATAGTGCCAGAGCACAAAAATGGGAAATTTTTGAAAATTTAGGGTCACCAAAACAAATCTCTGGTAAATGTAAGAAATGCCTTGAAATTAAGAATTTTTGAATGCAACAATTTTTTCCTGATTTACAAAGTATTTTATGTTTATTTTTGAAAATTTGAGAAGATATATGGATAAAGAATGAAATTGAAATTATGTCCAAGTTCACTACCTAGAGATAAGCACTGTAAACTTTTGGCTGTATTTCTTTTTTTGTGTGTGTGAGCATTTACATACTTACATTTTTTTCTGTTTGTGAAACTAGGATCCTATCTAAATATCTTGTTACTAATTTCTCGTATAACAGTTGTTTTTTTACTTACTGTTTTCATAAAACAATATAAAAATCCTTCTAAAGTGTGTTACTTCAGTACTTCATCACATGAATGATGTCCCATTTTCTCCTCTAATGTCCTATTGAGCCTCTTCTTGGTTTTCAGTTTCTAGTTATTATAAATAACAGTATGGTGAATAACCTTATAATCTTGATAAATTTCTCTATTTCCTGATGATAAATTCTTAGAAATAGAATAACTGGATGGAAAGATATGAGCATATTAGGTTTTAATAGATTTTTGACCAATTGGCCATAAGTGGGGTTATAGTATTTGCATTTCTAATTGCAGACTATCAGAATATTTGATTTTGCACTCACCAACAACGTGTATTACTATGATAAAATTTTATTTTTTGCAATTTTAATAGGCTAAACTAAATTCTATATTGAAGAGCCTTCTGTATTAAGTGTGGAAATTTCTATTGATATGTGTGTATATATATATAAATTTGTGTATATATATATATATATATATATATATAAATTTGGATTTTTTTATTAAGGGTATTAAGCCCATTTCTGCCATATAAATTGCAAATATTTTTTTTCAGTTAGTGTTTGCCTTTTAATTTTATAATCCTTTTTATGCAAAAGTTTAAAATTTTGTACATTCAAATGAAACAGTCTTCCTATTAAAAGTCTATTGATAAACTGTATGTATGTCTGATTTATACACCATAAGTTCACCTTTTAAAATGGTACAATTCAGTAATTTTCATTAAATTTGCAGAGCTGTGCAATCATCTCCACAATAGTTTTAGAACATTTCCAGCATCCCGAAAGAGCCCTCGTGCCTCTTTGCAGTCAGTCTCCCACCCCTGCCCAGGCACTCACTAATCTGCCTCCTATCAGTATTAAAACTTTTATTCTCTGATTCTTATGAAGAAGCCTTAAGCACTGATATTGGAGCCAAGTGCTGGAGGCATAATGGAGAATAAAAAAGCTGCCATCGCCTCCTTTTAGGAGCTTGCAGTCTTCAGGAGAGATTATAAAACACATAATAGTTCAAATAAATACATAGCTACAGACCGATGAGAGCTATGGAAGATAAGTAAAGTGTGTGATGAATGAAAACGGGGATACCTGTTTGAGGGTGATACTCACAAGGTTAGGTAAATTTCCCGGGTCCTTAGAATCATAATTGGCCTGTGTTAAATATATTTCTATAGTCTGCAGCCCCAGCACATACTGAGCAATACCAGCCCAAATGGTGCGAGTATGCGCGCGTGCGCGAGTGTGTGTGTGAGTGTGTGTGTGTGTGTGTGAGAGAGAGAGTGTGAGAGAGTGTGTGATTTCCAGTCTTCTTCCTCTCTCAGCCCCAGGAGTATGTTCTAAAACAAAGTTCCTGGGAATTATCTTACCTTTCCTTAATGTTTTACATTAAGGACTCATAAAATAACACTGAAATTGTTAAGAAGCTATGGAGAAATTTCCTTCTTCATTATCGCTGCTAGTTAGATGGACTTGAGGTTATACTGAGGTCTCGGGGACTTGCTCAGAGAAGAACCAGTGTAGTGATAAAATTAGTTCCTGCTCATGGCCCCGGAATGTTCCATGGCTTACTAGGTTACAGGGCTACCTTCATGAGCTGTGTAAACAGAAAGTGTGATCTTTCTGTTTTCAGTTCCCATCGGGATAAATGAGGTACAGGAACTACAAATTCGGATCAGACCCCCGACAGTCCCCACGACAGCCCAGAGTGGTGTGCCACAGAATTCTGCTTGTTGTCACTTTAAATTTATGGTCCTACACCTCAGATGGGCCCTCTGCGACGCAAGACAATCCTGTAAGCTTTCCCGAATTCATTTCCCCCGTTCCGACTTGACTCCATTTTTCTTTTGCAAGCTTCCTCACTCAGACTTTTCTTCTTACCTTCTGTTTCCTGCAACCTGGAGCAGGCAGAATAGGCCAGATGATGCTGTAGTAACAACCAACTCTCAGTGGCTTCACCCAACAGCATTCCTTGTGCATTTTACATATTGTTTGTGGGTTGGCAGAGAGTCACTCCCCATTAAAGTAATAACTCAGGAATTCAAGCAGTCACCAGCTGGTTACTATGCCAAAGGGAAAAAAGGTATTCAGGAGGGTCTGGCACTGACAATGAAATGCTCCGGGCTAGGAGTGACAGCCATCATTTCTCGAAACTGGACAGAAATAGTCATGTTTCATCCAACTGGAGGGGGTCGGGGAGCGTAACTCTACATTGGGCTCCAAAAGCTGGGCAATGGGAGAGGAATCCAGAACTATCTGGCAAACAGCCCTGATGACCAGCACATACTCTTAGCTAGTGATTCGTTTTACTTTTTCACGGAGAAAAATGGAGGCGCCCCCTCACCCCGCCCCCTCAAACCCTGAAACTTACTCATCTGCCTATTATCAGATTTACGGTCCTATCTAAACGTATATTTTCCTTCTCCTTCCAGCCTAGTCCAATACAGGAAGTATATTTTCTCCTTTCCAAATGTTTTTGATCATATATTCCTGTCAGTAACAAAGCTTGAGCATTAACAGTGGTGTCCTACTAAATATTTAACAACTGGTTCTCTGGGGGAAAGAACAGCCTTGATTTTTTAGAGTTGCCTGATTTCTGTGGTGTAAATACTCTACTATGGCCGACTTCAGCTGACTAATGTGACGTTACTGAATGTGCGGCTGGGAAGATATATATATGGAAGATATATATATGTATGAATAATAGGCTTTCTTGAGCTGATACAAAGTGACTCCAGCATACCACATATATTTTGGAGTGACATATGTATGTACACATATTTTAGTAAAGCTTGATTTCTTTCTTTTTATTTTTAGATGAAAAGTGAACCTGTTGGGGGAGCCTCACCTCCCCGATGCTAGTGGATTGCCGTACAAATCCCACTGGGTCTATCCCTACCCCACCTGGCAGACTACTGTTCTAGACCCTCAGAGCCTTTGCTCCTGTGGTTGGTTGCTCACCCCTCTTCTGCAGTGTCAACGTCTTCCTTTCTCATTCCCACGAGTATAATGACAAACCCTAGTGTTGCCACTCGCCCCTTCTAGCACTCTCTTATCAAGAGCTCCCTTTCCTACTCCCCAAACAGACAGGCCCTCTCCACTTCCTCCTCTTTCATTCCGCCATCAGCCAATTCTTATCTGACTCTTCCCCATCACTCTTCAGAAATTGCTCCTGTCATTGTCACCAGTGATTTCCATGCTGCCAAACCCAGGGGCTAATTCCTGTCCTCATCTCTCTTGGCCTCTCGGAGGTGGTTGACATCTTTGAGTATCCGTCCTCCTTGAACTGCTTCTCTCTTTTGACTTCTGCATTAACACATCTTCCTGATGTTCTGCCCGGCCTCCTTTGCTAAGCCTTCCCCTGTGACTCAGGAGATGGCTTTGGACGCCTCCTGGATTTACGCTGTCTCCAAAGGCCATCTCCTTAGTCTCCAGGGCTTCGCAAACCACCTGTGTGCCGACAGCTCCCACCTGATTCCCTAGCCCCACTTTCTCCTCTGAGCTCCACGTGTGTATAGCCACTTGCTCCCTTGCTATTTTCACCTGAAGATTTCATAGGTATCTGGAGGGCCACAGCTCCAAAATGGAATTCCTCATTCGTCTGTGTTCTTCTCCCTACCATTTCGTATTTCAAAAAATAGTAAATTGTTTATTCGTCTATCAGATCCAGAAATTTAGAAGTCACCTGTAACTCCTTTCCTTTCTTCATCCCTCATATCTAACCCATAAGCACCTCCTTTTGCTCTTTCTATTAAATATGTATTTTATCTGTCCATCTATCTGCCTCTCATCCAGACCATCTTCACTTTTCTCCTGGATGGTTGTAATAGCACCTCATAAATTATTCCATGTTCATATTTGCCTCTTTCCAAGCCATGCCCAGTATTTTCACTAAGAGTGATTTTTATCAATGAAAATCAAATTAGTCTTCTCCCCATGAGTCCTCCAGTGCACTTCCAGTCAAGTCCGGCTTCCTGACTCACCTCCCAGGCTCTGTGTGGTCCATCCTCTGCCTTCTTCTTCACCCTTACCTCTTGTCACTCTGGTGTTTTGCTCTGGTAAAGTGGCCTTCATTTTGTCTCTGGAATAGGCTGGTCTCCATCCTCAGAGCCTTCGTAGTTTTGGGTCCCTCTTCCTGGGAAGCTCTTTGCTTGGTTTGGCTCATGGCTACTACCTTCTTTTCTGGAAGATCTCAGCTTAAATGCCATCTCCTCAGAGAGTCTTTCCTGTGCTAATAATATGTCTCCTACTGGTTTGTTTCTGGGCTAGGACCTGAAGCAATTTGGGGTTACTTTTCCTTATTTATTTACCTGATGTGGTAGAAAGCCCTGTGAGGGCAGGAACCGAATTCCTGCCTAGTATTTTGTAGGTGCTCTATAGACATATTTTGAATGAAAAACAAAAATGTTTGGAATAAATGGTCTTGTTCCATTTATCGTATAAGTGGTAATTACTGAATGAAAATATAGAAAGAAAGTATGTCCAAAGTGGTCAGTAGCACAATACTAAGAAGCAGCCAATCAGATTAAATGTCACTGGGGAAATGTAAAATCCCATGCCTTGGTTTTAAAAAAAAGAGTTAATTTCTTTGTATGGGGTCGGGGAACTCTGGCTTGAAACCAAGTCCTGTGTCAAGCCCTGGGGGCCCGAAGTGGTGGCTGAAAAGGGAATGCAGCCTAACCTACATCAATAAACCCATGTATTTCCGTATTAGAGAGAATTATCTTACAGTACTCTCCTTCAGCGACAGCAGTGGAATTATTACAACTTTCTAAATTGCAGTGGAATACCCCACTCACTCATTCATCCATTCATTGACAATTTAGTGAGTATATTCTAGACACTAGCATTTTCGTTGTGAACAAAATTGCCTCTTGTATTTATGGAACTTAGTGACCCCCTCCCAGAAGGAAGTGACTTCTCTTTCAATGAACATGTTGACAGAGAAGTGAGTTTGTCGTTTATTGAGAGGCCATACGACCTGGTGGTTAAGAACTCATGCTCTGGGACCCAGTGGCTTCAAGGTCCACCTCCAGTACTTATGTGATTTGGGGCAAGTTTTTAAAATGCCTCTATGCTTCAGTCTTCTCATCTCTAAACTGGAGATCAGAACAGTGCAACCATGTAAAGTTGTGAGAAATAAATGAGTTCATGAGTATAAATCTCTTAGAGCAGTCCATAGCACACAGTACACGCTTACTTCCTAGGCGATAAACGCTTAATCCATAAAATTGTGTTTTCTGGAGGGCCCACGGCTGGAAGAGATTCAGAGTGAGGAGAAGGGGCCATAGAGGGAGCCTGCGAACTCAGTGCCCAAATTATATTATTTTGTGTCTATTAAAGATTCTTAATTGAATTTGGACTTGCAAATCTTGATTGGACAGCTGATGACATTTGTTTTATTGGGTTGTTGGAAAAGTCATGACACAGTTTTGCAATGAAAAACAGGGAAAAAATACGTTGTGACTTTTCCGACAACCCTATATTTAGTCTTCTATTTTTAGGCTCGAGAGAGGGGAATCGTCTTTAGAAATACCACCAGACAGTGGTGGTGTTTTTCTTCCCCTAATGCTTACAAACACGCATCCTTTGGGGAATAATAAAACTAACACCATCCATAAACACATACTTTTGCTCTGGTTTTGTTTTAGTGGCAACTGAAATATCCTAAGCTAGTTCTCCGAGAATCCGGCAGCGTCCCTGAGGGGCTCCATACAGAGGTACAAGCAGCCTTCCTCACCCTCCACAAGCATGGCGTCCTCTTCCGGGACCTGGTGAGGGTCCAGGGCAAAGATGTCCTCACTCCGGTATCTCGCATCCTCATCGGGAACCCGGGCTGCACCTACAAGTACCTGAACACCAGGCTCTTTGCGGTACCCTGGCTGGTGAAGGGCTCTAACACAAGATACAGCGAGACTGAAATCGCTGCTGCCTGTCAAACCTTCCTCAAGCTCAACAACTATCTGCAGGTCGAGACCATCCAGGCCTGGGAAGAACTCGTCGCCAAAGACAAGACCAACATCGATGTCGTGCCCGTGTGCATAGGTCCAGACTTCCCCAGGATTGGCATGGGGCCTTTTGATGGACAGGACGAAGTGGACATTAGGAACAGGTCCGCGTACAATGTCACGTTGTTGAATTTCATGGATCCCCAGAAAATGCCGTACCTGAAAGAGGAGCCTTATTTTGGCATGGGGAAGATGGCCGTGAGCTGGCACCACGACGAAAATCTGGTGGAAAGGTCAGCAGTGGCCGTGTACAGTTACAGCTTTGAAGGTACAGTGTGCCCTGGGGACGAGCAGCCCTGTGCGTATGCGGACCAGAGTGGTGTGTGCTCTGGAGCTATACATGAGCATGCGTGCACGTTTGTGTGTGGTGTGTGTGGCGGGGGGCGGGGAGGTGAACACAGCTGCTCTGTGTCTCTTTTAGATTCACCACAGCCTCATATCTGCAGAATGTACATTCCTCTTTCTCCTCTAGCTGCGCCGTCTGACTCATTGTTAGACTGTACGCAGAGAGAATATTTTCACGTGTAAGCACTGCTGTCATTTTGTCTTTCCCATGCCCAGGAGAGCATCATCTTGGTTTCGTGCAGCCAACTGCCTTTCTGTAAAGCTCAGAGTCGATTGAACAGTTGCTATAATTAACTTGCTGATAAAGGGCTGGGAAAACAAAAATCTGTCAAATCTCCCCAGGTTCCCACAGGTGCACATTTCCAGTCTTGCCAAAATATTTTATTATGGTTGACATCACTGTCTTGATGGGAGTGATTTGTGAAATATGGATGTGTTCTTGCCTTCGTACAGTTTTGACTACTGCCTTACCTTGCCAGGAGCCGCGGAGGTGGGTTTTGTAGGCAGACAGCCCTTTCTTCTCAGGAAATTCTCCAACCCCCACCATAAGCTCCGCAGTTTTTGACCTAATAAGGTTGCTGTGGTGAACTGGTTCTTGCCCTTTCTGAAATCCGGCCCCCTTGGAACAGAGATCATAGGCTATCTGTTTCGTGGTCCACCCAAATTTTCCTCCTTCTGTTCAGTTTCTGGGCTTTTGGGGTCTCCACTGTTTTCCAGAATGGGAATATTAGACGAGTAGTTGACTATATCGAGGGCAGCCTGCCCGTTGCTGACTTTCTTTTTAGCCTGATCGTTTGACAAAGGACTACGAGACATGGGGTTGGCTCTCTTGCCTGCTTATCTCTTCCGCTTGTTTATTATAGGTGTTTGGAAAACCGGAATTCTAGATATCGTACCAGGGATCCAAACTGGAACTTTGAAGGGCCATTGTTGCCTGACAACTATTTTTCTTTTTAACGGGATTTCATTGTTATTTGTTTTTTGTTTTAGCTTCCCTGGTGGTCTAGTGGTTAGGATTCGGTGTTCTCTCTCTCTCTCTCTCTCTCATTGTTATTTGTTTTTCGTTTACTAAAACGACTGTTTTGGAAAAGGGATTTGAAGAAGCAATCCTCATGGTTCCCTTTAAACTTCTTACCATTTCCCAGTCTCACACATTTCCTCAGGATAGCTAAAATAGTTTCTAACTTTAAGTCTTCCGCCTGAAACAAGGAATGAGTTCAGCGTTTGGAAATTTCACCGCTTTCTCTGGCATCTCAAATAATGATGCTGACCTAAGAAAATTGCTTGGAGGGGATTTGATGCTGTCCTAATGGAAAGAACCCGGACCCTCTGATCTTTAATTAGGCCTTGCCAGGGGGTTAAGAACTATCGCATCCAAGAACTCTGATGTGAACCAACAATGGCGTTTGTTAGTTTCTTTCCCAAGGAGACAACAGCTCTGAAACAGAGGCAGTGGCATGTGACAGCTCAGGGACAAAGGCGCCTTTGTCCTCCCAGGTACTCTCAGCCCCAGTTTAATGGTCCGATTGTCCTCCCGGAGTGTGGGTGATCAAGTCGTTTTTGAAATCTAGAATATCTTTCAGAAAGGAATTTAAATTTTTAATGAATAGTTTCTGTGGTCAGGAGTAGTTAAGGCTGATAAAGTGTCCAAATACACACAAATACATAAAGGTTTATCCTTGCAATTATCACCTAGAGGAGGGAACTGCAGAATTAGAATCTGTAAGAGCCGTGTTAAGTCCTTTGTTTTCTTAAACCCCGAGGTTCTCAGAAATCTTAATAATAATAGCAATACTGGGAGCTCTCCTTTGTGGAGCACTTACTATGGGCCAGCCAGGAGTATAAGCATATTAACTCATTTCATATTTACAACAACCCCATGAATGAAATACTGCTGTTATCTTCATTTTACAGGTGAGGAAACTGAGGCACAGAGGGATGGTTAACTTTTCCAGGGTTATACAGCCATTAATTAGTACAACTATTAGAATGGGAATCCAGATATTCGGCTTCAGAGTCCTAACAGCTAAGGCTGAATGCCTTGTGAACAGTTATTTACTATCCCTGTGGTACAGCCACCTCTGGGACGTGGGGTTTTGAAATGTCCAGCTCTGGATGGGTTTGGGAATGTTCTATTTGCCCACCCTTGCAGATCTTGATACCCTCATGTCTCTCCTCCACCCCACTTCTCCCCACAGCCCCTGCTGTAGCTGCCACGCTGGCTCTCAGGTAACTGAATTGTGTTAGCTTATTCCATGAAATGGGACCTTTCTCTAGGTTTTTGGCTCTGTGTGTGTGAGATGTTGGGTCAGAGGGTTTACAAAGCATGTCCCTTGAAACTTTTTTGGTGGGTGCATTTCTTCCAAGTGCCTTCTTCCAGGTGACAAGTTATATGTTTATTTCTCTGGTCTCCTTATACTCCTGCCAGAGGTATGATAAAGGTAGACTTGAGAGCCATTTGGGATAAAATCATGTTTGGGATTGGGAAGGGCTTAAAAGGGAGCAAAGAGAGTGGACATTTCAGAGAACTGTCCTGTTTTTTTGTGTGTGTCCTTGAACTTGTTTGTTGAGCATTTGCTAAGGGAAGTTCATCTTAAGAATTGGTTTTCCTACAACGACAATGTCACAGAAAATATTTCCTTCCAAATACACAAAAATGGTGACCAATAGTTATTGGTTAAGTGATGTTTTTGAAGGTGTTCCAGCCTAAGAAGAGGTGTAGGAGCATATTAAACAATGGGTTTTTAATGCCGTCTCTGCTAATTTTATATATATCCAGGAATAATAAGCGATTGCCAGCAAAGCAAGAGTAGGAAAATCAAATACTGTATTTACACATGGCTCCCCAAAACCAAACAGCAGAGTTGCTCTAGATAGTGGGGAGACTCCAAAGGTAAATCAAATGCCATTCTTGCCTGGGGAGGATAGGTGAGATGAAGTGTGCTCTGGTGATTATCCTGATGAAATGATGAACTGTCAGACCTGGAAGAGACTTTTGAAATCACCTAGTTTAAGCCTCTCATGTCACAGATGAAAACATGGAGGTGGGGAGCGTGGAAGTGATTTGTCCAAGGCCGTGTAGTCACTTAGTGACAAGAGAGCGTTACATGCCACAGGAAAGGTTCATGGTCATTACGTCTGGGACTTCAGAAAAGAAGTGATTACCTCCTGCTGAAATTAAATTCAGGTAAAGATTAAGATCTTTTAGGACTTTGCTCTCAATACCTTTTCCCAGTGAAACCTTCGTGTAGACTTATCATGCGTCAGTCATCCCTCTTTGGTTTATTTCTGTGAGTAGAGGTCACTGAGAAGTAATTTGTATAGGATATGTGTAATTATGTGCTAAATTCATTGGCTTCACAAGCAGTTCTAGTTAATAGGTATCTCCAGTAGGAAGATTGAAATGGTACAATTTTTAATCAGGAATGGCTTTGGAGAACCGTGTGTAAATAGTCAGAGTATTTGATTTTCCTATTCTAGCTTTGCTGGCAATTGCTTGATTTTTGTGGATATAAACCAAAAAAGAAAAGAAAAGAAAAACAAACAAACAAATTTTAGCAGAGACGGCATTAAAAACCCATTGTTTAATATGCTCCTACACCTCTTCTTAGGCTGGAACACCTTCAAAAACATCACTTTAAACAATAACTGTTGGTCACCATTTTTGTGTACTTGGAAGGAAACATTTTCTGTCACATTGTCTGTGCAGGAAAAACAATTCTTAAGGTATTTAAGTGCCAAAATATTGCCAAATATTGCAGATTCTTGATATTATTTTCGTGGTCTCTCATGAAGGGCCAAGGAGGAAAAGGAAGCGAGGCTATCCATGACTCCTGTTATATATGTGACAGGCTAGAAAATAGGGACTTTGAAATAATTTTCTTTTAACTCTAGGATTCCCATTCATGTCTTTGACTTGGGAAAGTTGAATCTACTTCAGGGAGGACATTTGTTCCCATAATTGTTAAATCTTTATTTTGAAATGGGTGGCTTTGTATTTCTTAGGTCATCTATGAGACCATGAAAAAAGCTACATTGTAATTGCAGCTTAGAGTTTTGGGACATTCATCTAAAAAATGCTCTGATAGTTAATGTTTTTCTTAGCCTCCCAGCATTGCTGTCTAAGGTCTCAAAGCTCATTTACCGTGTTTGTTTTATTGTATTGTACCGTACTGTGTCTTGTCAGTTGTTTTTGAAGTCACACTGCTCAGTAAAACTTGTTTGGTCTTAAAATTCCCATATATATTTTTTTTACCCCCATGATATTATTTAATCAGTTAACAGTAAGCATCTACTATTTGCCAAACTCTGTTCTAGGTGCCAAGCACATAATAATGAACAAATGTCCCTGCCCTCACAAAGCTTATGTTTTAGCAAGAACAGATAGAAAATAAACAGCTAAGTAGATTATATACAAAGTGTGAGGCACAGGCTTATAATTTAAATGGCAAAGTCCAGCTTCCTTTTGAAGGAAATATTTGAGCAAAGACTAGGAGAGAGAGAGAGAGACAGAGAGAGAGAGAGAGAGAGAGAACAGCAAACTATGTAGAAGAAACCTGGGAAGCCCAGAGATGGAAGATGGTGTTGGAATGTTCCAAAAGCAGCAAGTATGGATGGGATAGAGTGAGAGAAGAGGAAGGAACAGTAACAGAAGCAAAGACAGGTAGGCAAGGCTGGGGTGGGGGTGGGCAGAAGATAGGGTCTCCTAACACTGTGTACCAAGCACTGGGCTTGCACTTGGCGTTCAGGCGGCAGCCATTGTAGCTTTGAGTGGAAGGGAGGCAACACTGGAAGCAGGAGAGCTGAACGAGGCGATTGCAGCAATCCAGACGGCAGACGGTGGGCCAGCTGATGAGACAGAGGTGATGAGAAATATGTTTATGCATAGTCTCATCTTTGCACCAGAAAAGAGTTGTGGTGTTCTGTGCTGGTGAGAAAGGAAAACCGGGACTGACCTCTCCCATTTGCCAAGAGAAGGCTGGGCCAAGAAGACTCATTGCTTTTGTCCTCTCTCAATAATAGCTTTGTTGAGGTATCATTTCCATACAGCAAACTGCACATATTGAAAGTTTACCATTTCATGAGTTTTTGACACACCTCTGAAACCATCACCACAATCAGGACAGTGAACATGTATATATCCGTTATCCCAGAAGTTTCCCTGTGCCCCTTGGTAACCCCTCTTTCTGACCCTCGCTTGCCCCCTCCTCTACTTGCCTCAGGCAACCACTGATCTGCTTCCTGTCACCATAGATGAGTTTGCATTTTCTAGAGTTTTATGTAAATGGATTATACAATATGGATGGACTGTTTTTATTGGGGAAGGGGTCTGTCTTCTTTTATTTAGAATAATTATTTTGAGATTCATCCATATTATTGTGTATATCAGTGGATTATTAATTGTGGTAAAATGTACCACTTGAAACATTTTTAAATGCACAGTTCAGTGGCATTAAATACATTCACATTGATGTGCAGCCATCACCACCATCCATCTCCAGAACTTTTCCATCATCCTCAGTAGAAACTCTGTGCATTAAATATCAACTCTCTGGTTCCCCTGCTCCCCGCCTCTGCTGTAACCACTGTCGTACTTTCTGTCTCTGAATTTTACTATTCTCAGTCCTTCAGAGACATGGAATCATACAGTATCTGTCCTTTTGTGTAGGGCTTATTTCAATTAATATCATGTATTCAAGGTTCATCCATGTCATGGCATGTGTCAGAATTTTATTTCTTTTTAAGGATGAATAATTCCACTGTTTGTAAATGCCATATTTTGTTTATCCGTCCATCCATCGATGGACACTTGGTTTCTTTCCCTCTTTTGTCTGCTGTGAATAATGCTGCGATCAACGTTGTACAAATATCTGTTTGAGCCCCTGGTTTTAATTCTTTTGAGGAAATAACCCAAAGAGAGATTGCTGGATCAAATGATAATTATAGGTTTTCCTTTCTAAGGGACCACCTTCTGTTTTCTACAACAATTGTTCCATTTCTCATTCCTACCAACAGTGCAAAAGGGTCCAAATTTCCCCACATTGTGTAACACTTGTGTGTGTGTGTGTGTGTGTGTGTTTTAGTAAATCATAGCCATTCTAAAGAATGTGAAGTCATTTCTCATTGTATTTCCCTAATGAGTAGTGATGTTGAGCGTGTTTTCTTGTGCTTGTTGATCATTTGTATATTTTTTGGAGAAATGTCTATTCAAGTCCTTAGACCATTATTGAATTGGGTTTGGTTTCTTTCAGTCATTGAGTTTTACGAGTTCTTTATATACTATGGATATTACTCTCTTATCAGATAAGTGATTTGCAAATATTTTCTCCAGGAATGGCTGAATTTGTAATGATGTAGTAATGTGATGAGCAGGAGATAAGAGGACACGTTGGAGTAGAGCAAGCTTTATCATTACTGACATAGTTGATCAATTTAATCCTGCACTATTGAATGACATCATTTGTATTGATATTAATTAGTTGTGGGACTTTAGGCAAGTTCAATTTCTTCCTGACTCCGTTTTCTCATATGTAAATAGTGACAAGAACCAAGCGAATCTCACCTCAGGATTGTTAGGATTAAATGCATGTAAAGTGCTAAGAGCATAACAGTGTTTAGCATATAGTAAGTATTCAATAAGTGTTATTTTTAGTTTTTATTAAAGTTATACATTCGTATAATTTTAAAAATTCAACTGTTTCTATGAGGTTTGTCAAGAAAAAAACCGTGGTTATTGATGTCTTTTCGCTCCATTTTCATTTCCCCAGAGGCCATCATTTTTACTCTTTCCTTTCAGGTAATGCTTTTGATAGTTAATAACATACCTGCATTATTTGGGCATGATTATTGGCCTCCTGATATGGAAAGTGAGGATTTACTTAGCCCTCTTTTCTCTCCCCATCGGCCTACACACATGCACTTTTCAGATTTCCCTTAGTCCTGTGATAATGGCATGTCGTAATTTTGGTTATGTCAGCATTCAACCTTTAGAATTATCATGTCCATGGAGATGCTACTTAGAACCTTGTCATAAACTTGGATCACCTTTCCTTTTCTTCACTACTTTTTATTTTTTTCCTTTATTAACTAACAGTGGTCTTGTGTAAGTAGTTTTTTGTGTAGTCATCACCAGTTAAATCCTATGCTCTCTACTAATCGTCTAAATCTCTCAAGAGCTTCAGAACCATCAGATATTCTGTCAATTTCATTTTCTTGGAGAAATAGCTTCCAGAGTCTTGAAATCTGCTCCAATCCAGACTGGTTATCTTCTATGCCTTTTTGTTTTCTTTCTCTTTTTTCATGTGGGATTTGAAGTTTGGAGTGGCTCTGCAGAGAAGACACGTGCCCTGTTTTATGATATTCCCTCAATGTAACCCAGTGGATTTCCTTTATCTGCTTTGTTGGTGGTGATTCAGATCCCTGCATCCCGTGCCTCTCTCTTTCTTGATTTGTTTATTTTAGTGGTGCATGTATGTCCTCTAATCATCTTTGAGAAAGGGTGCTTACGTGGCTACATGTTGAGACCTCGAATATCTTAAATTATCTTTATAAATTATCTACCTTGACATGCATAGATCCTTCCGGTATAGAAATCTTGGTAGGAAATGAGTTTTCTTCCAAAGTTTCTTCAGAAGACATTGCACTGAATGAAGTCTTTTATCTTCTAGTTTTCATGTTGAGAGTTCTATTTTTTCTTTATCCTTTATGTGACTATTTTTTGTTGGATTTTTTCCTAGTGTTTTATAATTTCACAGTGATATTTTTTCATCCATTATACTGACACTTAGTAGGTCCTTTTATTCTGGAAACCCATATCCTTAAATGTGGGCTATTTTCTTGAATTACTTCGTTAATTATTTCTTCCTCCTAAATTTTCTCTCTAGAACCTGCATGATTTGGTTATTGAATCTTCTGGATGGTCCCTCTAATTTTCTTATTTATTCTCTTACTTTCAATGATTCTTTATTTTTTTAATCTGCTCTCTGAGTAATTTCCTCAACATTATCTTCCAGCTGGTCTATTGAGGGTTTTTTGTTTGTTTGTTTGTTTTTTAAGTATTGAAATATAACATAGATCATTAACAAACAAATTGATGAATTGCCACAAAGTGAACATATTTGTGTAACCAGCACCCAGATCAATAGATAAAACATATGAACACCCCAGAAGCACTCCCTTCCAATGTATTCTTCCCCACAGCAGTAACCACTGTCTTGACCTCTAAGGCCATAAGTTAGTTTTACACATATTTGAATTAGAGTTGTAGCTCTTTGAAGGCATGGTTTGTGTCTTGATCCTTCTTGGTATCTGCATGTAATGGAAAATAGTAAGTATTTGTCACCCCAAATCAGTAAGCATTTTTTGTTCTTGTGTAGCATGTGCTGTTTGGCCGTATCATGGTCACTGTCCAGTAGCTCTTCCATTTCTGTGACCACAATCTCTGCTTAGAATTGGGATTCTTTTGATTTTAGGTAGCAAGTATCTGACTTAAATGGGCTTAATTTAAAAAGATGAGGAATTACCCCACTTCATACTGAGACCAGAGGTCTCATTGGCCTCAAGTGGACCCTGTGTCAATAATAGTAGTGTGATCGGTTTCCAATTTCTTGCCCTTCATTTTGGGGCCCTTTTGTTGCTTTCCTCTCTTGAGGAATACCAATGTCTCCTAGCCTCTAAATGACTTCCCCTTAGCTTTTATGGCACCCTCTTTCTTTTTCACGAGTTTTGGGAAGAGAAATTAAACAGGTACTTTGAACCTTGGATAAAGCTTTGCCTGAAACTAGGTGAACAAATAATTAGTCCTCTTTTGATTATTCCATCTGGGTTCTGGTCTTGTAGGTTATTTACAACATTAAGTTTTCCTGTAAGGGTCCAGAACCATCTTTTTACTTTGCTGAGGTTGCCTAAGGAACTGCTGTGTCTGTTGTTAGACACTTTGGTTTGGAGGATGTATTGTTTCAGAAGTATTTCTGCTTCCTTTCCTCATTTCATATTATACTTTAGATAATGTAGTGGTTTTGAAGCTTTAGCTAAGCGCGATTTTCCTCTCCTTTTCTCACTTTCGCTTTTCTACACCAAGTCCATGAAACTTGATATAATGAGGTTCTCCTATGTATGTGAATATTTATATCTTAATTTTTTTTTCAAATGCTTAATCTGAAAGCTGACAGAGCCAGAATGATGTTGAAGGACTTCAGATTTTTCAGTAAGGAGTTTTCACCATTTGTCCTGAAATCCCAGAAAGCTTATAATTCATTTTACAGTTTATCTCAAAAAAGAGATTATGTATGTCCTGCATTGCTTGTCTTAAGGCTTCTGAGAGCAGCTTCTTGTTCAAGATTCTGATCTGGGACTGATGAGGTTTATCTTTTCCCTTCTAACTTACCTGAATTCTCCATCTTTCCAGGGCATTGATTCCTCATGGACTCAATGAAGAAGGATGCTCAGTGTCAGCAGCAGGCGTGGCAGCCGACAGGGAAAGTGCTTCTACCTTTAGAACTGCCACGGAGGCATCTTCTTGGCTGATGTTTTTTTCCTAGGGGTTTAGGCCTTCCGAAATGTTTCCCGGGCTGGCCGAGTGGCGCTGTGGTTAAGAGCTGGCTTGGGACGCCAGCGGCCCTGGTTTGGGTCCCACATATGAGGGCCAGTGACACTGCCCTCTAAAACAAACAAACAAACAAACAAATAAACAAACAAAGTGTTTCCCAAATGTTCTTTGGCTTTTACCATTTGCCATGACTTTGGAAACCCGTCCAGAAAAATGATACCAAGTCTACACATGGAGACTTCCACCTCCCAGAGTCATCATTCTGAGCAACAGACCTGACCTGTGAAGAAGCTTGAGTGTCTACCATGGCCCTCAGTAGAAGTCTAGATTGCTTACGTCGGTCACAAAGCCCTCTGTGTCCTGGCCTCTGCCCACCTCTCTCGCCTCTTCTCTTGCAGTCCATGTCATTCATGGGACACTTGTTCAACTCAGAATCGATTAGGTTCTTATATACCCACCTGCCATTTCTCTCCTTGAATGTGCCTTCCCAAACTCACACCTTCCCTTTTCACCTTCTCTTACGCTCCACTTTTAAAAGCAGTTTCCCCATCCCAGGCACTGCAATGTCATAGATTAGCCCTGGACAGAGAAAGCATCATTAGGCTTCATATACCAGCTGCCCCCTGTAACTTCAGGGTTTTTCCTCCCTCAAGATCTGTGACATGGACAGGAAGGGACCTACTACGTAAGCCTCTCTGGGTGTGGGGTTACGGGAGCAGAGTAAATAATTTGCAAAGCCAAAGTCTTAGAAATCTTAGCGTTCGGACAAAGAAATAGGGCTATTTTTTTAATGTGTGGTGATGATGAATATATACTTATATATCAGGGATGTTATTGGCATACAGTATTAATGGTGTATATTATTAAACATGGTACAAAATTTTAAACAATATATTTTATTTGATGAGAACTGTCACCTCTTCCTTCATGCTCAGGCTTGTATCTTTTTTCCCTCTGTGACATTGGTGCCATATCGCTTTTAAAATGTAAACAAAATATTTGATGGCATTTACCTTTTATTAACTGGAATTAATTATTTTCTAAAAATGTTAGCATAAAAAGTAAAATTGGCTAATTTGGGGGAGGGTGAGTCATTTAAAACTTACATTTAAAGTTTGCGTTCATTTGTATTTTGTCATATCTTTTATTTCTTAACCAATTTGGTTGGTGGCAGCTGGGAATATACCAAACACACGGAGACACCTAAAACCCTTCCAGTGTTACTGAGGCTCACAGGCAAGTAGGAGCCCATTGATTCTGCTTGTTTCCACAATAACACGGGGCAAGAGTAATCACTTGCAGTCGCTATAGATAATTACAAGTTGATTTTATGGAGAAAGTGAGCAACACTATACTTATGCAATAAAATATTTATCAGACCTACAACTTCCCCCCTCCCTACCCAGCCCAAGGGGGAAACAAACCTTCAGCAAAACATTATTTTCATGAGTGCATTTCAAAGGTGCTGGATTTATGGGACACATCAGGAAACACTGATTGCAATTACTGTCTCTGTTTGTCGTTCAAGACTTTATTGGTGCCATATTGAGAAAAGTGCTAGGATGAAAAGTAGAGGGAAAGCAGTCGAGCAGCCTGTTAGCCTGTAAAGATGGCCACTTATTAGAATAACCACACTCAGTGGTATTAAACCGCCTGAAAACCGTTGTCTCTGTACCTTAAAATCATTTCTTTTAAATTGATGTGAACGGAGAGGCACATATAAAAAAAACTTCTTAAAATATTTCTCTTGTTTTCTCATGTGCTACTTGCTACATCTGTTGTCATTTGGGTCCCCTAGAATGAAGCAGCCCGAAGCCCTGGGATATCACAAATATAAACATATGATTTCTCAGATCAGTATTCTTTTGCTAAGTTGATCTGGACATCCGATAATGTAGCATTAATTATTATGTCATATGCTAGTATTAATCCCATTCCACGAGTAGGTATTTGTCACGTTGCATCACCATTGTTGTATTCAGCCTGGGCTTCCTTATTGTGTACAGGAGAGATCTCTATCCGATCATAGGTATCAAGACTGGAGAGCAGGACTTGGCAGATGTTTTCTTTAAAGGGCCAGATAATCAATATTTTCCCGTTTGTGGGCCCAGTTGTCTGTGTCTTAGCTACTCAGCCATGCTGTTAAGTGTGAATGCAGCTATGGACAGTGTGAACAAATGGGCGTGAGTGTGTTCCAGTTAAACTTTGTAAAAAACAGGTGACAGGCCTGATTTGACTGTGGGCTGGAACAAGGTTCACAGACTTAAATGCCTGTAGGGGCCAGGCAGGTACCCCAAATGAGTGAAGTGGATGACAGGGGTGGCCACTAGCAGAGAACCCATGCTTTGTGTAAAAATGGGCAGCTGCTTCTTACCTACAGCCACTTGTGACTGGCTTAGTGATACCAGAGGTGGTAATTCAAGAACAGCTGGAAATTGGTAATTTTATGCAGAGTACTTTTATCAGTTGACAGCTAATTTAGATTTGCTAAGGAAATATATAGTGCAGAGCAAGCTATGTATACACCTCCACGAGCTCCTTTCTGGTCTTTGGGATCTAGTTTTGCAAATTCTGTTATTCTTGGGTATAGCTATGTATTTATTATGTGTAAATTAGAACTTTCTGGAGCATGTTGTTATAATGGATAGAAAAATATCTAGTCCTGATGCTGCTAACTAACCCTTCTAGTGCCCGTGACACACATCAGTAATTGATCATTCCTGCAGGGCCTGGAGACACTGGCAGAATTATTCTCCACCAGGGCTCAAAAAAGCCACAACCAATGAATTAGTTGTGTCCCATGGTACGTAAGTCATTTGTCATTCCTGTTCCAGAGGACTCTCTGTAAAGTGTTTTTAGGATTAGCGTAGGAATTGGCTTTGAACATTTTACTAAATGATTTTATTCTAGCTAAAAACAGGTTAGCTAAAGAGTATTTGAGAAAACATCTATCAGAAGGAACGTCTATGAGAAAAGGTGAGATTCTGTTCATATGGCAGTTATCAGGTTTTAGATTCAAATGTAGGGAATTGAAGAATATCCAAAGTTGGATGTGTCCTTAAAGGTCATTTGGTACCATTCCTTCCTTGAAGAGACCATGAACTTGGATTTCTGGTCTGATGTTTTTCACCATACCTGTGCCAGGTCATGTGAGTGAATGATTATAAAGGGGAGTCCCTTTTTTCTTGTACTGCCTTTGACCCTTATCCACAGTTACTGTAGAGTAAGGCATTTGGAATTTAGGGATGCCATGATGGGGGTATACCATCTTCAATGCATGTGCTTTGGGATTGTGTAGTGACATGTGCAGCCTCAGTAAAACCTGCTGTATTGTTCATTTTGATCACACGAAACTTTGCATCTTGATTTCCCTCACCACTTCTTACTCTACCCTCTGTGAGTGTAAACCCTGCTTGTCTTTCAAATTTGATCTTTTCTAAGAATTCTGCGCTCATCATTCGAACCCTCAGTGAACCAGTCTTCTTTATGCTTCTTAGTATTGAGCACTGCACTAATCTAGCAGTGTCATGCCTTATTATGTTATCTGATGTAATTTGCGGTGTTTTTTGTCTTTTTTTCCCTTCCTGAATTCACATTTTCTTTTCCTGCCATCCAGCACAGTGAGGACTGTGAATGCTGTGAACTGAAAGAACATTTTGTTTTGAAGCGAGCAATTCAGTACAGGTGTTCTGGAATGCTTTCTGTGTGCCAGTGAGTAGGGCCGTAAACAGATGAAACAGACCCTGCCCTCGAAGCTCAGGGTCTTAGTGGACTCAAGTCGAATGGAGTTTAAAGTGTCCTCTCACTTCTAATCCTTGGTGAACATTTACTGGAAGAAAAGCTGCACTGGGCATAGCTCTGTTTCATTCCCTGATATATCCCCAATGCCTGCGTCAGTGCCTGTTATATAGTAAGTGCTCAATAAATATTCCTTAAATGAACTTGTACAAGTTTTTATGGAGGGCCATCTATCTCCCTGCAAGACTGTTAGTGTAGACAAGTTATGCTTTCTTTATGTGTCTCTCCCACTCTGTACCCCAGCACATTGTTCTCCTCTCAGAAAAATCAGTCTTGAGTATCCTTCTTGAAATATTTATTATAGGTGCATATATACATACAGACACGTATGTGTTTGTATTTTTCACGCATTATAGCCTATTAGTTTCTTTCTCTTGAAGAAAATATATCGGGTAGTTCTCTATTGGTGCATAGTCCTATTACTTTTAGTGCCTATATATAATAGTATTTTATTGCCTGGACATTTCATAATGTATTTAACAAGAAATTTATTGATGGACATTTCGGTTATTTCTGATCTTTTACTCTTTCGAACAGTGCCACACTATATATCCTTGCTCAAAAGTCGTTTCACAATCTCTGCCAGTAGGAATTTTAGTATACATTCATCTAAGTGGCGTTGCGGAATGTCTCTAAGTCCCAAGAGTTTCTGCATTTGTATTCTGATAGGTATTGCCAAGTTGTCCTCTACAGAGATGGAGCATGCCATTTTGCTATCACCGTATTTTATCAAAGTGTTTGATCTTTTCTGATCTGATAGGTGGAAAATATCTGTTGTAACTTTAATTTGAACGTCTCTTAGATGACTAAGTTTGAACATCTTTTTGTATGTTTACAAACTCATTTTACTACCTTTTATGTGTTTTGTCTTTGTAACTGTTGTCCATTTTTCTATTTGATTATTGATGTTTATCTTATTGATATGTAGGAGCTCTTTGTATATTAAAAAAAAATCCCTAACTATACTTGCTTGTGTATGTTTTCATGTGAATTGGACAATCAGCTTGCCTAGTTACCAACCCCATTCACCTAGATTGGTCCTTCGGGGATTGTTATTGTGCTCGTATCAAATTCATAGATGAATTTAGGGAGAAGTGACATTTCCATGATGTTCAGTCTTATCTCCCAAGAACTTAATATGCCATTACAGTTGTTTAAATATTCTTTTGTCTTTTTCATTAATATTTTAAAGTTTTTCTTCATGTAGAGAATACACATATAAGAATCTTACTAGATGTTTTTATGAGCACACTTTTGTAGCCAGCATTTTCTGAGTTTGCCTATTGCTTGAGGTATATTTTTCCTGGTTCATTTGCAGATAAATAATCGGATTTGCAAAATAATGTTTTTTTCTTATTAAAAAACCTTTTATATCTTTTTGTGTCTAATTGGGGCTCCTCTGTTACGCAACTCCAGAGGCCGCCATTGTGTTAGTCATTCTTCCAAGAATAATGATGAGTCATTGTGGTGATAAAGGACATGATTTTCTAATTTTTAACTTCAGGTTGTTTCTGATGTTTCCCTGTTAAAATATGATGCTGAGGTTGAGGGTGAGATAGATCAGTATTTTATCCCCTTAAGGAATATGATAGCCACTTGTTTCTACCTTATGGAGGTTTTTTTTGTCATGAAAAGATGTATTTTATTGAATTCTTTAATGTATCCTTGGACTCATGATATTTTCTTTAATTTATGAATATGATTAATTTTAAATATAAGTTTTTGCATATTGAACTATCCTTGTATTTCTGGTATAATTTCTACTTCGTCACGGGCAGTTATTCTTTCAATATGCTGCTGGATTTGGATTCTATTTCCTCATGTTGTATTTAGGACTTTTGCATTGATTTTCAGATGTGTGACTGCTTGCATGTGCATTTGTGTATATATAACTCTGCGTGTGTTTTCTTTTTGGATTTTGATACATATTATTCTATCTTCATGAAAAGAATTTGGAAACTTCTTTTCCTATGCTCTTAAACAATTTAAATGTATTGAGATTACCTCTTCCTTAATTGTTTGGTAGAATTCTCCTTTGAAACTCTGTAAGCCTGTGTTTTCCTGAGAAATCTGACAACTTCCTATACCTTCTGTGTCTTGTTTAGCTTTTTTATCTCTTCTGGTGTTGCTTTTGGTAATTAATATATCCCGAAAAACTAACCATTTAATCTAGGTTTTCTAATTTATTTGCATGGAATTGAACAAAATAATCTTATTTTCCTTGGTATCTGTGGTTATTTCCTCACCATTTTAAGATGTTTTGATTAAAAAATAAATGATGTTAAAAATATTCTAAAGTGTGTATTTTTTTTAAATTATCGTATAAAGGAGGATATTTTCTTAAAATTTGAATTATTCCTAAGATAACTATTATAAGAGTCGGAACTTGAGATGGAACATTCCCTTTTTGGTCACTCTCTTCTCTTTTGACAGGCCCCGAGGAGGACAGCGAGGAGGATCCTCAACTCGAAGGCAGAGATCCTGACATTTGGCATGTTGGCTTCAAGATCTCATGGGACATAGAGACCCCTGGTTTGGCAATTCCCCTTCATCAGGGAGACTGCTATTTTATGCTCGGTAATTAGCAGGATCAAACTATGCTGATGCTCTCTGTTGTCTTAAGTTTTAGATTATTGGGTACATATTTTGACTATATCTTTTGAAATCCGTTTCAAGTATTTTCTAGTGAAACATCTGCTTGTAACTAGTTTTGTTTTTGAGATAATGTTAATTTTTCAAAGTTGCTTTTCATTCTCAGTGTTTCCAGAGTTCCTTAAATGTGCTAAACAATTTTCAGGAGTTCTCGTCAGACTAACTCATCTAAATCAACTTATCAGTGTGAAGTTTTAAAAATATTTCCCTTTCGATGTAAGTTCTCCCTGAGAAGGTTTTTTGTTTTGTTTTGTTTTGTTTTTCCAGTTTTGAATTTAGTTTCTTCTCAAGAGCAGCTGACCTGATAACAGGGCCCTTCTCTCCACTTGCATTTAGCTCTTTTTTTGAAGCAATATTTGAGCTGTGGTTAAGCCAGCCGAAGCTGTGGAGTTTGTGGGGCTTTGTTTTTCCTTATTTGTTCTAAATTTTTTGTTGTGTATTTAGATTTTCCTGTTTCTACAACAGTGAGTGTACCACCAACATCCTTTTTTACTCATTAGCTCCTCAGGGTTTGCTCTATCCTTGGCTGTATAGCTCCTGGTTATGCAGGGTTTGTCTCACTCTTAACCTGCCTGGGGGATCTATTCATGTGTTGGTTTTAGAGCTGGGAAGCACCACGACTCAAAGCCAGTATTTATTACAAGATTATTTCCCAATTAATTGAGTATTTGTAGTACATGTTCTGTATGCCGCGTAAGGTTGTGGAGGAGGCTTTGGGATGGAGAAAACTTGGCCCCTGCCTTCTGGGAATTCACAGTTTGCAACAGCTCTTTCGGCCAATACCTCATTAAGCACTTTCCAGGCTTCACTCATTCGCCTGTCAGCTCCGAGGGTCTTGCCATATCTGTGCTACCTTATTGTCACTTATATAATATTTCTTTGTAAATAAACTCACTTTTTCCTGAAATGAATTCATTTTAGTAGGAGATTTTATGTTACTATTTTAAATGGAAAACCAGTATCGCTTGGCATAATTAGAAGAGTTTTATAAATACAGAAAGTAAAACAGTAAGGTGCCTGCTACCTTTTTTTTTTTTCCTGAATGTTCTCTGTCTGACTCCTGTTCTGTTTTTCTTAAAAGGGGAACTTAGTAACTGTTAGAGAGATATTAACTGTATGGTGGTACCTCTCTCTCTGAAACTTCCTCCTTGTCAGCAGGAAGGTCAGAAGGTCATTTTGTAGGAAGGACTTTCTCACAGTGTGACTCCCTGGTACTTCATATCGCATCCCTTTATCGCTTAGATTCTTCTCACCGGCTGATTCTTGTATTTGTTGAACAGGATGGAAGGAAGTCCAAAATCTCATGCCTTCCGTCTGCATGTGGCCTTACAGTTTACACATCACTTTCACATAAGCCATCTCATCCGGTCTCCAAGCAGCCTTTGAGCTACAGAGTGCATGCGGATTGTCCTTTTCTGAAGTAATTTGTCTAAGGCCACTCAGTATGGGGCAGAACAGGGACCAGAATGGGTTCCAGGTTTTATATACAGATGGTCCCCGACTTAGGATCGTTCAACTTTTACAGTTTTTTTGACGTTATGATGGTGCAAAAGTGGTGCACATTCATTCAGTAGAAACCGTACCTGGAATTTTGGATTTTGATCTTTTCCCTGGCTAACGGTATGCGGTGACACCGGCTCTCTGGGGCTGCTGGACAGCAACAGCAAGCCATGCCTCCCACGTGACCCCACGGGTAAACAACCAAACTCTGCCGTGTGTTCATTGAGTGAGATGATTGTGCCCAGCTGTAGGCTAATGTATGCGTTCTGAGCACGTTTATGGTAGGCTAGGCTACGCTGTGATGCTCGGTAGGTTCGTTTATTAAATACATTTTCAATTTACTATCGGTTTATTGTGACATAACCCTGTCCTAAGTCAAGGAACCTCTTTTCCCCCAAGGGACCGTTTAGATATGATCCCTAGACACTGAAATCTCTGGGAGGGACTGTTTTTAGGGTTATGTTCATGTCTTCCTTTGCCTCTCCCCTCGGGAACGAAACTTTTATTCTGAACTGTCTGCCCCATCGTTGAGTAATTTGTAGGTAAAACAGATATTATTCATTTTTTAATGTACTGCCCAGATATGGATGTTTACCTTGAGGATCAATGGGTATTCATTTCAGCCACTTAAACCACTTTCCTTTGGATACTTTGTTCAGGAGTTTTATTAGCAATTTGAATCTTTAAAGAAAATGAGAGTCAGAATGGGGTCATCTTTGATAGCTGTGTTAATTTTCTGTATATAAAAGTAGTAAATACATATTGTAAAAGTTCAGCTACTTTTCATTTATTTATTAACATCTCGTGTGTTCTTTTCTGATTGAAAAGTAATGTATTCTCACTGTAGAGAAAAGAAACTGAAAAGCATGAAATGAATGAATATGAAAATCAGCTTCGTGCGTTTTGGTATATTTTCAGTTTTTCTATACATATAGTGTATGGATAACAGCCATATTTATTGGGGACTAACAACAAGTCAAGAATCCTTTTAATCTTCTAAATAAACCTAAAAGTAATATTAGCTATATTGCAAAGGAAAAGATTAAGGTTAGGCTGATGTAGTTACTTATGGTTACACAGCTGGTAAGAAGCATGGATTGGAACTTGTCATTTTATCCCACTGGGGCTCTGCCACCCCATGTCGGGCCATGCCTCCTCACCCCCTCCAGCGCGGAGCCCTGCTGTGGGCTGCTGCACACCCCCCTCCGCCCCTCAGCATCTATGCCTCTGCCTCTCTTACAGGCCTTAGGACTAAATAGTTCAGAAAGGGAAAAAAAGAAGAGGACGACAATGGTTCATTTGCTTCTTTTCCATTTCTTTTTAAAGTTAAGTTTTTATCCTTGCCTCTGAAATAGATTAATAATGAAAATATTGAAGCATTACATTGTCCTATTGAATACTTTTTAATATCTTGAATATTTACATTTTGAATATTTTGTTATACTGCGAATACATTTTTAAATACACATTGTGTCCCTTTAGCTATAGTAGGTGGTAATACATCTTCTAAGTGAGTGTTACTATTTTATAGGTGCTAATATCCCAGACATACTATCTGTTTTTGATTTCCCAGCTCCTGCCTTCAGATATAGGTGAAACAGCTGGTACCCCACTGACCTGGGCCAAGCATGGCACAATGTACCCACAGTTTGCATTTAGAATATATTTTCTTATTAAGATGTCATATTGGATTTCTAAAATGAATTTTCCCCCATCTCCTCCAAAACAAAACAAAAATGAAAGCAACCATAGTCAAATGCTCCCTTTTCTCTTGACTTCGGAAAAATCCAAGTACTCTAAGGAGCTCTGTGGAAGGACCGCAGCCCAGCGCTGATATCTGAAATCTGAACTTCACAGCACTTATGAAAAGGAAACAGTTTAGCTCAATTTATAATAATATATTGGTCTGCAGAGGAAGTGCAGACTGAACCCTGCTGTCTCAAGTAAATACTCCAGGGGTGTCTGATGGGGGACTTGTCGGGTGCCTGTAATAAATCCACTGCCTGTGGGAGTGACTGAAGGCCCTGCAGGCAGTGCCTGAGGACACGCTTAACTGGGGTTGTCACGGTTTTACTTTTAAATTGGCATCTCTGCCCTAATCTCAGAGTTAGACATGACCAGATTTGCAAACAGATTTACAATTTTCACTAATTTTCCAACCAGGACTTCAAAACACACTTAGAGAAAAAAAATACACTCTGGTCTTTTTCAGAGTAGGATGATTTACTTTGCCACAGATGTTTTCCATAGACTGAATGTAACCTGGGAGTTAGGGACTTAAAAGTGACTCGGAGACAAACTATGGGTGCTTTTTTTTTTTTTTTTTTTTTTTTTTTTTGGTGGGACAGATTATGCAGTTCAAGGGACATCAACCAAATTTTGTTTATTAAGCAGAAGCTGGGTGTGGAGGTAGAGTATTTCAGGAAAGAGGCGAATGCTAGGTAAACAATTGGGGGCACCCCCCCACACACACACTCCACCCCCCTACCGCTTAATTTATTATTATTACTCTTTACATGTCACTGTCCATGACTCCGTTCTCTCTGGTGTGTTTACTTTTGTTACCTGAAATCCAACTGAACTCATTTTCCAATATCTGGTGTTACTTACAACAATCAGTTATTTCAAAGTTTAAGTTGCCCTGTAAAAATTCCACTGCAAAAAAAGAGAAAGCAATGGAAATCAAAATGCGTAATCTTTCGTTTTTGGTTTTGCTTTACCTCACCAACAGTTTGGGGTAAAACCCTGAAAAGGTCATGGGTTTTCTGTCAGGTGACCAGGCTCTGGACTCACTGTGACGTTGGTGCCTCCCTGAGTCCCGTGTCCCCTCACCCCCCGGCCAACAGTGGCAATACTTCCTTCCCAGGGTCATTGTGAGGCCAAATAAGAAAGTGGGCTGGAAAGTGTTCTGCAGACGGCCATTTGCATGTGGGGACTGCGGATGAGGATTGGGGCCCAGGCCATGGTTATCGGAGAACCAGTGAGGCGAGTGGGTGACGGAAGAGTGCCGCATGCTGTGTTCTAACCTGCTTCCTGCCCCACGTTTTGCCAGCTTTGCACCGAGCGATTCCATATACATTTCCTCAGCTCACGAAGGAACCCTGGGAATGGGAAATCTTAGCCATTCATTCTTGAGGGTGGGTGAGAACAGCTCGCATGTGGCCATGGTTGCACCAGAGCTCTTGGTAACCACAGTCTTACGCCGGTTGAGGCTGAACTGACATTAGAGGCTGCCCAGTAGCTTTTTCTAGATGAGGTGCATGGTGTTTGTGATAGCTACCTGGGACTTGGAGCAACAGGACCCAGAGCGCTGGGAACGTCTGATGTGCTCCAGCCTGGAAACAGGCCATGCTTCTAAATATTTGGATGCAGCAAGAGCCACTCTGGTTGGTCGGTAGCCCTCCCAGCAGAACAGTCGTCTCTGCACTGAGGCTCCTTGGGGACTTGACTTTGGGACTGTGGTATCTCAGCAAATCCTCCAGGTGTGCCTCCATCCTGCCCTGATTCAGACATTTTATTCAAAGGAAAAGGCTTTTGTTATTTTTTTCCCTCTGACCCCTCTCCCTTTCTCCCCCAACCTCTGACTGACCAGCTGAAGTAAAAAGTACCTGTAATTTATGGCTTAATCATAAATTCTAAATAATTATATTTTATTACCTCTCATGGGTCTTGAAAGGTAGGTGCCATGTTCTGCTTTCTGCCGAGGCCAGGGAATAATAATACAGAAACAGTAATAAATTATAACTTCAGGCTGCAGTCGGTAAGCTTGAGGAATTGCCATTTAAGTGGAAAGTGCTTGAACAGCCAAATGAGCACCTGTCATGTTTATTTTCACTTTGAGAAGTAGGAACATGACAGTCTAGTTTCAGCTGCTTGTCCAGTGCGAACTTCCCGCGTTCTCTTACCTTCTCAGCGGCTGCACTGTTGGCTTATGCGACTCGCTTTTGGCAGGGTGAGGGCGCGTCTCCCCCTGAGACCTGCTATCCCCAAATGCTGACATTTTCAAACGTGTGCTTTTTGACTCGATGCCTCCTTTTGTTTTGTTTGGTATTCAGGAGAGTTCGCATTACTTGTGGCGTATGTATGCTCTGAGGCTAGGAGCCCGAGTGTATTCCCAGGTACCTCAAAGGATTTGCCTCCCTCTTACGCTTTCTTACCATATTCAGATTTTTTGCTTATTTCTGTGTCATTTTCTCTTGAACTTGACTTGAAATGTATGAGATGAACACCTGCTGAGGGCTAGGCACTTTCCTGGAGGCTTTGATATATTTTATTTGCGTCCCATAATAAGCCTATCAGGTAGGTACTCCACGCCCTCTGTTCCCCATTTTTTTGCCAGAGAAGGAAATTGATGAGGATTGACTGCTAATGGGTATGTAGTTTCTTTTAGGGGTGTGGAAATGCACCACGAGCAGCTGGTGGGGATGGTGGCACCATCCTGTAAACTCACTACGCTAGAGTGAATTGTATACTTTCCAATGAGTGAATTGTCTGGTGTGTGAATTCTATCTCAGTAAAGCACTTTTAAAAAAGGAAAGTGAGGCTTAGAGAGGTAAAAATCACTTATTCAAAGTGACATACCTAGTGAAGCTTGTATTTGAATCCAGGTTTTTCTGAGACCGAATCAGCTCTTTCTTCCATTGAGCCTATGTCTGCTAATTATACAGTCATGGAATCTTTTGTCTTTAAACATGTGGAGATAAAAGTAATTGAGCAATTAATAGATAAATACACATATGTTCTCACTGTAAAGGGTTCAAACAAATGGAAATATGTAGAATAAAATGTAGAAGTATTCTTCTACCTTCCTTTGCTCTCTGGTCCATTTGTAAGCATTAACATCAATATAGTTATGTTAATTTATGTACATATATATTGCTTTTGCTTTTAGAAGAACATGAAAGGGACTTTATTATATATATTATTATACTTATAGTATTTGTTTTTTTGTTTTGTTTTGTTTTACTTAATAAAATGTCCTGGAGATCTTTTCCTTGCAGTATCCCATTCATCTTATTATTGGTATTATACAAATAATATATGTACAAGGAAATAAAGATTCAAACAGTTGAGGATCTGAAATGGAAAGTGAAAAAATCTGCCATCTACCCCAAGTTCCATTTCTTAAAAGTCACTATTTTTCACTGTATTTGCATTTTATTCTTTAAACGGTTACTTCCTCAGCTCTTGACATATGCTTAATACTTCCGTTTCTTCATCAAACAACTTTAAGTTTATCAGTTTTTCCATTAAGAAAGATGTGGAATTGGCTGTCTTACACTGTCTCTTGCTCTAGCTAACTTTTGTTAGTTAACATTTAGTTTTTGTTTTTTTATTTTATTTTATTAAGTTTATAACCAATATATAGATATTCTCTCTTGACTTTCAGTGTGTACGATGGGGAATTAAAGCTCTCTTTCAGCCATATCATTACTTTGATATTTTTGAAGCTTATAACATTTACATACTAATCTGTAATTTTGAAAAACCTACCATGCTTTCGCTGTAGCATGATTCTGAAATTTAGAAGTCAGTACAGAACAGTGCTTATGGATGTGTTATTTATTGCAGAACCGAATAGAATGACTGGATCCTTAAAGAGAAGATGTAATCTACTGTGATCACTAAATCCGTGTGAATGGAAAGGGAATGTTGTCACTGTCAAGTCAAGGTTATCCTTCATCAAAGGCTCAGAAGAAGCGTGCTCCGTTTTAGCTTGCTTTGTATGTGAACCATGACTTTCTTTTGTAGCGCTCCCTCTCCCCCAGGAATTCATAAATGCCTTTCTTTATTCTTATTGATAGAAGGATCATGCTATAGTGATAGCTCTATGCCAGTAGATGTTTTGTCACACTGCGTATTTAATGTTTTGATAAGTACTGGGTTCTTTTAATTCACACCTGGCACAGTTATCATACTGAGATTTTGTCTCACTTCACCCCTTTGCTAATTCCATTTACTTGGGTCCCACGTCTTCCTCTTTCTTGGAATTTTCTAAATATGCCTTCTAGCTACAATATATTACATTCCTCAAAATTTGTAACTTCTCCAGCACCTAACACAATATTTTGAACAGGGTAGGCACTTTAATAAATAATTACTGAATTAATGAGGGGATGAATAAACCAAGGATTGGCTCTTTTTTTTTTTTCCACTTCATGGCATTATATCTTGGTCATAACAAGCAAAAGGAAATATTTATTCTGTCTTTGAAAGCTCCTGCCTAGAAAAGGTTTTGAAATCCCTTCCCCAAACAGATGGCCCATTCATCTAACACTTGGATCTCCAAAGATACCTTTCAGAATCTTCCATAGCACTGTGTTCCTTCAGTGACCACGCTTTACTTCTTTATTTCTAGTCCAAATACCCATGTGACACCCCAGAATTTTCCAAATTGACACAGTGTCTGGATCAATCTGTACATTCTCTTTCAAATCTTTTATAAGGAAACCACCAAAGGTAACAAAAATGTGTTGGTTCCTTTTAAGCCGAGGATGGATGTGTTACTGTGAATTGTGAGATCCTTTTATTCTCCATGTTTCATTCAATCAGAATCATATGCTGTATTGGGATGATTCTGCGTCTGGGTTGAGTGAGTGGAATTTTTCCCTTTGGCTGGCAGTCTTAATATACCCTCTTTGGCTCTCTATCTATTGTATATAACATAGCAAAGGATGTGGAAAAGAATTTTTCAGGCTTTTAATTTGATTGCATATCCTGTGGGTATACTTTGCCATTTCTGTCAAGACTGTGGAAGAATGACCATGAATGAAACATTTTTTTTTTTTTTTAAATTGATCCTTGTTGGAGGTTTGAGCCCAGGACTAAACCAGGAGTCAGTTTGTCTTTCCTGAATCAGTTAGTCCCTATAGCAGATTTCAAGGCTAGACTGTATTCCCCATGATGGAAGATGAAGTAAACTCTTACTGTGGAATAATTTTTCTAAGCTCAATAAACATCTAAAAATGTTTAAAAAGATATAAATTATGGGTCAATCTATTGTAGTGGCTTTGGCCTAAAATTGGCACAACACTTTTTCTTTGTCTTTGTTCACAGTGTTCATTCTACTGGGTCATGCTTTTCCCTTTATCTAGGTGCATGTGTATCTCACTTATTTCGGAGCGACATTCTAAAACTTTAATACCCACAATGGCAGAGGCTCCAACCAACCAGTGTGGAAGCCATAGTTCGTTTCCCCGTTTGGACTATAGTGATTGATACAGAAATCTTATCTACTAGAGCAAGGTTTTAGAGAGCTAGGACTATATTTTATATATTATACATATTCTTGTACTGGATACAGTGCCTTGTACATAAAAGGAACCCACCCCATATTGGTAAAGTACATCCTTTTTTCCTTCCTTGGTGTTTGCTAGAAACCGTAGCCATCTTCCTCAATTGCCAATGGCAAATTAGATGTGAGATAGGAGTGAAGTAAAGAGGGAACTCAAAAGTTGTATGAAGAAACAGAACCTAGAGGCTTAAGTAGTTGCTTCTGTTTCATTCATTAACTTTATATGGAAAGTTCTGGTCCGCATAGTTCTTTGGGGGTGATGGGCAGAAGTGATGGCTCTGCATATATGAAGGGGGAACAGAAGAAACTACTTCATTCAAGTTGCCGGGCGACCTCTGTCCCTTCCCATCGTTCCATGTCCCCTCTCCCCTCTGCCCTCCTGTCCCTTGGAAACAGTTGCAGGCTGGAAGAGGAAAGGCAGCCCATGCCAAAGTGGGATTCATGTTCTTTCTGCATAATTAGAAAGCAAAAATGAACGATTAATCTCAAGAACGTATTCTCTTCCCAACTCAGCAACAGACTAAGCATTCTGTAAAAGTTAATTTAAAAAAAGAAGGGGAAAGCTGTGTACCCTGAGGTCATCTTCATCTTGGTACTTGTACTTGTTTTTATACAAGAGTTATCCCTTCCATGGAAAATCATATTTGAGGGAAGGTTTACTAACCAAAGCTTCTCCTGCCTTTATTGGTTGTCTTTATTTGGAGAGTGAATACTTCTTTTCTGAGACCCCCTCATTGACTGTGTCCCTTTGGATCTTGCAAAAATAATACTTCCTGTTTTATTTTTCATTGCTAAGTACAAATGTAATAATGCATATCATCAAGTCAAAGATGACATCAATTTTTAGAAGTATTCCAATTTTGGAGATGCTAAATATGAAACAAAAATGTATGTGTACTTGGAAATGATTCAATTGATACATCTTCTTTGTAGAGAACTTACAAACTATTGGAAAATATAAAGTAGATAATAAAAACATATCATAATATCACCACAGAGAGATAATATAGTTTATAACTATTTGGTCTAGTTTCTTCTAGTGTTTCTTTCTATACGTGGGAATATATGTTAATTTTTTTAAAGAAAATATATTAGATACAATATTTTATATTTTGTTTTTTAAAAATAGTTTTATATCCTGAACATTTTTTCTTGTTAAATACTCCTTGAAAATGTATTTTTCAAATGTGGTTTCAATAGTAAACCCTTACTTTTGTTGATTTCATTTATTTCCAGTGTTTGGATATCAGATATCTTCGTACCCATCTCTGGTGACCATCTTTGTACATCGCTCTTTGTCTGCATCTATTCTTTAGGAAAAATTACTAGAAGTGGAATTTCTGGGTTAGGGTTGAGGGTGTGGATATTTTAAAACTGTATATATTATGTTGTCAGACTGTTCTACAGAAAGATTGCTCCATTTCCATTCCTACCTGCAGTGTATGCAGTGTGGTGATCAGTTATTTCCACCAGCCTCCTTTACCTCATTCACCCTAGACAATACTGGGTGCTACAATTAAAAAATTATTTTTTGCCAGTTTAATGGGCGACAATAACATGCTGCCCCTGTAAATGGCATTTCTTCACATATTCATGAGGTTTCACATTTTCCGTGTTTGATGGCCATTGGTATATTTCTTTTTATTACTGTTCACTGGCTGATCATTTTGCCCATTCTTCTGTTGAGATGTGAGTGGTTTTTTTTGACATTTACTTTATTCAACTCTTCTGCTCATTTCTCAGGTATTTTTTAGTATACTGTTTTGGATTTTCGACTTAAAATTTTAATATATAATTTTTTTAAGGCAAAGTGTCTTTACTTTCCATATTATTTTTTTATACTTGAATTAACTTAGATAACCATATTTGAAATTATTTAACTACTTTTATGCTTGCTGGTAGTCTTTTTATACTGTGGTTTTAATTATTTTGACTGTCCCCCAGTCAGCTAAAGTCTAATGGCAGGGGAATGGCGATAATGTATTCCCTGAGTACTTGCACGATCCGAGTGGCTTTCTTTACCTTCACATCTTGATATCTCCAAAGCTATTAGATTCTTGACAGCAAACTTTCCACCTTAAAACTACATATGTTGTTCCCTTGACCTCTGAATATTTGATATTAGGGAGATGTCTGAGGCCATCTTCATTTTGATCTTGTTGTGATAAATTATACTTTCTCTTTGGACATTTAGACATTATATTTAATATTTGAACAGAATATGTTTATGTACTTGGTGAACCACTTTGTAGTGCAAACACAGGCCTTTTCACAACTTTGGAAAATATTCTCCTATTGTTTTGTTTGATTGTTGTCTTACCTGATAAAAGTAAACTGGCATCTTAAGATGACTAACCATAGAGCTGGGAGGACTAAGGGCAGAGATGCGCCCCGTGTTAACTCTCTAGTCCCGATTTCCTGTTAAACTTTGTGGATCCATTTAGATAGAGGCCGTGTGGGGAGGGCTCTCTCTCCTTTTGTATGTGGGTGGCCACTGGGAGCTGGCCAGAGGAGTGCTTTCTCACACTTGTGGTGGTTTGTTTCTTTTTTCTTTTCTGAATAAACCGCTCTTTTGGTGAATTGTCTGGAGAGTTCTTTTGGCCATTCAACATACTTTTTGCTTTCTAACATTCCTGTTATATATATTTTGGCTTCCAGAATCTGTGTCCCATGCTTTGCCTTTTCTGTTACTAATTTTCATTTTCCCTCTGAGTTCTAGGAGAATTTTTTGAGTTTGCCTCACTGTAGTAATTTGATTTTTCTGCAGCATGTGTTCTGTTGTTCACTCCACCCACCATAATTTTACGTGAAGCAATACTATGAAAAAAAAAATTAACTCCAAGCAATGTTTCCTGATCTCATAATGTTCCATCTTCATGTCTGATTGCTTCATTTTCACAGATACAGTGCCATGTTGAATAAAGTATCTTTTGAAATATTAAGAATTATCTAAAAAATATTTTCTGTCGTTTTGAGTAAAACTTTTTCAGAGGAGACCGTTTCAGTCAAAGTGGTTCCTTTCTGTTGAGCTGCAGTACTTTCGCTGGAGTCTAGCGATTTGTTCTCGTCTGTTTCTCCTTATTGAAAGAGGACTAGTACTGGCTTTTGGTCAAATAGGTGCTGAGATTGTTTCCTTAAACACTGAGTACGGATTCCTGGCCAAATCCTTCACTTGAAGGAAGAAGGGAGAAAAATATCTTCACAGGACCAGAGAAGAGATGTGATAAACTGGTGTGAATCACTAACTAGCTTTGGTCTTTATGGGGTTTAGACGACTGCAGTATGAGCAGACCACGGCAGCTTTGGCCCATCCTTGACATATCTTCTTGCCCCTCTTTCTTACATCACCAGTGCCTGGTTCTCTGCTCAGAGTGGCAGCTTGTGTCCTCCACACCCTCTGAGGTCTGTGAATACCCCAGGTTGTGTGCATTTCGTGCTGCCCTGCAGAGGCAAGGGGTCTGCCCTTTGGGCACCGCGTAGCCTCTCACCTCCTTCCCTTTACCTTCTGAGTTTGGGTGAGCTCTGCTTTCAGAATCTGCTTGATAAAGTTCTCAGGATGCAGCTGTTTCAGAGTCGGTCATGCGTCAACCTTCTTTGCCCTCCTTTAACCTCATCCCACCTATACTGTTTCCAGCACGACTCCTTCAGTGTCTGGCTTATCGAACACCTTTCCCTAATATGTAGTGCTGAAAGAAGTTTCGATCCCTTTTAATATTCCATTGATCTTCTCATTGGGAATCCAGGAACAGGGCAGGTAGAGGCCTGAGTCTATACTGACCTCTTGCCAGGAAGTTTCCCTTCCCCCCCTTTCACTGGCTGTTGAATTCTGAAAATGATCTCAGTCATGGATGTCCCCACGTCTAGGAAAACTAAGGTCATAAATATTAAGATTGAGGGATGAGAATGGACAGGTGAGTAAGAATGCAAAGCTTCAGTGATTGTGTGAAACTGGGAAGATTGGATTTCAGTATTGGGCTTATTTAGCTCAGAAAGGCTTATTGAGCCTTTAGCAAAGCTCTTGATTGTTACTTTAAGAAATTTGGGGTGAAATAGCCCTAGTGACACGCTGAGCAGCAAAACCGAGGAAGTAAGGGCCAGGTTAAATTTCGAGGGACCGACTGTTCGGGTTTGTCTGTGGGGAGGGGTCTCAGGATGAGGGACTTCGGTGTTAAAAGCAGGAAAGTCCTGGGCATGAATGGGTCACTGTAGCGTAAATGACACCTTTGCATCTGTGGGCTTTTCTATACGAGATGAGATTTCATGCTGCAGTGAGCGTCCGGGGCTGTCTTCACCCTCTGATAGAGCACACAGCATCGAGCCGGCAGACTGAGAGCCTCTGGCCTTTCTGTTTTGTTGAATACATTTCATTCTACAAGCCCTGATTCCACTTGAATATAGAGCCTGTCCATTTTTAACTATATTCTGATAGTTGCGGCAAATAGACATGCTTTAATGTTTTCTGTCTAAAAATTATTCGGAGTTGTCTTTTAAATCTAGGACTGTCTTTTTAGTACATCCTTTTCAAGGACAGTCCGTGAAGCTCTATATTTCTAGACTTCAGGTTTTAGATAAATGAGAAGCTCTTAAAGGAAAATTACAGGGGTTTTTCTAAAAGTCATAAAGGATTAGAGACAGTTGGGAGCAATTTCCAAAAGAGTTGTTTGATGAGAGAGTTCCCAAGGATTTCAGTAAATACGGTACGAGCCTCACAGTGTTGTCTGGTGTTCTCCCCTTCACCTGCATTGGGTTAGCCGCCCTCCCTCCATGGATCAAAAGCACTTCACAGACCTCTTCATTGAGATGATTTTTCCCCTTATGATGTCCGTGGGTCCTAGTATTGATGGCATAGGAGCTATTAAGCTTGTATTTGAGTAGGTGAAGATGAGACTGGCATTCATGTATGTCTTAGAAATTGTTTCAACCCTTTATGGGAATCTGGCCTGGGAGAACCTCCTCCAACCTCTGCTTGTTTGTTGGTTGGTTGGTTTGACTCTGAAACCCCCCTGTAGGCAAAACAGCCTGGACGAGCGCAGAATTGTCTGGGATGTCCTTAACCAGCGGGGGCAGAGAGGGGCTTCCAGCCTTCCTCCTCAGGCTGTAAGCCCCACTTCTGAACCCTCATCTGCGGAGACTGGGTCCGTTAGCTTTCCTTGTCACCTTCATATTTGCATTTCAAACTCCAGTTGTATCCCTAATCTCCAGTTGTAACACCTTTCATCGCATTTTTAAAATACTGTTTATACAGTATCCTAAGGTTCTGTGACTCACCTTCAATCAGTTGTTCCTGCGAAAACCGCCAAAGTGGCTCTTCATTCTGTCTTTCCCTCACTTGACCTCTCCAGTCCATTAGCAGGTCCCCTTGTTTCCCTCTAGGACACGGTGAATCGGGTCACAGCTCGCCGTGGCCCCTGCTGTCACCCTGGACCCAGTCACTGTCACCTGCACGGATTCGTGCAACAGCTTCCTGACTGGTCTTCCTGCTTCAAAGCGGGGTCCCTTCCAGTCCCCTCTTTTCTATAAAGCCGCCACAGTGGGCTGTGTTAAACTTAGGTCACAGTTCTTCCCTGCTTAAAATTTTCTAAAGGCTTCCCACATCGTATGTAGAATAAAACCCCAAATTCCTGCCACGACCAACAGGGACCTCCCTCGTCTGTTCACCTTGCAGTCTGCATCTTGCACTCTGCACAGCGAGCTCATTCCCGCTTCTTTGCGGGGCGTCGGTGGGGGGTACGGTACTGCCGTTTCCTCTGCTGGGACTTCTTTCCTCCAAGATCTGGCATCCCAGGCCTCTCATTGTTCGGGTCCCATCTCAGCCTCCGTGTCACCAGTGAAGGTTGTGTATGAAGAAGGACACCATTCCCGTGTGACCCCACTGGCTCATACGCCTGTTAAATGATCCTTTATTTTCTCCGCGGCACTACACGTCTGAATTTCTTGTCTGTTTCTTCTGTTTCGCCTCTATTATAATCCAACCTCTGTGAGAGCAGACACGTTGTTTTCTTCACTGTGCCTAATAGTTGCTTCCCCAAATATTAAATTAAGTAAAACAAATAAGTGGTTTCCTTTGCTGCGAGAATATTCAGGGAGAAGAACGATATTGTTATGTAACGGTATATATTACTGGTCTTAGAGATTTTTTTCCGAAGACTTTTTAGTTGATATTTTTTTAAAAATAAAGATTATTTTTTTAATGCAGTTTTAGGTTCATAGCAAAATTGAGTGGAAAGTACAGAGAGGTCCCGGGTACCCATGCCCGACCCGTGTACAACTTCCCCTGCTATCCTCCACTAACAACATCCCCACCAGAGTGGTACATTTTTAACAATCAGCGAACCTACATCGCTGTGTCACGATCACTGAAGCCTATATTTTACTTTAGAGTTCACTTTTGGTGTTGTATAGTTTATAGATTTAAAAATGTATGATGACATATACGAGTATCTACCATTATATACCGTACAGAATAGTTTCACTGCCCTAAAAATCCTCTGTAATCCTAGTCATCTCTCCCCCAACTCCTGGCAACCACTGATCTTTTTACTGTCTCCGTAGTTTTGCCTTTTCCAGAATGTTGTACAGTTGGAATCTTACAGTATATGAAGCCTTTTCAGAGTGGCTTCTTCTACTTCGTAATGTGCATTTAAGTTTCTTCGTCGCTTTTCATGGCTTGATGCCTCATTTCTCTTTAGTGCTGAATAATATTCCATTGTGTGAATGTGCCCTAGTTTCTATCCAGTTGAGGGATGATCTCTTGAATTCTTATGGCCTTGCTGATTCTCTGCGTCAGGATCTGTCCATTTCTGAAAGGGGACGTTCACGCCTCCAACTACAAGAGTGGATTTGTCCGTCCGTTTTTCCTTGCTGTTCTGTTAGTTTTTGCTTCACGTTTTTTGGTGTTCTGTTATAAGGCACCTACACATTAAAGATTGTTATGTTTTCTGGGAGAATTGACCCCTTTAGCATTATGTAATGCCTCTCTTTAGTCCTGATCATTTTCTTTGCTTTGAAATCTTTGAAATCTGTTCTATCTGAAATTCATTTAGGCACTCCAGCTTTGTTTTAATTACTGTTAGCATAGTAAAGGTTTCCCCAGCCCTTTACTTTTGTTGTTGTTGTTGTTGTTGTTTTGTTTTGTTTTTATAGCTGAGCCATCCTGAGTTGGCAGCTCAGCTCAGGCTGGGCATCGAACTGCTGTTGCTCAGAGCTCAGCTCGCACTCTTGAGCGAGCTCTTAACCAACTGAGCCACTCGGCCGGCCCTTCCAGCCTTTTACTTTTAATCTATATATATGTCTGTATAGTTAAAGTGAGTTTTTTTGTTGACAAAATATAGTTGGCTCTTTTTTTTTTCATCCAGTCTGACAATCTCTGTCTTTTAGTTGGCGCATTTAGATCGTTGGTGTTTAAAGGTATTATTGATGTAGTTGGGTTAATACGTACCTCATTTGTAAATGTTTTTATTTGTTGCCCTTGTTCTTTATTCTTATTTTTTTTCTTTTTCTTCGGCCATCATTTCTTCAGATATGTTTTTCTGTCATCATCCATCCAGACTCAAGTTACATTTATGTTAAACTGCTAACTGTTAGGTCATGGGCCCCGTAGGTCATGATACTCCTTCATTTTTGGGTACTTTTTTTTCCTCTGTATGCTGCATTTTGGGTAGTTTCTATTTCTGTGTATTCTAGTTCACTGATCTTTTCTTCTGCAGCGTCTAAAGTGCTGTCGATCTCATTCAATGTGATATTTTATTTCAGATGCTATATTTTTCCTCTTTAGCAATTCCCTTTTATATCTTTATATATAAAATTTATATGTGTGTGGAAGAAAAGAAAGATGTATTTTATGTATTATATACAGAGGGTGCCCCAAAAAATGGATAAACATTTTAAGAAAGGAAAAAAACTGTATTAAAATTGTAATACTCAATGTGTACCGATAACAAAAGATGAATACAAGTCACATTTGATTTCTGCAATTATGAGAGGTGCCCAACGTGATTATAGTCAGTGTAATTTGAATACAGTTTTTTCCTTTCTTAAAATGTGTATCCATTTTTTTGGTACCCTCTGTATATCAAAAAGTCACCCTTCTTGGTATCTTGATAAGAAGCGTCTTTGACTATATAGGAACTCTGTTGCTGGGGAATGGTGCTCTTCATTTCTCTTCGTTTTAAGACAGGAAGTGATGTCTTAGTGGAGGTGATGCAGATTTTGCCTGACATGTAGCATTATTTCTTAGAACACCATGCGTTGGCCGTTGGTTTCTCTTGTGCTGCATGTGGTTTTAAGCATATTCTTCAGCCAATGAATTCCCCACCTACTCTGCTCCTGGGTTGTGAATCCATAGTCTTGAATTTTGTTCTTAGCCAGAACTTTGCAACATGCTGAGTTGGTTTGTTGCCTGGAAAATTGTTAGGGCAAAATCGATAGTTTGACTGGGGAGAGAAAGGCAGGTTTTCAGATGAAAGATATTCAACCTCAAATAATGTGAAAGAATTTTGGCTTATTCGGAAGGCAAGGGTAGAATTAGATATATCATGAGAAAGAGACAGAAGTTCAACCCCTAAATAGTAAACTTTGCGACGAGTGGGTATCATAAGACTACAAATAAGTAAGGTAACCATACGTGTTGTTTGCTAAAGACAGCGCTGTTTCTACCTGTTGTACTGGAATTAGTAATACCCCCTTACTAACACCCCCTCTTGAAAGTGTTTTGATGGTCATTATATTTGTAAAGAATAGTTTAAAGAATACAAAGTAATTGTTAATTTCTTAAATTCCCATTGTCTTTCTTCCTCAATGATGGATTTATTGTTTACTTTGTATTTTAATTAAATAGTATATAATGACTATAAATGTTAAGTATGTGTGTGGTGTTTATTTTTGTTTATTTATTTTTCTAATTTTGGTATTTTTCCTGCAGATGACCTCAACGCCACCCACCAACACTGTGTTTTGGCTGGTTTACCACCTCGGTTTAGTTCCACCCACCGAGTGGCAGAGGTAAGTGTAAATAAAAATATGATTCAAACTTAATTGGATGTGGCAGAAGTGGTTGAATAAGCAATTTATCATAGAACTTTGGAAGAGTATTTGATAGGAAAATTGCTTCCATCTCACTTGACTTTAGCCTCTATTTACTTGCATTTTTAGCTTTGAGTTGTGTTGGGTAGTTTCAAAAAGTGTATTCACAGCGTGGGATAAGTATATTTTGCTTCTTTGGGGTTATGTTTCTTGGAGAAGGTAAATGCCATTGGCAGGTGTTGCCAGTTAGAGATTTTCTAAGGGGTTTGTATCTGTCAAGGTCAAGGACAGGAGATGGCCAGAAGGAAATGGAGCGGATTTGTGTGCTTGTGCATGTGTTAGCTGTGATTGAGCTCCGATGGCTGAGAATTTACATTTCCCTTAACTTTTGGTCAGGCTTCTGGGCATGTGATTGTAAATTAAGGAGAAAGTTACAGTGCTGCCAAAAAACTTCTGAGCTCCCCAGTTCTGCTTATAACCCAGACTTTATTGCTAACTTCTGCCACCATTTGGAGTGGCCGATGGTCAGCCCATTAGACTAGTTTAGTAAGGAGACTCGAGAGGTAAAGAAAACCCTTAGTAGTCACCCTGGGTTACTGTGGGCTCAGTTAGGAATGGGTCCAGAGAGCAGGGCAATAATCATGAAAAGGATTATAAGTTTACCTCTTTCTGAGCTTGTTATCTGTGTTTTGCTTTCTAGTTCGACTTTTTATCATACCACAGGGGGCCATGGTGAGAGAGTTGGGCAGAAGGGATACAAGCAAAGTGGCAGGGAAGCACAAACATGAGAACTTTTCAGTCCTGAGACTGTGTGGGTCTGTAGGGCAGTGTCATGTCTTTGGCAGTTAAGTAGCTTCTCTTGTGGACTGGCCGTGTTGCTGTGTGGCAGAGAGGGCGTTTGTGTCTGTTTCAGTCGAGATGCCAGCAAGAGCATCACTCCTTCCTCCCTTTGTCCTTGTCTTCCCTTCTCTCTTCCATTCACTCAGTCATCTAAATATTTGAGTGCCTGTTGTGTGTCCAGCAGCACTGCAGCCTTGAGAGAGATAAGCCTCTCTCTTTGGCCACTCTCTTTGTTGAATTTCCTCTTTAGTTGGGGAGACAAATATTAAGCAGATAAACACAGAAATAATTGTCTTATAGACTTAAGTAAGTTCTGTTAGGAAATTGGGAAAGATGGGAAAGAGGAAGGAAGAAGAAGGAAGGAAAGAGGGAAGTGGGGGGACAGAAATGGAGGAAGGGAAGAGTGAGTAAACGTTTATAGAGCATCTAATATGTGCTTTGTATTGTACCAAAAAATACTTCATTTTTATACAATCCAAGATGGTATAGGCACCTTCCTTTCTAGCCATAACCCTCCGAAATGTCCTTTTCTTCTGGATCAGTTTGAATGTGCGGCTACCTGTGTATCCATGCAGCTTTTGAAATATAATCTGGAAAAGTAAACAAGCTGATTAGTGCTGTGTTCAGAGGGCTGTGCAAAATGATGAATACAAAGTTTGGTAAAACATATTTGATGAGGATAACAATCATACCTACTGCATAGAGTTCTTTTGAGAATTAAATGAGCTAATACATGGAATTCCTTTAAAACGGTGGCTAGGGTACAATACATATTCAGAGAATGTTGGCCACTACTACTAGTATTAAATTACTACTGCTATTAGTGCTACCACTACTAGTTTCTTTTCCTTGACCCGATGGAAAGCTAATAGTAGATGGAAACAAGCAGAGCTCTGTGTGGAATGCTATTCTGTCTCCATTTATACACTAGAGTACACAGAATAGAGCAAGACACATTAAGTCATCAATGAGTCTTGATTATCAGCTCCTGTTGATTGAAAGTAGTACTCAGAAGAAGGGAAGTAATTTTAGTCCATCCACCTATTCTGCAAACTTTCGTGTTCAAGTTATTCTTTTAGGCACTTTTGTGAACAGGAATGGTTGACACGGTCAGTGTCTTCAGGCTGCCTGCAGTCTAAGGGTCAGAGTGCAGAGCGGAGAACAGCAGACAGCGTAAGGATTCCTATATCTCACAGGGTACTTGTCAGGTGACACGGAAGACCAGCGTGTGGGGGTTGGGGGATTTTAGGACAGCTGTTTGGGTGAGGACTCGGGGGGCAATCCTGTGATTAGGAAGGGAGCGTGATGCATGGGGAATCCTGAGTGGCTGTGCTTTAACTGGACACTAGGATGTCATAAAGGGGGCGTCAGCAGCTAAGGCTGATTCCGAATGGGACCAGATTGTGAAAGATCTTGAGTGTCAGATGAGGTGTTTGGACTTAAGGTGATTGGCAGGTGGGATATTGATTATTATCTTGGCAGTGACATATTGGAGGTATCTTCTGGTAGGTTTTTAATTGGTATACTTTTGGGAAAGCTATATGGGGATATGTGTAAAGCACCATAAAATATTTATATCTTTGATCTCATAACACTTTTTGGAATCAAACCTAAGAAATAATTTAAAAGAAACATAAATATGTTTATCTAGCATGATTAATAGTAGTACAAAGTTGGACAGAACCTTACTGCATTTATATTATGGGACCAGTTAATTAAATGATCACCTCAATAAGCAACCATTGAAAATGGTAGTTTTGAATATTTATGTACAAAGTGAATCACACAGCCTAAAAATAAAATAGGGTAAGGTGGTGAGATTATGCTTTCATCCTATGTGAAAATTTTTATTTCAACTTGTGTTATTGTTTTCAATAATAGAAGAGGGAAAAGATTTTTCTTCCCAATGCTAAAGTTACATTATAGTTTCCCTCAATAGAGAGGGGGGAAAAAAATCCATGTAACTTTATCGCCCTCACTTATTCGACAAATGTCCTCTCCTTGTGTATTAACATCACATGTCTTACTAGTGCCAAACAAAGTGATTTGTGATTTGCCCACTACTCACAGTCGGGAGGAGACAGATTGCCTTTAAGGAAATGATGTTCTGAAATGCATTTCAGTTAATCAGAGAAGAAACCTATTCAGCTCTTTGGTTGCATACGACTAGACTATGTCTGATGGCTCTCACCTTTTATTTCATTTTAGTTTTTTTCTGGTTGTTCCAGAATGTTCCTGGGATTCAACAGAGGATATCTTCTTTTTTCTTTTAAATTTTATGTATGATTATATTTTGCATAAGTAGTTGCTCAAATGGTTCAAAAATTGAAAAGTACCTAAGACTATACTGTTAAAGTCTCATTCTCCCCAAGCCAACCAGCTCGCTCTCCCCAGAGGCAACCAATGTTATCAGATTCTTGTTATCCTTTCAGGGATATTTAATACATATATAAGCAAATACACATGTAATTTAGCGATATTTTTTTATACAAAGGAGAGCCCACTCCACATACGATTGTGCACTTTTTGTTTTGTTTTATTTCAGTAGATCTGGGTGATAAGTACTCATCACTATGTAATTCCTATCTAAGGGTAGGCAGTGGGTTTTTTTAGATATGACACCGAAAGCACAAGCAACCAGAGGAAAAATAGATAAAGTGGACTTCAACTTCATCAAAGTTAAAAACTTTTATGCTTCAAAGGGTACCATCAAGAAAGTGAAAAGAGGGATGGCCGAGTGGCTCAGTTGGTTAAGAGCTCGCTCAAAAGTGCTAGCTGAGCTCTGAGTAACAGCAGTTCGATGCCCAGCCTGAGATGAGCAGCCACTGAGCTGCCAACAGGTGGCAGGAGGGCTCAGTTAAAAAAAAAGGAAGTGAAAAGACAACCCACAGAATGGGAAAAAATATTTGCAAATCATATATCTCACAGGGTACTTGTATCTAGAATATATAAAGAACTCTGCATATAACTCAAGAATTAAAAAGATAATCCAACTTTTTAAAATGGCAAGGGATCTTCTCAAAGAACAGTTCTCCAAAGACAGACAAATAGCCAATAAACACATGAATATGCTCCACATCATCAGTCATCAGGAAAATGCAAATCAAAACCCCACTACCTCACAGCCACTGGAGGGGCAGGGGGGCTGGCCATCATCAGAATCACAGTCACAAGTGTTAGCCAGGATATGGAGAAATTGGAACCCTCAAGCGCTGCTGGAGGGAATGTAGAATGGTGCAGCCACTTGGCAAAACAGTCCAGCTCTCCCTCAGATGGTTAAATACAGAATGACCCTCTGACCCCGCTATTTCCTTCCTAGACACCCCGCCCCCAGAGAAATGAAAACCTGTGCATGATTGTTCAGAGTAGCTTGATTCCTAATAGCCAAAGAGTACAGACAACTCAAAGGTTCGTCACCCACTGAATGGATAAACAGAAAGCAGCATGTGTATACAATTGCGTGTCATTTGACAATAAAGGGGAGTGGAGTGCCGACACCTGCCTCGACATGGATGGATCCTGAAAACGTTGTGCTGAGTGAAAGGAGCCAGTCACGGAAGGTCACATATTGTATGATTTCATTTATATGGAATGTCCAGATTTGTCAAATCTGTAGACACAGAAAGTCCATCAGGGGTTGCCTAAGTCTGGGAAGGTTAGTTAAAATGGGAGGGAGTGACTGCTTATGGGTACAGGGTTTCTTTTTGGGGTGATAAAAATGCTTTTAAATTAATTGTCATGGTGGTTGCACAACTCGGTGAATGTACTGACAAACATTGACTTGTGTGTCATAAATGGGTGAGTTTTATGACATATGAATTATATCTCAATAAAGCTGTTATTAAAAAAAACAAAAACCTAGGCCTGATTATAGGTTCTTTACATTAGATAAAACTCTAATCACCCAGAAAAAGAAATATATTCCGCCCTTCTTTTTTTTTTTTTTTTTCTTTTGACTGCAAGTATGGCTCCACATAGTTCATTTAACTGGTCCCCTATTGATGGGAAATTTAGATTGTTTCCAGTCTGTTGTAACAATAAATGGCAGAGCAGTCAATAAACTCTTATGTAGGCTACTTCATACTTTGGAAAGTAAAGGTGCCAGTAGAATATGTTTATAGACAGAATGTCATTTTTAAAAAATGTCGTAGGGTTGGCGGTGGGACAAAACTTGAGTGGTAATTTGACTCAAGTTTTTTTTGTTTTTTTTTTAAAGATTTTATTGGGGAATTGGGGGAGGGGAACAGCATTGGGGAATCAGGGAAGGGGCACAGACAAGTTGCTGTCTTTTTGTCCTTCAGGCTAGTTGCGGAGGACATTGCTTCACTGGCCCATGTTGGTATCGTCATTGCGCTCTTCCCGGATGAGGCAGATCAGTTGCCAGCCTCTGGATGGTCGCTCACCGTGGCTATTGGCAGCTCACACCGGCTGTCAGCCAGCCGCTCAAACGCTGGCTGCCGGCCACTCACTGTAGCCTATGGCAGCCCACTGCAGCAGGGGCTGCAGCCTACACCGTCACCGGGGCTCACACAGCCCAGCTCCAGGTGGAGCTGTTGTTCACCATCTTAGCTGTAGAGGGCAGTGTCACTGGCCCTCATATGTGGGATCCGAACTGGGGCCACTGGCATCCCAAAACCAGCTCTTAACCACCGCGCCACGCGGCCGGCCCTGCTCCAGTTTTTGTTTTCTCTTGGTAGCAATTTGGAACTGCCTGCCCTTGTGCACACTGGGGTCTTCATACTAAAATCCGTATTAGTGGAGCTTCTGTTTATGGCCCAGAAACTTTGTTTGTTTTCCCCCAGGCTTGCCCATGTCACATCATAGTAAATGGCGGTAACTGGGCAAAGAAGTTTTGTACCAGGAGGTTAGTGTTCGACGTGATTTCTAAAGGGATCAGTCTAAGTGACAAATATTAAAATAAAAATACTTGACGGATACATTTCCCTCCCTGGGTCTAAAGGATATTTATAGCTTACTTTTTATCGTTCTAGGAAATCATGTCATTATCAAAACAAATGTTTGTGTCCTCCACCTGCGTCCTCTTCTTTTCTGACCTAAGATCATTCAGCGCAGGGGTTCTGTCCACTTGACCCGTTTCGTTCCCACCTCCCGAGAGGGCTGAACTCGTTTCCTGTGCCCTTGCTGATACCCAGCCTCTGAGTCATGCCTTTGAATGTGCCTTGAGGGCGTGAGCTGCATAGCCTTCCATTATTTGAAGAATCTATTCTCCCAAGGACTGCAATCGCCTAGTGTATGCTTTTTGCAGAAAAGGAAAATGAGTTCTTTGCCCTGCATTTATAGCTTCCATTTCCACCCCCAACTCCTGCCATTACTGTTGTCTTTTGTGTACTTTTGAACCAGTTCTACAGTCTGGTTGCCTTTCTTTCCCAGTGTGAGGTTCAGGGCACTTGAAATAAAAATCAGTGTCCTTGACTTCTTGGTTAATTCGTTATTCACCCAATAACTACTTATTAAGTGTCCGTTACATTTAGGACTCGGTTCTAGTATTGGGGTCTTCGCCTGAGGGAGTGTACTGTTTAGTTAGAGATATGAGGCCTACATCATAAAAGAAAACTGGCAAGATGAGTGGACCAGGTGCGGCCAAGCCGGCAGCTCCAAGCCCAGCAAACCACTATGGTCATTCTTACGTTAAGGAGTATAGGCTGAGCTGTGAGGGGGACAGGTGAAGGTACAGACAGGAGACAAATGTGAACAAGCCTGGGAAGGGAGGCATGGTGAACTTGGAACTTGCTTATAATCTTGACTGCTGGTATGTCTCTGCAGTGTTCGGCGGGAACCTTGGATTATATCTTACAGCGCTGCCAGTTGGCTATGCAGAATATCTGTGATGAGGCGGACAATGGCGATGTCTCTTTGAAATCCTTGGAGCCTGCAGTTTTGAAACAAGGAGAAGAAATCCACAATGAGGTGAGGATTTTGAACAGTGAAGCATCTGAGATCCTATTCTACTTGCAAGTTTATCAGTTAATCTGCCTTGTTTCATATGGGTATAAGACATGAGACTCCTAGGTCAGAGACAAAGGACAGTTGATTACTTGCAACAGTAGCTAGAGTATCAGCGTGTTGGGGCCAGCTCTCCAAGCCCCTGTTTCTACAGGGGAGTGTGAAGTGGGCCAGATAACATGTGCACATAGCGGGGTTGCCTTATAGGAAATGAACCTGAGCTCAGGGAACCCAAATGTTTTATAATAGATAGTAAACATTCCTGTCCTTGGCTCCACATCAAGATCCTGTCCTTATCCTCTAAGTCTTTTAGCAAACCTGCCCTTTGTTCTGGAGGGAGAAACTGTATCTTCCAGAGCTGTTCACTCTCCAAACATCCATGCAATGAGAGTCTGAAACAGAGCAGTCAGTGCCTTGTTTACAAGACATAAAGGAATACAAGAGACCCGAGAAGAATAGTCTCCCAGCACATCTAAGGGGAATTGAGGGGGGATCCTAGGAGCAAGTGTCAAAGCCTGGCCTTTTATTTAGTTCTTGCAATTCTGCAGTCTATGCAACCGGCGGGCTCAGGTCCTGTGAGTCAGTTTCACAAACTTTGCCATTCTCATGAATCCCCATTTGGCCACATCTTCAGACTACATATATTTTTGTCTATTTAATACATTTTTAAAAAATCAACTCATTTTTTACTAAATAAAATTCTAGAGAAAGGAAGCTTTATATTACCACTTCAAGTGGGAAGCCAGCATCAGTAGCCAAAAGAAGAAGTAACCAGAAAACAGAGCCAGTGAAAACAGAGCAGTGTTATTAAATTCCAGCAGATGTGTTGCTGGGAGAAGGCTCTGAGCCTGAAGTCTTCACTCTTCCTCTTAAGAAGGGAGATAACGTATTACTTCATATATATTTTAAAAGTCACTGAATTCTACACATGAAATGGGTGAATTTTATGGTACTCAATGACACCTCAAAAAAACACAAAAAACCCACCAAACTATTGAAAGGAGAAAAGAGTTTGCCAAGTGGTAGAGAATTGTTGAAGATTATCACAAATCTGAGACTTTCTGCTTGGTATAATTAGAAGGATTGATGGAGAATTTGGAATACAAAGTGCTCTCATTCATCCTTTCAATAAATAATTACTGAGCATGTGCCAGGCATTCTTCTGGGTGCTTCAGGATATACTGGTAAAGAAAATAGACATTCTAGTGCAGGGAGGCGACCATAAATAATAAACATAACACATGGGTTAATTATACAGTATGATAGATGTGGTAAGTGCTGCACAAAAACCCAAAGAGAGCAAGGTGAGGGAGATGGAGGAAACGAGAGAACATCCCCACTGATAAGATGTCCTTTGAGCAGAGGCTGGAAGGAGGGGAGGAGTGAACCATGTGGATACCTGGGGACAGTGAATGGGTAGAGGGAACAGCCACTGCAAAGAGAGAAGGCCTGGTGTTCATGGACTAGGTAAGGGGCAGTCTGGTTTGAGGGGCAGGAGTAAGGCTGTGAGTTACAGGAGATGAGGTACTTTGAGGGTTTGAAGGCCCCATGAAGGACAAGGAGTTTCTCTTCTACTCTGCAGGGAAACGGGGTGCCATCTGCTATCTGTAAAAAGATACTTAGTGTCTTAGGAGCCGCCCCACAGTTTGCAAAATGTTGCCGCACCCTCCAGACCCCAAGGCAGAGAACTTCTGCCTTTCAGGGAGATGATAACCACTTCCAATGCTAAGTTGGACCCAGGACTGGCTTCCTTTCCTCATTGCACCTGGTCAGTGTCCCACCTTCTCTCCCATCAGCCCTTGCTAGAGACATTGCCGGTAGCTCTCACTTCAGGAAAGATAAGCGTTTATGGGCCTGGTGACCTCCCTGAATGAGATGTGGGAGCAATTATGTGTTTCTCCACATTCTTAGTGAAGCAATTCTGATCTGGAAATGTAGGCACTTCCTTCTCAAAAAACCGTGCATTTGAGGTATCGGGCTAGCGGAATGGCTGCTCCCTTTAACACTACACAGGAGCTATTTTTCCTCCCTTGTTATTTCTGGTCTTCACCTGTGACTGATGATTTGTCCTCACCAGTGGGTGGGGGAAATCTGTAAAATCACACCATTTACCTAACAGTAGAATGTCGTCATCTGAAAGCAGATTCAGAAAGTGGCCACTGCTTATGCCATTGCATGTGTTAGCAGTAGGTGGGACCGAGATGCGTCAGAGACCTCAGCCCCTGGAGGCCTGCCTGGGTTTGAATGGAGACGGAGACGCTGAATCTAAATAGTGTGTGATCTAGTCTTGTCCATTCCCCCGGTCCTTGATTCTTTGAGGTCATCTCCTTACTTTAAGAACGCCCATCATTGGACACTGCTCTGTCGCCATCCGAGTGGCCTGGAATGGAGGGCTTGCAGGCTCTCTCTCCACTGTTCTGTTGTTAAGGGATAGCATCAGTGTCCATAATCGCTACCCCGGGCTCTCACTGCTCGCTTTCCTCTCTCTTCAAGGCCCTGGGCCACTGCGAGGCTAATCAGAGCGGAAGTCCTGGGTTTTATATGCTGTAGGCTTTCAGGCTGTGTGGGTTTAGAAGTGGCCTGTTTTCCTTATTTTAGATGGTTTCTAACTGAGCAGTTTGGGAACTTAGGGATTAGAACTGAATATGTAAGATTTTTTTATTTTTTAGCTGAGCCATTCTGCCATCTGTTGGCAGCTCAGTGGCAGCTCAGCTTGGGCTGGGCATCGAACTGCTGTTGCTCAGAGCTCAGCTCACACTCTTGAGCGAGCTCTTAACCAACTGAGTCACTCGGCCGGCCCCCTTTTTTTTTCAATTTAAGATGCTTAGAAAAGGTTTGTGTTATAACCAAAATTTTCCTGTGTGTTCTCAGTTTGTTTTCCTTCTAAAAAATGTAAAGCGTGGCATCCAGTCTCTTTACCCAGTCAATTTCCCTTCAGAGTCCTGCTTGATGACATCATTCGGTGCTCATCAGACCTGCCTCTTCCTTAGGCTACTGTGAAAGGCCCTTTGTAGGGTAGCCCTGTGTACACTGGACCTTAGCATCTCTCCTGATCGGGTGTCTTTCTCAATGGAATACCCTCTTCCAGCTGCTACGGTGAGGCATTAAGCCCAGTGGACATGCTCACACATCTCATGAAGAAACTGCATGGGCTGACCCAGACTGACTTGGCAGGTGAGCAGTAGGTGGTATTTGCTCACCTGGAAGAGTGGTGGGGATGAAACTGGATGGTGACGTAGTGGCTCAGAAATAGGATTTGGGAATCTTATCCTCATAAGCATCGTCCCCTGTGCCTAAGTGCCCGGTGACCAAGAGGGCTCAGTTAGGTGGGTGGATGCTGTCTCTTCCTCCCCTTCAGACTTTTCCTGACACTGCTAGGAAAACAAGCTTTTGCGGATTGATCTCTTTTATGACTCTTCTGTGGAGAAGGCGGGTGCAGGTTGGTTAAGAGGGTCATAGAGATGGTTTTTGGGGTCACAGCTATGAAGCAAACACTAGTGTGAATGTGTTTACATTTTTCTTTCGTGACTCAGAGGTCCCTTCAGGATCCCACAGGGCCTTTGGGCTGTCACTATGCCTTCTGATACCTGTGGGCATTACTTACCTTTGTATTATAATTGCTCAAAAGATTGACTAATATGGTGAGTGTCCATTAAGTGCAAGTCAGAAATCTGGGAGTTTGGTCTATAAGCATCATGAGGGAGCCTCAGGGAAGCTCCTGGTTGTTGCCTGTCTGCCGCTCATGTCTTCGGGGGTCAGCATCACCCCTGGAGGGTTCCTGGGCCACAGTCAGCTACTCCCCTGTGGATGGCTTGTCTCTCCCGTCTGCTCCCCGTAGCTGTGAGCCCCGCAGAGGGACTGCACTCTGGAGAAGGGACAAAGACCCTACGCCTGTCATGCCTGGGACTTGATCAGTCAGTCAGTCGGTGTGGTCGGACTGGCTTCATTCAGCCCAGAAATAATAAGGCTTAGCCTTTGTTTTTTGTGCAGTGTCCACCCTGAAGCTTTCCTTTGGGGAGAAAAAAAAAAAAAAAGAACAGCTTTTTCTCTCTTCTTTCTTTCTTTTTTCTTTTTGTAACTCAAACTCTGAATCACAAAGCTGGAAAAATTTCTTTGGCTTACTTAATTAATTTTAAGAAAGGAGCCAATTACTTCTCTTGGCATCGAGGGAGCTGGTGAGGGTAGCATTTGATTACAATCCTGTAATATTTTTGCCCACAACATTAAAATGAAAAAGTCAGGTTATGGAGTTGAGTAAAATGCATGCCAGTGGATTCGATGCCCACAAAGATGGTATCTCATGGGCTGCACTTTCGCTCAAGAATACAACCCTGATGGAAATCGCCTCAGGTTTGAACGGTTCTGACTGGCTTCAGGGACAGAGGGGTGGAGAAGTTAGAACTTGTCACTGCTCCGAAAACGCCCTAAGATTGTAACATCCTTGAAGACAATATGTCCTACCTTGTGGCCTTGTTCAGTTTGTATTCGTAGCATCTGAACTGCATGGCACACAGTAGGCCATTCATTATTAACCCACTTAATCCTTGCCACAAACTTGTGTGGTTGTTATATAATTATCTTTATTTTACAGATGATATGGCTATTCGGTAGTGGAGCCCAGTTTTGAACTGGTTCCAGAGCCCTCCTTTTTACAATATAATGACTATGACTTCGTCTGCCTTAAAAGATAGTTGGGCATCTGCAGAGGAAGATGAAATCTTATTTCCTGGAAAGAGCAGGGTCTCTCTTTGCCATCTTGCCGGTAGCGAAGTCTCCAGGTCTGCCCCTCCCCTTGCTTCTGAGTTTGAATTTATTGAAATCCAGAGTCTCGTGTGCTAATTCCATCTCATCATCTGTTTTGTTTCCTGGGATACCATGGTTGCCAAGACCGATACGATTTGTCCTCATCAATAGAAATAACCAGCCCAAAGACAGGAAAACTTTAAAAAATTGTTTCCACTCATCCCAACACCGGGCTTGATGCTTTGCCGACAGGCTCTTCCTGTAGTTTGAACTGATTTCATGTGCAATCTATTAAAAGGAACTCTTGTTTTTTGTTGTTGTTGTGATAAGTAATGTGGTTAAACCTGTATCTTCAGAGAAGTTAAACTTGTATTTATTCTGCTTTCAAAGCGGCCAAGTTTACTCCTGTTAACCACTGTCTTTTAATACCACTGATAAGGCTTAGCAACTATTGTCTTAATATTGTCTACATTCCCTTTTTTTTTTTTTTTTTTGTTTAAACAGCTTTAACTGAAATCAGTTCTATATATCAAACAAACGTTTAGTTAATGTAAACTAAAACCCTTTCATATGACTTGGTGTTCTCAGGTTAGTTATTTGAGCCATTTTCACCATTGTTAAATCTTTACAAGTTGCTTTTGTTTGCCTCATGAAAGTTTAATATGGATAAACAAAAAAATTCCTTGTGGTAACAGGTAAAGATTATAATAGCTCTGTGCCTGTATATGAAACATGATTATCTTAGCCAAACCCGAAGACCCGACATGAAGCTGTGAAAACTCCACATTTCTTTAGAGGGCAGAGGTAGAAAGAGTTCAGGGGATGAATGGAGCTGTACACACTTTAATGATAACATCTGAATTTCAAGTTGAAGATGAGTGGTAGGACACTTGGAAAATAGATAGGAACCAATTTCTTATCCTTTCCAAGCTTTACCCAGCCTCTCAGCTACATACGAGGGGATTATTTCAACTGTAGGGGGCAGAAAATGCAATCTGACCTGGTTTAAACAAAAAGGGCTTCAGGAAAAGCTTGATCAAGAATCATTTGATGTCACCGGGACCTGGTTTTTGTATGTTCATCTTCCAGCCACTTCCTGCTGTGTGGCCTCCATGCTTCCTATTCTGCCAGATGGCGACAGAATCCTCCCTTCCTGTATCCGCTGACAGTCCACAGTCTCAACACGTACTGTGACTGAACACACGCCTCTCACGCCCAAACCCAGTTCTGGGACTAGAGAAATGTGGTGGCCAGTTTGGCTCGGACTCGGGTTGCACTTTCCATCCTTGGTCTTAGAGCTGGACTGAGATGAGGGAAGGGGCGGTTATTGGGGGGAGGGTGGGGTCTGGCTGCCGTAGGAGGGGGAGAGCGAAGGAGGCCAGTAAGAGAAGTTTCCCATGGTGGACTCATAGGAAGGAAAGACAGCCTAGTGTCCTTGCTGCTGTTCGTACCTATTGTCATTTTTCCTAAGTTGAAAAGTGACAGTTTGGATGGCTCTGTGGGTTTAATGTGTATATGCCTCTATAATTAACTTTCTGGTGTTTAGTTATATTAGCTGGGTTGGCATTATCCCCAGCTCCCCTGGGCCCTGGGTCAATTCCTTTTTTGGCTGTACTATATTATTTATTGTATTTTTTAAAGTTGAAGTATAGTCGGGTATGGTCTTTATTTATTTTAAATCTAAGAAACTTAAAATTGGCATCTCCTACTATGTGTGCTTTGCTCCTAATGCTACTCTTTAACAAAGGCATCTAATTAAACCATTGTTTGATTTTATCTTTCCCATCATACGTAGCACAAGTTGCCGTACTCTTTAGGATCTGAGCATTTGTTGTCAATTGGCTTGTATTTCTTCCCGTCTGACTGATAAACGTGACCACCCCTGCCCAGCCTGACCAGGGCTGTCTTACTAAGCTTTAAGACTACTTTTTCCTTGGCTTCGCAGAAATACTCTGGAGACTACAAGTTAGTTATATTGGGAACTGGTACGGCTGAGCTTTTTTCACCTTTTCTCACCCTGTGGCTCTTCTGTTCCTGGCGGAGCATTGAGTGACAAAGTTATTGTCCTTGATTGTCCATCGCAAGGGCATTATAACCACTGCCTTGTCTTTATGGCCCACAGGTCGAGTTCGAGTGGCTACGACAGTTTTGGTTTCAAGGCAACCGGTACAAAAAGTGCAGCGATTGGTGGTGTCAGCCCATGACTCAGCTGGAAGACCTGTGGAGGAAGATGGAGTCCGCGGTAAGTACACCAGGTCGGCAGCCCTCTTCTCCGGGATGTTATGCTGGGTAAATCCTCTGCTGCCTAATTTGCATAGGCAAATGCATATTTAATTACTCTAAATTACTGCATTAGGTTACTTTGGGTAAGGTAACAGAACAGACAGGATTTTGTCAGTGCAACCTCAGGTCAGTTCTGTGAACATCTTTTGAGCATTTCTTGCGGATAAGGTGCTGTGTTAGACACGTGCTGTGAAGTGACGTTGAGAGGAGCACAGTGCAACAATAATATCTAAAAATCATTTGCATTTTGTATGTGCACCAGGCACCGTTCTAAGGGTTGTCCCTCTATTAAGTTTTAAGATTCTTGCAGTGGTCCTATGAGCTGCAGAAACTGTTATGAGCCTTACTGTACAGATGTGAAAACCGAGGCTTTAGAGAAAGGAGTGCCTCATCCAAGGTCACAGGGTAAGTGGCAGCGCAAGATCAAACCCCAGGCTGTCTGGCTCTCTAGCTCGTGCTCTTAACCACTACATCCAGTTTAACAAGGAGAGAGCCTTGAATACAGCCAGGTGTTACATTAGCTAAAATGAAATCCTGTAATAGAGACTTTTAAAAAAAATCACAGTCCAGTGGAGGGAGTATTAAATTCAGACTACTGGAACGGGAACTGTTGTGAAACAACAGATGTGGCTTTTGGGGACCTTGGATGGGGAGGAGTAGGGTCGGATAGGGCCTTTGGAGAGGCATTTAGGCTCCAAGAACTGTAAAAACAAGATCAGAAGCGGGGTTTACAGTGCGACTAGAACAAGGAATTCAGAGGATGTAGCAGGAAATGTAGCTGGAAGGCAAGTTGAGGCCACCTGGAGGTCTTGAATTAAGCCTTAATTTAACTAATAGTAATAATAGCAAATACTTACACGATACTTATTAAGTACCAGACACTATTCTAAATGCTATATATGTAACATATTTAACTTTTATGACAACCTCATAAAGTAGGTGTTATTCCTCCCCCCCCCCCCATTTTACAAACGAGAGATTGAAACACATAAGGTCTACATCACTTCCTCAAGGTGATCCTACTGTAAGTGGGGAACTGGGATTTGAACACAGGAAGGCTGGCTCTAGGGTCGTGTCCTTCGCCACCTCACTGTTCCACCTCTAAACAGTTGAATTTGGAATGTAGTGAAAAGTGATAAAAGCCTGCTGAACTCGTGAGAGAGTGCCACTGCATTGACTTTGAAAGGTGCTGGAAACAACGAACCCATCTGCAAAAGTGGGTAGCTATTGCTAATCCCTCTTTTATAATAATGAAAATATCAAGTCACAACCCTGGAGGGACCCCGGTTTGAAAGTCTGCGTTCAGAACCCAGAAGCCTCTCCTTTCCAGACGTCTCCTCAGATCTTTAAACCATGCCTTTTCATGGGTATAAGTCTGAGGAAGGAATGCTATAATCCTTCCTTTAGTGGACTGAGAGTATCACAAAAATGGATTTCTCCGAAGAAACGAATCAATGCAAGGGTGAGTGTCGTAAAAATGAGTTGGAGGTAATGAAAAGTTCATGTCTAAATCTCCTTAGTTAGTTCTATTCCTAAAATTAGCCTGGATGGAGTGTGCTCCGTTTTTATGGGATAGATACATAAAGGCAGCTTCAGTTTCAGGCAATTTTTGTTTTTCACTCTGGTTTTGTCCATTTCCATTTCCATCTTAGAACTTATTTGCTGAACCTTGACTCTAAGACATGTGCTGGACTTTGGGACTGTAATTTGACAATGCTATGAATTAGAGTTGGCAAACAAATAAAAAAAGGAGCTCACTGATTTTGTTAGAAATGTTTTTCCATTGCTTTTGTTCAAGCCTTTTTTTTTTTAAGTGAATTGAAATCTTTGGTATTGTGAGCTTACCAGTAATGTTCATGATGAATTCATGCACAGGATTTAGTTAATTTAGTTATAATGTTTTGTTTTGTTTTTAAACTTTGGTGGCGATGGCACGTTAAATGGAATGTCTTCTAGTTACTTTATAAACGCTCATGTGAAAAGTGCTGAAAAGAAGAGCGATCTTGGGAATTCTGCGGAGCGAGTTTCCTCGCAGCCGGTGTGGCATTACTAAGTGTCCCGAGTGAAATGAATGGTCTCAGTGTCTGTCCCCGAGCCTCAGGATGATCCTTATCAGCGGAGTGGAGGCTTGGGCCAAGATAAAAGGGGTGGTACTTCTAAATTAAATCTGAGCATGGCTTCAAGCCTTTTTTAATGACTTAACAAATGCATAATCATTTATTTTTACCGTTGGAGGAGACAGAGGAGAATAATCACTGGGAAAGTTTACGGGTCTGGCTCTGTGCAGTGCCATCTGGTTTTCGTGGGCTCAGGGAGGAGCTGGCATTGGCTGCCTGAATTCCTGCTTCGTACCCAGCCCACCTCCTATTTTTTTCAGTCGCAAACAGTAGGGGGCAATGTTGAGCCACCAGTTGGAGGCCCCCAGCCACTCGCCTTTCAGGAAAATGCATACAAATGTACCATTAACTGTCAAGAATTATCCCCATTGCTTCAAGTTAGCTGTAATCTCCAAGATTCCATAACACAGGAAATCAGTTGTGGGTTAACAAATTCAACAGCCATTTAACATAAAAAGTGCAGTGTTTGGTGCACATTTGGATCCTATAGAATTAGACTAATCTAAACGGCATTTCTGAATGCACTCACTTTGCTTCCAGGGAATATATTACTCAAAATTATTATCCTTTTAGACAAATGATTCTTCTTTATCTTTACGCTTTTTTTTTTTTTTTGGAATTGTAAAATCGTGTGTGTTGTGGAAAGCCTTCTCTAATTGATGTATTTTTTTTCTGTTTTGTAACATAGCATTGATCTCTTTGGGTGAGAAAATAAAACACAAAACCTCAGGCAATATGTACATTACTTTTCACCTTTTGCTTATGAGTAAAGCAACCTTTGACAGCCCTTGTATCAGGGAAGAGCCTTGTGTTGTAATTTCTCTCTTTCTTGGTGTTCTTTTTTTCACGTTGCAGTCGGACGGTGTAGTCTCATGTAGGATATAGAAGAAGAATGGAAAATGAGCTTTGAAATTGCGTTTCTTCCATTAATGGTAATTGCTTCGCATGTCATGACCAGTCACATATTTCAAAAAGTTGAGTCAGCTGTGTCTAGAACTGCCCCGGCCTCGACTGCCTGCTCCTGTCCCAGCAAGCACCATTTTTATCATGCTGTTTATTCTTGCCGTTTCTCTCCCCGAGGATACTTTTACTCTGTGCCTGCTCTTGTGATGTAAATGCTAAACCTTATATTTGAATGACATTCTGATAAAATATCACGTTTTCCCTGAATATTACCTCATGAATTAAACCCAAAGCAACATAACCCTTTCTTATATAACCCAGGAATTTGGCCTAACCTTTCCTCTCATTTTGCTCTCTATTCAGGAAGGTATTATAACACGGTCATACTATTCAGATATTTGTATTTTATTTTATTTTTCTCAACCACCCCCACCCCACATCTGAGATTACTTTATGAGGAGACACTATGGGATAAGAGAGAGTTACCATTTGAAAGAAACTGTACAAGCTTTGCTTTCTGGGTAAAGAAATATGAAAAGCTGAAATCTCCCGTGAGGTGCAGAAGGCTTGCTGTAGCCAGAGATTCAATGGATAGGCCACTTGTCTCTCAGGGTCTGGTATCGCGCTTTGCAAAACTGACATTTATTTTACCTATAAAATGTTTTAACACTATCAAATTCACAGTGATCCAGAAAAGACTGCTAGGTATGATGTCCTCTAAATTGATGATATTTCCTCATTTCCTTTTGACCTTAAGAAAAAAAAAAAAAAGGCCAATCTGGTATAATCCAATGGAAATATTCTAGAAGCGTTTCCAGAGTAAACATTTCCAGAAGTACTTATGATTTCTATACTGGGGAGAAGTGTCTTCAATCTTTTTTCTTTTCCAGGAGAAGAGTAGACCCTGATTGCTTTGAATATTTAGAATTACACTTCCTGCCTTGACAGTTCCTGTGCTGGGATAGCAATGCACTTATTTATATGGCAGTTGGCCTTAATAAGTTTTATTGACTTCAGCGGGCAGGAGCCAAGGCTGGATTATTTTAATGCATCCGTTTTGAAACAGCGTAAAACACAACATATAATTATGTTAGGTAAGCCATAGGCTACTTTTAATTTTTACCCATTTATGTTAAAATTTGGCACAGGAGAGCTGCAGAGAGAAGTGGAAAATGAGTAGGTGTTTTATTTTTCATACTGGTACCCATTTCTGGTCGTTAAAGTTTTAAGAGAGAAGTGTACTTAAGAACGTGAAGGCTGTCCTTTACAAGTTAGCTGTAATCGTTTCATTTCGAGATGAGTCATGCCTGTGCCCGTGTCACTCTGGCCTGTGTAAATCATCTGGGAATGCTCATGCCAGGAACCCGTCCACTGCTGTCTGCCTGAGCCCTTCGCAGTATAGGTTACACTGTCGGAGGCCATGCCTGAGCGGAGGAGCACTTTGTTTTTGGAGAGATTAATGAAGCTATCACCACAGTGCTTTAGATGGAGATCTTTGTAACTGAATAGAGGAACAAGGCTGCTTTTCCATGTGCTGAAATATATGCTGAGTACTGGTTTTTGCTATCATATTATAGCTCAATTAGCCAGGTTCATTTTAAACTTTCTTCTGGGATTAAAGATTTTGAGGGGTATTAGGAAGAAAGTGATATAAGTAAATATTAATGGTTTATCTACACTCACGGTGAAGGCACCTACTTATATGTGTGCGTATGTATATCTATATGTATATATCCCTCCTGTAGAGTTAATGTATATACCAAATTATATTTCCTAACAGAATCCTGTCTTTCATTTTCAGAGTTAGCATTTCTGCTATAGGAGCAGGAGTATATTATAGTCGTTTAGGATCTGGTGTGAGATGTCCGGTAGTTTTAAACTAAAATTAAAATTCTCTTCTCCCCTTGTTGACTGGTACAGTGCAGGATAAGCACAGATTGGAGGCAGATAAACAGTCACAAGCGCCCAGTAATTCCAATTACGTATATAGACACAGTTTTGGGACCTCTATGTTTAGCTTTGGAAATTTGGGAAAAAAGATTTTAAAAAGTTACTTTTCAGCTATAGTCTCTTAAAATCCTGGGCTCACATTTTTTATCATCTTAAATGTGCTCACTGCAGGTTGGTTCTCCCATCCCCCTCTCTCCCCAGCCACCCATTCCAGTTCCCCACAGCTGTATTGTTCTATTAAGAGTAAGCTATCTGGGAGGAAATTGTACATGTAATTTAGCAGTGAATTTTTAACAGGTTTTGATTCCTTCTTAGATTGCCTTCTGGACTTCTCTCAGATTTTTCCAATTTTTTCCCCTTAGTTGCTACAGACTTAGTAATGATTTAAAAAAAAAAAAGTGTTGTGTATCCTGCCGTTTTTGGAAAGAAATTTACAATTCCAAGAGAATTCAGGCTTAAGCCTTAGAAACAGAATGTGCATTGAAAGCACAAAGGAGTATGTTTATGATTCTCTTTGAAGTGTTTTTGCAACTGGATAAGGAAAATTTTAGAAATCGTCTGATAGTGTTCAGGGTAAATACTTAAACCCCTTTAGAGAATTTCACACGCAGATACTGTGCAGCAGAAAAAAGGGATACTTATGTTTCTTAAAGCTGCTACAGCCTACAGCTTTGTACTTAAAGACAGAGGTGTTGAATAGAATTCTACTGAGGATACATCCAGTGACAATATCTCCAAGAGCATCAGAGCAAACCAGTGGCTAGGACTTTCTGTTTTTAACCCTTCTGTGAGCTGTGGGAGAGCTGAGCTCTGCTGGTACCCAGTACTAGGATGTGCATGTTACATCCCAGGAATGTTTAGAGGATGGTCCAACCCCGTGCTCTGTACACAATAGGAACAAGGCTAAAAAAAAGCCGAAGATGCTGAAGCAAAGCAGTGGAGCTAGGAAATTCCAAATGAAAGCCTCGCCATCACGCTTAACTCCTGTTAGTGTATGGGAAAAAAACACCGGAGGGAAACAGCCATGCTTTCTCATGTGGCCTCAGTGTCATGGGCGTTAGCTACATTTTGCTAGCCTTTGTTAAACAGACACACACGCACATTGCACACACATTCTAAATATATGTATTTTTAATAGATGAATTCTGTTGTTTCAAATAATTTTAACTGCACTGGAATTCAGATTGACGGAAAGGCGTGGAGGTCCTTCTACTTTTCCATGGGGTGCTAATATAGCCTTGGCCACTGGAACTTTCACTAGCAGACCATCATAGCATTTTAGATGTGAATTCAGAAACCCTGGTGGCACATGGGGGTGTCAGGAATTTTCTTTTTCTCCTGGAAAAGATACAGCATACAACCAATGTGTACTTGTTTTCCACTAGTTTTTTGGGGGCTTGGGGCATTACACTCAGCTCCAGTCTGTCATTTATCTTACTATGAATACCTTTGAGATATTCTAGAAGAATCTCAGTCTAGAAATATGAAGTTACGTTAAAAAAAAATCGACAGATTTAGTTTTGAATGGGAAGCAAGATTTCCAGAGGCTATGTGCCGTTCTTAAAAATATTATCAAGATTTTAGGACCTATTTTTCTCCAAGTTGATTAATTGAATGGCCCCTAAAACTCTTACCTTCTGAAGAAAATTCTTAGGATGATCAAATGAGAAAGCCTATACAATGTAAAATACTATCCACAATCAAGACATCACCAGCAGTGAGTTTGTTTATTTATTTATTTATTTATTTTATTTTTGTTTGTTTCTTTTTTGTTTTTGAGAGCAGTGTCACTGGCCCTCACATGTGGAACCCAAACCGGGGCCGCTGGCTTCCCAAGCCAGTGCTTAATTAACCACCAAGCCACTCGGCCGGCCCATCACCAGCCAGTGAGTTTAGAAAGAAGGGGAAGCAGTCCTCAACTTAGGGACCCTCACTTAGAGGTCATGTGACTGAGCCTCCCTGGGTGACAGCATCTCTTTCTCCCCTTTTCTCATTTCCTTTCCTCTGGAACTGGGGTCCGTCCTAGAGCTAAAGGGACTCACAGCGACTTGGAGCTCAGTGCTGCTCTGGTAACATTTCTGCTCCACTCCGGGCTACATACTTGGGAGGCTGGGCTGGGAATCTTTCCATATTTTGCAAACACGTCTCTATGGGGAAGAGTGTTCCAAGAGCCAAAACCTGACTTCACCGAGAGCGCTGGGAACACGTTAAGTCGGCTCTTCCGTGCGTTAAGGGTAACATAAGCATCATCCTGCTCTTTGACATCTGCAGAGGAATGACCTACTTTTAAACCAAAGGAAATGGCACTATGTTGCCTTTTCAGTATCTTTGTGATCATTTGTAGGTGATATTTTTAACATCATCTTTTCCCTAACACGTAAATGATGGTTGACTTTTTTTGTATTTCCTCTATGTGATCTCAGCCCATCTGAAACCACCTGTGACAATCTCATTTGTAAATTTTTCCTTGACATGTATAACAAAATCTCAGGTAATCACCAACCTGGTTTTGATTAATTGATAAAATTAGCCTTCAAGTAAAAACCTGGAGTATTATAGCAATATTCAAAATGAATTTCCGGTGTTTTAAACATATCTGCTTTGGTTATAAAGACTTGGAACAGATGGTAGCTTGGTAATATATATGTCTCTTACTTAAATATTATTATATTAAATGAGCAATTATGAAACACCCAGAACTATGTATCAGATCTTTTTTCACAGATGTTGGGGGATTGGGAGGGCTTGTGTTCTATTTAATGTCATATACTTCTCATGTAGTTACAGTGAATTTTTTTAACAGATGGAAGTGGTGGGATATGCCAATACCTGTCATAAATCAATATTTTCCTGGTGCTGGGGTCTTATGTCTGGGACACTTGAACAGTAGTTGGGAAAGGTTGGCCACACTCAGCCATCTAGTAACAAGCATTTCAAATATTATCATCCCAAACCAAACTCTTGGTTCCCATAATCCCCCAAGCCTTTCTCTTAGTATCACACAGTTCAATAATTTGCACCATCCAATTGCCCAGCCTAAAACCTTGGAGTTGATTTGATTTGTCTCTTGATTTATCAGTGAATCTAGTTAGCTCTGTTTTAAAAATATATTCATGATCTGACCCTCCCCCGCCTCCCCCGTAAGAACCAACATCTTTGGTTTGTTTTTGTTTTTGTTTTTTTTTGTTTCTGTTTTTGTTTTTGCTGAGCCATCCTGCCACCTTTTGGCAGTTCAATGGCAACTCAGCTCGGGCTGGCATCGAACCGCCGTTGCTCAGAGCTCAGCCCGCACTCTTGAGCGAGCTCTTAACCCACTGAGTCACTCGGCCGGCCCTAGAACCAACATCTTTTGAAGGAACAGCCTCCCTGCTTCTACCACCTTACTGCCTTACTGCCACCCCTGTCAGAGATTGAAATAGGTCAGGTTAGTTCCCTCCCCTGGTCCCAACTTCCGGCGCGTTGAGAAACCCAGCCTCCTTGCAAGGCCCCCGGTGCCCTGTAGGGTGTGACCCCTCCACCAGCCTTCTTGCTGGCTTTCGAAGATGCCCACTTCCTCCCGCCTCAGGGCGTTGTTTGCTTTGTTCTGTCTGGAATCTTCCCTCTGCTATTTGCATGGCTCATTCCCTCACCTCCTCTGGCCTGTCTGCTTCTGTCACTCCCGGGGCACAGGTGCTCTGGAGAAGCTGTCTCTCATTGGAGAGGGTGCCTTACCCTGCTCGGCTCGGCTCCCTAACCTTCTCCACCACCTGCCACGATACTGTTCGTCTGCCCTACCCAACAGAATACTCATAAATGCAGGGACTTGGTTTCATTCACTGGTATTTCCCCCGCTCCCAGAACAGTATCTGACACATAGTAGGTCCTTGACCTAGTAAGTACTTATTAAAAAAATGAATCAATCGAGGTAAGTGATCCAGCCCTGTCTTCGTCTCACACCTGTGTTAACCAGCATAGCCTTTTGTAAATTCTTTTAAACTCTGGACTTTTCCCTAGAATGGTAGGTCCTGCTTAACAGGAATGTTTTGAGGTGATTTTCATTTTTAAACAAGCATAATCCCCCCCAGTAATACATCCAAGCATCTTTAACATTAAAAACAAATATGCATCGAGAACACAGAGGATGCACAAGCATGTCTTGTGCCATGCCTTTGGCAGTGACACTGAGAGGGCTGAGCAGCCACTGCCAAAATCTTACGCAAATATGAAAAAGCTTTTTTGTTGTTTTTAATGACAAATGTAAGTAGGTTACTAGCTTCCCCGAGTAGCAGTGCTGCTGAAACTCAGAATCATGGTGATTTATGTCATTTGTTGGCATCCTTACTGTTTTAGTTTTCCCTGTTCTTGAAAACTTAATAGAGTAAAATTGTTATAACATTAAATGAGTTTTCCAACAAAGCTTGGACTTTTGGTACTAATTTCCCAAGTTATACGGGGAGAGCACCATGTACTGGACAGGTTTTAGTTACAGAACTAGGGACATCTCAGGAGTAAACTGATTTCCACTCGACACGCTGAAAACTGATTAAAATATTTATCATCCTTTGGGTATGCAATAGCTTTTGATGATGGAAGGCCTATTAATATTCATCTTTGCGGCTTGTCTACACTTCAGACGGATCCCAGGAAAGGATGCTGAGATGCCCAGTGTTCTGTCCTCACCAGGAATCTTGGAGTCCCAGTACAGCTTGAAACCAAGAAATGCCTTGGGATGGGACTGAGATTTTTCTCTGAGAGATGCGGCTGGGAGAGTAGAGACCAGGAGAGACTTTTGGACTGGAAAGCTTTACCGGGTTACAGCTTTCTCACAGGAAGTCTTTTGTTCGAACAAAGGGAAAAGTTGGGGAGCACTTTTAGGAGCAGTACAGCTGCCTTTGCTACCTGAGTCCCCAAGGCCCAGCTTGGCTCCTTGGGTGGATCGGAGACATCTAAGCCTTTCAAAGGATTTTGGTGTGAATCCCAGTGGAGATTCCATTTCCGCCTGTCTTTCCCCCTTGTCCTCTATCTTTGTTGAGGAAGAAGGCGAGGAATCAGTTGCGTTTGCTGAAGACTGGCTGTTTTGGAGTGCTCCGTCTCTCCTTCATGTTGAGGCAGAGTGAATATATTGTAGGGGGTGTCCACATAGCCAGACATATGGAACACAAGGTCGCCTGCTGGGGTTCTCAGGATCTTTTATTTTTATTTTTTTTCCTTTTAATGGGAGATAGAATGTGGCTTCATTAGTTCAGTTAATTAAGCAGTATTGTTTTCTGTCAAAATTGGAATAGCCTTGATTACATTTGGCGGGCAAGTAAGAGCTTTGAAAGCACCTGACTTTTCTATTGAGTGGTCTGAAAAACCTGGAGATTGAATAGAATATGCTCATAAAAAGGGCCATGTGCTAAGACACTTCCTTTCTGTTTCTTCAGTCTGACAATTCAGCATCCTCCCCCTTTGGCATTTTAGTTTTTAATTATTCCATACGAAGGTATTTTTATGAAAGGTACCCTAGAAATTGGACAGTAACTATACTTGAAACCTATTTTAATAGAGCGATAGCAGAAGAGAAACATTCTTTCTTCATCCTAGTCATCTCATTATTCGTCTGCTCCGCTTGGTGCAGGTAAGTGCAATGTTATATGAAAAGCTGGGGCTTAACATCTCCCAGGTTGACAAGGCACAAGGCAGTAAGTAATTCAGAAGAAGAGAAAAAAACAAAGAAGAAAGGTGGATTCTGATGCGGGCCTTTGGGAGTACAAAGGATTTTGATAGATGAAGGTGGGTGGAGGATATTCACAGATGGCAGAGGCAGAGACATGTTCGTGGAAAACACCGGACCTGCTTACAAACTTGATTAGACCGGATGGAGTGTGGTGTGTGTGAGTCCAGTCGTGAGAGATCAGATTAGGAAGATTGGCAAGCACCTTCTTTTTCTAATGCATTTCTTTGCAAGGTACAGTGCCTTCCCCCTGAAGACCTTCCTGTCAGTCACCAGAACCAACATGGTAACTAAAAATAAAATGAAAACTATTTTATTATCTTGCATTTGTAAAGATTTTACTTGTGAACCAAGTCAAAATTGTATTATTTGTGCTAATATCAAGATCTATCCGCCTCCTGAGTACAACAGACCAGCCACACTGTACACTTTCACAAGAATTACAAAGGAGTTGAGGCATTTTCTTACCAGAGTCTTTTTTCTCTCTCTCATACTTTCAATTCTAGCACAGTAATTTTGGAATTTTGTCAGAGGCAAAGCTTCCCATGTGTAAACCACTTGTGATTCTCTTCCGTGTGTAGGAACCTCAGGTCGATTTCTTTTCTTTTGTTTTCTTTTTTTTGATATTGGAATTGTGGTTTGGAGGAAATGACATCTCCACTGCCTCTTGTAGAGGGGACAGCTTTGAGGACTTAAGTACTTGCATAAAAGTGTTTTGAAATACAGCCAGAGTGTTATTCATGAGTTACTAGATTTGGTTGGGGTGGGGGGTGGCGGGTGTGGTACTCTGTCATTTCCACTGCCTTTTTTAATTAATTAGAGTCCTGGCTTTCTCACGCACATCTCCCTGCTCCTTGGCTAACAGCTCCACACCCGTGACTGCCCTGGATTTGCTGTTGCGCTTTTGGCGGGGTCCGTCACACCCCTCGAAAGGCTGCGGCAATGTTCCTAATGTAAATGGTGGCTCATTGTGCCCCCTCCCCCTTTATACATAGATTTCTGCCAGAGTCTCACTGTTGCCCTTTGTGTGATGTTATTATTTCCTAGTGACTGGTATTTATTACTTCTGAGGCACAAGGTGTTCATTCTTGAGTGATTAGCAGCTGTCTGTTAGCATGTTCTTCATGCTAACAGAGGCTCCTGAAAGGTGGCCTTTGCTTTGATTCTGTTCAGGAATCGGAGGCTTTGCGTGCATTCAGAGGCCACCGTATATTCTATTGAGATGGAGAAAGGGTATCATGGGGCTACTGTTTCATGTTACCAGGGAAACTTCTGAAAGAGTCACACCCAAGTGGCACTTCCCCAGAGGACAAACGGCTTCGTGCCTCCTGGGATGCCTTCTCTTTTGGTGTCTCTTTATTGCTCACCATGCCAGAGAAAGTGGTAGCAGAGATGCAGTCACATCTGTCATTGCTTCATTTCTTTCCAGGCCTAGAACATTAATCCTGGGCTCTTTATGGACTAGACCGGGGATGCCCAGACTGCCGGGCCCTGACAAACTCAGGTCTGACTGCCATGGAGTCCTGGAATGCCAGAGTCGGAAGGGACCCAACAGGCAATCGTGCCATTCTCTTCATTTTGGAAGGGGAAGGGCTCAGAAGGTGCGGAGGCTTGTCTGGGGGCCTCAGAGCCCGAATTTCCCAATTCCCAGTTCAGCATTGGCCACCATTTCTGATGGCTCCCAGTGGCTGTGCTCTCTCTGATGCTTTTACCAACTTGCAGCTGGATGCCAGGAGCAAAATGTGATAAGAATGACGGTTTCTCTGGCGCTTTGCCCTCTGCCTCGTGTTTGGGCCTCGCACAGCTGTTAGGCTCTTGGGTGCTGGGGTTGGTTCCACTCTTCCAGCATTCGTTCCTCCTCCTCCAACAGCATCTGGGCCTTACCTTGTGGACCCACTTCCTTCAGTGGCCACCGGTGCAGGTGCGTTTCCTTCGTCTGGCTGCTCCATGAGCTCATGACCCGACTAAGCCTTTCAGGTGGGCTCTCCCAGTACTGTTTGTTGACACCTGGTGCAGAATTCAAAAATTATAAGAGTGTTTACAGTATAAAATAAGCCTTTCTCCCTACTCACTCCCCAGCGATCCATTTCCCTTTCTCAGAGGCAAGCACATTTTCCAATATTTTTTGTCCCTTTCCAGAGATATTCTATATACTTACAAACATTATGTGGTTTTTTTAAAAAATGAATACCACTATATCTAAGAGAGATTTATGTATTTGTGTACTCTTTTAAATGACTACATCGCTTTGCATTGTATGGTTTCATAATTTACTTAACCAGTCTCTTGCTGTCTTCCAATTCCTGCTTTTACAAATAACGTTGTAATAAATATCCTAATAGCATCAATGGGAGTATCAAGGAGTAGGAGTGTTGGAGCAAAGGATATGTGTATTTTTAATTTTAAGAGACGCAGTCAAATTGCCTTCTGTAGATAGTTTCTAGCAGAGTTTCTATGTGTGTGTGTATGGAAGTGTATGTGGAGTTTAGGTGACAGAGTGCCTGCGTTTTCCATGTCCTCCCTGGTGCAGCATATTAAAAGACTACTTGACGGTATGATTGGTGAAAAATGGTGCCTTGCAGATTCCATTTTCCTTTCTCTCATTCCTGTTTTGCAGATGAAGAAACCGAGGCTCAGACTTGAAATGACTTTGCCTGGGTCACAGAAGTAGTGAGTGACAGCTGTCAGCAGAGGCAGTCTGGCCCCAGAGCCTGCTCTCTCCGTCAGGAGAATAATCTTGGCTATAGCTCCTTTCTGTTACTTGCAACCAAGGAGTCCCTCCAGATGGAGAGGTTCCTGTACCCTTGGCTGTTTTCAAATGCAAATGTAACAAGCCCCTCCTTCTGTGAACTCCTTAATGGGCTCCAGTTGCTTTTAGGATAAAGACTAAACTATTCGATTCTTACCCTGCTTCTCCAGCCTCACCTTCCCTCCAATCTTGCCGCTCCCTATATGCCTACAGCACTGGTGTTTTCGCAATGACTAATGCATTGTGCTTCCTTCTTCTTAAGACCTTTGCATATATTGTTTCCTCTTCCTGGACTGTCCTCTCCCAACATATATATATGTTATTTCTATTCATTTTTCAGATCTCAGCTCTTTGCCGCTTCCTCAGGAAAGACTGCCTTGACCTGTCTTCACTAGGTCAGGTCCTGGTGCTGTAAGTTCCTGTTCCGCTCATGAAAGCCATGCCCTGGAGCCCAAGCTTTACTCTGGGGGCATGGAGTATTTATGGTAGATAGAGTTTGGGAGCTCCTAACTGATCCCCAAAGATCCCATCCTGCTGGAGACATGAAAATAGAAGAAGGGATTTTTGGTAATTTGTGAATCTCGTTAACCATCCATTGACAAAGAACTGGGAATTGTTGATTATATTGTAAAATGGAATGTGACTAGCCATGCAGTTTCTTTGTACAGATTCTTCCAGATACTGGTATACAAGCCAATTCCATAGCGTCAATTTGGATCCTGTTATTTGCAAGAAGACATTCCTCATTAGATTGTCTTTGTAAGAGGCAAGTCCAAAATGTACAACCATGCCACGTAAACCTGTGGTGAAGCCATTGTCCAATTCTTAACAAATGATGAGTAGATGAGTGAACCGTGAGGATCAGCCGCCTCGGGTGGAACCCCAGTTATACTTTCTCTAATGCTCCTTTCCTGACCTCAGTATCTTCCAAACATCATTCATTTTAAGAGGGGCCAAGGTTCCTGGGGGGTGGTATTTTTCTTCCTCTTGACAGATATAAGCAACCCTGGGAACCATGGCCACCAGACTTTTCCAGTCAGAAAGGGCAGGATCCACTGCCTGTGATACCACCCTATACTTGTCTAGGGTGGAAATCATGTGACGAATTAGGAACTACCATGGGCCCACGCAGAATCTGGACAGGGGTTTCAGAAGTGTCGTTTAGGTGCCATTCTTTCTTATTCTCCTTGTGTGGATGGCCAGAATCACCATCCAGCTTGAAGGCTTCCTGGCCCAGGGTACCCTTGGCACATGTGCAAGAACTCTTCTGCTGACTGAGCTGGAATCTCCTGGTGAGAAGTGATTTGTTGTCCTGATTAGAATGTAAACACTTGCTGAAGTTGAGTTTTGTCTCTCATGTGAGTTTTATTACAGCCTTCTGTGTTTATAAACATGTCTTGAGCACGAGGGAGAAACGTGATAACCTCTGAGCCCCCAAGAGAGTATCCATTTGTTTTCCTGTGGGTTGAAATGAAGATGACTTAGCATCCTTCTCCGAGAGTCCCATATCCCTCTTGCTTTTACCAGCTGCTCTGGGATCGTGCCCAGATTGCCATTTCCTAATTGTTCATCCTCTTCTGTTAGACTCCGTAATGTCTTTTGACAAAGTACGTTTCATATTCAGCTGGCATCTACTAGAAGGCCACGAAGTCCAGGTGAGGCTTCGGTTCAACCCAACACACGGTTATGGATTTTTTTTTTTTTTAAAGATTCAGTGCGTCAGGCATTGGGGCAAGTGCAGAGTTGCTGCATGTGTGGAGCATGCGGGCACATTAAGTAAATAAACACACATATGAATAAGGCATGATGTGGAATGTCAAATGATAGGTAGAAACAGGATGTTATGAGGGTGCCCCAGAGACTGGAAGGTGGGTTGAAAAAACTGGGGACAGTTTCATAGAAGAGGAGGTCCCTTTTAATTGGACTTTGAAGAGTGGGGTGACTTTAAGAAGGCACTTTTCGCAGGTGAAAAAGAGACACAGGGCCCATTTTTGGCAGTGCAGACAGTAGGCACCCGGGCTGGGCTCTAGAGAATACTAGGGCATATTTACAGAAACGACCTTTAACCAGCGCTTCACGTACTTATTTGGGGGGGAGCGGCAGAGAAGGGGGCCAGGCACCTAGGAACTAGAGAACAAATGAAAAGAGGAGAATGCGGCCAACTTACAAAAGAGTCTTGAATGGCAGGCCTAGAAATTTGGCCTTTATTCTGGAGATAATGGTGGGGAACTGGTTTCACAGATTTTCTGAATGGGAAAGTGGGTATAGTCAGATCCATTTCTCAAAATTGTAACTGGCAGCAGCATAGTGGCTAGATTGGAGAGAAGAGGGGCTAGGGCACAGAGACCTGTTGCCAATATGCCGGTGAGAAATGATGAGGTTCTGAACCAGGGCAGTAGAATGGAGGGAAGAAAATGAAGGGATGAATCTCAGAGTTGTGTTTTAAAGAGGCACATAGACCTTCACCATGAATTGGATGTTAGGGGTGAGAACTGAGGAAGGATCACAGGCAGTTTTACAAGATGTCTAGCCTTCTTGTTAGATGGATGATGACACCATGTACCAAGCAGAGGAACAGACGAGGAGGAGGAGGTAGGTGCGTGGGTTGAGTTTTGAGGAGCCGGCAGAGCAACCAAGAGGAAGATCCGGAAATATGGGTTGGGAGCTCGGCGGAGATGTCCATGCCGAGTGTAGACATGGGAGTTTCTTGTGTCTTCAGTAAGCATTCCTTACGTGCCTGTCACCGGCCATGCCACAGAGTCCCATGTGCTAATCCACGCATGGAAGCACCTGACACATGGCCGTCATCTGCACAGAGACAATAGCCAAAGTAATCGGAGTGAGAGAAAATGTAGATAAAAGAGTAAAAAAGCATCGAAGGGAGAATGTGGGGCAGAATCTAGTATAAAGGACAAGTGCAGGAGAGCCAGGGGGGTGACCTGAGGTGGCAGTCAGAGAGGCTTGAAGAAAACAACGAGGAGATGGTAGAACCAAGGGAGATTAGTTGGGCCACACCCTGCAGAGAAGTCAGTAGGTTCACTGTGTTGGGTTCATCACAGTGGAAGGTCAGGGCAGAGGACAAGGTGGGAGAAGATAGGTGACCCTATTTGCATTTTTGTGATCTGATCCGAGGGGAGGTTTCTCAGAGCAGCTCTGTCTCCTGGCCATGTCTTTAGGTCAACTTGTGGTGCCTTAGAAGAAGCACAGTTTTGCCAGATCAAGGTGTTGCAGTTAGCTTTCATCCGAGTTCCCCCAGAAATTAGCCCGTAGTGGACATACAGTTGCCCGGTAGCTGACTAAATAATGGCTGACCTAAAGTGGTCGCCATTTTAATTTGCAAAAGCATCATTGTAAATCACCAAACGGGAGGCCATTTAGCCATGCATCTCCAAAATTGCACTGGGCGCTGGCTGTGGTTTTGCAATATATGTTGAAAACTAACACTGAACTCTGTGGCATGAAAACAGATTGCTGATTTTGTGATTAATTGGGTCTCTAAGGCCAAGGAAACCCTTAATGCTGTAGATGAGTTATAAAGTTGTGGTAGTATTTGCAGAGCAAGATGAGAAATCAATATTGTAACCACAGGATAGCTCTCTTAAAAACCAAGGTGTGTTTTGTTGCAAATTGCATGGAAGAAACTGACCCCCAAAGGGGGACAAACATACCTTCGTTATTGCACAAGTGCATGTCTGTTGTGGAAAAGCTGAGGAAAATGGTTGGGTATTATTAGCTGGGGCTACCAGGATAAGAATCCAATTGTTGCAATTTCAAGTGAGACCTCACTTACAGTTTTGTGTGTCTTAAGGCAACCTCATCCAGCCATCTCTAGAAGGGCGGCGCAGTCAGAGGCCAGGATGCCTGGGTTATCCCTTAGCGTCTGCTGATTGCATGCTGGCGTTAGTCACTCCCCCTCCTGCGTGTGTTCTGTGATTTTATGTGTTAGTACTTCAGAGACACATTGCCACCCTTGAGTGAAAAAGGAGTGTCTTCCATTAGCATCACTGGGAATAAGACGCACAGGAATCGTTTACCTTTTCCATTCCTAGAAGTGGAGTTATACTTCTTTTTTGTTAAGCCTGTGCATTTGGAGGGGCGTGTGAGGAATTCTGGATCTACCTTTCATTTTGGCAAAAGTGAATGATCTCTGCTTGCCGTGGCAGAAAAGACTTGTCATAACAGAGCACTTCAGACATGTAGAATGTCGATGGTAGAACCTTTTGTAGGTGGGCATGGTGAGAACCAGGAAGTGACTTGCTCACAGGTCCGTTGTAGTTGGCCCCGGTGCCAAGGTAAGAGGTAGGCGTCTCAACATCCAGGCAGAGATTCATTCTGTGAGCCTACCTGCTGTTTTCCCAAGCCAAGCTGGAATTAATTATGATCCACGATCCTGTTGAAACTTATTACCAGCTTCTTGGCCTAGTACATTATAAAGCTCTATCCTTACAGGCCAGGTCTCACTTTGAGGTCAGAAGAATAAGATCCGGCTTGAAGAAGGGAGTGTTAGTAGAAATGCTAAGAACTCTTTCCAGCGAACTGTACCTCCAGTGGCCCTTTTAACCCGCTTCTGTTCTGTGTGACTTAGAATTATTGAAGTGCTGGGCTTGGCGATGGGTTGTCCTTGATGGATGGGGAGAGGTGGCGATTTGTTTCTTTCCTTCCCCATCTATTTGGCTTCTCCTCATTTCAGCTTAAGAAATGAACTGTGTGGCCTTTGATAATGTAGAGATTAGCGCAGCCATTTTTAAGTCGCTCCTTGTGATCTCTCGCAGGAGCTGACTCTTTGCAAAAGAAACACTTCTGTCTTGTCAGAATGACAGCGATTACCCCACAGTTTGGACCACCTCCAGCAGCTTTGTTCCCTGAAAAACGAACTTGATTTGATGAATAAAAGTTTGATGTATTTGATGAGTCAGAGGGCAGGCAAATGTCCTTGTCTCTGACGGGGCTCCTATAGTCAAGACACATTGAACATCAGGAGTAAAATAAACCTTAATCTCCAAAGGAAAAACCCCGGAGCATGAAACCGTTCCCACTAGAAACGCTGTAAATCTTGCAAACCATGTAGGTTTTCTGTTTGGGGCAACATCAAAGCCCGGTGACTTTGGAGATTAAAGTGTGTTTGACAAGCAAAACTTTCCCTGTGCACCACTCTTTACGAGATTTGGCCTGTCTTTTGCCTTTGTTTCACCTCAGTATGACTTCCTTTCTTCCCCAGAAGTGGGAAGTCTCACCTCCTAGAACCTACAGCAGGCTGGATGGCTGCGGGTGCAGTCCAGGCGGCGTCCCTCATCCTTCTAGCATTGTCCTGCCCCCGTGGTGGACAGCACCTTCTCACGGTCCCTTCCCAGGGACCCTCTTATTTGTGGCGGAGTTTCAGAGCCTTTTGCTGACTGGAAGAAGATCAAACAACAGGAAGGCAGTGGTTTCCCTGAGCTTAGACAAAGGAGTTAGTCTTTTGCCTTAGAATTTCTGTTTCTTTTAAAACCATCTTCTCTGCTGGCCCAGAAGACATGCTTGCTTCTTTTCCTTTGTTTGTTTGTTTGTTTGTTTGACCTGTTTCCAACTGTGTTTTGGGGATGCCTGTGTATTTTCTCTGCACATTAGAAATAAGCGACTGCAATTTTGTTCCAATAAGGAAAAATGCTTCTCAGATAAATTAAATGATTGTTCAACAGAGTACAAACTTTTCTTCAGTAGCATCTTTTTTTTTTTTGGAAACTGAGGTGCGATAAGATTTTGCTTTCAAGTGAAACCCAGCGATTCTAAAGGAATTGTGTTCTCTAAAGTCAAACATTCCTGCCTCCTGCCAAGTCCCTCTAAGATCTGGCCTCTGGCTGCTTCTCAGGGTGGTCAGATAGCAAGGGGAGGACAGACTGGGGAGGCCAGCGGCTTGAAGGGTAAACCCCACAGCGGAAAATCTCATTACTAGGAAAGTGCTCTGTGTCTAAGGGTAGGTATTCCCCAGTGGAAGGCCGGCGATGGCGAATGGTGAAGGGACTCCGCTGAAATATCTTAAATTGTCTCCGTTAAACATGCAGCAGCATCCTCAGAGGTCAGACAGACCTGAAACTTGAACAGCTGTACAACAAGCATCTGAGATTGTTTTTAATTGTGTCCCCTTTCTCTAACAGCAGTAATTCTTGTTTATATTGTCAAGAACCTTTCCACCGAGCACAAGCACACCATACTTGAAGGTCAAATGCTTAACCCTTCTGCATGGTTACAATGAAAATGGACCCTTTTGTTTTCATGAATGTGTACCCCCGCCGCCTATACGGGGAGAATGGCTGAAGTAACTTATTGTCAGAGTACCACAAAGGGAGCATATCTTTGTTTCCATACAACAGTTGCTGAGCCTTCCCCTGTGCACCCAGCCACAAGACAGTGTGCCCATTTATCAACAGGCAGAAGTTTGGGGTGCCATTTTGTTCCTTTGACCTGTGTTACTTTTTACTGACCCGACCAAATTGCTTAAAAATTTTCCCTTTCTGCTGTCACTGTTTAAAGCTGCTTAATGTCTCCGAAGGGACTCCCTCCTTCCTTCTTTTTAACACCTTACATTCCAGTTTATTACAGCACCTGTTACTGTAGTGAACCATGAAATCACAAATGTTATGCGGCTCTTCGTGAGCGATGAGACTTTATTAAATATAAATAGAGCCTCTTCTGATTCTGGGATGATGTGTAAAGGTAAGCAGGCAGATCCCGTGTATTCACAGACCCATTCGTGCTTATTTGTGTGGGCCTATCAGGAAAGCACGTTGGTGTATTGGTTTGTGCGTCAGGAAAGAAATATATTTCTTATTCTGTTCCTTAAGAGTTAACTCGAATGAAAGGGGCCAGTTCAGCAAACATTAAATATGAGCCTCAAACATGAAGGCCTCTTTGTTACTGAAACAAAAATGCCACAGCAGGTGGCAGACTTGAACGCAGGGGGGAGGAGGAGGTTCAGTTCTTGCCCATTTTTCTAATCCTTTCAAAATGCCCATTGTCTAAACCCCGAAGTGAAAGTGCTCCTGGCCAGTCTCATGGAGACTGTTTCAGCATGAAAGGATGATGCCCATCACTGGTTTTCTCCAACGGTCCCGTCTTTGGGTGTGGAATGTATGACCACGAACCAAGGCAAGACAGGCAATTATCTGTATGAGACTAGCCACTGACCTCTGCTTCTCAAAGCATCAAAGTGTCCTGACTGTGGCAAGTTAGAGTTAAGTAGAAATTCATGCCAACAGCAGTTGTATTTTTGCACGTTTTAGATTCTATTATGACAGAAATGTGGCTTTTGTTATCTGGGGGACTCTCAAAGCGACGCCGTGGTGACCACATTACCTTTTCAAAGTGAAGGTTCGACTCCACAGCCTGTACCTGTTTGTATCAAGGTGTTCCATTGGGAGTATAGCTTTTGAATGGGATTCAGGGTTGAAGTTGCTTTCTTTCCCTAAAGATGAAGGAAATGTAGTTTATAACTCTAGAACTCAGACACCCTAGTGGGAGGTGTTACAGGATGAATGAAAGGACCCTACCTCCTGATGAAGGTACCAAATAGCTCTTTCTTGCCAGGTCTTTCTGGGCGCTTGTTGAGCTGTCCCAATTGTTTCTTTTATTCCAAATCCCAGGTGGAATGATTGAAGAAAATGGCTGCAGTGTAGTGCTAGTTTTCTTTTATACATTCCTGAGAAGCCTGGAGTTGAAAATCTTGTTTCCACCAATTCAGACACTGCCTGTACCTTCAGGCGGCGTTACTGCTGATCCATACGTACCTTCTCCTTCAGTCGTGTCCGCGCACGCGCTGCTCACGTGAACATCGGACACACTGCTAACCTTTCGGAAACACCATGACTGCTGCTGAAGCCACACTGTAGGTCTAATGACAACTGCATTCAGTGGCACTGAAGGAACATATAAAGAGAATAGCGTCTGCCAAACCCGTGGACTTGAGCCCCCTTCTGGATAATACTCGCCTTCAGAAGTCCGTGTTTCCCGCTGACACTCAGGTGTCTCTCCTATGTGGTACTCCTGCATGTCTGAAAGGGTGAAAAACGTCCTAAGCAATCATCTCAGCTTCAACCTTGATTTGGGACCTTATAGGGGGAAGTAGCTGAGCTGCTTGGAGCCGATGTTGTTGGAAAGATAGTTGGGTAGACGGGAGGATCGACAACCATTTGGTTGTTGTCTTGTATATTCAAACAGTGATGCTGCTCCTTTGACCTCCAGGCTTCTGTCCTTGTGTCCAGATGGGACTCTAGACACCCAGGGAGTGAGCCACTGTTCCTTCCACAGGTAGAGACTAGCTGCAAACCCTAGTCTGTTACTGAAATCATTGTCAGGAACTTAGCATCGTTTATTCCCATTCTGCTAACCGCCCTTATTTTGTCACCCATTGGCAATGATTGTTAAACACTTGTAAAATGAGTTCATAGGTGATACCACTGACATTGTCAGGTGGTTGGAAGGGTGAAATGAGATGCTGTATTCGTGTCTCAAAGAAAGTGCTGCATGTGTTATCAGGCATTACACCGTTAAGTGGGTAAGAATGTGAACTGCGACCAGACTGCCTGGGTTTGCATCCTGGCCCTACCACTCGCCAGTGGTGTGACCCGAGGTGTTACTTATCTGTAAATCGGGATACTAATAAAACCGATTTCATTGAATTGTTATGAAGGTTTAATGAGGAATACACAAAAAGTGATTAGGACTGGGCTTGACATAGGATACATATTCAGTAAGTGATAGTTTTTGTTATTTTCTGTCATTGTTAATACCTTCCTACTTTTATAACCACTGTAAAGTGTTTTTCTTTTCACAGTTACTGTTAACACACTAGTAATATGTACTTACAGTGCAGATTGAATAGTCACTTAAATAGATCCTGAATTCCTATTTGGGAACTGTGTCCCCAAATTACGCATATCTGTCTATCTGTCTGTCTCTGAGTAGATATGTGCCAGTAATGAGTAATGCTGACATTGAAGACTGGACAGCAGTGTTCACAGAGAGAGGGGCCTGGCAGGGACTGCACTTGTCTCAGGTAGATGTTACCTGAGGACTCGCACAGCTACTCTTCCCATGCGACTTTCCCTGAATTATCTTGCCCTACTAGATTGTTCTACATTTAGACTTTTAATAGTCACGTGGTCTGTAGCGTGAGCTGTTTCATTATAGTGAGACATAGCTCTGGAACCTTGAGAATCTTAAGAAAAATAAGATTTGTTTTTAGGGTGGGCAGAGGTACGTGGGGAAATGTATCAGTTACATCTTTGTTCTTCCAGGTCTACATTTGAGTTTTCATTGTCTCAAAATGAAAAGGATCAGTGTACTCAGTAGATCATTGTTAAAGATTATATTCAAGTGATCATAAGCAATGAACAGGACTCTCTAGTAAAGGAGAGTATCTTTTTTCTTTTTTTAAAGATTTTACTGGGGAATTGGGGGAAGGGAACAGACAAGTTGTGGTCCCTTTTTTTTTTGTTCTGGAGGACGTTGCTTCACTGGCCTATATTGGTATCGTCACTGTGCTCTTCCCGGGTGAGGCATTCGCTCGCTGGCCTCTAGATGGCCGCTCACGCTGGCTGCCAGCGGCTCACTGTAGCCTGTGGCAGCCCACTGCAGCAGGGGCTGCAGCCTACACCGTCACCAGCCATCTTAGCTATAGAGGCAAGCATGTGGAGCTGTTGTTCACACCCTTAGCTGTAGAGGGCAGTGTCACTGGCCCTCATATGTGGGATCCGAACCGGGGGCCTGCTGCTCAGAGCTGGTGTCCCAAGACAGCTCCTAACCAAGGTGCCACTCGGCTGGCCCGAGGAGAATATCTTTTTTATAAATGACTTTTGTAAACCGAATTCAATTCTGTAAGCTTTGTTGAATTCAGCTGTCATCCCACATAGTTCCCTGGGTCACGCTGTGCATAGATTTTGTTTTCCTGCCTAGATCATAACCTCCCAGTGGCCAAGTGGTGTGACCTCATGGATGTCCCCACGCCAGAGACTCAGACCGACTGATTTATTACAGGAGACCTTGCCTCCAGTCTGTTCCGTGTGTTCAGTTTGAATGTGCTGGGCCTGGAGTTAGAACCCCACACTTCCAAGCATAGCTCAATCGACTCCTGTACAGTATCGATGCTGAATGGACTTTATCTGCGCCTTGGATTCCTTCTCTGTAACAATGTGGTCAGTAATCCTTGCTCTCCCTAACTCACATAGTTTATATGAGGATTAAATAAGTCAGCATTCCCAAAAGTAGTTTGTAAAGTGCCCATCAGATTACACATATGGCAGCTCGGTCACCGGCATCTGACGCCTGGGTTAGGTTTGGCCCTGCTCACTCATGGTATAAATTTGGCAAAATTGCCTAAACTTTCTGCACCTCTGATTTTTCATCTGCAAAATGAAGATGATAATTCCTTTGTCCTGTAGATTTATTTTTCAGAGTCAGTGGTACAGTGCGTGTGAGTAGCACCTGGCATGTACTAAATGCTCAGTAATGTTTGCTGCTATATCATCACCACTGTCACCGCTACCTCACCATCACTATCACATCACCATCACCACCATCACCATCACCTCAACATCACCATCACCATCATCATCACCATCACTGCTACCTCAACATCACCGTTACCTCACCATCACCATCATCATCACCTCAACATCACCATCACCATCATCATCACCATCACTGCTACCTCAAATCACTGTCACCTCACCATCACCATCACCATCACCATCACCATCACCATCACCATCACATCATCATCACCACCATCACCATCACCATCACATCACCACCATCACCATCACCATCACATCACCATCACCATCACATCACCATCACTGCCACCTCAACGTCACCGTCACCATCACCATCACTGTCACCATCACCTCACCATCACCGTCACCATCCAGAAAGCATCCAGCTTAGAGGTATTGGCTTATCTGGTGCAGATGCTTAGCACTGCACAGGGGCTTAGGTGGTATAAAAACGATCAATTTTGATAGCTTTACTGTGGCTCTAAGCGACTACTATTGTAACGTGGCTCATGCTGATGGGCTGCGTCTCACGTGCCAGATGCTATTCCTTCCTAAGGACCCTGTGTGTAACAAACTGAGTCCTGTCCACCCTCTGCAGAAGGTGCTACAAATATCTTCACTTGCCAGGTGAGGAAACTGGTACCGAGAGGGGAAGTAACTTGACCGTGGCGGACTCAGCCACCAAGGCCTTCAGATTCCAGAGCCCGTACTCTTCCTCCCCCTGCTGAGCCCCCGAGAGCGAGAGCAACCTGACTCACCATCCCCCATTTTCTCTTCACGTCAGCCAAGACTTGAGATTCCCGCCGCATCAGCTTTGCTTAAATTTGAGTTCTTTGCCTTCTAGTCCCCTGTCGGACACAGTGACATTTAAAGTGCAGAACGGGGTGTTGGTGTATATATAATTTTCCCAAACCTTCCAGTCCTACATCGACGTTTCTCTCACACTCCGCACCCCAGGCTGCTGAGTGTCCCCCAAGCATTCCCAGCGCTTCGTGTCGAGCACTGAACTCTTCCCTTGTGGCTTTGGGGAGTCTCTCTCTCTGTGCCTCAGTTTCCTCATCTTCACAATAGAGCTGCTGCATACACAGCTCTTGCTGGGGTCAGTGAGATAAGGTTGGTGAAATGCCTGTTGCAGGACCTGGCACATAGGCAATCACTAACTGTCCCTCTTGCTGTGACTGCCATGTGGGGAGCAGTGCTCTGGGCATGGGGTCAGGAGAAGGGTCTTGGTGGGCACTCTGGTGTGACCCTCCCGAGCAGTGAAAATGTCCACAAGTCCTTTGGTTTGGATGTTACTGAAAGAGGGCCTGGGCAGGAGGGGGTGGGGAGCAGATATACACAAAGGAGAGAATTACAACAAAGAGCCTTTTCTGCTTCAGTTCTTGTGTAGAAAACATATGTTCAGTGATGCAGGCAGCAGTTGGGTTAAAGACACACTGTAGGGCTGCAGACAAAAGGCCTGTACTCCTCCCGCATTCACAGCGTCTCCAAACATATTCACTTGTCTCACTTGTTAGGGATGAGCTGTCAGCTGGATCCTCCTGCAAGTGTGATGCCGCCCCCCCCCCCCTTTCAAAGGCCTCCCCGCCTTCCCCTCTCCCCCAATGTCTTGCACTTCATATAATCCGGTGTGCATGACAGGCCACTTCAGCCTTTGTGCTCCTAATGTGTGGGGGAGGAGAGGGCTGATCCGATGGCCATCCCGGGTCACTTTCCCCTTGGCCAAGGATCGGAAGGTGCTAAACCACGTCTAGGCCAAGCAGCCTCAGTGGCTCAGATATTTAGTGCTTGGTGTAGCTAGCCATCTTTCACCTTCAATTAACAGGCCAACAAATACACTAGTGCGGGAGCGTCTTAGGGGCAGCGGCTGGGACCTGGGGGTGCAGGGAGCGTCTTAGGGGCAGCGGCTGGGACCTGGGGGTGCGGGGAGCGTCTTAGGGGCAGCGACTGCGGGTGCGGGGAGCGACTTAGGGGCAGCGGCTGGGACCTGGGGGTGTGGGGATTGTCTTAGGGGCAGCGGCTGGGAGCTGGGGGTGTGGGGTGCGTCTTAGGGGCAGCGGCTGGGACCTGGGGGTGCAGGGAGCATCTTAGGGGCAGCGGCTGGGACCTGGGGGTGCGGGGAGCGTCTTAGGGGCAGCGGCTGGGACCTGGGGGTGCAGGGAGCATCTTAGGGGCAGCGGCTGGGACCTGGGGGTGTGGGGAGCGTCTTAGGGGCAGCGGCTGGGACCTGGGGGTGCGGGGAGCGTCTTAGGGGCAGCGGCTGGGACCTGGGGGTGCGGGGAGCGTCTTAGGGGCAGCGGCTGGGACCTGGGGGTGCGGGGAGCGTCTTAGGGGCAGCGGCTGGGACCTGGGGGTGCAGGGAGCATCTTAGGGGCAGCGGCTGGGACCTGGGGGGTGCGGGGAGCGTCTTAGGGGCAGCGGCTGGGACCTGGGGGTGCGGGGAGCGTCTTAGGGGCAGCGGCTGGGACCTGGGGGTGCAGGGAGCATCTTAGGGGCAGCGGCTGGGACCTGGGGGTGTGGGGAGCGTCTTAGGGGCAGCGGCTGGGACCTGGGGGTGTGGGGAGCGTCTTAGGGGCAGCGGCTGGGCCCGGGGGGTGCGGGGAGCGTCTTAGGGGCAGCGGCTGGGACCTGGGGGTGCAGGGAGCATCTTAGGGGCAGCGGCTGGGACCTGGGGGTGCGGGGAGCCTCTTAGGGGCAGCGACTGAGGGTGTGGGAGCGTCTTAGGGGCAGCGGCTGGGACCTGGGGGTGTGGGGATTGTCTTAGGGGCAGCGGCTGGGACCTGGGGGTGCGGGGAGTGTCTTAGGGGCAGCGACTGGGACCTGGGGGTGTGGGAGTGTCTTACCGGCAGCGGCTGGGCTCTGGGAGTGCGGGGAGCGTCTTAGGGGCAGCGGCTGGGCTCTGGGGTCCTGAGTTTTTGCTTTTATTTGTAGGGTGAATAGTTTTTGATGAAAAGAGAGAGATAAGGCCAGGCCCTGCTGAAGTCATTGGAGAGAAGCGTCCTGCCGGTGTGCTCTCTGTGCCATGTGCCTATGTCCACACCTAGTCCTAGTCGGGTCATGCTGGTCTGTGCCATGTGTGTCCTTTCAACCTTTTTATTTTCTTTATTGAAGGTTGTGTGGCCACGGTAAGTTTCTTTCCATGGATGAGACTTGAGAAAGATACTTTTGTGTGTATTACTTTTTAGTTATGTATATGTACATAATATAAAAGTATTTATATATTACTTCTGCGTCTAATCTCTTAGAGTTTCCATTGCAGTGAACAGTCAGCTAGAAACGTGAACAATTCTTGTGCCAGGGCTTCTGCCACGAGTGTGTTGTTACTCTTAGGTGTTTCACCTTCCCACCGCCAGTTCTCCCATGTACAAAATGGGAATTCCATATCATACAGTATGATAGCGCCTACTCCAATATAACAAAATCCGCATCTGTAAGATAACGGTCAGTGAAAACACTCCCTTGTCTTGGTAGGAATCTTGTGTTGTGCCTTCATTATCGAGTCAATTTCAAAGCTCTTGTGTATTTTTTCTTCCAAAACTCTTGCTCGTGCTCTCCGTTTCATGATATTGTTCAGAATGAGCTACTCATTCTGAAAAGCACCAGCATATTCCGAGGAGGGCCCGGGAAAGCCAGAAGCCAGGGGCTTTCCCATTGGCTGAGAGCTCTAAACAGGCTGTTAGCTCATTTCAGCAGCAGAGGCAATTACCATCCTGCTAATGAATAGGCAGTCAAGTGGAATTTCCCATATATAGTGTTTTCTGGTGTGAGGATAATTTCAACACCTGAAAATCCTCAGACAGAAAACATTGTGTAAATATTTTCGAGTGAGAAGTGCCAGCACAGTCATCCCCGCCAACACGTCAGAGCTGACAAGGGGAACCACTGATGGTATTAGTTTTTAGTGCTGTCATTTGAAAATCCTTGAAAGGAAAACATTGTGGGAATGTGTACATATTCCCCTTGGACCGAAAATAAGTCTGCAAAGATTTTAGTAATGGGTAAAGCTAATAGACTGCGAGCTGGGATAGCATTGCCCCTGAGGTGGCACCTTCCTCTTTTGCCCGGAGTGGAGTGTCACCCAGAGCCAACAGCAGAACCACTGGAAAATAAATATTCCCCAGGTCGAATGGATGTATTTCATAGAGTGATGGGGAGCGGAGGGTAATAATAAGTGTGTTTGGGAGGCTTTCCCCCTAGTGTCTAGATTTTGTTTATTTCTTGTTTTTAAAGAAAGCTGATGCTTCAGGAGTTCAAACGATTCCTGGGCTTTCTTGGTAAGAATAATTACGCTGTTTCTTTCACCTCTCTATGAATCAGCTTTATTATATGGACTGTATGGAATAGTGACCAAGAAGAGACGTTACCAAAACAAATAAATCTATTAGGCTACTTGGAAAACAGAAGGGAAAAAGGAACAATGATCTTGTAAACTCCACAAAGGTCAAAAAAAAAGGCTTTCGGTGAGTATGCAGAGACTAGAAATCAAATCCCATTTCCTATCATAAGAAGCCCGTTGTTTTAGCCTCCGTAGTTAATGTACTGTATGTGAAAGATTTAAGACTAGTTGGAAAGCTTTGCTTCTGTTTTATTAGGCTGCTATTGAGAAGCCAACAGCATAACTTCGACTAGGTGCTTTGAGATTTCTTAATGGGCTGTCAGGGGCAAGACACCAGGGCTGAGGTATACTAGCCCTTTCCTGTACATTAAAACAACGGGGGCCAAGCGATCACATACAGAAGTATGAATTACTTGATGCTTTCTCTGTTCCATATGGCCAGCCATGTCTTTGGCAATTAATCATGTACAAAATCAGTCGAGTGCTTTCTGAAGCATTGAAGTCAACATTTAGTTGTACCTGTGCCAGTGGGGGCAGGGGGTTGCAAGCGGGAAATAGCAGGATGGGGGGCTGCTGGCGCCAAGGCCCGAGCAGCTGGCTTCTATAAACAACACTTTTTTTCCACTTCACCGTTTTTTCTCTCTCTTTCTTCTCTCTCTCTTCCTTCTTTCTTTCTCTCTCTCTCTCTCTCTCTTTCTCTCTTTCTCCTTTCTCTCTCTTTCCTTCTCTCTTTTCTTTCTTTCTTTCTTTCTTTCTTTCTTTCTTTCTTTCTTTCTTTCTTTCTTTCTTTCTTTCTTTCTTTCTTTTCTTCCCATCTTCCCTTTCTCCTTTCCTTTCCTTATTCCTTTCTTCCTCCCTCGCTCGCTCCTCCTTCCTTTCCTCCTTCCATTTCCTGCCCAGCACCCCAGGTTAGGCACACGGGGCAGGCCATCTTTCCCTCCCCAGCATGGGCATTCCAGCAGTCACCCACGGGACTGTCCTGGGAATTCACGCAATACCAGGCAGGTTGCTGTGACTCCGTAGCTTTTAGTAAACACATGAGTATGGTGATTTCTGTATTGGTGGGGGAGACAAATAGAAGGTACTATGACAGTGCTTTGGGAAACAAAGTAATTATTCAAATTCATGGCTGTGGAATTTTAGGATTAAAAAAAAAATCAGTGTCCACACCTTCTGTGATATTTTCCCCCAATTTTTTTTTTACCCCCAATACTGCTGATAGTAATAATAACAATTTGTAATGTTTATCAAGCACTTTGTACGTGCCAAGCATTGTGCAAAGCACTTTACATGTATTAACTCATGTAAGCATCACACAGGCTTTAGATTATGGCACCTCTACCCCTTTACAGATGAGGAAACTGATCAATGAAACGTTTTCCCTGAATTCTTTCCCCACAGACATTCTCGATTATTCTCAGCTCCCGTAGCTCAATAGTACATGATGGAAAAATGCTGAGATATGTCATTTGGTAAACGCTGCTGAGATGTTCATTTAAATAAAATGAGTCTTTAGGTCACAATAAAAGGCTGCTTTGTCGGCAGCCTGTGGGAGACAACTGCCTTTGTGCCTCCCTTTCAAGACAGTTTAGCTTATCTCTTGCTTTCCCCGGTGAGGAGGCAGAGAAGGGGGGAGGGGAAGGAAGGGATGAAGACCACAGCCAGAGAGGTCCAGGAGGCACGGCACCCAGTGGGGACTTGGTGTTATCTCTCAGCAGAGGTCATCCAGGATGTGTCTTCTCAAATTCAGGAAACAGGGGAAAGAAAGTTTTAACATTGTGTAAACATTAGCACCCCCAAAACCTCCTGCTCCCGGAGAGGAAGATAAAGTAGGCAAAAAGGCCGAGAGGAATGTTTATTTGTTCTGCTGGGCTGTGGATCCAAGCATGCTGGAAACCTGTGCTGGTGCCCAGTCTGGCTTAGAAAATGTGACGGCATCACTCAGCATTGCGCTCCAGAGAACTCACAAAAGAGCCATCTTAAACTGACAATCAGTAAATGAAGGGAGACCTGAGATCGACCTTTCTTTGATGGGACTAAGGCTATCTCAGTGGGTTCTGTGCCTTTCTTCTTTTTTTTTTCTTTAAAAAAAAAGGAAAGAAAGAAAGGGGGAAAAAAGTGCTTCTGGACTTTTGAAGAGGGGAGCCCTGGTTGGGTTTTGACAGCTCGTGGTCATGTTGATGTGAGGAAATAGCTTTCCCAGCTGATAACATCTTAAACCAAGTTTCTTCACAAGTTGAACCTTTAGCCCTCATTATCAGTCCTCGCATATCTTTGTAATTTGTGTGTGCACAGAGGAAATACAACCCCAACATGAGGCAGATGCGTATATAAAGCATGTTAGGATCGCCATTTTTCTCATAATGACAGCAGTCGGGTTTTGGTGGTGGTGAGGGTGGCTGAGATGGGAAGGTGGGAAGCTATGAAGTTGTGGTCCCCCAGTGTTTAGGTGCCTTTTAAAATTGGAAAACCAGCAGCAGACTGGGCTTTTTTTGTTTTGTTTTGTTTTGTTTTAATGAACTAAGCAGAGGGATTCCAGCCCTGTTTTGTGGAATGCCTCCTATTTTCATCCATTTCCTTAGAGTTCACTGGTTTGTAAAGAGGATGTATTAAATCTGAGTTTTGGTGTCAAAGGCCCATCAGAAGCTGTTGCCCCATATCAGAAAGGAACCAAAAGGATTAAAGGCATACGTAGAGTTATTAGTAGGGAGTAAATGCTGTAATTCTCCTTTTAAAATCTCAGAGCATCTGAAAACCTTAAATGCTACAAATTCTGCGTATTGTGTATATGTCCTTATGTGCTTTCCTTATGATACCCTAGAATTAAGACACACTGAAAGTTACTGAGTGTAAAATTGTATATAACAAGAATTAGGGGAATGGCTCAGTTTTAATTGAATAAATTCAAAATTTTCCAAGAAAGATGCGAAAAAATCTAAGCTTTCTTAGAGCCTTAGAGTTTTGGTATTTCTTTTCTCATTCCTAATTTGTGGTCACCCCCCACCCTTCTGGTTGTGATTATTTTACTGTGGTTTTAGGCATGAAGTTTTGAGCCAGGAGAAACTTAAAAACTAGGGAATTCTTGGAGGTCCTTAGCGTGCTGTGGGTTGCCATAGCCATCCAGTGTAGTGTTCTCTACTGAAAGGAGAGAGAGGGACTCCTTTCTTTGGCTTATTAGGAGCGTCTGCATAGATTAAATGTGATGATACTATAGTAAAACCACATATTTTTAGACATCCACCCACATGGGTATTGCTTTTCTAAGTAGCCATCTGGGGATTGCATATATTTTCCTTGATTCTGTTGCTTAAAAGTAGTTTCTACAACTTTTTTCTTAGAATCACCTTCAGGAAGAGTTGACTCAAAACCAACGCTTGGGGCTGGCCGAGTGGCGCGGTGGTTAAGATCTGGCTTGGGACGCCAGCGGCCCCGGTTCAGATCCCACATATGAGGGCCAGTGACACTGCCCTCTTAAAAAAAACAACAACAAAAAAAAACCAACACTGTTTCACGTGCTGTTTGTGATCTTGACCAGCACCCTCTGGCTTGATTGCTCATTTTACTCCCCAGCCATACACTGGCATGTCACTTGGCTTCATTTATTCAACAAGCACCTATCAGGATCCACTTTGATGACATGGCGCCATATGAGGCGCCTGGAAGGATAGTAAGAAAAAGTGGATACAGACTCTGTCTGTTCTAATAGAGCTCACACGCTGGAGGAGGAAACACCTAAGAAATAAGTAAGTACAATGGAACATGACACGGTGAGATGCTCTGGGCTGGCACATAAGCGATGATCAGCTCTACTGCATTTGGTGGAAGGGTGTGGTTCATGGAAGACTCCACAGAGGAGATGTTACCTGAGGTGTTTCTTGAAGAATTAGTAGGTACTGGTAAGTTACACAGCGAGGTACAAGTAAATACCTAGTATTTCCAGGGACCTGCAGTGAGTGCTACATGGAACAGAAGATGGCAGGAGATACAATTGGAGAAGTAAGCAGGACTTATATGAAGAAGGGGTTTTCTCTGGCCAGGTTAAGGAATTTGGGCTTTTAATAAAATTACTATTATGTTTTTGGAGCCCTCCAATGCCAATAACTGAAGCACGTGTGAGCAGAGCAGCTCTGCTTTGGCGGGGTTTTGGAGGCTTGAAGCTCCATGTCTCTTTTGACCCTGAGGTACTTCCTGGAAATGCCAGGTCTTCATGAAGATAGCTTAAAACCCCTGCTGAGGCTCATGCTGAATTTGAATGGAAAGGAATTAGCATGTCCAGACTTGCACTTTTAAAAGATTATTCACATAAAGGAGGAGAAAAATTCACAAAAGGATGAGATTGACCCAGAGAGACGAGTTTGGACGACATTCCATAGTCCAGATGAGAGATGGGCCTGAAGGAAACCTATGGCATGAAGATGAGATAAGTTTGCGTCCTGCTGAAAAGAAAGGACTGACAGGATTTAATGTTTAGGTATAGGGAATGCTGGGAAGGGGAGTAGGATGAGTTCTAGGGGTCCAGTCCAGTTTGAATGATTACATTGATAGTAATGTCATTGGCCACTCTGGGGAAATACCTGAGCTAGAGCGGTTTGACGAAGAAAAAAAGAGATTGGAGAGCAAAACTTGTCAGTTCAAATGTGGGCAAGTTGAGGTTGAGACGCCATGTTTGAGGTATGTGTCCAAGGAAAGATAGCCAGTCGTTGGTTCTGTGGGGCTGGCGTTCAGTGGAGAGCTGTCTTTGAAGGTAGAAATGTGGATTCCATTTCTACAGGGGCCTCCCAAAGCCTCCGAGGAGGAGGTCACCCACAGAGAAAGCAAGCAGACGGGATGAGAGGAGGACCAAGGGTATAGCTCTGGGCTAACTACAGGTGAGGGTCCTAGAATGAGGAGCCCTCGTAGGAGACTAAAAAGGACAGGGCAGCTGTGGGGTGATGGCCTGAGAGAGATGTCTACTAACAGAGAAACATCAGGTAAAACCTGGACCGACCGATTCTAAAAATAAAACCCACTCTCAAAGAATGCAGGCGCCCACTACCTGGCATATACCTCTGGCTCTCAGTGGATGCTCTTTTTGGTAGTGGTTGGTCCGTGACTGCCTGATTTCCTTTTGAAGTTTTTCATTGAAAGTAATAGGCAGTTTCAAAAATCCATTTGTTAAAATAGCATAACCTAGCACAATGGCGATTTGTGAGTTTAAGATGCAAGTAAACAATAATCACCACAGTGGTGTATGTATTGGGCAAATACCCACAGGAGCCTGTGGAGAGGGTCTTTGGGCATCTCCACATTGCAGTTGTGGTAAAGGCCCACAGCTAGGAAGTCACAGAGAAGGCCAGCATGCCTTCTAATATTCATGGTCTTTGCCTGATTGGCCAGCAGTTCCACAGATGTCTGTGGAAAAGGGATTACTAATGAGATGAAATTCAACCTCCAGTGCATGATTCCCAAACCTATGGCGTACTTTCCGTATATTTTGAGGGCAGAAGAGGGAGAATGTGTTTTTGGTGATAGGAAACTGTTTAAAATTGGTACTTGTTTGAAGACAGTTCTGCGTTGCCACTGACAGGGAAAATGGAAAATGGGCTGTTCACCTTCCCTTTGTAAAGTCAACCTTTGAGGAACCCACACTATTGTAAGAGAGAAATTTCACCTTAATGCTTGTTTGTTTGTTTGTTTTTCAGGGCAGTGTCACTGGCCCTCATGTGTGGGATCTGAACCAGGGCCACTGGAGTCCCAAGCCAGCTCTTAACCACCGCGCCCCTCAGCTAGCCCAAACTTTATTTTTTAGCTGAGCCATCCTGCCACCTGTTGGCAGCTCAGCGACTGCTCATCTCGGGCTGGGCATCAAACTGCTGTTGCTCAGAGCTCACCTCGCACTCTTGAGCGAGCACTTAACCAGCTGAGCCACTCGGCCAGCCTCACCTTAATGCTTGTAAAAAGAATACTCTTCGACACTGAAATTTCCTTTTGTGCAATGACTTCTTTTCCCTCTAAATTTGATGAAATATCTATATTTCAGGGTCTGAATGCTGAATCTCAGTTCACCCCTTTTTTTCCAATACCTTAAAAATAATTTCTTTTGGTAACAGAATTTGTTTTGTCATCCAGATATATTTCTGTGTATTTTTACTAACTACTTATTCATTAGATGTATTTATATGTAAACAGGTTCTCTACATTCTGTCTTGTGATGAAAATGAATTTTAAAAATTAAATTTTGTACAGTTTTTGTGTGATCCAGTAGACTTTTTTGGATATGTAGTTTGATAACTTGCAACATATCTGTCTGTATCTCATGTAACCTCCATCATAACCAGGAAACGGAATAAGTAGTTCCACCTTTCGTGCTGCCCCTTTGTAATGGAGGGTCCTCCTGACCTAATCTCTGGCGACCACTATAATTTGCCTTTCCCAAAATGCTGCATACATGGGATCATTCAATGTTTATCTTTGGAGACTGGCCTGTTTCACTCAGCGGAATGCGTCTTGAGATCCTTCCCCATGGTTGCATGTATCAGCCGCTCATCCCTTTTTATTGCCAAGCTATTCCCTCGTATGTTTGTAGCACAGTGTGTTTATCCATTTACCCTTCGAAGGACATTTCGGTTGTTTCCAGTCTGGGGCAATTATGAATGAAGCTGTTGTACACATCCACATACATGTTTCCCTGCGAGTGAACCTAAGTTTTTATTTCTTTCGATAAATCCCTAGGCATGGGATTTCTGGGTCACATGTTAAGTGTGTGGGTCATTTTATAAAAAACTGCTGAACTGTTTACCAGAATGGCAGTGTTTTGCATTCCCATCAACAATGCATAAACTTAAAAAACAAAACAAAATCTGAGTGCTGTTTTAAATGCTCTTGGGTTGAGGTTGGCCAGTTGTGTGTCACAGTTCCTTGTGGTTCTGAAGAGATGCTTCATGACAAAGGGGACTCTAGGCACCCCCATATCAGCTTCAGGGAGAACTGCTCCAGTTTTATTGTTATGTTGAGTTTTGTGTAAAAATACATTTAGAGAAGAAGAGAGGTGGGTCTGGGAAGTGTTTGGAAATCGTTGGAGCAGGGCATCCGGAGTGGGGATGTAGACTGCGGGGTTCCCCAGGGACATGCTGGCTGGCACCCCGGGAACTCCGCCCCAGGGGAGGACCATGCTGAGAAAGAAGGCCCCTCTTCAGCCCCTTTCCAGTCCGTGTGATTGCGTCAAAGAGGTTTCCATTTAGGCCGACATGCCTCTAATGTTTTCTAACACGTGTTAATGTCATCTTTTATAAGGAGTGGGCAGGCTTCAGTCTCAGAGCCTTCAGCAAGCAACAGGACCCATCCAAGCTCCCCAGAACCCTCCAGCTTTGTGTTTCATATGTTGTTTTTATGGTTATCTTCTCATTGAGAACAAGTACCACCGGTGTTCCAGTTTTCTTTTGAAATACATTATTTTATATTTTTAAAAATGGGTCAATTTATAGAAAAATATTAAATATTATCTATCTTATATACAGATATGGGAAGGCTTATGAGCATGTGCTAGAATGACTGAAGTTTGGGAAGCTCTCAACTAGGGGATTTAGTTATGTAAATTGACCTTGAGGTGAATCCTTTTGTGACGCGAAGGGAGCTCCTTATATATAAACAGTACTTTCTTTATTATTTATTATTATTATTAATAATTACAGATGTATAAAACTATGCAATAGTTATCTTTTCACCCCTTACAAAGTGACTCCCCCTCCCCTTTCCTCTATCCCCCCAACCCCCGTATATCATACATATCTATTACAATTCCATTGACTCCATCCCCACACTATATTCCACATCACATGACTATATATGTGATAAATTATAGTTGACATATAATGTTGTTCAGCGGCAGCTTCAGATGTACAGTGCAGTGGTCTGGCCACTATACCGTCCATGAAGTGGTCTCCCTGACAAGACATGAGTCCATCTGGTTCCCTAAAAAAATATTTACAACCTTATTGATTATATTCCCTAAACTGTCTCTTCTGTCTCTGCAGTAGTATTGTAGTTAGCAGTTTGTGTTGCCTCATCCCTTCCCCTTCTCCCTCATGTCCATCCCCGTCCCATCTTGCCCTCATCAGTTTTTCCTTTGTGTCTCCGAGACTATTTCTGTGTACTTTGCTCGTTATTCAGTTCTTTAGATTCCACATATAAGTGAGATCATATGGTATTTGTCTTTCTCTGACTGACTTATTTCACTTAACATAATGTTCTGTAGGTCCATCCATATCATTGCAAATGGTACGATTTCTTTCTTTATAGCTGCGTAATACTCCATTGTATAAATGTACCACAGTTTTTTAATCCAGTCATCTACCGATGGGCATTTCGGTTGTTTCCAAGTCTTGGCTATTGTAAATAGTGCTGCAATGAACATAGGGGTGCATATATTTTTTCGAATTAGTGTCTTGGGTTTTTCAGGAAAAATACCTAGGAGTGGAATTGCTGGATCAAAAGGTAGTTCCATTTCCAGTTTTTTGAGATACCTCCATACTGACTTCCATAGTGGCTGCACCAATTTGCAGTCCCACCAACAGTGTAGCAGGGTTCCCTTTTCCCACAGCCCCGCCAGCACATGTTGTTTGTTGATTTATTGATGATAGCCATTCTGACCGGAGTGAGGTGGTATCTCATGGTGGGTTTTATTTGCATTTCCCTAATGACCAGTGAGGTTGAACATTTTTTCATATGCCTGTTGGCTATCTAAACTTTCTTAAAAGGAGACAGTCTTCCATCACTCTTTGTTTTTGCAATACTTGGTTTTCAAGTTCCTTCTTTATTGACTGGTTTGAAAAGTATTTATTAAAAGTCACCAGGCCAGTGAGGATGAAGCAGTGAACTGAACAGACAGGGTCCCCTGCCCTCATGAAACTCACTCTCCTAAATCCTTCCTACTTCCCCTCCATTCAGGATCCTTGGAGAATAAGAGCCTCTGGATAAAATTTAAATGATATGATGGGCAAAGAGGAGATAAATGACTTTTTAAAGAAGTTCTTTAAATACAGTCAAATTGAGAAATAATTTTATTTTCATCATGTCTTGGAAGCCATCTTGATGTGTACCCTGTCTTCCGTTGGAAGCATTTTTGCATTCGGGGAAAATACTATGTACCTGCAGACATAGCGATGCCTACGTGACTTTCTGAAGCCTCTTTCAACTTCAAGTACATGAGGTAGAGTATCGCAGACAAGGAGCAATACACAGGTACCGTTGTTAGGGTCCCCACTGATGCCAGCCCTTCTCTGCTATTAGACGTCATTGACACTGGACATCACAAATTGGCAGCTGCCCGAGTTCCATTCAGCCATTGGTGTTTCTTGTTTGACCCATGTGAGATTTAAAATTTTATTTTGAAAAAATTAGTTTCCACCATTTAAAAATCAGGAATTTTCACCCTTTTTTTCTTTTTTCAAAAAAAGCAGATTTCATGTTTATTTTGAAAATTCATGAATCCGGCACCACGAAACCAGCTTATTTGAATGGCGGAGTTGGCTGTTGCTGAATAATGGCTGCCCTTTTAGACAGAGTGTGTGCTCTCTTCAGATAACCTTTGCTTAACCCATCCAGGCTACCTTCCTGGCCCGAGTGGGTATTTGAATTCTCTTCCCCTCACCCGCCTCTTTAGCCATTTAGAGCCTGGTCTAGTTGCCTAGAAGAACTTCTAGTTGCCTAGAAGAACTGAGCATTCCTCCCTGTGCTGGAGGGCTGAGAAGTTGCTGCCCTGAAGCTCGCTGGGTGCCCATGCGTATCGCCTGGTGTAGTAGATGTAATTCTGGACCTTGGAGGCAGAGGTCAGGGTCCTTTCCCTGGTTACTGCTGGTCAGGTTATCATGGATCCTTCAAAATGGACATACTGTTTCCTGTCTCAATCTCTTTGCCTTAGTTTCTTTGTATCGTCTCAATTTCTCTGTAGGGTTTTGATTGTAAGCAACAGAAACGGATTCTGGTGAAGTTGAACAAAGTGGGACTTTATTGAAAGGATATTGGGTTACTCAGGGCATCAAAAGAAAAGAGAATGATCTGGACTCAGAAAGTTCAGGAAACCAGGAATACTTGGAGGCCCATGGGTGGTAGGAACTAAGAAAATTGAGAAATTACCTCCAAAAATTTTCCCATTCTTGATCATTCTTCTGTGTCTGAAGTCCTGGAAAAGAGAATGAGGGTGGCCTGGCCGACATCCTTGATGGGGGAGAGTGGGACACTTTGGTTGACAGTTCCTCTAAGGCTACATACAATAAAAGATTTCCTCCCTGAGAGGAGATCTGGGGGCTGTTACAGGAAAGGGGGGCTGGGTATGGATGGAACGCGACCAAACAACAAATGGTCACCACACCCTGTCTCAAGGTTGTCATGACGATACTAAATATACACTGTAAAATCTCATAGAGCAGCTAGGAAGTAGTATTTCAAGTTACATCCAAACCAGATTATGAGCATGCTTTTAAAGGAAGGCACTGGCATTAGATGAGGAAGACGTCGCGTGACTAGAACAGAGAAAGTGACAAATTCATCCCTTTCAGTCACTGCTCTGGTTATAACATCTCCAAAGAAGCCACACTAACTTTCAATGAAAACTAACATTTATAAATTCTAAAGGTTTCTACTCCAGTTATGTGATGAAAAGTTCTGTGATTGAAACTTGAAAGGCATTTGCACTCAAATGTCAAGTACCAATAGAATACTTTTTCATTTTTTTCTTACTTGTTTTGATCGTGTTACATAAATGTGCCTGTTTAAAATACACGCATACAACAAGAGCATACAGGAGCAAGATGTAGATAAAATTGAAAAGACCGTTTCCAATTTGAGTTTTAATGCACTACTGCTGCTTGTTAGAGTGAGCCGGATGTGAGGTGGTTGGGCCCCAACTGCTCCTAAAAGCAGCCCCTGACCTTTCCCAGTGCTAGGTGGAGGCTTGAGTGTTTTCATACTCACCTGTGAGCCTATCAAATGTGGTCATGACTATGCATGACCATAAACTAAGTTTGTCTTCCCCAATCATAAGTCTCTGTGCATAAGAAGCCCTGTACACATTATTTGAAATATGTAGTGGATTTTCAAAGCTGGAAAGATATTCACTGAGCTAGAATACTCTTTTTGATTTTTGTACTCTTGTTCTTTCTTTGCAAGATCTTGACTGCAACAAGCAATGGAAATGAATGAACAAAACAAACAAAAACAAAACAAAACAAAAGTAATTGCCGGCATGGCTAGAAATAGAAATTAATGATTCAAATAAGAGAGGCAGTGCAGAAAAACCTCAGCTGGGCAGGAAACGGAGAGAGCGAAAGCCAGAGACTGCTCTTTTTTAAAAGGCACAGCAAACAACTCCCAGGGATGTGTACGTGAAAATCATTTCTAATAATAGCTCATGGTAGGCATTTCCCAGGGAAAAAAAAAATCATTGGTGTGCTGAGAAAATTAGAGTGAGAACGCACAGGGTCTTGATGTGTTTCTTAAGGCAATGGGGCTTTAGAGTTTACCTTTGTGCCATGTCCATTGATTAAAGACAAAATATATGCTGGCCATTTTTGACCATCATTTACCGTATTGATTTGTTAGCAGGGGAACTGTAATAAAAAAGCCATTGATTTACTGTCCTTATTTGCTTATGGGCTTTTTTTTTTTTTAGTATTAATTTTTCACTTTCTCTCTCTCTCTCTCTCTCTCTCTGATCATTTCTTCCAGACAAATGCTGTGCTTCACGAAGTCCGAAGAGAGGGGGTCCCTGTGGAACAAAGGAATGAAATCTTGACTGCCATCCTTGCCTTGCTCACTGCGCGCCAGAACCTGAGGAGGGAATGGCATGCCAGGTTAGTCCCATTAGGACATGGCATTGGCTGGCCTGCAAAGCAAGAGCTGTGTCCAGCCCACTGGCCTCACCCTTCTCGTTTGAGGGGCCGTGAAACATAACCAAGTTAAGGATTCTCTCTGCCAAAGTTAGCTCCTGCACGTGGCACCTCCATGAATTGTAGTGATACCCAATGTCCTCTGTGTGTGTAATACAGTTATCCCCAAGCATCATTTTTAGCGTGAATACTTACATCTTGAGCATACTGGGATATAAGTCCCTGATGCTGAAGAACCCTTGTAATTAGCAGTCTAAGAGACGGGCGTTGCAATTGACTGAGGGCAGATGTCTGGGAAACCCTTGTAGTGCTGTTATGTCTCTTGATGAGAAGGCATCTTGCTTGACAGTAGCCTATGTATCAACCGCATTTTCAGAATCGACGAAGTAGGAATCCCTTTGGCTTCAACGTAATTTCTTTGCACGTGAATGTACCTGTGGTGTTAGAACGCTGTGACTGGTAGAAAGTTTGTACAAATCATCAGGGTTGTTTTTTTTACAGAATTGAAGCCTGCATACTAAATATCCTGTTATTCTACTCTTAGCTGAAAAATAATCAATGGATAGAAAGCTGGAACTAGTTTGCCCAACACATCAGGGTTATCCTTTGGATGTATAGTTTGTAAAAACTGTTGAATTATCATCTGATGCTAAGCAAGGGGGAGAGGAATCGGGAAAGATTAGGCAGTATTTGGTCTTGGAGTCTTCTTTGATGCTTGAAAATCCTGTGTGCCTGGGAGTCCAGAACATTTATTGATAGCCATAATACTCTCCAAATGAGATCATGCAACAGAATTTACAATAATTGATGGCTTTACTAGTAACAATGATCATAAAAATGGATTTGTCAGAACAAGGCTGAAGATGTGCATTTTCCTAGAAAGGAGACACTAAAGAGGAGGAACCCCCTGTTCTGATTGGGTATCAGAAAGCTGCTTTTTCAAGTGCACATATTATCTCTAAATTCAGACTTACATCGAAACAATAATTTAAAAATTCCCAGTGATAGTCTTCCTTTCTGTCCTTTTTTGTTGTGTCTTCAGAGTAAGTGACAGTTTTAACTACAGTCATTAGATGATTTCCAATTCAAGTTTCAATAATTAATTTTTGAATTTTCTTTTGTGTTATCATTTAAGTATATATTTTAGTGAAATATGCATATTTTATTAAATAATGGAATATCAGTGTGGGGACATCTAAGAGGCTTTTCTTTCTCTCTTTGTGTTTTATATGTTTTCCCCCTGGTGATGCTTATTAAATAGGAAAGGGAAAAAAGAAAGAAAGAATTCCCCTGTCATCCTTCTCCCACCAGCCCAATCTCTCCAAGCGCAGCACCACTCAGAGACCAAATGTTGAGAATGGATGTCTCCTGTTGAGTGCATTTAGTTTGTTAACAATAATTTCCTAATACACCAAATCATTCAGGCAAACATGGCCGAAATGGCCTGTTGGGAAGGAGTCTGGTTTCAGCATTTCTGGCCTGTGCTGCTAACAGTTTAATCAGGAGCTGGAGCCAGTGTTGAAGTTGATGTAGTCTAGCATCTGAAACAAAAATTCTCAAGTCCTTTGTGGTAGGAGAGGAGACGAGAGAGCGCTTAGCAGCTGACACTGTGCAGGCCTCCTTAAAACCAAACACCTAAAAGAAAATTTCGAGAGGGTGGTGTCTTGAGAGCTCAGCAGGAAAAGTGTCCTCAGAGTATTAAATAACCATAATCCTTCCCCCCACCCCTTCTTCACCCCTATTTGATGTTTCCCATCCCGGTGACCTGTCTGAAAGACTCATCCATATGAGCCATATAAACAGACTGTTACCATACACCTTTCTTTTCCTCATCAAAGCTTCCTCTGGCCGTCTGGGCTCGGGCATCGCCTCCTGTAGCCATCAGGCGCGTGGTGGTGAAAGTTATAAAACATCCACTGTGGCGCTGACTGAGCTGCCTGTGTTCTAGAGATTGGCCTATTGTGTACGTCGGAATCACAGGAGGAGAAATGCGCTTTGACAGGACGTAATTAGTGCTCGCCAAAGGCCAAGCGATAGGTTACAGTATTTTACTTTCCTCAGAGCTATCAGGGGATCAGTTAGATTAGATAATAGAAATTTTTTCCTCTGAACGTTAAGTACAGATGACTGTAATTACCTTATATTGCCCGTTGGAGAATGCGTTATGAATAGCACAGCTTCAAGAAATTTAGGTCAGCCGAGACTCCTCAGCTGGCAGTGACTTCAGTTGAAGTCCACTGCAATAAAGGTCCCCATCTCCCCTCTTCAGCAGCTTCGTTGGCGATAATGATATCAGGGAGAATTTTCAGTGGAACTTGTAACGTGGCTGTGAAATATTTGTATCCCTCCGGGCCCGGAGCCCAGCCATTGTGCGGGACTCACTACAGTCTCTTAAACCGAAAGCACATGTTCCCTGTAATTTAGCTTTTGGAGGCAAGTGTCAATTCTGCATGACTTGGGGGTAACCGAGTCTGTCACAGCATCACACAACCCTGCGATTCCAGAGGCGCAGCTGAGTGCTGTGCCTCTCCTTCCTCCAGCTCGGTAATCCCATAAACAGCCCTCTCCAAATAGGCTTATTAGGGCTGTCTGTTCACTGCCCCAGAGCCGAATGATCCGAAATACGTCGGGAGAAGCTGTGTGAATGCAGGGTAAGTGTTAACAGAAGTGGTACAGAATTTCTGCAGATTTGGCTTTGTTTATACAGTCCACTCTGCCTGATGGACAGCTTGTTATAGCTTTTAAAGAACTGGGCAAGCCCTCTGCGCTGACCCCTTCTTGACCTCTGCAGCCCAAAGGTCAGTCTGCAGCTAATAAACTCGGAGGTTCTTGGGGTCTCCTGTCGGAAAAGGCAGAAAAAGAGCAGCTGCGAGGACTGGGGATCCCAGGCTAGGCTGCTTTAAGGTCACTCTCTGATAATGGAAATGATTACCAAATTATATGGAAGTTTAACCGCAATAGTGAGTGAGAAGAGGGTGGAGCCCAGCATATTAGGTTTGATAAATGAACTGTGAAGAGGCCCATCTGGCTCTCAACATCTTTTCTCCCCCTCTCTCCCTACCAAGGGGAAACATTTGAAAATAACAGCAGTACATATAGACTCAATGACCCATGCAGGGAGCTGGAATGGATTAAGATTTAATGGTGACAGTGGAAGAAATTATCATTTGAAAAGTGCAGTCAAGAAAAGGTACAGTTCAATGTCCATGCCCGAGTTGTTTTTCTAAATAAAATATAGTAAAAATCAGTGCCTTTGTGTATCGTACGCAACTCCCCAGCGTCTTTCCTAGATTGCTGACAATTTTGAGGGCGTGTTTATTATGGAATAATTATTTGTAGTCAGCTTAAGGAAAGCAATGGGCTTCCTTTGCCGCAAACACGTCAGAATGAGAGTCAGATATTTTATTTCTGCCTGCTTGCTCCGTTTAGAGAATGTAGGTCAGTCAAGTGTTAGAGAAAATGCTTTCCAAAAAGAAAAAAAAAAATGTGTGAGCTGTTTCAACATCCAGTCACTGAACAGTATGTGTTTTTGTTTGTTTGTTTGTTTGTCTTACATTATGCATTTTTTTTTGATATTGGATATATGTGTGACTCTTGTACGCTGTTTAATTCTTACAACTTGGCAGTTTTTCTGTAAAAATTGGAAGAAAGCACGTAATAATAATTGAGTAGAAATGTTTGTTCCTTTCTTTATTCCTTTTTTAAAGAACCCTCATAGTGATGCTGATCAGCGCCAACAAAGGGTAGGTCACAAGCTCTCTGTTCATTTACTGTTAATTGATCAGAGTAATTGAGTTAAAGCCCTCTCCTCGCCTCCTGTGAACATGGAGGGTCCTGGTGTCTGACCAGTGACGCTGGTTTCGCAAAGCCCTGTCCTGTTCTTCAGAGACAGTTGGCCCATCCCATGACTCTACTTTCTGAAGCCAGAATGATTTCATACACTTTTGTATATGTTACCATATACAAAAGACGGCGTGAGAGTCTGTGCGTGAGCGGCTGTGCCCAGCAGCCCATTTAAGAATATGTCTGGGAGTGAGAACTTAGCAAGTTCCTAGGAAGAGGCTGTGGAAGGCAGCGAGAAGGAAAGTGGGGTGCCATCATCACCACAGCGGAGTGGCGAGCTGCTCTGACCCACTCAGGAAAGTATTTAATCATAGGTATCTTTGCAGACTACAATTGCTGTACTATTGAAAATCTTTTTATCTTGAACTACGTTGCCTACATAATAAATACAAGCCTCGCCCAGACAATGATTATATTTAAAATAGATATAAAAAGCTGCTAAATATTGTCCAGAGTTGGCATACTTTCCCTTTTTGGTTTTGACTTGACCGTGTATGTCCAGGGGGATTTACAAGTGAGCAGAAAGTTACGAGGTAGACAGTGCAGGGAGACGAGGAACTCTTAGAATTAACTGTGCTTTTTTAACTTTAAAACAATGCCTTTAAACTTAGGCTAAGAAAGGCATGGATACAAAAAATAAAACAAGACCAGGCCAGCAGGGTTTTTAAAAATTGAGATACAGTTCACGTAATATAAAATGTCACGTAATATAAATTTAATCTTTTCAAAGTGTACAGTGAAGTGACTTTTTTAGTGTATTCACAGGATTGTGTGCCCATCACCATTATGCAATTCCAGAGCCTCCCATACCTCAGAATGAAATCCTGGGCCTGGTAACAGCCACTCTTAATTCCCCCTTCTCTCCACAGCCCCCGGTAACCACGCATCTACTTTCTGTCTCTACGGATTTGCCCATTCTGCACATTTCATATAAATGCAATCATATAATGTGTGGCCGTTTTACACCTGGCTTCTTTCATTTAGTGCAGTATTTTCCAAGTTACTCAATGTTGTAGCATTGATGTACTTTATTCCTTTTTATTTGCCAAATAGTATTCCATGGCATGGACAGACCACGTTTTGTTGATTGCTTCATCAATGGATGGACAGTGGGTGGTTTCCAATTTGGGGCGTTTATGAATAATACTACTGTGAATATTCATGGACAGGTTTTTGGGTTTTCAGTTCCTTTGTGTGTGTACCTAGGGATGGAGTTGCTGAGTCATGTGGTAACTGCATTTTCCACTTTTGAGGAGCTACTATCCGGTTTTCCACATATGCTGCACCTATTACCTTCCTACTACAAAGGTTCCAATTTTTCCACACCCTCACCAACACTTATTTATTATTATTATTATTATTACAGACATCCTAGTGGTGTCATTGTGGTTTTGATTTGCATGTCTATGGTGACTAATGGCCTTTTCATGTGCTTATTTTTAAGACCAGTATTTTTTTCTTAGGAGAGTCTCAAACATGGCAGACTTGTGTTTGGCTTGTCGAATGGATGGCGCTCCAAATGGAGCTATCATAAGAATGCAGCTGCACCCATCTCCCCATGACCCTGGGTAGGCCTGGCCTTTTCTTTATTTGCATGTGGCCCAGCTGATTGTTTCTGGAGAGCCCCTGCTTATATCTTCCAGCATTCTCTTACGTGTCTTTCGTTGCAGCATCTCTGAGCACTGCACACTGGATAGGAATGTAGCCTGATGAAATGGAAGCTTTGTCTCCTCATCACTCCTCAACTTCCAGCTTCCAGCAGGACTTACTCTAGTTCCCACAACTTCAGGGGGGTCCAAGGAGCCTTAAAATGGTGCTGAGAACAATTTCAAGAAATGTTTATGGCAGCTTCTTAGAAAAATTTTGAGAGTGACTTCCAGTTAAAAGTTACCTTGCAGACCTAGAGGGCTTTAGATACATGTCTTCCCCACACTGGGCTTTGGTGACTCAAAAAACTGCCAAGCTAGCACTTTTTCTGGACAAGTAAAACAGCCATCTCCTTACTGACCGCTCACCCCTGCATTCTCCGTAACTCCAGGTGTCACCCCTTACCTCCAGGTTGGATCCCCTTTGGGTGCCTCCAAAATCTAGTTCTAACAAAGCTCTTGTAATGAGTACAATTTACTTTTCTCAGTGAATCAACTTCAGAACTGTGATCTGGGTACAACAGGTAAAACAGTTTTTTTGTGTGTGGCAGGTTTTCACACAAAACGTTTTTTGTGTAAATCACTTGTGCAGATCAGCTCTGGTTCTCAGACTGGCCTGGTAAGGTTTTCTCCTTGGAGACCAGGCTTCTCCCTTTGCTTCCTGGCAGGCCTGAATTATACTCAGAACTGACAAGCTGGCCCAGAAGAGGTTAGCAATGAACTTTTTTTTTTTTTTGAGTGCTTATTATGTACAAGTAACTGTGCTAAATGCTTGGGGGAATATCCAGACAAGCATGGCGAAGGTTAATGACAACGGCTAGCAGCACATAGATTTTCATGCTGTTTTGTGCCAGGCCCTGTAGCAAACTGAAAGATGACAGCAATGGAACCTTCTTCAAGGGAACCTCAAGTTTGGTAGAAGCTGACAAGAAAGAGTAACCTGACGTGTATTATATATGTGGACTTGGTTCAGTGTTCTGTGTTACATGGCATCATCCCTGAGCCAGCCCTTCCGGATGCCCTGCCCTTCCCAGAAGCAAACTAGAACTAAAAGAGGAAAGGAGGAGCGGGGAGGGGAAAGTCCTCCCTAGGGTCATTCCTCTGAATAAGGGGGTGGCTTTCAGGCCAGGAGGGGCAAGGCTGAGGCTAAGTGTGGCTTCAAGTCCATATTTCCCCTGCTCCGGGCACCCGCCCTTTCTTGGCTGGTTACCTGCTAACACATCCTGATGTGGCTTTAATGGTATCAGTGCAGCAATGAGCTGCAGCTTGGGGACTTGGCTTTTGGGCCCAAATTTGATTTCCATCTTAGGGAATTCTGATCACAAAGGTGGCTTTGAGAACCACTGGCTTTGAGAATGGGCTATGGGATGAGAGGCTGAGACGCCATGTGACTGAATCACCTGACCATCTCCATCTCCGCGGCTGTCTCTCCTGCTGGAGAGAGTGGCTGCCGCTTCTGGCAGAGCAGGTGGGAACTAGGAACAGCGACTGGTGCAGTTCAGCCGCTGCCCGTTGGTGCTGGCTGGATCCGTTTGCAGAGTTGGGGTGAGAATGAGGAGTAAATAGGTGAAGGCGATTCCGGGAGAAGTGGGGGGGTGGAGGGCCCTGGCCTGCTAGCTGCCATCGGGGTCTTTCTTCCTTAATACCCTTTAATCGTTGTGGTCTCTGCTTTCCGCTGCCCTTAGCCACTGACGGCCCTTTGTATCTCTGAACAGATTACTCCATAAAACCTGGTCACTCCATAAAACCTCCTCATAAATGTGTAGGAATTGAAACATTGTATAAATTTAGAGTGAGGATTAAATGAGTGTAGAGATAGTGTTACCCTTTTTTTCCAAGATACAGCAACTTATCTGAAGGAGTCAAGTGTTGTTAATGTTATTACGATAACATTGTAACTGTCATTATTTCAGTGGTTTTATGCGGGACGCCAGCCAATTGACTTCCACGCATCTTATTTATAAAATCAACACATAGGCCTCGGTGTGAGCCCCACTCCTGGCGGGTTTCTGACTGTGATTGGTCGCTGGCTGTTTCTCACAGGCAGTGCTTCTTAAACTTGTTGAGAAAACATTGATTCATTCATTTATTTATTCAACAAGTACTTATTAAGTGTCTGCTATTAGCCAAGCACTGTTGCAGGTATTGGAAAGGCAGTGAAGAAAACTGGTGAAAATTCTCTTTTCATGAAGCTTGCGTTCTAGTCGAATAATAGACAAGAAGTATTTTCCTAAGTGGAACTCTGAAAATTTCTTCTAAAAGAAAATGTATGTGGTTGCCATGTCCTGTATTTCAGCAGTACTCAGAACCAAAATGTAGTCATGAGATAAAGACAGAAATTTTTCCTTCCTGGTCTTCATCCCCATCAAGCACATGTTATAAAACTTGCTGTTCTGGGTGGTCAGGTTTGCGAGTTATTCAGGAATAGCTGCGTTCCTGAACGCCACCCTGGGGATGGATCCTCAGCATTAATTTCTCCTTCGACAACCTGCACCCTGGTTCCCAGGGACTTTTCCAAAATAAAAGTGTCCCCCGAAAGGTCTTCACATTAAGGAAGGCTTACATTCAGGCCATGTTATAGTCACATATATCCCTTAAGGGAGAGCGGAGAGCTGTGCCTACCTCCTAGGCGCTGTGATATTATTGTGTGTATTACATGTGACAATGCACTCTGCCCGGCATTTCCCACATGGTGGATACGGTCACTGTGAGTGAGCTGTCAGCCACGCATTGATTCAGCCAGTATTTATTGAGCACCTCCCTGGACCAGGTACTACTGTAGGTGGTGAGGCTGTGGGGATTGACTGGGGGAAATGTGTCATACGACATAAATGCGGTGGACACGGTTAAGTCAGGATGCTGTGGAAACCCTTCTTCCAGCGAGGAAAGGGGAGAGTTCCCTTGAAGGGTTCTTGTGTGAGTCTCACTGTGTGCCCAGCCATTTCATGGGGAACACTGCCCCACTGTGAAATTGTGTCGGCTCTAAGTGGGGAGGTAGCTATTTGTCTCTATGAGTGAGAAATAGGAAGAAATCTATATGTGATTATGGGTTATAGGATGAAATTCTAGGCTCCCCTCTCTCTGGGGACCTAGCTCTCAATGTGAAACGGCAGGAGATTTATTTCTTTCAGATTTTCTTCAGAGTAAATTCCAGCAATATAGCGTGGAGTTTGGGAGCGTGAGACAGATGGCCTGCGTTCGAACCTTGGATCCGCTTCTCTAACTTCAGGCAAATTACAAGTACACATTGTAACTAGACAAGTTAGTAACCCCTGTGAATCTTAGTTTTCTCCTTTATGACTTGGCCTAGCGATAATAATAGACCCTATTTCATAGGGCTGATGAAGGGGCTGCCTATAAAACACCTAGAGCGATGCCTATAACACACGAGGTGTTCAGTAAAAATGATTCACCGTCTTCAGATCAGAACAAAAGTGTCAGGAACAAACCCAGCCACACTCATCCGACCGAGCTCTCTTTGGAGAGGATGCTGCCACGTTAACCCCCAGCCTCATGGCGGGGGTTCCGGTGTTGCTGATTTGCTGTGGAGAGGAACACTCCACCCAGGAGCTGGAGCTCATTCTGTGCCAGCGCGCGAGGCACTGTCACATAGATCCACAGACAGAGACCCGAAGTCCAGTTCGCATCGTACCTGCAACTGGCAGTAGCCCCTGGGCTTGTCACAGACACTGTGGGTCTTAGCAACTTCATCCGAAAGAGAAGTGGCTTGGCCCAGGGGACTCAAAGGCGTCTACCAACTCTGACAAGGTGTGGCGCTGTAAGTTAGATCCCAGGGAGCAGCTAAAGGTAGGGTAGGCGTTACCCCTCACAGTTTCTACCTCCACTCTCCTTGCACTAATTTCAGTCATCATAGCTGCTGACATTTATTGAGAACTCACTAAGTGCCAAACAGTTTTAAATACTTCACGAGATTAAAAAAAGGAGGCATAAAAAAAGGAGGCAGACTAACTTGCCCAGGGCAACACAGCTACTAAGTAGTGGTGATGGAATTTAAGCCGAGACAGCCCAGCTCAGACCTACGCTGCCTGGCCTCTGCCAGAGCTCAACAGGCTTCACTCTGGGAACTTAGTACTGTGACGAGGTCTCACAGTCGAGGGCCGGAGACCTTCCAGGGTCCTTCCCTGGCAGGTGTACATCTGTAAGGATGTAGTTCCTCTGGCACCTAAAGATGTTTCACCACTTTTATTTTATTTTATTTATTTATTTATTTATTTATTTATTTATTGAGGGCAGTGTCATTGGCCCTCATATGTGGGACCTGAACCGGGGCCACTGGCTTCCCAGGCCAGCTCTTAACCACCGCGCCACTCGGCCGGCCCTGTGTTTCATCACGTTTAGCTGTGGGGGTGTCGCTGTCTTATAAGGAAGTAATTCCCAGCTCACGCTTTATACATTTTCCTTACCATAAGCCTCTTAAAGGAAAGTTACTACCTCCATAACCATGCCATGCATTGTATATTGGTTACAATCTTTGAGAAGGTTGGGAGAGGAGGACATCAGAGTGTAGCCTCCAAGAATCTGTAAATCCTCTAAGTGGAGTAATTTGGGGGCTGGGTTGGTCAAGACTGATTTGAGCAGGTTCTCTTAAGTAGAACGGGCCGCGTTTATCTCCTCTATGGTGGATTAATCACCAGCTGTACAGCATGTTTATATATCTAGGAAACAATTGACCGCACAGGAAGAGTAGTAATTTTATTCTATCTTAGGGTGTCCCCGGTGTATTTTACAAATTTACTCTGTAATGTATATTCCAGGCTATAGATAAAAGTTTAACTTTGGCTTTCGGTGGAGGAAGTAATGGTGGGGGCAGGGGGGTAAGGAACAGCCCTATTGGCCTGTAGGGGACACTGTTGCATCATTTATCAGAATGATCTTCAGTATCTTGTCCCAGGACAAAAAAAAACAAACAAAATAAATCAAAAACCAAAAATGGGTCAACCACCTTCACTTTGCTTATTGAAATTATTTGAGTGATTCCAATGTGTTTGGAGGGTCCGGATCGGCTCTCTCTCCATGCTGTTCTCGGGGAGCTCAGGTGCACACTTCTTAGTTTAATACACCTTCAGGTTTAGCGGGCCATCTTAATTTTTTACTGAGGTATGTCCGCGTAAAGCCGAAATGCTTCCATTTTACTGTATTCTAAATAAACATCACACGCCTTTGAAGGACCGTTTGGAAGGTCTCATTGTCTTTCTTTTCACCCGTATCTTTTCCTTCACTGCAAAAGATGCTGTTTTCCGAGAAAATGAAGTCATGTCTCTGAAGCAGGCTTGTGTGGGGCTCGGCGCAAACTCTAGGAAGCACGCTGCCAGATGCTCGGCGTGGCTCTTGATTCCATGCCTCTCTTTCCAGACTGTCGACAGCCTCTGGATTGGTCCAGGTGCCCCATGGCCTTGCCAGCAAAACCTCCACCCCCCCTGCCCAGCGCTGGCCTCTTCCCTACCAGAATATGGGCCCTGGAAGGCGATGGTAATTAACCCTGGGAAAGCATAGGTTTTGCGAAGGCAGCGTGCACAGTAATGATATTGTTAGCTTGCTTCATTTCCAGTTTCACCATCAATTATACCATGTGTTTCATCCAGTTGGTGCTACCCTCCCAGTGTTAATTATAACCTACAAGACTGTTACAGTTAATTTTATGGCAAGCATATTGTCTCTTCAAGGCTCCGGAGCAGCTCATAAATTATCTTGAAGGTAAAATGTAACTTGGGGAACCAGTTATGAAAATCCCATCCATCCCGCTTAGGAGCTGCAGCTGCTACTGTCAGCTGCCTTGCTGCTGCATTGTGAAGGAATTATGGTGGGTCAAGTTTAAGAGGGTAGGCCCAGGCTGTCACCGAGGAGAAAGGCTGTCCTGGCCCTGTCAGGCAAGTGCCTTCTGCCAATCCCCGGTGGTTTCACTTCTGCAGGCAGGAAGAGCTGGGCAGCGCAGGTGGATGGTCCCCAAGCTGTCTGTATTCATTACTTTACAGAAACTTGTTGTAGGTAGGCAGGTCCGGAGACCTTTCCTTTTCTCTGTTGTCATGATGTTAAGCATCATCTGCAAAGTGTGAGAGAGATAACTCTATAACTAACCCTGGGTTCGGAAGACGACAAGACCAGAAGAGTGAGAGTTGTTAGTTGCAGTGCCCCCTCCCCTCAGCCCTCCCAGCCCCACGCCGGCCTCTCCCCCGGCCAGTTCTGTCTTCCGAGAGCCCTGGCTGGAAGGAGCATTTTATTTGCGGTTGTTACTTTTCATATAATCTGATAAAGTGAGATTGCACTGTGAACAAATGTACTCTAAAATTGCCTGCTAAATAAATGAGCAGGTTATCTTATTGGGATAATAAACACACTCCTCAGTTTCCTCACATGCAGACGAAGCTTTACATTTCAGCCCTTGGGGCTTGAGCATTATTATTTTTAATGACTGAACACAAGTCTTTCATTTAGCTTGTTTGTATAGTTACTGTAAATGATCTTTCTGCTGTTGGTTCTTCATTTGAAATTCTGCATGTTGCGCTTGCTTTAAAAGCTTTCAGGGGGCCTCTGAGACTTGGGAGCTGTACTAAGCATAGCATCTTCCAGAAGCATGCGAAACGGGCTGCGGCAGAAAAGTCGGAGAGGGCGTGTTGGGAAATGAGGCCTGCGTGTGCAAATCCAAGTGCAAGTTTGAGCGAAGCGTCCGCCAGCAGTGCCGGCTGCAGCAGTGGCTTGTAAGGAATGGAGCCATTGCCATTGCCGGAGCTTTGTCATTGTCATTGTCATTTCTCCCTGTGTATGTGGACCATGTGCGTGTGCGTTCACCCATGTACCGGCCTCTATACCAGGGGCACCCACGACCATTACCCCTGGCTGTGTAACGAAGAGAAGGGAGCTGGTTTTGAGTGCTAAGGAGGGCCTGTGGAATGGGGAACCCTTGCCCAAAGGGACCGGGCTTTCCCAAGGAAGTGTCCTTCTGAGCTTTGATTAATAGCACGATACTGGGATATTTGTGAGTTTCCTAGTGAATTCAGACAAGAGGTTGCAAACGCAGATGTCTGCAGGGCCTGGCAAAGAACGCAGGCGGATGAAGCCAAGAGAGGTGGGATGCAGGGGAATGGCAAAGCCCACACGTTGTCTGACATGGGCAGCAGCCTCCCGCCTTGACGTGGCCCAGCTCCGTGCTCATAGGCCCTCTCCATCTTCAAGGACGTGAAGATTCAGATTGCGTGGATGCTTGCAAAGCCTCCTAACTATGCAAATGTTAGCGACAGTTCAAATACCTGTACCCGTTGTCTAGGCCAGGCAACACACGTCTGGGGACGGGGTGGCGTGGGTAGGATTCTGACATGGGGTGGAGGCCCTGTCTGTTTTTGAGTGAAAAATCCTCTCAGCCTTCTCACACTTCTCAAGAACAGAGGCAATGACCTTGGGAAAGAGACCAAATACAATCTGGGCACTGCCTTCTATGACCTTGTAACACTGTTCTCCTCTGTGTAGGTTCTTGCTTGGAGGAAGTGTGTGTGTGTGTGTGTGTGTGTGTGTGTGTGTGTGTGTGTGTTTTCCTTTAACTTACAGTCTTTCTTTTTTCCTTTTATAGGGAAAGCATATGCGGGTTTTTAAACGTGAATGAGGTGTATATGGTACTCACTGTCACCATAAAAACAGTGTCTGCAAAAATGTTGGCAGTTTTGAATTGGACGAAGGGTTTGACTCTCGGGAGGGAAAGGCAGGGATGTCATCGATCGCCAGCGCCGTTTCTCCTCTGCACGCGCCTTATTCCCCGGCTGCTCTGTGCAGGAGCCCCGCTGTTCTGCCATGACACAAAGCTGTCATACGGTCGGGATAATCTTTTAGTCTCAGGGCTCCAGACTGATGGCCACAGGGAGGTGTGGTCGGGGAAGTTGTTCAACACATGTGGGTTTGATCTTCTGGAGAGGAGGCAAATATGGAAAACGGTTCCTTTCCTTTAATAAAAAGAAAAAGGTAAGCCTAACCCTTGGCTGCTGCTGAAGTCAGCTGTTACGCATGCGTGGTTAAATTTCATTGTAAATATTTCATAAGGGTTATTAGAGTGGGACCAGGTTGACTTCACAGCCCCAACTATACCCAAGAAACCATTTCACTAAAATAAGCCAACATTTCTAAAGAAACATGAATTTCTAATGTAAAGTTAGTATCAGATAAGAACACCTTCTGGAAGAAATGTCTGTATCAATGTTTATAATCTCTGCATTTATGGATTTGCAGTTTGTGTAAAAAAAAAAAAGAAAGAAAGAAAGAAAGAAAGAAAACTCCCAAAGAGACTTTATTTTGGTTAAATAAGACTAGCTGAAATAGTGTGTATATCCAAATCCTAACCCAACGTGTTGGCAGCCTTTTGTATAAATAATGTCTTTTCCAAAATGTGTGTATGTAAAAAAGGAAGAGGGAAATTAAGTGGCAAACTGTGTCTCTGGGTTGCCATAAACTGACAGAATCCTAGAAACAGAAAGCAAAGACTGACAGTTCATTCATTCTTTGAGCAAATTTCAGAACTATACATTCATCTGTTGGTTTTATTGATGCGTGGAAGGTTGCGGTGAAGACCAAAATGTTTGCCTTCACTACTTTCATTTCATTTTTTTCTTTTTTTTTTTTTTTTTTTGGTGGGGGGAGTCAAAGTTTATTTAAGTATGTATTTTTTTTTGGTATGTCACACAAAATATGTATGAGGTTTACCGTAGCATTTGGCAGAAAAAAAAAAAGAAAGGATATTCACATTTTGTACAAACTTCATCCATGCTAACAGATGGTCCTGTTCAGGTGTTATTTTAATTACGAGGTAAAGAACAGCCCCACACAGTAGGAAGTCGTCTTAATAAATGGAGAGGGGCTTTGGTCTTCAAGCCTCCAAAAGCCTTGTTACTGAGAAATGTAAATACTTTGTGGTACAGGGGAGAGTCTCAAAATGACCAGGATACTTGGAGAAAGAAACACGATGGATTCCTGTAAAGATCCAGTGTTTTACAAATGTTTACCTGTGAGCTTCCGTCATACTGGTCAGTGTAGCCATGGCTTTTCCGGTGATAAGTGTCCACCGTAGATATGTCCATGTGATCAGGAGGAAAAAACCAACAGAACAAACTGCAAACACATTTTAAAAATTTTAACCCCAAATGGAAGGATTTCTTTTATGGTTCTTAAGCTCACAGGACTGCCTTGCCCTTCAAGTGCTAGAGTGCTCAGAAAAAAGGTAATACTAATTCAAAAGCTGCTGTAACTTACAGCTTGCATGAATAACACACAAATAGAACAGCCCTTTTATTAAATATTAGTAATATATTACGGTAATGTTTTACCGGCTTTCCCTTAGTGGGGAATTATGAGGACCTCGTGTTAAGACCTCAGTGTCCTGACATAGTTAATTATCCATGGATAATGGTTTCAGCCATCGCTGCTCTCGATGATGCACCTTTGTCGAGGGCTTATTAAGTGTTGCAGCCTCAGGTGCAGTGCACCTATGCACTTTCCTACAGAAGCAAGCAGCTGTGTTTTTTTTTGCCATATTATACATCATATAGAGGGTCTCATTTGTTATCACTGGGCTAATGATGCAAGTGCAAACCTTTATGTCCTGTTCTATATAGCGATAATATATTTGCTGTGGAGATGTTAGCTTGTTTTTCATAAGTAATTAATCTTTTCTTGTACCAAATGAATCACATGAAGACGGGTTAGGACAGGGGTCAAAATTCATTCAGTCCAGTCTGCAGAGATTGGATGAAACCTCTGGATATGGTGTCTTTCTTTCTTTCACCGTGGCCTCAGCCTGTCTGCAATCTACCCACCAACACGATGCTCACGTTACGGGGAACTTAGGCTAATGAAAGGGAATTCTTTTCAGTCCTTTAGCACCGAGACAGGCGTCAGACCTGAATATGTGCTAAGTGAAGTCAGCTTCATCACAGTCCCCATGTTTAGTCCCTTGACAAGGCTATATATTACCCACATGGAGAGTTGTGGTGGTAGGTGTCTGTCCAATCTAAAATGTCTCCCCAGTCATGCCAAGGCCCAGCTCAGAGGCTCCTGAAGTCTGAGAAACACACCGCTGGTGGCACACAAGATGATTTTGTAATGCACTGATGAATACTTGTAGGAGTTACGTATTTTGCTTTAGATTAGAAAAGCATCATTCGCATTTGGATCCATGGCTCTCAAATAATATTATGGAAAACAAGGGACTAAAGTCAGCCTTTAAGGTTTTTGTTTTGTTTTGTTTTGTTTTTAAGTGATTCAAATAAAAACGCTAGGAATATAATAATGGATGTGGTTCATGGATATCACTAAAAATCACGATGGCAGATGACGCCATCAAAGGGTAGGAAACGCGGGCCTTACAAACCGATGGGGTCAGGACACCTGTGTCACAGTCACAATCATGCCATTGATTATCAAGATGGTTGTCGTCATAATTAATAGTAGCCGCTAACTTCTAATGAGTCCTTACGATGTGCTGGAGACTCTTCTAAGACTCTTCCTCACTCCTCACGTTTCCTTATTGTATCTTCCTGCCATCCCAGTCAAGTAAGTACTGCTTTTGTCTGCATTTTACAGTTATGATAATGAAGCCCCAGAAAGGGATAAAAGCAAGGAATTTATCCAAGATAACACAGGTTGTAAGGGGCCAGACCAGGACTTGTGTCCAGGCAGTGAGTTTCTGGTGCTTTCTTTTGAATCATTGCATCTTTCTACACCTTGATGGATTCAGAAATATTACCCTGTGTCTCTTCTCTAAAGAAGAAGGAAGGTGGAGAAACACGAAAATATGCAACATTGCATATATAATAACATCTATTCTAAATAATATATAATTTGTAAATAATATGTAATTTGTGTATAGTATTTACATACATATCATTATATAGAATATAATAATGCAGTAATTGTGCATGTTTTGTGAGGGCTGTGACCTATGCTGTTGATTGGGGCCTGCCATGACTGTATCCTGAGCCTTAGATAGCATCCTGGATGTATACTAGAACAGATATGCCTTAGAATTTGAAGTTCTTTATTTGGATAAGTGAAATAAAAAGGGGGTGGGGAGTGGGCAGGACTAAGTTTTCAGGACTGCCATAGAACTCCCCCCCAAACATGCACCCTTAGGGGATAAGTAACACTCACCTCTTTCTATACAAGGAAGGGTCTATGGAGCAAAACGTCTTTGGCAACTTCTCATATTTTTGTACTTAGAAAAGCATCATAATTCTTTCCCCCATTCGCTTCATATATATATATATATATAAAAACAGTGACTAATCTTGCCTGAAACTTAAAGTGAAACTCTTCAGCAAACAGGCTGGTTATAGTCCCGAAAAGAAAAGACAGAGTTAACCTATGAAAATTAACAAACGCACCGAAATGAGTAGAACACCACTGCCCACGGGACCCACACGCAGGTGGGAGTTGAGTGTCCCCGGCCCCAGACCAAGGCCAGAGGCTCACATTTGCAGTTCTCCCGCGACTCTTGGTGTATCTTGATTTAAAGCCCCAGAGAAATGCTCCAACAGGCAGGAATTCTCATCTGTCTTCCTCATCTGATATTTTTCTGAGCCACAGCGCTTAGTTTTCTTCCGTGGTATTTATGACTAGTTTCACTGCACCAGGAAACTTCACTTGGGTGCGGTGTTAAGGTAACGGAGGAGAAATGGGTAATTGGGCCACTTAGAAAGCCCGTCCAGTGAGCGTTTCCAAGCCAACCTCCATGTGGGCCAAGAGCCATCATGAACAATTACTTGAAAACTGTGAGGTGCTCAAAGAGGAAAATGGGAGAGCAAAATGGGTTGAAAGAATTTCTACTTTTGTCATTTTGAGTTGACACCAGGGGCTAAGACTCATGTCTTGCACCATTGTAATCTACAACCATTTAATTTGCTAACAAGACTTAACCGATCAGGGCCTGCAACCCCCTCCTCCAGTATAATCAAAACAAGAAGCTCTGGCTGTGGAAAATAAACGTTGTCAATCTTTTGTTGTCTAGCCCCTCCCCCTGTCTCCCCCCCCCCGCCCCCATTTTCTTTCTGGCCAGTTGAGATGAAACAGAAAGCTGATATTTGGAGCCACTGGAATTGTAGGCCTTGTAATTTAGAAATATCCATTTTATCCCATGTAATTTCTTCCCTAAGATTCCTCAGTCTAAATCTGATACAGGTAGGAGCCAAGACAAACAGTAACCATTTATAGTCACCCAGACCAGTTTGAATTTCACTCTAATGTAAAGCAAAGAGAGTTTTTGGCTTCATTTCAGGTGTGTAACAGGGGTAGAAAATGCATTTAAAATTTAGCAGCAAATGTTACCATATGTTTCCATAACAACTGCAAACTTTTATGTTGGAAAAGCAATAATATAAACACATAAGAATCTTGGAACAGTAAACTATTAATTTACCAAATATAAAAAAATTCAGCATGAAGGGGCTTTTATAACCACAGAAGCCGTGAGGGGGCCCAGCATCCTGTGAATTTCTCCATCATGTGGCAGAAAATGCTGCCAGTTGGTTTAAATGAGCAAATCTTTGAAAATTATAGGTACAGTGTCAGTTCTCCACAGTGCATTTTTCCGAAACAATGTGTGGTGGTGCCAGCTATGGCTGATTTCTTTTACCATCTTGAACTAGTAAAATACCCTTTAGTAGCTGCCCCCTATGCACTTCTGTAAAATAATTGCATTTTTTTCTTTTTTCATCCGTAGCTTCAAACTTAATAATGAAGGCTGGGGTCTTGCAGAAAAGTGAGACACCGAGGAGCTGGCTCGAATGCCTGCCAAGGAAGAGAGGTGCTCACTGATGGTTGATATATATGAAGAAGGTTCACTTCTCTCTCCTACCCATTTTGAAACATAAAAGAGACAGGGGGAAACGGAGAAAAACGGATCTACCCGACCGTATCCTAAGAATGAGGAGTCAGTAACTAGAGTTGTTGAAATCGCCACCAAGGGAAATTCAGTGTTCTCTGATTTCTCTGTGGGGCAAAGAAAGAATCTTCTTTTAAGGCACGTATTAGAAACACGACAAAGCTGCAGATGGGTCTCTCATTCGAAAAGAAGTATGACTTTGGTCCCTAAACCTGCCTCAGAGTGTGGGTAGGGTTAGGAGTCTCTTCCTAGAACAAAACATTACCTTGTCGTTTAAGGTAAGATGATACACCTTCACTAGCCCCGAAACTTGGGTTCATGAGATAACTAGCATTGAACATACTGATCAATGAAATCAAATAGAAAAGAAGGTCAAAGAGAGGTAGGCTGCCCTAAAAATTACGTGCCGAGCTGCAGAGAGGGCGTGCACTCACAACGGGATGGTCACAGGTTGGGGGAAAGGGCTGAGGTTCTCAGGATCTCAGAAGGTGGAGGAAAGGGCCTCCCCTGCTCCAGCTGGCCAGGTGTGCCGCTGGGCCTCCCGGCAGCCTCCCGATGGCGCCCACAGGCTGCTGAGCCAGAAGAGATGTGACCTGGGGTCTTGGCTAAAGCAGAGCTCGTAGTGTTAGTGGGCCAAGGAGAAGATGGAGGCTCAAGTTTCAGGAGCTTGGGAAATCCAGTCAAGCAGGAGTGAGGGTCAGAGGCATGACTGAGGGTAGAAGAGATGTTTCGTGGAGACCTGATGCATCCCCGAATCCTTGTGAGGGGGCTCTTTTTCGGCCAGAAACTCCATTTCCCCAGACTATCACCTTCTCCGATAGGGTTAGTAAGAAAGTTTCTTGTGTTTCTATCAGTGCCAGGCCCCTTCGAGGATGTATTTTTGCTACGAAGCATCTCTTTAAGCATTAGTGACACTGGAGTCTCGCATCAGTCTCACGGGTCCTTAATTTGTGCCTGAGTCTTCAGTAGCATGAAGATGGATGAATGGTTCAGAAGCAAGTGAAGTGCCATTCGTTCATTCAACAGATATTTAGTGAACACTTACTGTATGCCTGGTCCTGGGATACAAGGATGAACCAAAACCACAGCCTATTTCTTGTGCTGGTGGAGTTTATAGTCTAGTGGCAGGAGAGAGACTAAAAAACAAACAAATGAGATAATGCTAGAAATTAGTACTGTGGAGAAGAGGGAAGGGCGAGCATAGCTGAGGAGGAGAAGGAACCAGCCAGTGTGACTGGGACACAGCAACTGAAGGGAGAAGTGAGATGGGATTGGAGAGGCGTGAGGGACAAGATTCTAGGGTTCCGGTAAAGGTTTCATTCCATCGTGGTGTTGGCTGACTCCGATTAAAAACAAATCCAGATTCCATTTACAGAATATTTTGAAAGTTTCCACTGCGTGTCCAGTCCTGGGTGTGAGAGGCCTTCTAATTAGGATTTTAGTGTAGTTCTCAGAAAACAGACAAGATCGATTGTGAGAGATGGCAAATTAAATGGCATTCACTATAAGTGAATCATGAGCTCTTTGAAATAAATAGTCGTTATAAATTGGGAAAGTTTTTATGGAGAGGAAAAGGGAATGGAAAGGGAGCTCAGCAGGTACTGAGCACCTACTGTGTGTTGATGCTTTGTGTTCTCATGTTTGTCCCTCATGGTAATCACACAAGGTTGATTATCTCCATTTGGTAGACGATGCAATGGAATTCAGAGAAAATTAAACAGTTATTGACAAAACTAAACTCAAACCAATTTAACATGTTAGAAGAGAACCAAAACTTAAAACTCAGTAACCACTAGCTAAAAATACTGTCGGCTTTTGAATCGCCCTATGATCTCTCTCTCCCCCTCCCCCACCATGTGCTGACATGTCAAAACAAAAGGATCTGTGTATGTTTTTTTAAAGGGATGTGGGGAAGAAAGAGGTCTCTAGGGAGATTGTGGCCTATTATGAAGCCAGTGTTTGGGAGAAAATCCTCTCAAATAGAGTGGCAGTGGCAGCTACTGAGGAAAGGAGAATTGCTGGCAGAAGGAGGTGAGGTGCCAGGTGTGACCTTGTAGAGCGAGGAAAGCACTGGGGTGGAAAGACCCTGAAGCCACTGGCGTGTCAAACACATCATCACTCGCATTATTTCCTGAGTCGAGCAGAAATGCCATAGAAGGAGGCATGACACAGCCAGAAATTCCATTTCCTGTTTGGTCTTAAAAATCTCTAAATAATCCTATTTTAAGTTCCTGTACTATTTAGATGTTTGCTCCAAAGGTCCTTTCCTTTGGTGATCTTTTGAGGGATGGCCCTGGCTGCAGATGGGTCAACTTGAAGATGACCTTTTTTCAACCAAGGCCACATCCCAATAAAAGTTTTCTTCACCCCTGGCTTCAGTTGGGCCTGCATTTCTGACAGACGTGTAAACAGATGCAAGCATTGTTGCTAATGACAGGTGATTATAAGAAGCGTGGGGGCCAAGGTAATTAAACCACGATTTGACAGGAACATTTGGCAATGTAATATTTCAGCTTTGGAAATACCTTTACAACGCGCTTTCCCCGCTTGGTTTGGTGACTATCATTCGTTTTTATTCTTCCGCGAGCAATGCTTTGAAACCTAAAACTGTCATATGCCTGAATCCATCATGGTTCATTGTAGGGCTTGAGGAAGTGGTTACTGTTGGACTGTGTGGGGATCTAGTCAGAGCCTCGGTGAAACACAGGCTGTGACCCTATTCCTGGGATTGCATTTGACATGTGATTATGTCCAATTTGATAGCAATAATGCCTTTGGAGAGAAACGTGAATTATTTTCATAGCACGATAATTTCAGCTTCTCGCCATATTACCTGGATTGGCTTCCATAGATCAAAAGATGGCTCATTCAATTTGTGTGTCCCCTAAGTTCCCGTTACTAGAAGTAGGAAAAAAAAAAATCTCAAATCACCAGTAACCTTTTGTTTAAAGAAACGGTTGTAGAAACAGTCATCAAGACATGGAATTTGTTCATTTTTTCATTAGATTTTAATGTAGTTTTTTTTAAAAAAAGCTCTGCATTTCTCTTTGCTGTTGGGGGGATGGCAATGCCAGTTTAGACACTCAGCAGCTGCGGGTGACTAGCCACTGCTTGTATGTTCGTGGAAATCCTATCTGCTGCCAGACGAACTGAAGACTTTCATAGACTTAATATTTATGGTTTTGACTATTGGACTGGCTCTGTGAATCTCATTTCTAGTCAAATGTGGTAGCGTGGTTCTTCTAATAAAGTAACCACTAACACTTACTATTTATTATGGCCCTGGCACTTGTCTAAAACAGGAGCTTTTCCCAAGCAGGTCATTTCGTTGCTTTGCTGCGAACCCAGCTTTTTAACCCTCTTGGTGTCATGTATACTGGCTCTTTTAAGAGATCAGTAAAGCAGCCCATTCAGAGAAGGCCAGCTACTGGCCGGGTAGCTGTTTTCTTTTCCTCCGTCGATTCTGACTTTCTCCGGGGACGGGGAGCAGGAGAAAATGAACTCGCAGATCCAGTCTGGTTTATCCCAGAAGAATGCTGAGTGGTTGTGACTTTCTGTGGGGTGGCCCCCTCCAGCACGCAAAGCTCAGGGCCAGCCTTTGCATCCCGCTTCAGGCTGAGTCAGTTTCTAAGCAGAGGCTTTTTAAAAGCTCTGTCAGATAGGTTAAAAGGTGTCCCACCCTGGGTGTATTAAAAGAACGAGAGAGATTAAACTCGCTAAGCCTGCCATGTTCCCTGTAAAATATCAAGTCAAAATGATTTTTAAATCCAAAGTTACTAGGCTTCGGGGGTGTGACCTTTAGTGAAAGAGCCTCGGAACCGGGGAGGACAGATTTGTGCAAAAGACAATTGGCCCACAAGCTGATGGCCTTGGGAACGCTGCTGAAGCCAGAGTGAATTGTCTCGTTTCTTGGCCTTCCTGCAGGCCAACAGAGCTCTCATCTCCAATAAATACCCAGCCTGACTCCTAGATGCCCGGTTCACTGCGGGGTTCCAGGCAGCAAACCTTTTTCAAAGTGCCTGCTTAATGCCACCCTGGGCTGAGCTCAGGGGGGTCACAGACATCATCAGTACGGCAGGGACACTGCCCCCAGCAGGCCTAAAATCAGATGAATGCTATGGCAAATAATAACTCCTACTGTACTCCAAACTCAGCCAAGTGCTTTCCATGTCTCGTTAACTAATTTAATCCTAATAATAATAGTCCCAGCTAGCCCTCACTGAGTGCTGCTCTGTGCCAGGCACCTTTTAAGTGCTTTATGGAATTAAGCATCACAATGGTAAGGTTTTTTTAAATTTTTTTATGTTGTTGTTCTTGTTATTATTATCATTATCCCTGATTTTAATGGGAAAATGAGGGTAAAAAGAGGTTCAGTAACTCTGCTGGGGATGTGGGGCTGCAGGCAGAGGAGCTGGGATTGCAGAGCAGCGAGTCCCATTGGCAAGCCCAGGTCCTAAGCTTGTGTCCTCAGAGTCCCACCTTGGGGGTGAGTGCAGCAGAGATGGCAGCCCCTCCCTGGACGGGGCCCAAGAGTTTGCATGTCTAACCAGTTCTCGGGGGTGCTGATGCCCACAGCTCAGTGCCAAGTGGAAACCAGTTGTTACAAAGCAAAGACTAATTGGATTCTAATTTTTTCGTATTAGTAATATAAACACCCTGCTTTGAGAATACCAGTAGCAATGATGTTATGAATTAATAGCATTGTCATTATAGCAGCATTTACTGAGCGTTTGCCTTTCCCTGGACCCCGTTTTGTAACCACGTAACCTTTGTAACTGTTACTATGGGTTGTCTCGTTTAATCCTCACAACGACCCTACAAGGTAGACCCTCCTGTTCACACTATTTTACAGCTGAGGAAACCGAGGCACGGTATACACACTGGCCTACATGCCAGCTGAGGATTCCCACTACCCCAGCGTAAGGCCAAGCCCAAGCTCTTCGCCATGAAAAGTGTGATGGCTCTGAGGGGAATCAGAGCCCCATCCACGGAGAAGGCAGTGTGGGACCCGACGCTGAAGGAGGAGGGCGAGGAGGACAGGCTTCCCAAATGGAATGGAGCTGTGCAAAGGCCCAGGGGCATAAGCATGTGTGGTGCCGTAGGGAATGACTACCAGGGAGGCTCCCCTGTAAACTGCATGGGGAGAAGTGAGGGGCGGAAAGCAGCCTGAAGGCCTTGAATGTGAGGAGCCGGCGCTCAGAGTGGGCTTGGAGCTTTTGAGCACCAGTCACGGGCACCCCGCCCCTCAGAACTCATCTCAAGACGCCCGCCCCCCCCAGGATGATGGAGTCACTGTCTGTCGCAGATGCTGCCAGGCCACCCCTCCTCAGCCTTTCTTAGTCTGAGAGGCTCAGAGTGTGTTCAGCGGAGAGGTTGATTCCTAAGGGTGGCGCCCCTGTGACAGTGACACATGCCCCACCAAGGGAAAAGGGAGCTTTGTACACAAGCCACATCGGAGACACACGGGACCCTGCATCCACATCCGTGAGTGCGTCCTTGTGTAAATCCACGCGCCGCACTTAGGAACGCCGGCCGTGGTCCTGTTGTACGGGTATCATTCAAGCTGCCAACTCGCTCTATTTCTGATACCGCCTGGCAGCCCCTGAAGGAGGGAAAGTATGAATTTTTATCTCCCATTTACCAGACTTTCATTATATTGTGCTTACAGACACAGCGTCAGCACATAAAATGTTAAACATCACTGGTCTGCGAGAGGCTGCCATCGTCTTACCTCTGGTGCTGGGGGAGTCCTGCTAGCCTTGCTGTAGTGGTTCTGTCAGTGTAATATGACATGAAGCATTTCTCAGTAATGACAGACATTGACTATGAGTGACAGGAACCCTGACCACAAGGAATGGGTTCAATTACCAGAGATGGGGGGTGGTGGTGGCGGGGTTACCTGAGATAAAACCGAAGGGCCCCACTCTGCATGCTTTCCACCCCCTGACTCCCAGACCCAACAAATGGCTGATTAGCCAGCCCCTAACCCACTTTTTCAGTGACTGACTCTTTTTGGATTTGCCCGTCTGAATGAAATCGAGGGGTGGCATGTTTCTAGAGGAAACAGGATCAGAAAGCTGTAGGGCGGTGCCAGCCATTTTTGTCTCTCGCAATCTGCCCTTCCATCGTGGAATGGGCCTAGGACACGGTGTCCAGAAATCAGTCCAGGGTCAATGACAGCTCCCTTCCCCGGCTCTCCTTCTGCCGCAGCGGCCACGCCCTCCGCCCCACCTGTAGCCAGCCTGACGCCCTGGTCAGGGACAGAGCTGCCATCAGGCGCCTTTTGTCTTTCCTCCCTCTCCGCTCTGCATCAGGTGCTGCTCCATGTGTGTTTGGGGTCCCGCTTAGAGCCCCCAGATAGAGCTCCAGCCAGCAGCCCAATTACACTGTCCCAGGCCGCCCGCCCTCGCCCAGCCCTGCGGAGTCATTTAGCCAGCAGACATTCCTGACTATTAAAGCTAGTAGTGGCATGTCTCCGGAGCGGGAGATAAAATGAATGAAATTTGTTATTCTGGGCTGACACTTGATCCCAGCTGTTGAACTAATGCTGTTGCACCTGAGGTTTTTCTTTATGGTAATTGCCGTCTGTGTTGTTATTTCATATACTAAATGGGAGAAAATTGCAACAGGTATTAAATTCTTTGAGCCAATTCACGGGAGCCCTATTGTGCATTCTTGGAAGGTAGATGCCAACTCCTGTACGAGGCTGGGAGGACGGGTTTCGCTCGCCAGTTACACTGGCTTGTGTTTCATGATTATCGGAGACATTCCAGTCGGAGGTCTGGTTGGGCATTTATCAGCGTTACCTGAAATCTGTTTTAAAATCTGCGTTTGTTGCTAATTCAGTCAGCATATGTTGGGACCGGCCCGGGGGGATTTAGTTACGATGACCAACGTTGAGAGTGATTTGTACCAGCCTGGTTGATCCAATGACACAACCTTGGTGGTATCGTTAAGCCTCTTGCATTGTGTGTGCTTAGGTAAAGGGGCAGCGTGACTAAGACGTCCCACAGGGCACTGTGGGAACCCACCACCCCAAGTTCTCAAACACCTCAGGTAGCACCGCTTCCTTGAGAACTCCCTGGAACAAAGACACCGAAGGCGCACTGTCCTCACTGCCTGTTCATGTCCACTGTCTCCTAATTGCTGTTAACCTCGTTCACCAGGTCTCCCCCAGAATGAGGGGACATCATTTATAGACTGTCCATAAGAGCATATGACCCGGATTCAGAGTTTAATGTACTCCCTGAGGCTTCCATAGATAGCACAGGAGACCCTTTCTTTTGCAGTCATCACTGGTTTACTTAGCTTGTGTTCAGAGCTGATGCTAAAGGCTCCGGACAGGACCCACTACGTGAATTCAGATCTGGTTAGCGGTGGGAGTACTGTGCTTGCCTTCAAGCTAGTGCTTTGCGGGGACACTGACCCCAGTGATGTTGTCATTTTAATTCCTACCTGAAGACCACACCTGGCAGACATTGCGGAGCTCTGTCAAGTTCAGGGCCATCCCTGACATCTGTAGAATCCAAAAGCGTTGTCACTGTCCCCACTGGGAAGCAGCAGACAGGCTCTACTCCATGTATAGATGACAAGCGAATGTGAGAAGTTCGAACCTCAAAGTACGTGAAGATGGACATAGGGCTGTGTGATTATGTTTGCTTCGTCATTCTACCCCGTACGCAGGGCTGGCCTGCAGGGGCCAGTGCAGGGATACCTGGGAAGCCATAAGGAATCATCTACAAGTCCTACTCAGATGCTTTCTCTCCTGAAATAGACTCCTGTACTTTGAATGCTGATGGCTCATCTCCGTCTGTCTATAGTGGAGGATTTCTGTTGCCAGTTAAAGTCCATATAATCTGTGGGGGTCTCAAACTTACTGAGTGTATGGGGTTTGCCTTTTCATAAGCTTTGTTTAAATAAGCTGCTTTGAAAACTCAAGTCTGCCGAAGTTGAATTGCTGTAATTTACAGCAAAGTTCAACATGAGAAATGTGTATTTTCTTTCCCGACTGAGAAAATGAAAGAAGTATTAGTCTTTACGTATGAAATGTATAGAATTGTGTAGAGTATCAAGTATAGAATATGTTTTAAAATCCTGGAAGATTTATTTTCTCGAATCCAGTTGGAAAAACTGGCATATTCATCCAAACTAAACTAAGACTAATCATTGTTTTATTTTTTTTAAATTACCAAATGTACAACAGTTTTAGGTATTTTTAAACAATATATTCACAGGCAAACATTGACTTTGCTCCCAGAGGCCCTTCAAATGCGCATTCATTCTTGTATTTGAGGATCCTAATGGTACCATAATAACACCAGTAAAAGTTGTTCTATAATAACTTCGCATTTCAGATCCAGAACTAATTCTTCATATTTCTGTCTCTCTATCTCTCTAGCATAAACAGCAAACTCTTCCTGCTAGATCCTACCGGGATTTCTTGTTCCATATATTTTGAGTGACAGTTGGGCCTAGATTGTTTGACCTGTTGGGTGTGGATGCCATGGAGACCATGGCAGACACCTCAGCAAATGAACCTGTAGGAGAGCTGGTTTGGCAGCTGGTTGTTACAATGGTTTCTCTAAAATAGGAGTCAGAGTTTGGCAGACTCCTGAGATGAGAGGAGCAGAGAGGATGATTGAGATTTGGGCTCTCCAAAGGGCACAGTAAAGGGAAACAAAGGCCCTTCTCTGTGGTACTAGGAATTCAGACACCTATAGACAGGTGACTAGAGAAAAAATATTCATAATATGCCAAATATTTGGGGGAAGTGAGAGTCGTGCATTAAAAGGAAGGACTCATGAAAGTTTAGCCTGCACATCCTGAAATAATTCCTTTCTTCTTCTCTCACCTGCTCACATTTAGAGAATCACACCTTGCATTAAGGGTCTCGCATTCCTTATTAACGGTTCCTCTCATTCGCCTCAATTCATTGAGGTAGATTACATCCTCACTTCACCGATGAAGAAACAGGCCTCCAAAAGCTACTATATTGATTCCCATTGAACGTTTTTAAGTATTTTTTGAAGGTGGGACTCGAACCACGGTCAGTTGCTCTTAAAGCATGTCACCTGTTTTGGGTCTGTATCTCTGTGACACGACTTACTTTTGTCTGCAAAGCAGAACATTTTAGCAGGTTCAAGCAGAGCAGACCGCTAAAACTCCTCAGAGTTGTTCCTGATAAAAACGCCAGCCCAGTGCTAGGCTTCTGGTTGCTGCTGTGAAAACGAAACCCTATCAGGATATAAAACAATGCATAGTTCTTAAAATTTAAACTTCACACCAGTTTCCATAAGGGTGAATTGTTTAAAACTGGTTAAGCTCCCTGCCATGCGGATCATAGTAGGTCTTTATCAAGACCTGGGCGTGGCTAACTTTCTCTCTGGAAGGCCAGATAGAATTTAGGGTTGTGGGCCACACAGCCTCCGTCGTAAGGGCTCTATTTTGCTGCTGTAGCATGAAAGCAGCCATAGAGAGCTTGACTAAGTGTGGTGGTGTTCTAATAAAACTTTATTTACTCAAACAGGTAGCAGGATTTGGGTCCACAGTTTTCTAGCCCCTGGGCTAGACCTTGATGAAGAGTTTTGTGTCAGGGGACCAGAACACAACAGATGTTTTATTCTCTTTTCATGTATTAGTTGTTTGTGTAGATTGCTGGTGAAAGAGCTGTCCTCTCAGCACAACGTGAAACCTTTTCCCTGGCTTGGATTTTAGAGTTGGAGTTTTTTTGTTTGTTTGTTTGTTTGTTTAAATCTCTTGTTGAAGCATATGTTAAATGTATCCATCTTCTTCCCATTAAATCTCTTGGTTGCCTTCCCAGACTTCAAATCGCAGTGAGTTTATCCCCAAAGGATGTTTGCTATCAATTCTCAAGATGCCGTTTGAATGTAGTCTGTTTCTATAATGGAAACAGGATTCCGAATCTTCGTTATTGAAATTCCACACAGAATAATGGATTGTTGAAGTGGCTGTTACTCAGCGCTGTGAAGGTATGCCGACTCCTTTGTTTTCTTGTCTTATAGCTTTGCATCAGCTCACAGCACAAAAGAGTACAGAGATTTCATTTTAGGGCTGCCTATGAGGCATGCGATTACGATTTCTAGCTAAGCCATGCTGAGCTCAGATCACAGTATAATGAAACTTGTTTTTTCACTAAGCATTTTCTAACAGATAAAACTGAAAACAAGCAGCAATAACAACCACAAAACCACCAAACAGGGTATGAGCCCTAGAATCATTTACCATAACAAGTGGGATAGTTTCCCTGTGTTACCGTCTTCCGGTAGTAAGGACCCTGCTTTTATAAAACATCCCATCGCGTTGTCACCATTTACTAGGGATTAGGGACATCGCTTCTTTTACAAAGAGGGAATTAGTAGTAGAACTAGATAGCAGGACTAGTAGTATTTAACTGCTGGTATGCTTGGGTAGTTAGCTTTTCTAGGGGTACCCTTTATTCAACACAATGGGTACAGTGCCCCTTGGCATTCTGTCACAGGTTCGAGTCCCGCCTTCTAAAATTACTTAAAAGATGTTCAATGGGAATCAGTATGGTAGCTTTTGGTAAAGTGAGGACATGACCTACCTCAATGAATAAAGGTGAATGAGAAGAAATTTTATTAATGGATGGGAGACCCCTAGTGCAAGGTCTGACTCTAAGCGTGAACAGATGAGAGAGGAAGAGAGGAATTATTTCAGGATGTGCAGGATAAACTTTCACGAGTCCTTCCCTTTTATGTACTACTCTCACCGGATTCTGTCACATGGACATGACAGCAGAGATGGCCTCCAAACTCAGAGGCTGAGGCACGTCCACAATTTACTTTAGGGAGCTTTGGACAGCAGCTGCTCACCAGTGCAGCGGAAACCAAGATCAACAAAAGATCCTGAAAGATTGCTCCTAGAGAGAGAGCTGCTCTATGTACTAAAATGTTGTCTGCTGAGAAAATAAACGGCGTTTTCACATAGGATCCCCACGCCAGAACTCACAGAAATTTTCCTCCTTCCGCACCCAAGGGCAGCTGTGTTGGGGAGGCGGGGAGGTAGCAGCAGGCACCGCCTTCTCAGCCCCCTCGCTTCTCTGCCACGTGGCTGGCGCAAGTGCCCACTGACACAGCCTTGCTGGAAAGTAAGGCGCTCATGTTCTGATTTATCTAACACCACACCTGTGGAATAGGTGCCCTCATTCTATCTCTCCTCTGTGCTTTCTAGAGCAACGACATAAGGCAGTGCAAAAACTGTGGATTTTGTAGTCAAAAACTCTATTGATCTTGGATGAGCCATCAAACTTCTCTGACCTTCAGTTTCCTCTTGTGTAAAATCGGAATAGTTCTGACCTTATATGACATTACAAAGTAACTTTGAAACTTGAGTGAGAATGTATAAGTGCTGTGTAAATTGGACTTATCATGTTGGGAGTTATTTTGTCTGTTTGACTTGTTCTCTGGCCCTGCCTTGTCCATGAGGCTCCTCTACCATTATTAAAACAACTAAATCCATGGCGCTTTCATCTTAGAGCTTCCTACATGGAGTTGCCCCAGTGCGAAGCAATATAACTGTCATTTAGCCCAGGTCGCCATGTGACAGAATGCCAGGGGCCACTGTTCCCGTTGTGTTGAATAAATGGTACCCCAGAAACACAATTTTATTTATTTTTGTATTATTTTTTTTAGCTGAGCCATCCTGCCACCTGTTGGCAGCTTGGCTCAGCTCCGCTCAGGCTGGGCATCGAACTGCTGTTGCTCAGAGCTCAGCTCGCACTCTTGAGCGAGCTCTTAACCAACTGAGTCACTCGGCCGGCCCCAGAAACACAATTTTAATACTCAAACCAACGAGTAAAATTCCAGGTGCCTGCCTCTGTGAGTTCTGGCGTGGGGCTCCTATGTGAAACCACCGTCTGTTTTCTCAGTGGACATTTTAGTACATAGGGCAGCTCTGTCTCTGTGAGCAATCTTTCAGGATCTTTTGTTGATCTTGGTTTCTGTTGCTCTGGTGAGCAGCTGCCTTCCAAAGCTCCCTAAAGTATGTGTGAATTTTGGGTACGCCTTAGCCTCTGAGTTCGGAGACCATCTCTGCTGTCATTTCCATGGGATAGAATCACAAATGGAAAGGAACTTAATTGATGAGGGGCAGGAGGATATGAAACTTGAGGAAGGTTCTAGTACCTTCTGCCCATGTCAAATGAGCTAATTAAAGCCTTCCCAAAAAGCCAGCCAGGAAAACATGACACCATGTGTGATGGTGGACTGTTGCGTGTTCTTCTTCTGTAATTACAATGGCCCAATTCGTGCGGAGTAGGTGAGTCTTGCTTTACAATCATTCATCTACCAAGCCTTACTTTCAGCAGCCCAGCTAGAGGACCAGCAGTACTTGGCGGGGTGAGTAGGGCTTTGATTTCATTGTACTAAGGATAGCTTTGTTAAAATTCCACCGCGCGGTGGTGCCTGAGGATGCTGGGATGAGAAGTATTTCTCCACCCCCCCCCGCCCCCCCTTTTTGTTTCCTTTTTGCGTGGTGGGGATGGACTGCTTCTGTGTCTTCCATCCCCTAGGTTACTATTTATGCTCTCCCTTGATCTCCTGCTTGTCCCTTTATTTCTCCACATTGGGAAAGTTTCTTTCTGTGTGACCAGGAGTCTGTTTAGCAGACCATATTGTGAGTGAAGGGCCTGTGTTTGTTGCCTGATTTTGGCAATACTGGGCAGTCAGCTGGGATATAATTAAGACTCTGAGAACAGGCTGTCTTCTCCACGGGAAGGGCATGTTAGATGGTGCTGGGATTTGGGGCTGTCAGTTTGGCCAAGGCTGGAGACAGAAAGCTAGGGACAGAGATATTTCCTTTCATTTATAATCCCTTTATGTACAGTGTATGCACTTGGCCAAGTTTACATATAACCTGGTGGCTAGAGCTGACGAGCCAATGCGGTGAAATTAGCATATGTTACATGTATATTTTAGTAATATTTTAAAGCAAGTGCATATTTCCAAAGTGAATTATGCATGGGTGACAGCAATAGGGGTGTGTTGCACTGGGTGTCAAATCCCACAACTTTTTGTCGAGACCGTGGATTTTACACTAAAAAGGCAGAAAGACTAAACGAAGTAAAACAGTTTTAATTTTTAACAGTTTGGTTCGGCCCGAGGAGCCAGGCTGTGACAGATATAACTGACATTTGAATAATTGGATTAATTTAGAGAAGGGCAAATCTGGTTTTGACGGTTGCACTTGTGTGTATGTCTTTTTTTCTTCTTCTTCTTCCAGGCATGGAGTTGTGTGGCTCAGACATGCACTTTATGTGATGCCAAGCAGACCTTGAGGAAACTCGGCGAGATTTATAAACTTGTCATTTAATTAGTTTGTTTTGAGCTATATGTGTATATGTGCCTGTGTGTTCCCATAGTATTAGGCATTCTTCATAGGTCTTAGAAAAGAAGTCCACAGTATATATTTATTCAGCTCTATTGGTGATATGCATATATACATATTGCATATACAAGCACATTGTAAGTGCTCTTGGGAACTTAGTAAAGGTGCAGACCGGGAAACCCACCTTGATGTTGACAAGCCCGTTTTCCCTATGTCACTGTGTTACAACCACCACAGTGCCGCGGACAAAAAGCCTAATTTGGTGTGAGGTGTCCACCAGAAGCGAAATGCCACATGGTTAAGTCCTCAGCCCGACATTCCTTGAGATTATGGTGGCTTTGAAAGCTTCTTGTGGGAAGATAATCTTAGCAACTTAAAACCAAATACAGCCCCGTAATACAGCCCCTCCTCCAGAAATCCTGCTAATGAAATACGCCGTCCCCAATCAGCACGCCAAGCCTAGAGCTGGTGGCAGGCAGGCTTGGGCCGCGGCTCGGGGCTGGCTCAGGGAGCCGATTCCCCAGCAGGACATTAATAAACATTAACACTCCAGCAAGAAGTGTTGATGTGTGGTTTAGAACGTTAGCACCCAGTTAGGCAGGTATAACACATGCTGTAGGAATCTTGTACCAACACATGTGTGTGTTGAGTCAGATTAATGAGAACCATAAAAGGAGAGACATTCCCGTCTGAGCTGGGGACTCCATCCTCACCTCCTTTTCCCAGGCAGCCCTGCTGCTGTGCTTCGTCTTTCTTGGTGTTAGCCCAGAGAGGACGTTGGGAAGTGTGTTTTGCTCCGTCGCTGTGTCATGGGGGAGCTCAGCATCTTCCTCAGTCATTCTTCACGTGAAAACTCCTTTCCATCCAGGGCCATTCCAGAAGCATCCACGGAACTCAGAACTGAGCTGCCTGGCAAATGCTGCTTCTTCCCGCCCTCGACTTTAGCCGGCTCCTCTTCAAGTGTTTCCAACTGGTTCTGAGACACTTTCTGGTTTACTTTGTAAATGGGCAGTGAAGCGTTCTCATCCCCAGCCTGGCTCTCCTTAGAGGATACGCAAAGCCTTTTAAAATTGTGTGTGTTTTTCTGGGGCAGCCTCGAAAGTCCCAGGAGTGAGGTTGCCATCTGTCCTTTATATTAAAAGAATCTTCTGTGTTGTATACCTGATGTGCTTGTCCCAGAGATAGATGTTGTTAATTAAAGGACAGCATTTGTCCTTTATCTGAAATAAATCTTCTCCGCGCCTGAAGAACAGTTTCCCGAGCTTGAGGAAACAGTTAAGGACATTCCACCTGGGGTCCTGGTGTTTGCCGAAGGTCCTCAGTCCAGGATCAGCCTCTCAGCTTTCACTTGATTAGATGTGGAGAACAGTGAAGTTTGTTTTTCGTTTTCCTTGTTTTCTACTTAATTTATCTGCCAAGATTAAAGCTTTCGTGGAGGCTTATGCAAATAGTGTAACATATAGTTAGTGGTAATTTGTGACTTTTTTGGTGGAGATTTACAAATAGCAAGCTCCCAGACATCCTCATCGCATGGATATGATGGCATCTCTGTCCTCCAGTGCGACCTCTGCATTCTGCTGCACAGTCTCTTGTTTCTATACCTTCTTCCCCTGGAGAAAGAGAGATGCAAACATCTGCCCGCAACAGACAGAGCCGGAGTCCGTCAGATCATAGGCAGAAGATGTGCAAGGAGAAAAAAAGCATCTTCTTCGCCTGCCGGGTCTCCATCTCGAGAAGCTGAGAAAGTAATCTGGATGTGTAATATGGAGAAGCAGCGAGAGTCATGTGGCTATGAACTGCTATCTCAGTGTGTTAGCCTCCGACGTCCGGTTACTCATGGGGGAGGACGGTCTCCAGGGCCTTGCCAGGGACGAGCTTTGAGGAAAGAACGAGATGATGCACTGACTGGGCGCTTGCCCCGGGTCGAGATGAGATGGGCCCCACTGTCCTCTCGTTGATAGGAAACACTCCGGAATCACCTGTGCTTTGGGGAGGACAGTAGTGGATTGCACCGCAATATTCCGGAGATGTAACGGTCCAAACTAAAACTCAAGCTTAATATGCAATGAGTCACCCTTTTTTTTTTTTTTCCTCGTAATCATACTGACTAGGAATTGGACAGGTGATGTGAAGGAGTGAAATGGGCTTGGCAGCACTGACCCCATCTGCAAGGGGCAGTTGCTTCTTTTTTTTTTTTTTTAACATTTTCTTTTATTAGTTTCAGGTATACAAAACAATGTAGTAGTTAGACACTTACGCCCCCTCACACCCCAATCTACTACCCCTCTAACATTGTGTATAGCTGTGACAATTCTATTGACCCTATTCCCTATGCTGTAGCGTATCTGATGGGTACTCGTCTTATTAGGGAGACCACTTCATGGACAGTGTAGATGCCACTGCAGTGTACATCTGAAGCTGAAGCTGAATAATAATGGGGCAGTTGCTTCTTAACTCCAACCAGTCGTCAACTTGTGGGGAATGAGGTAAATCCTCGGATTTTTCAGGAGAAGCTATGGATATGAACCTTTCGGTTTTCCTGTTGGCAGATAGCGCACTGTTTTAAAACCAGGAAAACCTCATTTATAGTAAAATGTGCTTTATGGGCTGCAAAATACATAGTCCTGATGTACGTGTGAATCTGGACTGGTATTCATAACACAGTACCATTATCAAAGGAGGAATATTTGAAGTAATAAACTGACAATATGGAAATGTTTATAAAAAATAGAAGGAAACTCGGTCTCAAACAGTGATGAATATTTTGGGGTATTTCCCTTTGAGCCTCTGTCTACTTCATATGCATTTTATATGCACATCTTAAAATGGTTATGTTCATAAAAGCCTGTGTTTTTCACTTAAACCATTGGAGGCAGTTTCCTTTTGTAATGTATAATGGCTGTAGGATATTCCATCAAGGAAATGTATCACAGTATGCAAAATCATTCCCCTGTTGCTGGACATTTAGGTTGCTTTTGGCTTGACATCATTATAAGTAATGCTGCAATTATAAATTTACTCATACCGCTTTTTTCTTATTTTGGATTATTTCTTTAGAACCTGAAAGGAGGACTGCTTAATCAAAAGATGTTTGTGGCTTTCGCTACATATTGCCAAATTGCTTTACAAAAGGATTGTACCAGTTTATCCTACAATCAGCAAAATATGAGTATACGAGTTTTCAGTATATCCCTGTCAGCATATTATACTTTAGCGACCCTCCCCCTGGATCAGTAGGGGGAAATTGAACTTCCTTGATGTTTGAATTTTGTATTGAGATTTTCTCATAAATCTGTTGACTAATTATATTTGTTTCCATAACATCTGTTTTTTGGGAGGCTAAATTTCGTGGAGGGTTTGTTTGCTTTTGGGTGTGTTTTGTTTTTATTTTCATTTTGTAAAGTTCTCTCTGTTAAAAATTGATAAGTAATTTGGGAAGAGCCTTCTTGGCAAGGCCCGCCTCCAGGGAACCCCCTATCTCAGCACTGCTGCGGCTGCTACTTTTAACTGTGCGTTAACTTGGAGTTGGTCCAGGGCCCAAGCAGGATCCCCTTCCTGAAGAGGGGCTCTTGAGTGTCTGGTGAACCACAAGCTCTGAGCTGTATCTGCCAATATGTTCTTGGCAGAGTCATCTAATGAAACCCCATCCTCACTGTTCTATGAAGTGCAGTCACAGGCTTGGATGATGGCTACCTGATGCCATTTTTTGGTAACAGCTAATCCCCATGTCTTAGATGGTTTTTGTCCCTTGCCTCCCCACCCTGCTCCCTCAGCACTCCTCTTGGTGCATGTTGTAACTACAAAATAGATGAGATATAATCTGAATTCTTGCAGCATGGTCTCCTGGACAGGGCACTGAGCCAGTCCGATGGGGGCTCTGGGCTCTGCCCTTTGTTTGATAATAGCTTAATAATAACAGTACCATTCCCCATCTCTTATTGAATCTTCATAACAATCCGATTAGATAAGAAAGATTATTCTCCCCATGTAGGTGAGGAAACCAAAGCTCAGAGAGATGAAGTATTTGCTTCATCGTACTTCATTTTTTCCTGAACTAAAGCGAGCCTTTCGTTCCTCAAGGTCTCAGCCTCCTTGTCTGCAAAGTGGAGCTGCTCCTTGTCATCCCAGAGCGGTGGCACAGAACTAAAATGAGGTCTCCCGTGTTGTGTTGAGTTTTGAGGTCCAGGACATGTAATAAATTGTAATTATTGCCTCGTTCACCTCTCTGGCTCTCAGCTTCTTCATTCATAAACCGTAGGTGCTGAACTAGATTATTTTTATTGGTTGCTTTGCTCTGTAACATTTCTTCATTGGCTACAGAGGCAACTCTTGTTGGGAAAAGCCTGTTTGGTTCCTGGGACCGTGCAGACCTCATGTAGCGTCAGCTCCGCACGTCAGGTACATCTGTCGCTCTGAGCTGCGTGCCGGGGGAGGAAATACAGATTCTCAGAAAGGAGAATGTCGTTCTTTGGTGCGTACGGAGAGGATAGGCAAGTTCCCATGATGGGCTAGTTGAGGTGCCAGTGTCTACTGGCCACGTTAAAGCCATATGGAACTGCTTACTTTGGCTCTGAGAATATTGTGACCTCTTAAAATGAAAGTGGGGATATACCTGATTTCTGTTTTGCATCTAGTGTTACCCATGGGTAAGAACTTAATCAACCAAGGCGGTTAATGGCAAAAGTAAGGCACTGAGTCATCTTCTCCCAGAAATGCATTCAGGCTTGATTTCATACGTACCAGTTTTTAAAAATAGGGGTTCAGGATCCCACATGGCACTGAGCCTCCTAAACAAAGATTGTCAGCCCTAGACACGAAGCAGGTGGCCTGGCCAAGAGCAGAGGTTATTTTTGCTGCTGGGCTCCTGCCATCTCAGAGCTTAACAGTGGCAAGGCTGCCATGCGGGAGGCTGACCCCAGACACTCTCCCTTAGGTGCCTATGGACTGCCCCACCCCCACTGCGGGGAGTCAGCTTGATCAAATCTAGGTCAGGGTTACCCTCCCAGAAAAGTCTCCATCCACACCTATTCTCATTTGCTCCCTCTTTGCCACTTCCAAATATGATTCATTTGGACTGACATATCAGCCGGAACTGTGCCGCGACCCGAGTGTCTCTTTAAAGCCTGTGGCGATAATGATACTGCGGCATTTTCGTTTAGGTCAACCCATGGGCAGCAGGTCCAAAGGCTTAGTTTTGAGGATGGTGTTACCAGAAGTTTGGAAACTTCGATTTTGGCTCAGCCTCATGCTAGGGTTCAGCTTCCCTGTTCGTAATCAGAAGAGATTGGGACTAGCTCAGGAATTTCAAATTCAAATGCTGATGGGCTGCTAACAAAAATGAGTGAGAGGGAAAGAGAAAGGAAGCGGGGCGTGATGGGAAAGGACCATGAGGGAACCTTGGGGTGGAAAGGTGGAAACATCTTGATTGGGTGGTGGTTACATGGCATTTACATGTTTCAAAGCTCGTTGAGCTGGTACTTAAGATCTGTACGTTTCACTGTGTGTGAAATGAGTGTGAGCGAGAGGTGGACTGGATGATGAATTGAGGAGCACATCCCTTATTTAAAGGGGTGCAGTGGTGAGCTCTACCCAGGTGCTTCTCTGCAGAATGGGGGCCCAGTGTGGCTCATGTTTAAGAAATCAGTTTTTTTGTTTTTGTTTTTTTTCCATAAAAATCTCAGGATATGTAGATTTGTAGGCCCTATTTGGTCAAACAGAACACCAGTTTGTGATCTTTGAACTGGGGGTGTCTTAATTTTACCCTAAGGATCATTGCAGCCCAAACCTTGAAAGGCTCTGGCTTCCTATGAGACCTTGAACTAAAAAAAAAAAAAAAGAAAAGAAAAGAAAAAGAAAAACTGGCCTACGCCTCAGTTTTCCTCACCTATAAAATGCTGATAATTCACGACTAATCTTATAGGGATCTGGCGAAGAGGACAGGAGGTCCCTTGTACAAAACCACTTTGAAACATGAATAAGTAGCACATAAATCCAAGCCACCGTTACCTTTATTATTGCTGTATAAAGAATTGTTTAAATTTTTAGACTCACTATTGTTCAGAGTTGAAGCACTGAGCTTTTTAAAAGATGGCTAATAAAAACATCAAGCATTCACGGGGAGCCAATTGCTTGCCTGCAAATGAACATGCGGACTTTTCATTATCCTTGGAGAGGTGGTGTGACAGAAAGGGAAGGCGTTTCATTTGTACAGCTGCTCGTATAAATTGCCAAAGCTCAGGCTGCCACAGTCCAAGGTGCGGCAACAGCATGTAAGGAAATGAAGCTGGTGCTTCCTAAAGGCTCCTTGTCACATGCACTCCGCGCCCAGGAGTCTGGATGCTCTGGCCTTGTCACTGGCATTGTGCGAACAAGCCGCCTGTATGGGATGGTGATAAATGGATTATCTTAAACGTCATCCGGCACTGTTTTACAGCTGCTAGGAGAGTTTTGCTATGGCGTGGTTGGTTAGTATATTCTCTACCGATCCTTTATGATGAAATAATCTGTTCAAGTTACACCCAGAAATGTCAAAGTTGCTTATTTCTTCAATTACCCGTTGCAACATTTCTAATACGAGATCCTCAGAGAGGATTGAGTAATGATGTCAAACTATTTATAGAAACATTTCCTAGGAATCCCTACTCCCCTTGAGTTGTTTGTATATTTAATACTAGCGATTTCTTTTTATATTGATGTATTTTTTTTCTGTTTCTAAATTGACTTCAGCAGCGGACGTCGCACTGGTCTTGAGATAGAGTGCATTTAAAAGTTGATATTAGAATTATGAAAACTAAAACTAGGCCAGTCTAACCTTTTTAAATATAAAGATTCCCTAAATTGGGTTTCAAATATTGTAATATTCGTGTGTACGCCCACACGTATGCATGTGTGTGTTACAGCGATGTCCTAAACATTATGTGGGGTGTTAGAATCATAAGAAATTTAAAACATGCTATTTATTTAGGATGAAGTAATTTGTAATACTTCAGTAAAAGAAGTTTTACTATGTTTTGCAATTTATACTTATTTTTAGTATTTCTTTGAAATTCCAAGTTTAATAAAATTATTACTATTCCACAGAATATAGTCATTTGTATAAAGATTTGGTCCAATGGATTTATATGGAAATATTCACAAAGCAGATTTTGAAAGTATGTCTCAAGTTTTACTTGGCAGAGTTATTCTAAATATTAGCTTTCTTCCCTAAGGAGGTAAGATCTTTCTAGACACAGATATGGAAATTATTTAATATTTCTGTACATGATGACTCCCTCCAATCCTTCTATACTCTTCCAATCTTACTGTAGCCTTCGTACTCTGCAGTCCTTCAAAAAGGCAAGTAATGTGTTTTTTGAAAATCGAAACAACACAAATAATAACATTAAGTTGAACCATATAAAATTAATATTTTTGTAGATCAAAACAGTCAACATATCAGCGATTTTATTCAGCTCATCCTCACAGTTTACTATATGCCAGGCATGTGCTTGATGGATAGGAGGTCATTTATTGATTATAGTAATCCTGTGAGTAGGTACTGTTATTACCCTAGTTCACAGATGACAATGCTGAGGCACAGGTGAATTTAATAACTGTCAGAACGAGGCAGCCTACCTCCAGCATCTACATACAATCATTTCTCCAAGAGAATACCTCCCCAGAAAAACGAACTTCCTCTGCCCCCCCATCAAATGTATTGCTCTCCCCTGTAATCACTTTCCTCTGTATCCTTTCAGATCAGCCTCTTTTGTGCTTGTACACATTTATATATGACCAATAGAACATATGTGGTATTACTTTATTCTTTTCATGCGTTCTTTTTCTTTCCTATTCAATGTCTTATCTTCATTTCTTCCTTTCCTCGTTCATTCCTTCTTTCCCTCTTTCTCTTTTTATTTTTTACAAAATGGTGTATTTCATATAGTTCTACAAATTGTGTTTATTCACTATAAACTGACTTACAAAACTATTCATGTTAGTACCTAGAAATCTAGTTACTTCCTTCTGACTGCCACATAATATTCCATAACAAGGATGGTCTGTCCTACTCTAACTCCTTTGCTATTGATGATGTAAAAATTTGTTTTCTTTTTTCTTTTTTTTTGCTATCACAAACCATATTATAATGAATGCCCTTTCAAATGCCTGTTGGTGCATATATGGACTATGTAGCATAGATCCTAAAGAAATGGTATTAATAGGTTTGTGTGTGCATATTTAAAAATTTACTAGCTGTTAAATATATTGATTCTAAAAGAGCTGTTCCAATTTATAGTCCCATAAACTGTGTATACAAAGAATTCATATTGCATTATCAATCTTCTTTATTTTATTTTTGCCACTTTGACAGGTGAAAAATTCTATCTTGTGATTTTAATTTTCATTTTCCCGATTACTAGTGAGCTTTCCACATTTTTATTGAACATTTTAATTTTTTGTTTCATATTGCCTTTTCATATCCTTTATGTATTTTTCTATTAAGTTGTTTGTCTTTCTCCTATTGATTTGTGGTTCTTTTATATGTTCTGGATATTCATTCTCTTCTATTTTATATGTTACAAATACAGTTGACCCTTGAACAATGGGTTTGAACTGTGCAAGTCCACTTACATGGGGATGTTTTTCAGTAAATACTGTAAATGTATTTTCTCTTGGTTATGATTTTTATAGTAGCATTTTCTTTTCTCTAGCCTGCTAGATTGTAAGAATACAGTACATAATACATATAACATACACAAATCTGTATTTATCGACATTTATGTTATCGATAAGGCTTGCAGGCAACAGCAGGCTATTAGTAGTTAAGTTTTGGGGGAGTCACAAGTTATGTGTGGGTTTTTGACTGCCTGGGGGGGTCAGCGCCCCTAACTCTTGTGCTGTTAGGTCCAACTGTATGTTCTCTCTGTCATTTGTTACTTAAATTTTGAAAATTTAATTACAATAGATTTTCTTAGATGTGTTTTATTATTTTTTTCAGATATTCTTGTCAAATATATATTAATAATCCTTTTTGTTTATAGTGTTTGCATATTATATCTCTCTTAAGCCCACCTTTCTTACTCCATGATTTTAAATAAATTCACTTTTATTGTATTCTGGTGCTTTCATAGTCTTCTTTGTAATGTTTGCCTCTTTAATCCTTTGTTACTGGCTCTTAGGTAGGGGTTAATTTAATTTAATTTATTTCCAAATGAATAACCAATTGGCATAACACCATTTATGAAGTACACCACTCTTGTCCTCATTAATTTAAAAAGATGCTTTTATCATATACTAAACTCCCATAAATGTATTGTCAGTTTCTGTATTATCAATTCTGTTTGATTCTATTTTTTGCCTAATTACCAAAACTTTATGTTTTGATGTAGGACCTGCTTCCCTCCATTTTATTTTTTTTTAATGCTTTTGTTACTGGTCTCATGCCTTTCTCTTCCAGATGAATTTTAGAATCAGATAGTGAAATTCCATTAAAAAACTCCTTTTGGCATTTTCATTATAGATGTATTTAATTTATAGGTTAAAAATATTTTTCATCCATTAAAATTATTTATCTCTTCATTTATGTATGTCATCTTTTCTGTCCTTAAGTATTGAGTTTTAAATGTTTTCTTCATGTCTTCCTAAGTTTATTTCTAGATATTTCATAGTATTTGTTGTTATTGTAATAGCATTACAAGTATGTAGGCTAGCTGTTGATTTTTTACATTTATTTAGTACCAAACTCTTTTATTAGTTCTAGTAGCTTTTCAGTTGATGCCCATGGAATTTCTAGATAAGGAATTATATAATCTAAAATAACAATGCTGTTACCCCTTTCTTTCCAACATAGATGCTTTTAAATTTCTCTTCCTTACTGTCTTAGCTGAGATTTCCAGAATACTGTTGAATGTAGGGATAATAGGCACCTTTATATTTTTCCTATTGTTAATTAAAATAGTTCACATGTTTTACAAGTAAGTTTGAGATTTGCTGAGATTTATGGTAAATACCCTTTATCAAGTAAAGGAAGTTTTCTTTAAGGATTATTGCATTTAATCGGTTCCTATTTTTTTAGTGGGATGTTGTCTACTGAGATGAACATATGTTTTTTTCCTTTAATTTACAAATGTTGTATATTACATTATTAGATTTTATGCTGTCGAACCATCCTTGCACTCCTGAAATAGACCTTACTTGATCCTGATGGAATATACGGATGGATTTGTTTGCTATTTTCATATTCATTTTCATAGGTAAGATTTCTCTATGGAGGCCTGTTCTTGATAGAGACCCTAGTTGACAGGTGTTAGTAGAACTCATTCAATTCCTAACTTTTCTGTGAAGTTAACCCTTTTGAAGTCTATCCAGGGTTTGATTGACTTTTGAGTATTTTAGTATCCAGGCTTTTGCTTGCAACTTCTCTCACATCTTTAAACTTTATTTCTATTTATACCATATTTTGCCATGTACAATGCGCACTTTTTTGCCCAAATTTGTGAGGGAAAAATAAGGATGCACATTATACATGGGTAGTACTAATTCCATATCTATATAAATGTTTTTAATTCTTTTGCTTACACTTGTGAGTTAAAAGTGTAACTCTATAAATCAATAACAATATCCATATGTAAAATAATACCAAATACGATCATCGGTTTTGTTGAACTTACGATGAACTTGCAATGGATTTTTTGTTTTGAACATTTTCTGATTCTGTTTACACATTCTCATTCAACATTTCAGGGCCTAAAAATTTATGCTTTTTCAAGATTTGTAAATCTCCACTCAATTGTACATTTGTAATTTTGGTATCACCATTGTGCTGTTTTCTTGTTTAGTTATGTGGTTTTCAGGTTCTAAATACATTTGCTCTTTAGCTAACTCCTTTTTTGTTGTTCATTACTTCCTCCTGCCTTTAAATTTAATAAATGCTCATTGTAAAAAATTTGAAAACTATAGAAAAGCACAAGAAGAAAATAAAAATCACCCATATACCTACTATCCAGAAGTGTAAACATTTGGTCTATGATTAGAATATTCCTATTTTTAAAAGTTTTGTACCCTTTTTCACACAGCATCATTTTATCATTTTCTCATTATTGTACTTTCAAGAATAATTTCCCTCAAAATATACAATAATTTATTTAATCATATGTCATTTGTTTTTCACTTGTAGATATTATGATAGGCATCTGTTTGTAAGAATCTTTGACCTTAATTGAACAGATTCCTTGATATGAAATTATGAGGTGGAAGGGAGTGTACACTTCAAGTTCCTAACAAGTCACAGGTACTTGATAAATATGTGTGTAATGAGTCTTTGAATAAAACATTACCAATTTGATTTCCAAAAAGATATACCAATTTACATTTTTATCAGCTATTTTTGAGAATGCCCCTCCCTTCTCATGTTTGGTAGCAAGGAATATTACCATTAAAAAAAAATTCTTGCCAATTTTATGGGCAAAAAGTAACATCTCATTTCGTTTATCACCGTTGTGGTTGAACACGTCTCATGTTTATTGGCTGTGTGTGTGTGTGTGTGAATTTCTTGTCTTCTGCACACTTCCCCCTTCCTTTTGAGGCATACATGCTAATTGTTAATAGCTATGATGGCTATGAACTCATTATCAAGGTGCTGCTAGACAATTTACAATTGCCGCTGACCTTTGGGGGAGAACCCCAATATGGAGGTGAAGAAGGGACTTGAAATGTCTCAGTACCTCTGGCATGACTTTTCTGGTGCAAACACTGCTCTCCTAATTGCATTCTGTGATAAGGATGTGCTAGTCTCCTGGCCACCCCTCTGGGTAATTTTTGAAGCTGCTTTGATGCTCCGAGTCTTCCAGGAGACCTTGGGTTTGCTCTGTCCTTGTCCACAGGACGCCTTCAGCCAGCTTGTTGGCTCATTAAGCCTGATCCCTGGACCTTCGCTCCTGGCGTCCAAGTTGGTGCTCACCAGTAGAACTCCATCCATGGCTCCTCATGCCACCAGACCTGCTGATCTCAGCTCTGTGTGTGCACTTCATGAGTCAAAGATGAAGAAGATAGAATCAGTCTCACCCTTGAGTCACGAAGAGCTGGTTAGTCAGGAAGTGAAAGCACGTGACTGTGCTCGTTGCTGTGGTGTTTGCTCATTATTTCTGACTAGAATTCCTTGATTTAGTCCTCATTCTTCGAACTTGAGGCTATCGGGTCATTTTACCCAATCCTTGTGAAATTAGTTACTGACCTCTGCTTTCTGGTGCTATTATTTGACAAGACTTTTGCTACCTGGAAACCCGAGTTGGAAAGAGACCTGTTTATGCATTTTTTTGTGTGTGTGCTCAATACTAGACAAACAGGTTATACTCTGCCTATGGGCTCCTAGCGAAGGGTGCTCACTGGAGGGAAGTGAAATCTGACACAGTCCCCTCTCCTAACTAAACTGCGGGGCCTCTTCATTTGCCCAAAGGGGCACCTTTTTCTGATTTGCCCAAAGGTGCCGAAAAGGCTTGCGGGAGCCCTTTACAGTTTACCGACATGCCTGTCCTTCCAGACAGGTTAGGATCCAGAAAGCTGTCTGTACAACCTTTGGTTTGTAAACCCAGAGTAGTACTAAGCAGTCACACAGTCTGTTAGGGACATACTTTCCCTCTAGGATTTAGGTTTGTTCTCATCAATAGATATAAATTACAAGTTGTCAAGTAGAGAAACTTCTACATTTAAATAGTTCAGTGTAAAGCCAGCTTATTTTTTTTATTGCAATGTTGTTGTTGGTTGTTGTTGATTTTCCCGAAGTGATCATGACTGATACAGGAGTAGGTGCAAAAAAGAAAAGAGAGAGAGAGAGAGAGAGAGAGAGAAAAGCCCTTTCTGAAAGAGTTTAGAATCACAGAATTCCAGATTCCCGCAGATTGGTGATGTACGCCAATCTACACGGAGCGGCCCCTGTGTTCCTCTCAGACCCCGTGGGTGGTTCGCCACGGTGTCCTAGGCCTAGCAAGCGGTTACTACATTTGCGAGTGAAGTTCTAACGGCATCTAAAGGGAAAGGGCCATATTCCTTTCCCCAGATTGCTGCCCCCAAGAAGCAAAGCCATTTCACCTCTAATGTCAGGAGCTAGGAAGGAAAACCTGAAGGCTTCGTGCTTTTTCGAACCATTCTGAGCTTAATTTCAATATCTCCATCCTGGGCCTCAGAAAAATTATGCAAAGTCTCACCCACTACGCTCTGTTATCAGATAGCGTTGTGGAGGAGGTGTTGGGGTTAACCTCAGCCTTGCTGGTGATGAAGGTTGAGGGTCGGGCTCTTGTGAAAGGGCATGGACACCTCAGGGGCTCCTCGTTGCCTTTGTCTGCCCAAATCTGTGACGGTGACACAGTAGGCCGCTCTATGTGAGACTTAGATTTCCCTTTTTCATTGTGAAAAGTAGATTGTAAGTTATTTTCATTAGGCCTTTTCTTCAAGTACCATAGTCAATGAACAGCTGAAGAAAAACTTACCTTGAGATTCACGTGCTCTGATGTTACACTCAGAGGCGTTTCAGTGAGAAAGCTGGTCTTTCGGGGTCAGCGAGGCGTCCTTCGCTCCCACACCACATCTAGAAGTTTCCGTTACAGTACTAGCTTGTGAGGACTTGTTCATCCTCACTGGTACAAATGCACATCTCCAAGTGACGGAATGCTCACAAATATTGTCTCTTGGACGCTATGCCCGGGAAACAGTTTTTTAACTGGGCTTTGCAGCTGTTGAAACTTCACCACCTTTCACCTGAATCTCTCCCATGTTTTGCAAATGAGGAGCTGGTGAGGAAAACATGCAGCTGGGCATGGGCAAAGTTCTCAGTGGGTAAAGCATGTAGCTTTTAGTTTTGGGGCAATGGCCCCAAATTACTTACTGGCTTCTGCTAACATGGAAATCAGACTCTTTACTGCTGAGAGACTGGATATTCACATGGATTTTTTATGAAGGAATAAATATTTTAACATGCAAACAGTACCCAAGTGGTTAGTGATGCTTCAAAACAGGTCACAGGTCAGGTTTTTTTCTGTTTGTTTTTTGGGATGGTTCCAAGTTTAAAGGTATTGTACCCTTACTGCCTACCCCGAGCTTCACATGGTAATGACAGCTAGCTAGTGCAAAATCTGTACATTCGTTTTCCAAAGATCCCGAGATTTCTTTCTGTGTGTGTTTTTGGTTGTGTTTTGTTTGTTTGTTTGTTTGTTTTTTGTGGTCTTCATTATAAAAATAATCTGATGAGGAAGGATGGTTTTTGTCCATCATAACAAGCTGAAAATGTGTGTCTGCCGGTTCAACTTTTAACAAACTTAATTTTGGAGACATAAATAAGAATAGAATGTATTTTCCTTTAGAGAATGCTATGGGCATTTGCCTAGTTTGCCTTTAAAACATGAGCCAGACCCCTGGGGTATTGGGTACTTTCTAGAGGACTCACTGACCCAGTGGTCAGCCCTTCTGAGTGGCCTGGGGCCCAGGGTGCGGTCAGATAAGCAGGCGTTACATGTGCATCGTTCTGAAGCTCACACCCTGACTGGCTACGTGGAGGGGAATGTTGGCCACAGCTCAAATTGCTAGACAGGACATAGAGCTTCTGAAATCCTTTTCTCTCCACCTTCAAGTAGGGAAGGGAATGATTTTGCTGGGCAGTTAATTAGTAGTCACACAAAGCAGCAGAAACGGTAAGCTCAAATTCGTACATTAGCCGCAGGTAATGCGAGTGAGAGAAGCCAGCTAGGCACATACCCTGTGGGGACAGGGTAGACAGCGAGGGAGTGGCCAGTACCCTGTTCCAGCCAGCAGTGGTGGCCCCAAGGGAATGTGGGCCCACTCGTCAGATGTTTTTGTTTCCAAAAGAAGCCAGAAATCCAGATTTCTATATGAACTATACTTGTATAAAAATGTTGGCAACTAATTTTTTCAGACCTTTGAAAACATATCGAGGGCCAGATTTGGTCTACAGGCCCGTGTGTGGTGCCCCAGCTTTCAGAAATTGCAAAAGGCAGAGCTAGTGCCGAGTGGCAGTACCTTCTCACTCTCCAGGGGAGAGCCTCCTATATTCTGAACAATTGCTGGTCTGTGGCTTAAAACCCTATTGTGAAGCACACAGAGTGAGTCTCTGAAATTGAGGGCAGCTTGTCACATTGATATCATTTCTTCTTAGTACCATAGATCCTTTGTCAAGGCCGACTTCAGGGAGTACAGTCCCAGAAAAGTTTATAGGGCAGAGCCGCCCTCAGCTTTTTTCTTTTTTTCCCTGAGTGACTTTTAACCCATCCCAAAGTAATTACTTTCACCCCATGCCCCCACCCCTTTTCCCCCCACCCCGCCATCAGTTTTGGGAATATGGTTGTTCTTTCAAGTTCCTTGTGAGGCAGGACACTAGTCACTTTTCTTCCCCAGAGCAGCAAAGCGTCAGCAGAAGACAGCGTTCTTACCGCAGCCAGATATACCGTCATTTCATGTGTGCTTTTGAGTAATGACCGGTTTAGTGCTGATCACATAGACAAGAAAAGGTCCTGACTAACTCCTTGCCACTGCAATCTGATTGTTTTCGTATGGTTTCTTTGGGGTTTGTCTAGCTGTCACCTTTTCTCCTGGCCTCTGAGTTTCTTGGGCAGAGAGTGTAACGAAGGGAATGTGTTTGTTTTTCAAGATGGAGAGGAGTGGTGGTGAGCAGAGAAATGACAGTGTGTCCTCAGCCGCCACTGATGGCCTCCTTCAAATAGGTGAAGTTTAGTATAATACCTGCCATTAATTCCTGGCCTCTGGCAAGAGTGGTTCAAGGTGGCCTGGCTGTCCCAGTGGGTGTATGGGGAGTAGGGAGTGGGGAAGGGCAGTAATTAGTCAATGACATTTATGACTGATTTATAAAATACAAATGAAATAATTGGTTACAGAATCACTACAAGCCTCCACTTGTCTTTCGCAAACTTGTTCTCCACACATTGTGAAACCTGATGAACACGCTTTGTAGAAAGCAAACACCAGCCAGCCAGTTGGAAAAGATTTTGCCAGAGCGCTCGACTTTGGGAATAGCTGTGGGACAAGAAGGTTCTCGATGCATGTTTTCCTGTTCTCTTCACTAAGAAAGCTTGTTGTTATTTTAGATCCAGAGCTAGTCTCAGACAGGGAATCCCCGCAGTTTGGGTGCAGGACGAGAAAAATCTTTCCCACTGAACTTCAAATGCACAGGAACCCTTTCAGGTCTGTGCGAAGAGTCAAGTACAGTGTGTTTGTAGAAGAAGAGTGAGAGGCAGTGTGCACACTAGCAGTCTTTTCCTGACCCATTAAAATACCGTGAGATGTGGCATTGAGGAAATAAGTGCCAAGGTTGACACCAAATGGTAGCCCTGGGTGATTTTTCCATTTTTCAAATCTCCTTTCAGCTCCCCGCCTCTGACTCTTAGCTCTTTCATCCTGTCCCACCTCTAGAGAGAGGCCATTGCCGAATAAAATGAAAAGGGAACAAGAAACTAATGAAATGTTTAAAGTTGGATATATTGGAGTAGAATTTGAAGCTAATTTTGAGAAGAATGGGTCCATATCTTTGATAAGAGTTCTCAGCTTAAAGAGTGTAACCCTCCATTGTAGCAGAGATGTTCCATTTAGTTTTTTAAAAAAATTCTTCTTAAATATTTCAGACCCATGATCAAAAGGGTTGGCTGGATCTAAGACTTTCATTTTCTGTACTCCTGAGCAAAATTCAGAAAGACAGGCTGGTTTAGTTTAGAGAAGTAAGCTAGCGTGGGAGTATTTTCATCATGCATCTCTACTATAAATCCTTTGCTTTTAGTGATATTCTAATTTTGAAAGAATTTGATACGGCTCTAGAATTCCAGTGTTCTTCTTTGACTGTTTAAAATAACTGCTACCACCAAATGCCTAAAGTTCACTTTAGTCAAAAAAATATGATTGAAATAAGAAAGGAAAAGCCAGGATTGGACATTACCCAGCAAACTGAGGTTAAACCGGGTTGGGTTTTCCCAGAATGCTCTGTTTAGGATCTCCGGCCGGCAATGTGGCGTGTCCCTGCTCCTCTGCGAAGACGAATCATGTGTTCCGTTTGCCATGCTCCAAAGCTGAAGAGCATCCCCAAAGCTCTGCATCCTTCTGAGAGCCTTTGTGTCGCAGGCAGGAAGGGATGGGTCATGAATATGCAATGACTGACATGTAAGGTTGGCTTCTGCTGAAAATACAAAAAGGGTGCTCTGATCTCAGAGTTAGGAGCGGATTTCTGATTCCAGCCTGGACAGATCTGCTTAAAACTATAATCAAGCTGATTGTATTGCCCTGGAATTCTAATGTCCAATTTAGGGTTTTGCTATGTAATCTCTGGTAGAGTGCATCTAATCTTCACGAACCCCAGTCTGTCTGTAAACTCCATGGACTTTCTTCCGTGTGTCTAGGCTGAGCTGAGCTGTGCCTTTAGGCTGAGCTGTAGAGACATTCAATTACCGAGTAGATGGAGGCAGCGCTGTTATGTCACTCTGTCTTCTTGAAAGACCAACTCAAATTCTATACGCCATGGCTTTGATCCTTTTCATTTAATTCTAAGTACACTTGTTATTATAGTAACTGTTGTTTGTATGTTATTTTAGCTTTTTACTTAAGTAGCTATTTAGCAATTTAAATGAAAATGTAATTAGGTTACATCTGTTTTACATGCATGTAATACCACGCAGATGTAAACTTCTATTAAAGCCATATTTTCTTTTTGGCAAGAAAAGGCAAAACAAAATTGCACCAATCACTGGAGTACGTCTTGTTCTTAAAAAAAAAAAAAATAGTATGTACAAAGCCCTATGCCAGTATTTATGTGGCGGTGAGAGTACCTCACTTCTATTTCTTTGAAAAAAAGAAGAGAACAAACAAGTGCCTTTTAGTTTATCCAGATACAGAGTTTAAAAAGACAGCATAGTCTTCCTTCTTCTGTGGGTTTGTGGGGACAGGCTTGCACCCACTCCACCCCCACTGCCCCTATCAAGTGGAGAGCCCGGGAGCTGTCGGAGTCTAACCCAGCTCTGCTTTACACTCACTTCAGCGAAGCCGCCTGACCCTTCTCTCTAGGTTTGTTGTGAGGATCATGTGAGAGAAAATAGGTACAGGTATTTTGCAAAGTATAAAATGTGTCGGTTAGAGTATTATTAGTATCTGAGTCTGAAAACAGCAGGAACTGTAAGGCCTCCTGGTTCCCCCACGTTTTTTTGTGTGTTTACAGTGGGGCTTGAACTCAGAAATTAATTCTCCTGTTTTGGGAGCCATTGCCTCCCTTATAGCCTGTTAATAGGATTTATAAAACATCATTTCAGACAAAGTCATTTTTATCTTACTTGCTCACGAGACACAAAATTTGGACTGTCTGGAACCAGGTCGTATTTTAAGAGTTGCCCATTTGTTCCATACATGTTCAGCTTTTCAATGCGGTCATTTTTTAACAGTGATTTTTATAGCATCAATAAAAATATTTTCATATAATTCTTCCCTGTAAATATGGTTAACTTTTAGCTCTCTGCTACTTGGTGACCTGTTAAATAGCTTAATGTACTTTCAAATTGATTGTTTGGTGCCAAGACAATAAGAAGGCAGGAGGAGCCAGCTTTATAGCATCGTTCTTTTAGGCTGGGGCCTTAAGCTGAGCCGTAAAGAAAAAAATTCTAGCCGAGTTTGTGGTATCTAACTTTTGAGAGTTTTTTCCATCTCTGATTCTGAAAGAGGGAGCATGGACTGCATTGCCAACTTCTCTTGTATATTTCTTTTCAGAAGTTAGTATTTTAGATGGCAAGGAAAGGAACCCTTCTATCCATGTAATGCCACAGCTCCCACTCATTGAGTACCTACTATGTGCCAGTGCTGTTCTAGATGCCTCGTATATGATGTAGTCCTTTAGAGCAAACTCATAGGGTAGTTACTATGATCCCTCATTTTTGAGATAAAGAATTGGAGCCTAGAGAAAATTAGAATCTTTCCCAAGATTATACAGCTAGTAAGTGGCAGCAGGAGGGTTTCAACCTTGGCAGATTTTTGCCCGCTGTGCTTCTCCACACCTCTTGTAATAACCTCTAGGGTTTTGATTGTTGTTATTTCTTTGCTTTTGTTGGTTATAGCCTCTGAATTATGCATCTGTGACCTGGAAAGAATCTTAAGATATTCTTCCTCCTGACACCCTCTTTTCTCCAGTTCAGAAAGCATATTGGGAAGACCTGAGTGCCACAGAAACAAAAATAAATAAGACATGGCGCTCCCAGTACTTCCAGTGTAGTTCATGAGGGGCCTGGGTAAGGGATCTGGTGAAGAGAATGCTAAGGAGGATGAAATACAGACTCAGTAGAGATTGAGCTGATGTGCTCTGTGAGCCGGAGGAGAGAGTGGTCAAGGTCAGAGGAAGCCTCGTTTGACCCGGGAGTGAAAGAATGTACTGGATCGTGATAAGCAAAGGAGGCAGGTGGCATTTCCAGCTTTAGGAATAGCATGAGCAAGGACGTGGAGAAAAGCAAATTGCAAGCTGACCTATTGCAATAGTTTAAGTAAGATGGTGAACTTCAACTTGGGCACCGACAGAAAGGACACAAAGCAGGAAATAGAATGATATTGCAAAAGGAGGGTGATGAGATTTGGCAATTGATTAGCAATACGGAGGGAGGGGGAGAATGTGAGGGGGTCATTTGTAGGCTAGTAACTGTATTAATTATAAAATGCAACTCAAGTTCAAGGCTGAATGAATTGGCAGGTAAGAACCTGGACCTGTACTGGGTCCAAATCAGCGCTCTTCCACTTTTTGCCACAGTGACTTTGAGCAAGTGACTGGTTTCATTCCCAGTTTCCTCATCTCTAAGATGGAAATAATCTTAATACTTACCTGTAACATTGGAGAAAAGTTAATGCTTGTAGAACGTTTAGCACAGGGCCTCATAGCATACATTAAATAAATACTAGTTAGTGGCCTCTTACTTTGGGGTCTGTAGGCTTTTACCCCCATATTATAGATGAGGCTACTAAAGTTTAGGTAGACAGAGTAGCTTTCCAGAGTCCTACAGCCAGTAAAAGCTTGCAGGGGTGAGTAGAGACCAGCACTTTTGCCTCTTGGCACAGTGCCCTGTCCTGCTAAATTTCAGGCACCTCACGGCCTGCCCATGAGTCAGTGTTAGGCTGAGTCAGGTAGTGGTGATACTTTGACCTTCTTTCCATCGAAGATGGACCTAGCAGAGAAGCAAGATCTTTTCTTGCCTTTACAGCCTTTTCCTGCGCATGTATTTATGGGTCTGCTGTGCTCTGACCTGTTTTGCATACATTTCTCGCAACTGAATGTAGGTGTTCACTTTCTCCCTTGACTTTCTTTCTATAAAGGAGATATGTGGGTACCCCAAGGGGAACTGCAGCCTGTGTGTTCCCAGTGGGATTTTCATGGCAGTATCAATTGCATTTCCTGATGACTTGCTGCTACAGGAAGGCCACCCCAAAACATACTGTCTCCTGTAACCTGACTCTCAGTGCGTGTCCTCTTTGTCTCCTTTTCAGTATGCCCAAGCTAAGCCATTAAGTAGGTAATACGCCGTTAAACCCAGATCACGGTGCTGGGAAAACAACACCACGGTCGTGAATAGTACGCACTGTTAATTGTCAAGCTGCTGATGGCGGGTGGCTGACCTCACAGCACCTGCCTGCGTGGTGACAGCTCTGTCGCATTGAGGCCGTAAGTGAGGATCTGCCGTGATGGCGGGAGCCGGGGACGAGTCTGGGAAACCTGGACCCGGCCTCAGATCACATTTCACCAAGAGAACAAGACGGATCTCTTGTGTTCCGTGAGGGCGAGGTGGACCCGGCTGCACTGTACCACACGCTTTTTTTATTCCCTCGTCTGCTAAGTATGCAAGTACAAACAGCTTTAACACAATTTTTTACCTAGAAAGGAGCCTGGGGCTGCATCCAAGTACATTTAACATATGAAAATTGAGCTGCTTTGAACTTGTATGTTTTTGATAACTGCTTGGTATGCTTCCTGGAGGATCACCTGTAGGCTTTTCTTTCCAAATCCTAATCCCTTTGATTGAGTGCCAGGACAGATAGCTCTCATTGAAGAACTCCAGCCTCATAATTCTTCCTGCATCCAGAGTTGAAAGGGAATAGCTCCAGATTCAATAGGCAAATCCTCAGATTTCGCTGAATTCAAACACTTTAAAACTGAAATTGTTTTGTTCTAAAATTGGGTTCAGATGGGCTACCGAATGTTTACACAAGCCAGTGGCCGCGGTGAGCACAGCCCCACCTTGCTTCCTCCCTCCCTGCCGTCTCTGGGACCAGGGATTAAACAGACAACTTGGAGAGGTAGAAGTTTCAAAGCAGCCTGGCACGGTTGCTTTGCGGCGTGGGCATGAGAACATGCCTCACCCTTCTTGTTTTCTGTCTGCCCTAAGACCCGGCCCGGCGTTCCTGCACTCTCCTCCCAGCCCCCTTTTTCAGAGGAAGGAAAACCGCCATGTTCTTTTTCTCTTTCCAAATGTGCCTGGTGGGGACTAATCGAAACCAGCTCAGATGCTTTCATTTAAAGCTGTTTAGAGGAACGGAAGATGCTGCAGAATTAGAAAGAAAGTGGCACCTGGGCCTCTGCCCTCCTGCCCCTGAACTTGCACCTCTTTCTTTTCTTTTCTTTCCTTTTTTGGCGCCACGCTGGATTTCTGCTGAGATCTCTGTTTCGAGTCTTTTCAGAGATCATGTTTACTTACTAAACGATGGTTCCTTTCTGATGAACATCCTGTGTCTGTCCTATTTGGCCAGAGTGCGCTCTTTTGGGAAAGGCCACCCTCTCTGTGCCCAGTGCCCTATTTCAAAAGGAAGCCTGTAAAGTGATTTCCACGATCTGTGGGCGACTGGGCACAGCGTATTGGAGTGGGCGTCTCCCCCTGGCCGAGCAGGCCTTACCCTCCAATGGGCCACCAGATGAAGAGGACCACAAGCCATCATCAGAGTGTTGGGGACCCCAGGGCCCCACTGAGGCAAGGGTAGGAGATTTATTCTCCCCTGGCTAGTTTCTCAATCTTCAAGTGGGGCGGCTTCACTAATCATTGATACCAAACCTTTGTAAATAACGGAGTATATTGGTGAAGTGAAAAGCGTTACGTGGTTATGAAAAAGGGTCAAAACTGGAATCTGCCCCCTTAGGGAGGACCCAAAACGGTTCAACAGTGATCCACACGAATCTCACCTGAACACGTCACAGCCTCCTGTTGGACTGAGTCCTATCCAGATCTGTAGACCTTGTGAATTTTGACCCGTTGACGGTTGAAGTTTATTAACAGCCTTGTTCATTAGATCCTTCCCGTTTCTCCTTTCCTAGTTCTCTCCCTGCAAGGTTTTTATGACCTTGTAGTCATTTATAATTTTAAAATGCCCGTAATAATGCTTAAAAACAGTACTTGGTTTTAAAGAGCGCTGCTTAACCGTAGAAGGATTATATCTGCATTACTGTCGATTCTTACAACAATACTTTGGAATGAAAGTAGAAAGTTTATGATGCATTTTATTATAGTCCTCAATGTGAAAGAGGATTCTAATTTAAAAATAAGTGGCTATACTTTTTAATTCTTATTTAGCCTCTGTAGCTGTTTTAATATCCCTTTTATGGTTGGCTGGTCGATGTTTTAAAACAAGTTCTTTGGGGACTCTATGCCCATTAGTCTCTGGCAATAAAATCTGAACTTTACTAAAATAAAACATGATGCCATAGAGCAATTAAGGGGAGAACTTTCAGAGATGACTGTGAATATGAAATACAGTAATTTATTTTATTAATGGATTTGGGGAAAACCAGCCCACCTCTTTTAAGCCCAACTATGTGTATTTGGGGGGTTTTATATTTTTAATTTATTTCTTTGTTTCTCTCAAGGCAGTAGGGGGTTCCATGGCAGGCTCTTAAGGTTCACCAATCCTCCTTTTGTAGCCTGCTATTTCTGAATACGAGCCTTTATTTTTTTCATTTTATATGGAAAATGGGGTGATGTCACTTAGGAAAGCATTTTTCCCCCAAAGTGGTTTTGGGAGCCAGAGCCTGGTGATGTGTTATTTAAAAGCGATAACGTAGTAAAGCTATGCTCTGTGCTTTAAATAATTGTAGGATTTGTGGGATATATCCCTAACCTGTTCAGTTTTATGGAAGGACGAAATACAGGTATTCATTTCATCATAGTTCCTTAAAGACTTAGGTACGCAGTCGACAGTTATTGCTCTAACATTATAGTAACTCCTTTGTTTATTAAACTACTACATAGTAGTAGAAGGGCTGCAATTTAGTAGTTATTTAATTTACAAATGAGATCGGCCTCTCTAGCTATTGAAGGGAAGAATTGCTTTTAATGTTTTAAAACTTTCATTGACTCTCAATTGCCAACTAAAGGATCAAGCTCAGCTTTTAGAAAGCCTTAATGTCTTTCACTGTCTTCTCTGTTTCCTCTATCCCTCCCCCACCTCTCCCCACTCACACACACACACACTGACACACACACACTCAAACACTCACACACATATACACATACTCACACACATACACACTCACACACACTTACACACATACACACTCTCACAGACACACTCACACTCACACATACACACACACATACACACACTCACACACTCTCACACTCACTCTCACAGACACACACACTCACACTCACACTCACACACACACTGACACACACACTGACACACTCACACACACTCACACACATACACACTCACTCACTCACTCACACACACACACACACACTTTCCTCTCAATGGTACGTCTTCTCCAGACCATTTACTGTATCCTACATTGTGCATCTACTGTACTTTTAGGCCCCCATGATCCTGCTCATGTTTTCTTCTCTCAATAGATTCTTCTTACCTTGTTCTCCCCTCAGCCCTCCCCCCATTTGCACTCTTCCTTTGTCTCCAATGCAAATTGCCTCCTTTAAGAGGCTTTTTAAAACTCACTATCCAGGGCTTCCTCTCCTATGCCAAATGAGTGAGACAACCTGGACAGCCATATGCAGGGAATGTGTGTGGGGGGTGTACTGTCGCCCTCCGTCCCTGCCCAGCAAATCGACCTCCTCTGTAGTCCGTGGCACTGTCTACAGATTGTAATTATGGCGCTTGTCATGTTAAGCTTAGCTCTGTGTATACATGTTTATCTTGTTCACCAGATAGCGAGCCTCTTGGGGGCAGAGGTTGTCTGAACTGTCTTTGTGACCCAAACTGCCAGAAGGGAGATGCACAGTGACCATCAAACGAATGCGTGAGCAAATGCTTGCTTGCCTTAAGAAATGTCAAGAGATGCCTAACAGATGCACTTGGGTGAATAGGAGCTTCCCCACCTTCCCCCCCGCCCCTTTTAAAAGTCATTACTCAGCCCACATGATATTGCTGAGGAAACCTCGTGTTAGAGCTAATGAGCATTAAACTCAGAGATAGTGAGGACCTGGCCAAGCACCCGTGTTTGATGAGTGAGAAGCCTCGGCCTAGAAACCTGAATCGCTTGGTATCACAGCCAGGTACCCTGGCAACCAAGCAAATGTCATTCTGGCAAGCACACTGTATGGTCTCTCCAGTAGCCAGTCCTCTGCCCTTCCCCTGCCTTCTTCACCCCTGCTAGAAGAGAACCCAAATCTGGTTCAGCTGGTGGATGGAATCGTCTTGATTTCAGGGATAGCCAGCCCCTCTGCCAGCCCCAGGTGGTACATCATGGTGGGTTAGGCTACTCATGGCATTCCTAGTCCTGTTGGCTAGATGCTCACTTTCCCAGGCTCCCTTGCAAGGAGGGTGCCCAAGGGTCAAGTTCTGACCTGTGAGATGTAAGGCAAAGTCTGCTGGGGGGCTTCTAGGCAGGATTTTCTCCCGTGTTGCTAGATAGCCATAAACATGTTAGATTATTCTGTCTACTTTGGATGTTTAAAAATATTTTACAATAATTTTTGAGAGATAAAATGGGAGGTAAGTGATGAAGACAATGAGTATAAACCATCATTTTCTAGTGTGTGGTCTTCAGAATTCCAGATCCTTGGGAGGGTCAATGATTTTAAGGAGAATAAAGGTGTGGAGTGGGGTGGTTTCCATGGCCAGATAAGTTTGGGAAATGTTGGGTTCAATAAAGTTCAACAGTCTTCATTCCTGTAAGAATTCCCAGAGCGCTTAATACTCCCATGTTAATTGTTACTGTCCCAAAGGAGGCTGCTATCCAGAGCATTTCCCCAAATTGACCGGACACTGCAGAACCGAGGCTTTGGGGAGGGTTGGTATGGACTCCTTCAGAGAGCTTGACTGAGAAAGTTTAGTTATAGGGTGTCAACCAGCATGGGGTGTGAGGAAAGGGAGATGTTTCATAAGATCGGAGAGTCAAGAGCACGTGTATATGCCGAGGGCCAAAAATCACTAGGGGGGGTGGGCGGTCAAAGACTCAGGAGCAGGGGTGCATGATGCACAGGGCAAGCAAGGTGCTTGAGGTAACAGGCGGGATGGACTGTGAGAGGCCTTCTCCCAGCATCTCTGTCAGGATATGAAGATTATTGTACTACTGTGTTTCCATGTTCTAGAAGATAGGACTCCGGATCAGAGACTTTATATATATACACACACAGCATTGTCTACTACCTGAATTGAGGTATCTGTCAGCATTCTTCCAGTTGTAAGAGACAGAACACCCAACTCAAATCAAAAGAGTAGAAACTGTTTTTACTGTATTGATTCATGTAATTGAAAAGTACATGGCAATTAACTTCAGGCTTAGCTCACTCCAGGGACTAAAGCGTAGCACCAGGACCCATCTTCTGCCCTTGGATCCTGCCTAGTTGGTTCCGTTCTGGGTTCCTCATGGCTGCTGGCAGCTTGGCCTCTTCTGCTTGTGAGAGGGCTGCAGCTCCAGACTTTACACCCATCATTAGGCCGCTAATCCTATCAGACAAGAAATACTTCTTTTTCTCAGAAGCCCAGCTTCTTACCATAGAATGAGTTACGTATCCATCCCTGAGGCACTGTCAGTAACCAGGAGAGACTGATTGGCTTAAATCAGCCAAGCACCCGCCCCCGCAAAGGAAAACCAAGAGTTCTGTATCTCAAGAGTGGACTATGTTAAGAAAGTGACTCCCTCCCATCTCCAAAAAAGGAATCTCCCCAAACAGCCCTTAGATTGTCCCCAAGATGATTTTCAATTCAAAATGTTGGGATGTTTGGGGTCCCAGATCTGATAGCAGGAATTGGATCCCTAAATTTGGAGCACCCAAGTCAAGGAAGGGTGTTGACAACCGTCACGGGGAAATGCTGATGCTCACGGAAGAGGCCCTGCAGTAAATCCTCTTTGGAAATAAACAAAAAGCAGTTTCTGCGAACCCAGCTTTCATCGAAGACCAGAATCTGCCAGCCGCAGGCAGAGGTCATTAGCAGGATTTATATGTGCCCGTATCCAGCCTTGAGTCAAAGGAGATACTCAGAGGGGGTTCTCCCGGAAACCCAACGGAGGAATGAGGGAGACTTTACAGCTAATGTTTCAGAGAATTTGATGCATAAATCCCCTTAACAAACACTGGGATTTGGGTTTGTAACTCATCCTTCTCAGCTTAGGTCCCGTGGAGACAAGCTGCCATAGGGCCAACATAACAAAACCCAGGAAAAAAGGGGTAGAATGTATGGTGAAAATATTGGAAACTGCCTAAAATGGTGACTTTTTCATAAGGTGGCCCTTATGAAATTTTGCTTTCGGGATACTTGGTTTGTCCTTGAGCTGTTGGTAAAGACCCCGTGAAAGCAGCCGGTGGCTGGCTGGCAGGTGGTGTCCCCTCTCTGTGATTTCCATCTTTACTGCCTTTCATTCCTCCTCTAATTAGACTGGATTCGCCCAAACTCTGTGGCAAGTTAGAATAGGAACGTCTGGATTCTCTCCATATCTGCTTCTCAGAGGATGTCATTAATTTACTAAGTTTCTGCCTCACGGGGAAATTTAAAAAATCAATACACTTCCTTTTCCTTTGGATGGACAGACATTCTTCATACAGGTGCCTTCGGCTGTGAGAAACGTAGCCAGAGCCTATATCCGGACAGCACGCCACCATGATTCCTCTTTACCCCTGACTGTCATAGATACAGTCAGAGCAAATGGTGAGTTTCAGAGGAAAAGACCCAGAATGCAGCCTGCTGAAGAAGAGAATAGGCACAATCTCGTAGGGTGATCAATGCTCTGTTCGTTCCTTGGCCATGGACTTGGCCGCCTTTCAGCAGCCTCCACGGCTGGCAGTTTCTGCATGCTTTTTCTTTTCCTCCTGTTTGGTTGCAAACTTACTTTGACTGAGGATTTACTTGTCACCTTATGTTGACATTTCAAGTTATTGATTTAAGAAAAACACAGGAGAAAGCAAACAAGCAAGTATATTCCAACAGGTCTCCAAGCGTACAAGTCCTACTCAAATTTCAAAGACAAAGCGGGGTGGTGGGGGGTAGGGGAATGGAGAACAGATACATTTATGAGGGAAACATCCTCCTAACTTTTGGGGCCCACATCTGATCCTGGAGTGTGGATATTGATCTCAGCTCCTGGTGATTCCTGCTAAGGGGCTGAGATTCTGGTCCAACTGAAGTTGCCACGGAATGCTGTGGAATCCCGCGAACAGTCTGATTCCTGTGATTATAAGTGACTGCGACAGCAAAGAGGCCCTGCTTTAAGAACTGTTCCTGCAGTGTCTCCAGGGGACAGGTTTGCTTTGGTCTGTACATTCCCCAAAGGCAAGCTGAGACTATGTAAATTAAAGAGAGCTAGTGACAAACCAACTCAGGGCTTTTATTTGATTTTCCAAAACACATGTCCATCAGCATGTTGTGGACAACACAAGATGATCAAAGCATGGCAACAATTGTCCATATATTGCGTTTTTTAATTGGTGTAATGTGTGATGAAGAGTAAAGTTGGAACCACTAGGTGTACTTTTACCTTTGGGCTATTTCTTTGATTTGTCAGAATTTATAACAACATAAAATAGGAGTCAACAAGTCTGTGCTGGGAGCTGGGTTCTGTCTCTCCTCAGCCTCGTGACCTTGGGGAAGTCACTAAATATCTCTGGATCCTATTTTCCTCAGCTACAAAATGAGCAGCTTAAACCAGATAAGATCTATTCGTCTTCCACTTCTGAGTTTGACTATTCCCAAACCTTTTCTGGCCTCTGGAATTTTATCGCTGAATTCTCTGACCTTAAGTCTTTCTAACAATTGAGTCCATGCCTTTGTAATCTATGACAAAGATGATTTTTGTCTAAACTTGGGGTTTCTGAAACTGATTGCGATGAATTGAATCATACACATTTTTAACTAGCTTATACTAAATGAGAGGGGGTAAACGCAATAGCAATTTAAATTGTTCTTTTTCTGCCGTTGCATTTCATGAGCATGTGCCCTGGAATGAATGTGGGATGGGAGTTAGGAATCGGTGCCTGCCTCTCAGAGGATGAATATGTTCCTATTCTGAGTGTGATTCTACAGCTCAGAAACATGTATTGGTTTTGCATAATATGGCCCCTAAACATAAGGGAACTCTTTGGTGCTTAACTGAAGAAACACATTGATTCCAACAATGGAGGGAATCCTAGCTGTGATGGACTTCTAAAAAATGGTATATTGAGCTACAAGGGACAGGTAAACATTGGTGTTTAACTTGTGGGATTTTTTAATGTAATTTTGACTCTTCAGAATTTTTTCATTCTCAGGGGACTTTAGAGTCTAATACTCCTCCCCTTTCCCTGCTCCTCAAGCATCAGATAGGACTTATCTACAAAGTCCATTAGATTTCATGCTTTCTCTCTGCTTCCAGCTGGTATGTGAAATGATGAGGGTAGAGCCGTGGGTGGCAAAGCATATTAATCTAACCCACAGTGCTCTATGGCTCTTAAGGCTGCCTTCCAGGACTCTTCCCTTCCCAACATTCCCTGGGAGCTGGCCTCGCAGCATGAGATCACAGACCACCTGCAGGTCACCAGCTTCGGGAGGCTTTGGCCTGGGAAAGACGAATAATAACAAGTGTTGATAAAGATAGGGAAAAATTATAGCCCCCGTACATTGCAGGTAAGGATATAAAATGGTACAGCCACTTTAGGAAGCAGTTTAGAAATGGAAATGACCCAAATGTCTATCAAATGATGAATGGATCACATAATGTGGCCTAGCCAAACAATGGAATATTATTTGGCAATTTTAAAAATGAAGTTTTGATCCATGCTACAATATGGATGACTTTTGAAAATATGCTCAGTGAAAGAAGCAAGGCACAAAATACCACCTATTATGATTTTATTTGTGTGAAATGCCCAGAATAGGCAAAGTAAATTAGTGGTTGTTGGGCTGGAGTAGGCAGAAAGGAATAAACTAAAAGTCAGTGAAGTACACTCTTTAAATGTGTAAATCATATGAAACATGAATTATATTTCAATAAAGCTGTTCCCCCCAAAAAACATTAATTTAAAAGCACCCCCATGTCGGGCCATGCCATTACCCTGTTCTCTGTCACACCTACAAAAAAAGCCTCCTTACCAGCTCCCTGGCTCCGCCTGCTCCTGTCACTCACCCGCCATTCACCTGGCCACACTGGCCTCGCATCTGTTCTGCCGGCGCAAAAGCGTGTTCCTGTCAACAGGCCTTCGCACTTGTCGTTCCCATGGCCCGACGTGCTCTGCCTCCCTGACCTTTGGGTTTTTTTGTCATTCACATGTCACCTTAGAGAGGTCTTTCCGGACGACCCACAGCAAAGTTACGCTCCATCCCCTGCACAGGTGGCAATTACATCACCCTGTCCTTTCCTTCAGAGCGCCCAAGTCTGTCTGGAATTCCTGTTTGTTTGTATCCTCCATCTCCCTCACTCAAGGAAATGCTCTCTCATGGCAGCAGGGACTTTGTCCTGTCAACATTTACATCTCAGAGCCTAGCTCAGCGCCAGACACGTGCATCCACAGCATACGTGTTGGAGGAATGAATGAGCATTATAGATAGCGTGCTCTGCCTGTCTGCTGAGAGTGGCTGGCCCCGTCTGTCATGGTGGCCCCCTGCAATGGGAATTGCTCAAAGCCTTTTTACCTTTACTTCCTTTCTCTAATATATCCTGAGATAGGGAAGGCTGAGAGGTAGCATCCTTAATTGCCTGAGGGGACCCAGAGGTGTGTAGAAAAAAAAAACTAATGGACCTTGAAATTTGATCCAATTGAGAGTTTGCAAAATATTGTTCATGGTTCAATTTATTCACTTCTACCTATTCAGTCTCTGAAATACTCTTTCTCCTCTTACTACTTTTGTAATTACACATTGTATTTCTGTTGACTTAATTGTTTCTTTTTGTCTGTAACATCATATTGGAAACTCCTGGAAGGTAGGAAATGTGATTATTCCTTACTCAATGTCCTTGACATATGTACAATGTCTTGTGTCTGTCTCACCGGTGTACAGTATGCCTGTCATTTGTAAACTCAAATGACTTAGAAATCAAGATGTTGAATTAGATTTTAGAAAGCCTCTCTCTGGGAACCCGACTCTTTTTTCCGTGCTCATTTTTCTTGACAGAGTAACTCCACTTTCCATTGGTCTAAAGGTGCTGTGGAGTGTTTGGAGGTTGCCTCTGTAGTGTCTGGCCTGCTGGTGACGTGGAGAAACCTGTGAGGAAAGCCGCATGGGCTTGTGTTGACTTTGCACAGGACGCAGGGATCCATTTTGGTGGCTCTGACATGGGGACCAGCTGCCCTGCCATTCAACGCACAGCCCTGTGCCAGGTTCTCGGGGAAAGAATAGATACTGTGAGATCTATCGGCCTGAGCTTTCCAGTGGGGACCCCTTATGGAAGGATAGGAAGGACTAAAGAGATTTCGGTGCCTTTTCCTGCCTTTTACCAAATAATGACAAATAATAACCAGTGTTGATGAGGCCCTGGGGCTTGTGGCTGGCTGCTCCGAGGAGTTGCTGGCCAGCTGCTGGTGACAGAGGGCACACGTTTGTGAGAGAGAAGGCCTCCAAGAGTTGTTGGAACGAGCCCCAAAGAGGATCACGAGGTCCTGGATATGGATTTATGGGAAGAGAGGACCTAGCCAACATCTGTCACTGTTTAAACAAAAATAAGTTAATTTATTGACATTACTTGTCACTCCTTGTCACCTACTCACTTTCTGTTAACCCATACTTAAGCTTACAGTGGAGAAATGAGGTTTCTGTTGATTTTTCTGGGGTTACATTTCTCTGGTGTACATCTCCATGTAGAATTTTCTATAGAGATATTGTCCTAGGACTATTTCAGGTTTTAAAAAAGAGGATTCTGTCTCTTCTCTTTTTTTTTTTTTTTTTTTTGAGGGCATTGTGATTGGCCCTCATATGTGGGACCCAAACCAGGGCTGCTGGCGCCCCAAGCCAGCTCTTAACCACCGCGCCACTCGGCCGGCCCCTGTCTCTTCTCCACATATATTTAACCTATGGCTGACAACCTTGCTATAAAAAAATGACCCTAAGTCATTTTGCATTTTCTGTTCTGATGTCTCTTTAGTGGATACCATGCTTAATTAGTTCCTTCTGAAGAACTGATATAATTTCTGTGAGAACATTAAGCTGTGTTACACAATAGCCTCTGTGCCTCTATTCTTGTTAGGCCCTGTAGCCTCATGACATGGAAATTCAGTGGAATGCTGTGGCATTGTGGGATATTCCCAGGCAGCACCAGGCTCCTTGTCTTCACATCAGGTGGACCAAAGGGAGCAGAACCTTATTCCATCCCATTTTTCTGTGGCCTTCATGGGACTTAGCTTAGTATGTGTGTGTGTGTGTATGTAATTTATATATATATAACAAATTGTCATAGTAATTATATTATTAGTTTTAGTAACAACTGTATAACATAGCTGTGTGTATAATTGTTATATGAATTATATTATTCGTTATATTAATAGATTAATAGCTATATGATGTAGCCATGCCCCCAACCACACTGCTACGGTAAGGCATATAGGGCATATTTATTGTATTATCTCATTTAATCCTCATGAGAGTTCCTTGAGGAGGATTTTATTACCCTTTATAGATGAGAAAACCTGAAGAGAATGGCAGTTAGGTAACATGCCATGCTTACCCACCTAGTTCTCATTCCGGCATTCATGATTCATGAAACATGCATCAGGCAGCTGCTGTACACTGACATTAGAGATAGAAGGTGGGTTCAGACATGATCCTGCCCTGAGAGCACTTAATGAACTGGACTGGAGCAGGATTTTGTGATGTCATTTCAAAGGTAAAGGAACTCAGCTTGGGGGTTTTCTGGCATCTGCCTTAGGAGCATACCGCGAAGATCAATGTGATATACATCAATGTACTCGTGGAAGGAGGGGTCCCAAAAAACATTTTTTCAATGTGTCTAGAATTCTTGGGAAATTACTCATTCATCACATTAAGTTTTTTGATGATACAGACCATTGCTCATGAAACTCTTCCCAGAACAATTTATAAATATGAAACGATTTTTATGATGGATGGGTAGTTCCATAAAGGGTTAAAGTTAGCCTGTCTGGGACATGTAATGGGAAAGTAGCTGAACATGATTTCAGAGGGATTTTTTTAGGAGAGAATTCCAATTACAGAGAAGTAATTTCCCTTTCTAAGCTCTATTTCAGACTAATGCAGTTTCAACATCTATATCCCTTCTTCCCTTATTTCAACAGATATTTTGAATATGAAAATCTTATGTCAAAACTTAGCAGAAGCCTTCATCAGGCTTTTGAAAGGCTAAGTAAGAATTCTGTTTCTAGGAATAAAAAAGACGGGGATCAGAAAGATTCTTTGCCGGCTCGAGTTCCTTTTTGGATGGTAGTTGAAGCACTCTTTAATCATATTTTTGTTGATTATTTATTAGTTTCCCTGGGAAATCAAAGACTCAGTAACGTAAAATGTCTTTTTAAAGATATTATATGAATCAGAACCCAGAGTAGAGAAATAATGGAAAGTGCATGTCCTTTGCTGATATGGACTCATTGGGAATTAAAATGTCTTCTTTTTGTCAGTGCCCCACGTGGAAATGCTAAGTGACCTAACTGGCCTGATTGTACCCACCGCAGCTTCTGCCTCAACAAAACGCTTATACCATTAGTAGATAAAGAGAGTGCTTTGTCAGTAAATCAAAACTGCAGAGCACTAGAACTAATTTAAGTGAAAGGATAGGCTCCAAGCAAGCTGTTGGCGTAAACCCACACTGGCCCGGTTGGGGAACTGATGAAACTTAATACGTGTGTATCCTGTCGTCAGCCTAGAGTGTGTGTACTGCAGGCTAGCAATGTTTGTCACCGTGACACGTGTAAGGGCGACTTCACGGCCCACCGTCGGGGGCTGCCAGCCTGTGGCAGCTTTGGTCAATATCGGGCTGGTTCTTGGGGAGCCAGACTTAGGCTCGCTTCCTGGGGGAGGGTTAGGGACATTGTGAAATGTGTTTACATGCCCAGATCTTCCTGACCAAGTGAAATCAAAAGGCATTTGGGAAAAAAAAAAATTGGCCAGAGTAAAACATAATGGATGCATTCTGTGCTGTTGAGGCATATGCTTTGGGGGGGATACAAGAAGGACACATATGAAAAATTACAAAATAGTGCAGAGTAACAAAGCAGCGGACTGTGATGGTGAAGGATGTGACCCTGGAGCCAGGTGGTCTGAGTTCAAAACCTACCCTACCACTTACTCGATGCGAGATGGGGAGCAAGTGACTAACCCTTCTCTGCCTGCGTCTTCATCCGTGAAACGGAGATGGTCATAGGACTCACCTCATAGGGCTGTTGTGAATTAATAGATGCGAAAGTGTGTGGAATGGTACTGACCCACAGTAAGGACTGTCTGCGTTGGTTATTGTTGTTATAAATCGAAGTCACAAGCTGCGATGCCTGCAACGTCGAGGACTGCCAGCACAGTGACCTGGTGACAGAGACCCGGCCTAGTGTGTGGAGGTGACAGACAGGGGTAGGGACAATGACAAACTGCTCTTTACGGCTGCCACTCTGCTCTGTACTGAGTGTGGCCTTATGGGAACACTGGTCTGTGTTGCTACATCTTTTGATACTTCCGAAGAAGCTGGAAACCTGGATTTGGCTGAAAATCTCCAACTCCTAAATGTTGTCGATGTATTTTGAAACCTCCTACAGGCCAGATACAGCACTGTGTACAGGCTCTGGGTCAGCAGGGAATCATCTCTTTGGTCTAATAGTGAAACACTGAAACGTAGCTTATGGAAACCCATCAGATGGATTGTCCCCCTGTGAAATGGGCATTCATTTCGATTCCAGAAACATCCATTGAGTTCCTACTATGTGTCAGACATTGTGCTGGTGTCAAGGATGCAGTCAAGACCAAGACAGACCATCTGAGGAACCCATACACTTTACAAGCTTTCTGGAGAGAAAGCAGCACCGGACACCTAACAGATACTCCGTAAATATGGGTTCCCAGATCCTCCCATCACTTCCGGTATGCCTACCCAATCCAGTGAGCTCATCTAGGTTTCTGACCAGTAATGGCGAGATGCGGCTACAACGGATTGCGCCCACCATCAGTATTGCAGACGTGTTCTCTCTGCCAAAGCTCTATTCCCCTTAAGTCTCCTGCCTTTTCATTGATTGCTCATCCCCTTTTATTTGATGTTGCTTCAGTACTTACAGACTGGGACTGTGGCATCTTGCGGCTGTTTGCATGTTGCCGCACAAATTTTTCTCATTTTTCCTTTCAGAGTTTGAACTCCCTTCACATTTCCAAGGGTTCCATGGGACACTAATCCTGTGAGTGAATTCTGTGTCATTTGCAAAATAGGGAATATTATATATCCCCTCCCTTTCTTAGAGATTCACAAAGCCCATTAACAGGGCTCAATTAAAGGCTCTGAGGAAAAACTGCAATTTAGAAAACTACTTAGTAAACATTGTCTAAATAAATGTTTCCCAAATGTATTTGATCAAGGAATACCCTCTCCCTGCCCCACTGCCCCCCGCCATACACACACATACATTTAATGCAACTTAATATGCCATGCTACTGATAGTATTTGACCCATTTGGGGAAATGCTGGACTGTAAAATTATAACTCCTGCTAGTAACTAGAATTTCTTCCAATTTCTTCCCCACCTCACCTTTCACAGATGGAGATAGCCCCAAAAGCTCAGACTTTATTTTCAAGGCATCTAACAATTTGAGTGCGGCTGTGGCCATCTTGTAGGTACCTAACAATTGAACTGAGGCTTCTTTGAGGAAAGAGACTGTCATTCCTTGTAGCACCAAGCTCAGGATCTTTCTATTGCGGGTGTTTATTAAATGTACTTCGAATGCTATGAGATTCCTTTTTCACTGTGATGGTTTAACTGACCGGTAAATGGCCTCAACAAAAAATATTATTGTAGGAGATGTTAAAACAAACCAACAAACAAACAAAACCCCAAATTGCAAGGTTTGGCAAGCTTGAGAGAGGAGCCAGAAAGAAATGAAGGGTGCCCATACACAGGTCAAGAACAGGGAGTGAAAATTTACTGGGAAGAAAAGCAAGTGAACAACAAAATCTGCAGGTGGGGTTTTCCCAAAAACCAGTGCCTGATACTGGTTTCAAGATGGTGCCTCCCAGGAGCCAGTCCCCAGGCTGCATTGCAGACCGGATCTGTGCAGGCCTCCCACCCAGCCTCGTGCCCGTAGTATTTGAGTACATTCTGCCTTCACAAGTTGCCAACTACCTCCGCCACCGCCCTGTCCCCCAGCGCCTCCTTCCACATCTGGCCTGTGTGCTTCAAATCCAGCCCAGTAACTTCCTCAACTATCGTACAGTTGCCTCCACGACTCACCCTGCCCGGCTGCACTGCTCCGTGCTTCCCAGCCAGGCTCAGCCTGACCCATCTGTGGAGAAAGGAGTTAGTGTCAACGTTGAGGGTTCAGCTATAAAATGAGGTCTCCCACTGTTGAACAGGTGCACACCAACAAGGAACTTGAGTTTATTTTTTGACCGTTGCGTGGAGCTTTGTGCAGACCCCAAAAGACAGGAACACTGAGCTGATGGAACCATCCCTCTGGGCCTCGGTAGCTCTCATATGCCTTTTCTGCTGTGGGCAAATTCTTTGGCTTTACTACAACCCCTGCTTTCTTACCTCTTCACATTTGTAAATTTTCAGTGAAATGTATGTGGGAAATCACTATGGCACGTTCCGACCCAATTGTAATAGAATAAGACTGTCCCAGCCTTTAAAACCCTTCCTGGTGACATTAATATTTTTACAACCACTCCCTGCCCACCCACCCACCCCCATCCCCGCCCCCATCCCCACCCCCTGATTTTTATGAACACGGGCGATTTCGGACACTCAGAGTCACAGGAGTTTTAAAAACTTAATTCCTAGGTGTGTCCCAAATGGAAACAAAGATAACCCCTGTTCAGCAGTGAATTTGTGCCTCTGGGTGAATGGCCAGGTGTTCTTTCAAGTGGACTGTGAGACTAATTTCTTCCTGGCCCCTGGAAACCAGCTGAAGCAGCGGCCAGCTGGTATATCTTCAATCTCGCATACCAACATCTTTCTCTGATTCACAGATTTCCTTGATCCCCAGCACTTCCTCTGGTATGTGCATCCCCAACAGTAAGCGATATCTTTTACTGGATTGGGGCATTTTTAAATTGTGAGTCTTTTGGAGGAGAGGGGAGAGGAAGGAGGCTGACTGGTTGCATTAGCATATTTCCAGGGGGAGCCTCCCTGTACTCTCACCCACCTCTGACCCTTGGGCACCGGACGATCTCCACATTCATAAGGAGATGACACTGAGGTCATTGAGGGTGGCCTTATTATGAACATAACTCTCTTTAATGTTTAATGATCTCAGAGAAAACCAAGTGACTTTATATCCGGTTATTGTAATATCCATGATTAGGAGATTAAAACATCAAGAAGTTAGGGAGATTGTTATCCAGACAAGAAATTTCTTTTGGAAATGTTCTGATGACTTTCAGTTGCAAAGCACAGCTTTTTTTTCCATGACTAATGGACTCAGGTTCAATGATTTGAGATTTGGAGAGGCCCAGAGATTATCTGGTTGAGTTACAAAGCAAAACTTGATACCGGGAATCAGGTGCCTATACCTGACAGTCTGGTGGTTCTCGGAATACCAGATCATAGCCGTAATTTATTTTACCAGATAGTTGTGACATATAAGATTCTCCTGGCACTAATAAGGGTACTTAAAAGTCGTGAGTGATAGAGGGCCTCTGGTGACTCAAGATGTCCGCTGTCAGCAGTGTGCGCCTGTTGACACTTCTAGTAGAGTCTGTGTCCTAACGCACACGTATTTGAAAGGAAATGCAGCTTCCTTTGCTAGTGACACATGCGCTTGGGTTTTCAGGAGCCTGCCATGCTTTGGTTGACGCTCTGTTTTAGAGGGGACACCTCCTTGTAAATTAGAGGTTCACTCCACCCACCCGCAGTGTGAGCTGCACCATCAGGCAAACTGGGGAACCTCCTTTAGTCTGGCGTGTGTGAGCATTTTGGTTGACTGAGCAAAGTACTCACTGTCATGGCTCAACTAGAGGACGCCACATTCATGTCATTTGCACAAACCTCACTTGCCTGCAGTGTGTGCTATAAAATGTACGTGGATTTTCGGGCGTTTTCCATTGGGCAGAGGTGTCTTGGACATTTAAACTGCAGGTTCCTTTGAACTGGATGTTCCTCACATGTTTACATATTACACAAACACTTATGTTTCCTGTACAGCATTGTAGCAACATTCACTCCTCAGCATACATCATCTACACTGTTTACACAGAGTTTTGTATTGTAGCAGTCCTTTGCATGTGGTAACAATTGTAAATACTTAAAGTAGCACCATAAAAAGCAACATAGATTCATTTTGAAAAAGGCATTTCCCATGGTTAACAACTAATAATAAAACAAGAAAAGCTTTGCCCCTGGCAGGAACAGTCCTAGCAGAAGCGACAAGAGCAGGAAACCTGGACTAGCTTTGTTAAAAAGATTTAAAATTCTAAGACTTTGGGAAAACTCAACATAAAAAAATAGCCTGAGTAATTAGTATAACTATTGATTGTTTACCATATGCCAAGTACTGCCATACCCGCTTCATATAGATGTTTCACTTTCATCCTCACAACAGGTATGTATCGTCCCTATTTGCCGGATGAGGAAGCTGAAGTTTCAGAAAGTGACTTACAAATTCGGACAGCCTCCAGCAAGTGGGGGAAAGAGAATTCCAACTCCCGCGCCCGGCCTCGGAGCGGTTGCTCTTGGCCATTTTTCGATCTTGCCTCATATATCATTTTTTCCTACTGCAGAGGTCATGCCCTAGAAGCCAGCAAGCCAAACTTAGCCTTAGGAAACAGTTGTAGCTATTGAGCAATTACTGTATCAGGATTATTTTATGCACATTCATCTATCCCTTCATTTCATCTCAGAGCAACCCCACAAAGTCGGCGGCAGTTGTTATTCCCATTGTGTACATGAGGAAAACTAACATTCAAATTAAATAATGTGTCCCAAATGTTAAGAGAGCCAGCACCCAACTCCAGGCAGCCTGGTTCTTAATCATCATGCTAAAAAATGTACCTGTCTGCCAGCATTTGACAGCCTGGATATTTTACAGTTCAAATGATGACACCTGACTTCTTTTGGAAAAAAAAACAAAAAACAAGAGATTGGACCACACTGGTCCCCTTCCTCCTGGCAGGAATCACTCGGCCCCTGTGGGCAGCTGCCCATTTTAGAAGGCGCACCTCTGGCCTTGTTGCTGCCTGCCCTCACTCGCTGCCTTACTAGGTTTGGTCCCCTGGACTTGGAGCATTTATTTTGCAATCCCAGCCTAGCATCTGCCTGGAGGTGGAGCTGTCTGCAGCAGCCTAAATGTCCATCTTACCTGTTGTATTGTAGCACAAGTTGTTCAGTGCTCCTGGAAAGCATTCCCCAAAAACAACAGACTCCTCCACCCTGTCCTTTTCCCCCAGAGGAGGGCAACTTTGCAGGTCTCGTGTTTGTGCCTGACCAGCTGGGGGCACGCATGGTGGATAACCTTTTCCCCCTCTGCCTGATTGATGGCACTCGGTGGTGCTTGGTGGGGAATGACCGAGCTGGTAAGCAAGTCCAGCCTGTAGCGCCCCGCTTGATGGGTGTGACACAGACACGACCGGCCTCTGCGCATGTCAGAGCAAAATACAACTGTAACATCCAGAAATGAAGACAAAGATTTTGGCATGTACGCAGCTCCTTCTCCAACTAGACATTTGTGTATTTAAAAGGGACTTTTCTAAGATTATTTGTTCCATGTTGGACCAAACCAGTGCGTTATTGGTAAGATAACAAGTGGCGTTCACCCAAGGGTAATCCTTTCAGGGTTTTTGATGATGCGGTAAATCATGAGTGTGAAGCCTGAGTGGTTTGTGCCATTAAAACCTCAAGGTAGAATTAGACTTGTAATCACCACTTGCCTGTGTTTTGTCATTTATGATAATTACAGTCGTAATAATCCGTGTATTGTTGAGAAGTAGCAGTCAGAAGCATCCATCAATTTTTTATCGACATCAAATCAAGTTGATACTTCATCTTTGCTGGAAAAATGTAGATTGCACCAATTAGTCTAAAGAAATTGGGCAGTCATTAGCCATGAAGTAAGCAGTTAATCTGCAGAACATTCCTGGTCCCTCTGATGCCAACAATCCCTCTTAATTACGTGGAATAGTGTGAGCTTCTTTGGGACGTCTGTCAATAATGCCATCGTAGGCTAAGATTAGAAGTGTGTGTGTCCCTGCTTTTATTTAAAGAAATTCTCTAATACCTCCCAGCCCCCCTCCCCTTGTTCCCTTCTGCGCTTCCAGGCAAATTTATTCTTGAAGCACCACACTTGATTCAAAGCAGTTGGCATTTTCTTTTTCTTATTTAGAAATAGGAATTTTTCCCAATGGGCTTCTTTCAGTAGTGATGGGTTGGCTCACCATCCCACACTTTTTCACTATTCGTGTTTACCTTACCTGTAGCATGGAATAATCATCTGCTTAAAAAAATAAAAAAAAACCAGGAAAGAAAAAGGAAAGGAAAGAAAAGTCAAGATTTAAGAGAAAAATCGAGTATAGTAGTTATGAAGAAATCCTTTTGCTAATGAGCTTTCTGCGTCTGCCCCAAGCCTGTTCCCCAGGCTAGCCCAGTCTCCCTCTCTAGATATTTTCAATCTGCATTACCCACAGATTTTACTAAGCAGTTGAATAATGCAGGGTGGACATTTTAAATCTCTCTATATTTTTATATTTACTACTGTAATTCACTACTGGATTATTACTACTGCAATTTATATGTATATATTTCTCCTATTGAGGAAATTTGGAAAGGAAAGAACAGGAAAAACAACTCACCCCTAATTTCCCACCGTGACACCAACTCTATAACGACTTTTTGGTAGATTTTTTTCCTCCACTTTTACATACACACATACCAAGTTTTGCTGCTGTTGTTGTTTTAGTGTTGTTGTTATTATTATTATTACTATGGTATTCTCTTTTTCACTTATCATAATAATTATTTTTTTAATTAACCAGCAGTTTGCAGTCATAATTTTTAATGGATGCATAATACTCTTATCAAATATAGAGTGTATATTTATGTTTTGGGTTGTTTCCCTGAGGTAAATTGCCCAACGTGAAATCCTGGATCAAAATATATAAACTTCTTTGTAACTCTTGATACATATTGACAAACTGCTCTCCAAAAGGATTGTACCAAGTTTAAAAACCCCACCAGTACTATATGCAGCTACCAGTTTAATACCAGTGAATGAGATTTAAATTCGGGTGTGTTGGCATGCTTGTTGCTAAACTAAAAATATAAGTGCTCCCCCTCCATCACGGACAAATGGGTACAGTATCAAATTGTGCTCTGACTCATACTGGCTTAAACAAGGGCAATTACTATCTCGTATTACAGGAAGTTGAGAAGTAGGACAGCTGTAGGTGCTATACGATCATAGGCCCAGTGAAATCATGGAAGACCTGGATTCTTCTCTTTTAAGCTCTGCCATTGTGACCTTTACCCTCATGCTGGCTTCCTTCACATTTCAAATGGCTGCAGCTGCCCCAGGCATCATGTCCAGATGTAGAAACAACAGAGATGGGAAGAAATTAGCTCTTCTGGTGTCTCCTCAAGAGTGAGGAAATCCTTCCTAAAATCCCCCGGTTGACCTCCCCTCTGGTCTCATTGCTCGGTTCTGGGTCAGATGTCCACTCCTAAACCAAAGACTTGACAAAGGGAATGAAAACACCATTACTGGCTTATTAACCAAGATTTACTTCTGAGCTGGCAATGGAGTCCTTGTTCTCTGAGTGCTGTGTACCTGAATAAAATAGGGGTTCTGTTAGCAAGGAGGGAGGAGGAGGTGGTTGTCGGGGAGGTATCCAACAGTGCCTCCCACGGATGCCATGCTTTCCTTTCTTCGGTTTCTGGTACAGTCTTAGGACCATTTAGAATCCTTCAGTAAGAGTTGATGCATTTATTTATTTATTTATTTATTTATGTATTTATTTTTAAAAGATTTTATTGGGGAATTGGGGGAGGGGAACAGCTTTAGGGAATCGGGGAAGGGGAACAGACAAGTTGCTGTCCTTTTGTTCTTCCGTCTTGTTGTGGAGGACATCGCTTCAGTGGCCCATGTTGGTGTTGTGATCATTGCACTCTTCCTGACTGAGGCAGATCGCTCACCGGCCATTGGACGGCTGCTCTTGGTGGCTAACGGCAGCTCTCACTGCTGCCGGCCACTCACGCTGGCTTCCAGCCATTCACGGTAACTCATGGAAGCCCACTGCAGCAGGGGCTGCAGCCTACATCATCTCCGGCCACTCATGGCAGCCCAACTCCAGGTCGAGCTGTTGTTCACTGTCTTAGCTGTAGAGGGCACAGCATCACTGGCCCTCATGTGGGATCCGAACCGGGGCCCTGCTGCTCAGAGCTGGTGCTCCCAAGCCAACTCGTAACCAATTGAGCTACTCGGCCGGTCCAAGAGTTGATGCAGTTAATGGATAGATACAAAATATATGCAACTATCTGGCCCACGTGAACAGCCCTCTCCTCTCACGTACAGTGTTTGTGTCCAATATTTTCTTTGCACTTTCCGAAAAACCCACTGCAGTGCTGAGCCCCTGAGATAGAAACCAGGAGCTGCTCTGTGTGTATATGCCTTTGGTGTCTAGATCTCCTGTGAGAAAGAAGTAAAATGGCAATCGTCTTGGAGAAGCCCTGTTTAGGAGAGATCTGACATGGAGTGGTGCCATTGTGCACGAAGGAGACAAGGTTTACAGCCTCATGAAACAGGTCTTGCTTTCCAGTGTGAATAACTCACTGCACATTAGCACCTGCTAGGAAAAACCAGGAAAGAAGCGGGGAATCTAGGAATTTGGATCAGTCCAATGCTTATTGTTTTTAGTCAAAGAAGTGGCTGAAATCCCTGCCTCCAAGAGTATTTTGAAATTAACCTAGTTGATTTCCACACTTATTTTTCCACTAATTGTGCAAATTGGTGGCAAAATTACATTTTAGTGTAAAATAAATAAGAACAAATTTTCAAAAGCAACAACAGAAGAAAACATGGCCCTGGGTTGAAGAAACCAGCCTAGATATTATACTATACTTCGTGCCTCGGAAATGCAATACTGTTTTGCATTTCGTGTGCACAGTTTTATCAGAGTCTACAGATGTTGTTTCTTTATTAACTAAATGCCTTGGTTGGAAATATTATTTGGCATCAGGGGTATCAAGGCTGCCTTGGATCAAAACTGCCTATTTCTTCACCAAGGTAGATGAGAGCCAAAATAGACCCACGTCTTACCCCACCATGATAGAGTCATTACATCAGTTGTTTTTCTGGGTGAAGACAAAAAAAAAAAAAAAAAAAAAAACAGAGGAAGAGAGGAAGGGAGGAAGGAAAAACCAACTTATTTTATGGTTTCATAAGTATTTTTAAAATATACTCAGATGTTCTAATGATGAGATCACATACATTTCCACCATTTATATAATCAAGTATAATTGTATCGACTACTTGAACAGTGGTAAAAATTACCTGAAGCAAACATTACACAACAAAATGCTATTTTCAGCATATATTGCACAGACCCCCAGAAGAGCTGGATGAAAATGAATACAATAGTCCGCAAGTCGCTCTGAGAGTTTTCATAGGATATGGCACCAAAAATGGCTTGTATCATTTTGGAAGATTCATCTTTTTAAAATTGTTCTCTGAACATTGCCCCTGCAGGTACCTGTCTACCTGGGCGGGAGCTGGCTGGGTGCTGGTGTTGTCTCCCCTCCCCTCCATGCTCTCCCTCAGCCTCTCTGCACTTCTTCCCCTTTTCATCTTTCTTTCCTCTCTACTTCTTCCTTTCCTATACAGTGGGAGGGTGTGAAACAGTAGGCTAATGGGGACAAATGGCTTAGATTCCTGGAATGCTATTTCCAACTAAAGTAATCCTTGGATCAAAATGTTTGACAGCAGCTGGCTTTAAAGAGTTTCTGTGGTCTTCAAGAATTTCTGACTTACTCCTCAGAGGGTAGCCTGGATGTCAAGTCGAGGTCCACTGGGTTTCATGTCGTCATGTCGTTCAGGAGTATTTTGAGTATGGTGTCCTTGTCATATGGGAGGAAAGGTAGAGAGAGGAAAGTACACACAGACTACGATGTATGCAAAACCAGGAGCCTTTAAAATGAAGGATGCTATTTATGAACAGGTCCTTAGAAACACCACGCTCATTTGTTATATTTGCTTCTTCCATCACTGAAAACAAAGTGTATCAAAAGGATAATTTCTCTCCAAATCAACTGCTTTCCCTCTGGTGTTTCTTCAAGAGAGAAAATTAAACAAAATATTTTTTAAGTAGATTTTTTTTTTAGATTCTCAGATAATATTTATTAGATATATGGAAATGAAATTTGCATTGATTTTGGAGTGGGGAAAAAGAAAGACCTGACAGAATGTAGAATTTTTTTTTTAATTGAAGTAGACTTTTTAAGGCTGTTAATTTGTGGGCTATTGTCCTATTACTAGGGTTCCTCCAGACCCTTTTCATTACTTCACCTGTGGAGTTTTCTGTATTTAAAACAGTAAGGTTTCCTAATCACTTGTCCTCAGTTTCCAGTTCAAGGCAGGGTGTTTTGGAACTACTCAGTCATGATCTCCTAAGCACAGTACCTCTTAGGTGTGTCCATATGGAGCAAATTAGAGAGTGAGAATGGCACTGCCCCTGTTTCTGATCGGTTACGGTAGCATTAAAAAAAAAAAAAAAAAAAAAAGGACTCGCCCCGTTCTGGAGAAGAAAGATGGATGAAATGCTCTTTGAACACACTAGTCTTTTTTTTTTTTTTTTCATGTCGCTACAGAAGGGTTGCATTTGTATTTGGCTTCCCAGACCTGTCTCTTGACCTTCTAATTACTTTATTTGAAACAGCACTGAGGGTATAATAAACCTGGACGCTGCCTCTCCTTTGCTTTATCATAAATTAAAGCTGCCGGTTTGTTGAGGTGAAAGTGGAGGCAGAAAGTTCATTACGGCTCAAGTGACGGCTTGTCAATAGCAGTGCTTTTTAGTTTGTTCTAGTCAGCACTTGCTGTGCGTTTTGTTGGACCACTGGGAAATAAATACAACAAGATTATACATTTGGAATACCACAAGAGTTCATGGGGAAAAAAAAAAAAAACGTGAATGATAAATTATACACTTGGTAGAAAGTGACACGCTATCTTGTGGTATTAACAACCAAAGATAATTGCAAGGAATTGTAATTGCAGCTTGCAACTTACAGTACAGTGTGTCCGACATCAATCTTAATAGTGAACAAAGCAATTTGTATTAAAACTTAATTCTCTCGGTAACTTTCTGCTGTATACACGGGAGCTAACAGATGTAGCTTTTCAGAAAGTTCAAAGGCATTGGAAACGTGGCAAGAAATGCTAATGCAGTGGGGCTCGCAGAAATATCGCATTACTACTTGTAATGAAAACAAATGTATGTCATTATCTCCTAGTTTGTGTTTATTTAATAAAATATGCAGTTTGCACATTGGTGGAGTCAGTGTTTCTGAATGGATGGAGAATGATGTTCTGCTTGGACTCAGAGGCCAAATGGGACTCGCGGTTATGCGTCGAGTACCAATAGTGTACTTTACTATTTTAGTAGCATGCACCTTAATGCCTCAGTGGGTTTTGGATGAGGTGTAATGGCAAACTGGGGTAACTTTATTCATGACTTTCCTTAGATTGGATGGATGTCTTTGGAAGCCAGAAAGGGAGATCTCCCAGAATTACTTAAGAGAACAAGCATATTTGTTTTGTGAGCTTGACTGATGGCCAATAGAGCAGTTGAGTGAAATCTCTAAACTGATTAGGGCTTTAGTTCAAATAATCTTCTACCTTTTTCATTAATTTATTCCTTAATGCTATTTTGCTGCTCTTCTACCAAGGATAATAATCTCACACTCACTGACCTCTGTGAGTGGATGACCTGGAGCCCATAACTAATCTTATTTACCCCCCTGACCAGCCGAACTTCATTTACCTTGGCTGGATAAAGAGCCTTGCGTGGCTAAGCCCCCCCCCCCCCCGTTTCCTAGCCTTCCAGTTAATCTGCAGTGAAGGGGGGTGATAGGCTGTCCCCCGTCAAGATCCAGAGGCATTCCAGGGCCGTGCAAACTTTGTGCCATTTCTCTTCCTTTCTGGAAAGCATTTTTTTCTGCTTCATTTTTCCCCTTTTTGAAATTTTGAAAATGGGGGCTTGAGATTTATCCACAGTCCCATTCTCCTAACACAGTTATTTTCATTTTGAAAATCAGTTTCCAGCCGTGAGCCATTTGAATGCATAGTTTAGGTATAATTGTTGAGTACATATAATTTTGCATTCTGCTTTTTTATTGTCAAAGTGTTTCCCATGTTGCTTCATAATTTGTTAATTATGCATTTTAATGACAATAATAATCCATTAAGTTTGTATACTATTTTTTTCTAATCATTCCCCATTATTGAAGAGTTGGGTTACTTCCACTTAGCTCCACTCTTATGAATAAGGCTGCAATAAAAATCTCTTTAGGCATTTTCTTCATTTAGATTGTTTCTCTGGAATATACTATTAGAAGTGTATTATGAGGTAAAAGGTGTAAACATTGGCGTGGCTTTTTGCCTTACGTTACCACACTAGGTCCCCGGACTAGTTAATAGGAGTTTACATTCCCACCAGCAAGGTAGGAGGATATGCAGTTTTATCACAGTAGCTTTGAGATCTGTCCCAGTTCTTCCATTTACGAACTAAATGACAGTGGGCAAGGTAACCTGTCTGCCTCATCTGAACCTCCTTAGTCCCCATCTGAAAAAGGGGATAATGGTGCTTACCTCATGGATTATTATTGTGTATTACTTAGATACTTAAAGTCTGCCACTTAGGAAGCACTCAGTAAAGGTTAGCTGTTATTATTCCTGAAGTATAATTTTTCTCCTCATTGAATATCACCTTCTATTTAAGCTGCAGTTTTTAAAGGAAATGGAATTTCCTCACTGGAGCCACATAGTCAACAGACTCCCTGATCAGCAACTTCTGTCTGTTTCCTGACATTATAAATGGCTTGGGGGATGAGCTGCCAAGAAGTGCTTTGTGCTAATGAGTGTCCTGCCCGTGAAGGTGAGGCTTTGGGAACACTTTCTCCACATTTGTAGTGATAAAGGAGCTCTTTTTCCAGAACTCTCTAAACGGGCCTTGCAGCCTTAGGGCTCTGATGTGCTGATTCTGTGATTCTCACGCTCAGTGAGAAACCCAACTTCCCTTCTTTCCCGTATCGGGTTCCATGTGAAACAATGTCAGGTGTTTGCTGGGTTTCAAGTAAGACAAAGAATGGGTGCCCTGGGCCCCTTTGTTTTGAAAAAGTGATTTCAAATTTATAATTTTTCGCAGAAAGACTGGAACGAAGTTTAGTATCTTGCGGAATGATTTCGATGAGATGCTGCATCCTCTTGAGAACCCCATCTTTCAAAGCGGGAGGCCAGAGCACTTTGCCCTGGCTGAGCACGGAGCCCCGCGGGTTGGACTCTGCCGGGGCCTGGGCTTTTCCTACCTAAAACAGAGGCTGGAAATGACTTTTAAACAAAAGGCATGTGGATGCCTTGTAGTTCCCTGCAGATGGTGATTTCTGAGTTAGAATTCTTTGGTTGCAAGTAACAGAAACAAATACTGACTAGTTTAAGCAAAAAAAAAAAAAAAGGCAAGAGAAAGAGTTTTTTTCTTTCTTTTCTTTGGGGAAGGATATAGGATGGTTTACAGTACCCAGGAAAAATAACTCAGGAGAGGCAGCAGCCCAGCTCCAAGGATCCAGCCTGCAGGAAAGCTTGTACACTCGTCCGAGAGCTGCAGCTGCAAGGAATCAGCTGTGCTCCACTCAAGAATCCAAGTTCAGTGGGGCCCAGCCTACATCTTGTGCCTGCTTCTTGGCCAGAGGAGGTCAGAGCACCTGGATGACAGTCCCACGAAGACTGTATCCGACTGGGGGAAGTAATTTCCCAAAACAAAATTGGAGTCCTAGACTAGGACAAGGGGAAAACGGAGGCTGGACAGCTCAAAAATAACCAGGATACACTGAACTCTTTAAAGACTGTATTACTATAGTATCTCGGCACTAGTGATTAGGGAAACAACTAAATGGTTACAGACACCATTTAGTACTGGGATCACCCAGTGGCCATTGCCTATGACAGTAGCCCTAGAGATAAGTGTCACTCACTCTCTTATTAGTCCGGACAACATTGAGGACTTGCATGATCAGGCATTTATGTTGTAGGAGAAATGTCTCACATTTGGCTGCAGATATCATGGACCTGAAAGACAGCGGCTTAAACCACATAGGGATTTATATTTCCTTCCTGTGAAAGAAATCTGTAAAGAATAGAGCCTATGGCTACACCGCATCACCATTTTTCAGGATTCCTTCAGTCTTTCCGCTCCGCCATACTTTTGACATGGTTTCTGTCTTCAGGTTTGCTTCATGGTCGCAAGAGAACCACTGCAGCTCCTAATATCTCATCAATGAGTAAAAAGAAGGGAGAAAGGGAGGGCAGGCAAATGTGCCTAGAAGTTGAGTGACCCCCGACGCCCCCTTTGCAGGGACTTCCCCAGCAGCCCTACCCAACAACCTCCACCTAGATTCCATTAGGCAAAACTTCATCATTTAGTCACACCCATCGATAAAGGAAACAGCAGTCGTTTTCAGCTGGGCACACTGCAGCTTCCTACAAAATCAGAAGCCTGTGAGGGAGGGAGAAGAGAAGCATGGATATTAAGAAAGCGACCAGCAGTTTCTGGCAGAGCCCCATGCCTGGAGCAAACCGTGCTCAGCTCTGGGAGCTCTCCTGCCTGTCCCGATGTCAGCCAGCATTACAGACGAGAAGCCGGGAGAGCAGTAATGAAGCGTCTTCTAAGGTAGAGAGAGGAGTAAGTGGATTGAATGATGAAAACTTTAGGTCATTAAATAAAGTTCCAACATTTTCTTCTGGCCCGAAACATTCACAACAAACTCTGTGGAGTAGGAATTGAAGGAAAATGTACCATGCCATTTTTCTTTCGCCTTTTTGCAATGCAACAGAACAATCAATAGAAATCTTTGCAGTAATCATATATTGATTTTCCTAGAATATAACTCCATTTAAAGCACTTTTATCCCCAAGAGTAGAAACATTGGAGGCTATCAAAGGAGGAAGTGGGTTTCCTTGACCCCATCTGTAGTGCACACTTGATTAACAGAGGACAGTGATGAGAGAGAGAGAGAGAGACAGAGAGAGAAGTCACCGAAAGGTTAATACTAGCTAAAGAGAAACATGATTATAGGACATTAGGCTTTTCATAAAATCATAAAGTCGGGATAAGATAATGATACCATCTAAAATTTCCTTGAGATTTGGGGTACTTAGCATCCTCTTATTGTGTTCCCCTCACCCCCCATAAAACAGCCACAGCTGAATTTGGGGGGATTGGCAAAGCTGTGAATCTACATAGACTGGTTGATATGTTTAGGTTGGGCGCTGAGGAGCTGAGCTGGCTTGATCAGGGAATGAGTGATGCCGTTTTCGTTTTTCTGAGCCCTTTAGTCACTAAGCACAAAACTAAAACTTGAACGGTATCCCACTGAATGCCTCTTTGCTTCAGACAAAGCTGAAAGAACAAGAAAGGGAAATATTTTTTAAACTCTCATTTTTGTGCCTTTTCTTAAGAAAACAAAACACACGCCTACAACTCCCTTCCTTCGTCCTCATCACTTCAACCCCTAACAATAACAACAGCAAAAAAGTCCACCTTCTGAAAATCCCAAGGGCCTAGGTCTGCGGAGTATTTCTCTGCACAGATGTCTTCATCCCAGAGACAAGGAGAGTAATTGGATGGTAACATTGGAAAAGGCGTGTTAGTTCGCTCTGCCTCTGGCCTGAGTCACTGGGATGTCGCCCAGTCGGATGGTGGTGCTGCTGGAGTTCACAGTCCTGTGACAGGCAGGAGGGCGCCCTGGGGTTCCGTCATTTGCAGGTATCATACTCAGTACTTTTCTCCCTGTAAATCCCCCTTGGTTTTTGTATCAAGGCTGGGCTTTCACCAACAAGCTCTTCATTAAATTAAAAGGTGAATGTAGCCTCATTCCCCTCTTCAAGGCGCTGTACTTGATACTGTTTATTTTACTATCAACTTGGACTTTCTGTTTTGTTGTCTATGGGGATGGGGAGAGGGGGGGCTTTTTTTGGCTTCAGGCAAAGCAGCTAGTATACGTTATCAGATAAAGTATCTTATCTGTCAGCAGCACCCTTGTGAATTAATCATAATTCAATAGGCTTACTAATCAAGGTTTTAGATGAATGTTTTGATAGAGCAATCAGATTTGTCTAATCTATCATTAGTTGACAGTCGCTGCGGGCAGAGTATGAACTTGGCAATCGTAGCCCTGTTTCTGATCCCCTTGGCCTGGCCCCCTATTTGGGTAGCATCACAGATTGTGCCACTGGACCCAGGCCTTGCTCCTAATTACCTTCTGTTTCTCACTCCCCAGTTCTCCCTCCCCTCCGACCTATTTTCAGAATACGTTGGGTGGAGTTCAGCTCCTGTGAACCCCCTCATGTGACCAGCAGATCTGGGGATATGGTATTCCCTTTGCCATTTTCACCTGGTAACAAAGGGGTGCCAGGCCAAGTGACATATCTCAAGGGTGATTATGGTGTCACTTATAAACAGTGGTCAGGGAAAATAAAATAAATATATTTTTCAATGTTACTGATTACCGCTCTTGTCACGTTACATGTCACTAAAATTTGATGGAATTGTGAATTCTGGGAAATACTTTACAGCATAGCTTGTACCTTGGTTCAATTTGATCATATAAATGAAAGCTGTTGTTATAGGTTAATATTTTATGGTACACAGTATTTCAAGTTCTGGGATAAAATCCTGAAATAATAAGTTACACTGTGTATTTTACATGGTAGTCATTAATACATCATTACTGTGGGAACGTTAAGGCAAGGGTCATTTTATGGAGGAGACTTATCCAGTTTTCTTTTCTGCCCTACATTTTTATTGGTGTAAAGGTAATATTTCCTCATTATAGAAAGCTTGGAAAATTCCAGAAAAGTCTAAATAATTTTACATTCCCCATAATTCCATCAACCCAGAGTTCATTAATATTAACAGTATGTCATCCTATTAAAATGAAATAAGTCGCGGCACCCATAGCTCCATGACTGATGGGCTGGCCCTGACGTCAGTAAGCGCAACTCTGCCCACCATAGCGTTTGGAGTCCGTGGGACGCCCTGCTGTCCCTCAAGGTTTCCGTGTCTGCATGAAAAGCATATGGGAAAACTCATTCAGGCTGTTAGTGTATCTAACATGTTGGAAGTGACAACTTTTCAATTTCACAGGCATATCCCAGGCCTCACTAAGCGAATGCTAGCCTCGCTTGGAGAGATTTGTAGCTTGGGTGATTTAGACGTGGGATACTAGCGAGTTACCTAATTAGACTCCAGGTGTAATTATGTGCGGCATTCCCGGCAGCAGTGTGCTGTGTTAATTAGCTTTCATGCTGATCACGCAGGAGCCCCTGAACAAAGCACGGTTCCTGGAGGACACGCGTCCTCTCTCCTCCCTGGCTTTCGTTGTTCTCTTACTAAAGCCAGCGCCCAGTCCTCACCTGGAGCTGAGGCGCAAGGCACAAGGGCAAGCTCTTTCCCAGGAAGGTCACCACGTGTCCCTGTAACTCCCTTCCTACGTTCTCCTATAATCCTGGTACTTGCTTTAGAATGATCTTTGACAAAATACAATGAGGTCCGGGTATTTATTCACGGATTTATCTGTTACTGGTTTGTCAAATCTAGGTGATTTCCAGCCTTGGTGTTTTGCTCTCCGTGAAACTCTGTCGGTCTCCTTCCATGGTGAAGACTGACCTTCACTGACCCACGGAATTAGCGCACATCCCATGGTCTTGTGCTGTTGTCCTCGGTTGATCCCATTCCTGTGTCTAGATAACAGCAGTGGGAACCGCACTGGTTATCCAGTAAATTAGCACAGGGCTGACTTTGTGTTGCCCCTGCTGACGATTGTTCTTCACTAAAGCAATCGAGTTCGTAAATCCATATAAATCAACTCTACATACGCGCATGAGAAGCCATGTCAGGTAATCAGTGAAGCACAGTGTGTGGATGGGGGCCAAACACTTTCCAGTCTTCTTACAGCTCCCAAGTGGGAGAACCCCATATTCTCTGCTCCTTCTAACCTTGTCCTCCTGACATCTCCTTCTGGCTTTATTTTGATACTGATGAAGTTTAGGATGACACACAGGGCCGCCTGTTCACATGGAAGATAAATGGGAATTCTAGAATTCTCTCTAGATAGCCTGAAATTCACCTAGAGTAAGGATTACCAGAAATGTTAAAAATATGTTGGATTCAACACCTTTTTTTAATTCTACTATCGTCTACCAGTTATGAGAAAGAAACGCTTCAATTTTACTGCTTAGTACTAATACACAGTGTTGGTTTTTATTGTTTTATTGTAAGAAAGGAATAATAAAGACCATTGTGAACCTACGGAAAATACCGAGTGAAGCAGCCCTAGTGTGAATGGAGACATTTGGACAGTTTGAGTGCCCCCTTTCTGTAATTTTCAGGTGGATATCTAATGAAGCTCTGTCTTCATTGCTTTTTCCCTCCCCTGACATCCAGTGTGGACCAGATCAGGCCTTCATAGTCAAAACCAGAGCAACCAATTTGGACTAAGCACTTGCTCTTCACAAGATTGTGTTTGGTGCATCAGGAATCCAAAGAAGTCTAGAACACAAGCCCTGACCCAGACAGCTTGCCATCTCTTTGGGAAGATAAGACATAAAAACATAAAAAGTATAACTCTCCTAAAGGATTTAAATAACAGTTCGAGACACTGCTGGGGATGATGTGTCACATGACAATACATGACTGACAGATGCATTTACAGATTTCTTTTAGAAGAAAAATATTTTTAGACCCTTCCAGTAGTAGGGAACCAGTTGTGAATCCCTGAAATATTAAGAAACTGAAGTATTACTCTATTTTAAAAATGCTTCTCAGTTTTGATATTTCAGTGCAAAAGACAAATCTGGTCTATGTAACCAGTAAAATTATCATTGACTTGAAGGCGTACAATTTTAAAATTCTCATAAAACTTGTGGATGTCTGAGAAAAATCCAGTGGACCTCACAGACCCAGGATGGGTCATCACTTCATGAGTGAGTTCCATGTTCAGGTGGCAGGTTCATTTCAAGCTACCTAGGTAAGATTTTAGGGAAAAGATGAATTTTGAATTGGCTAAGATATACACAGATGGGAAGAGGTCTTTTCAGTTAGGTAGAATTTATTATGAGAGTGGGACCAAGATACATAAACCAGGTTCAGTGTGTTAGGCACCTGGCTGAGACAGAAAGTTCAAGACACGTAGATGAATTATGTGTGAGGTACTCAAAGAGGGTTGAGTTATGGAAAGCCTTCAAAGGTTTCCAAGGCCGAGCGTGACAGGATGGATGCTTGGTATTTGGGGAAGATTAGTTTGGTGGCAGGGTGTACAATGGATTTGTGTTGTTCTTGTGTGAAAGGGTGTGTTTGGAGAAAAGCAGTGTTCATTCCTGGAAAGAGCTGATGTGGGCATGCGCCAGGCAGAGCAGTGATGACGGAAGAGACATGTGAATTTCAAAGGATTTCTCATGTGAGAGGACTTCATAACCAATCGGCTATGGGAATGAAGAAAAGGAACAAGTCAAGGGTGATTCTCTGATTTCAGACCTGGAAGTAAATGGACATTTGGGGGAGGGGCTTGTGGGCTCCATCAGTAGCTTAAGTGCAGGGAGAAGGTTTAAGGATACATCCACAGACATAGCTGTTGGTAAGACCTAAAACGCAAGGAAGGAAGCACGGCCTTGACTGTACAAATTATGAAATGATTCTGTGAAAGAGGACTTCAATCTTTATGTCAACTCAGTGACCATAGGTGTATTAATACTTAAAGTACAAAGCCAGTAATTGAAAGAAAAAGGTTTCCAGTTGTTTTAGTGATTTCGATGTTTTATTGTGATCTGGCAATCGTCTTGACTGTCCTCTCACAGGGCTTGTAGGTAAGGGGCTGCTCGTGCCCCCACCCGCCGATGACCAGATTCCCTCTTCACCCCCATTTAGCTTAAAATGTTTTCCCATCACTTGGGTTTCAGAAACTTGTCAAATTGCCAAGGGCCTGTTAATTCCAGATTGACTTTTTCCACCTGTTTAAAGAGATAGCGTTGTCTCTGAAGAACCAGTGTTTTTCTTCAGTGATATAGCTGAGCCTGTGTCATCTTTGAAGAATTGGCTGCTTTACGTCCAGCAGAGAGATGAAGTTCAGACAGGGAAGCTGGGAAATCTCTGGGGCAACACCCTCAAGCTTGAAGAGTGAGGAGAAACCCAGCAGAAAACCTCAGGACCTTTCGCCCAGCCCATTTTCTGGATCTAGGAACCTATATCGGGGCAAAAGGTTGAGTTGACTGCATCCAGTTGCCTAGCATCAAACCATCTTTATAAAACTGACAGTCACCCCATTCCAAGGAACAGGATAATTTCTATGTAGATCAGAAACAACTGAGTTAGCCCCAAATAATGTAACTTCTTCATAGATGGATCACCTTTGAAGCCCTTTTGACAACAGTCCAAATGTCTAATGTAAGATGTGTTCAGTATTGCATTGCTGTGTCCTCACTTCAACTGCCTCAGTGTCACTGCTGAGTGTTGAAGGTTAGAGGTATGCAGGGGCCAACTGCCACTCCGTGAGGGCACAGCAGTGTCTGCCAAATTTTAAACTCTTTTAAAAAACCTGAAATAAAGGAGTAAAGGTGTTTATTTCCCCTGTTACTGAATAGGATATGTGGAATTTTGCATTCACCTTTTTAAATAGACTTTACAAAGCACATTGACTTTCCTCTACCTAGGAAGGCAGATGTTTGTGTAATGAGGAAATGAAGCCGCTTTCAACAGCAGTTGTCTAATAAAAGATCTAGTTGCTTTTCCATCTCGCAGTGCTTTATGATGCTAAAAGGAAAAGAATTCCCTTGCCATACAAAGAAAAAAGCAATGGGAAATTTTTGCCAAAACAGTGTACCTCACTTTGCCATCTCAGTGTAGCCTGTTGGCATGAGGATGTTGGAAGAAGGAAGCTTTTATTACGAAATAATCATTTCCAGTTCTGTTACAGACATTATCGGAAAAGTTTCCCAAATGCTGTGGACAGTATCATCCCCTGGGACCTGTTCAGCCAGAGGTGGGGGATGGACCGAGCTCTTGAGACCAGTAGGAGGGTGTGACCATCAGAGCAGGTAACCGAGCTGTCCTAGTAGTTTCGGGCCTTGCAAAGGGTCACGAGTGCTTTCAAGCCGCTGAAAGTCGCTAATTCTTGTGGAGCTGGAGTTCCTGACATTCCTGTTTCACAGTTGCACATAAATTAGCTTGAATGAGTTTTGAGTAACACACTGATGTCTGTAGCTATGTTTGTCACTGTCTCAGCCCCCATTGTGGGGGCAGTGTGGGCTCAGAGAATGAATGAAGCACATTGAGTCACCAGGAAAACATAGTCGGGAGTGTAAAGCCCTTCCAAAATAACAGAATACAGTCCCCGGGCTGATGGTGAAGATTTCGGAATCCTCCATTTTGATTTCACCTGGGGGTCGGGGGAGGTTACTGTAACCTCAGGTCAGAAAATGCAGAGCTGATGCCAAGTTCTTCCTTGTGGTTGGAAAGAATTCATGTTTCAAAGTGACTCGCATTCAGCAGAAAGTGCCATACTGATTGAATGGGATCTGCTTTGTCAATTTTCTGTTCCCTGCAAACCAGATATTCCCCTTTAGTCAGACCCTCGACTTGGATTCTCATGCATTCCTTAACACAAACTCGCAAGGAGCCACACCAGGACTTTCTAGGTATAAAAATCAAAGCTGGATGAAAAATCAGCTATGGGAACAGCAGGACTCTAGCTGTCCGCATCCAGAAATGAAACGAGACCTCTAACAGGCCTCATCTTCATTTTGGTGAGAGCGCTACATTTCTGGCCCCTGAATCTGGCTTATGGCAACATGACGGGGGGTCTCAGATGACTGCAGGGTCTTCATTAGATGTCCTGTAACTATGTCTAAACGTGACTTTACAAAGATCTCTTAGCCAGATACTGGCTAGAACAACTCCTCCCCTGGGAGAAAAGGGTCTTTAAGGTATTTTGAGGGGAGGAGAGGGGTTAAGAGGTCTAATCCATAACTCTAAATCCCCGTGCTTGGGGGAGCTCATTGACATGGTCGGTTTTAAGGGCTCCCTTGGAGCCATTATGGTTTGTCATGCTGAGGCCCAGGGAGAACACTTAATTGAAGATCATTGTCCTCGTGTTACAAGGCCTTGTCAGGGTCTCTGACAAAGCAACTTCCTGCCACTTAGGGAACCTTGGGAATTTTTTCTTTTTTAGATTTGTACTTTTAAATTAAATAACTGGAATTGTCAGAGGTTTTTGTGTCGTCCCCTCACTTCTTTCCTCCTTAAATCAAACCTCAATTGCACATAGCTGCCTGGGTGATGGCTGTTGAATATATTTCTTTCCCTCTCTAATTTCTTTGTTTTTGAGGTTGGGATTTTTTTTTTTTGGTGGTAGCAGAAGTGTAATGAGCAAACGCAATGATCACATCCAGGACTGCAAAGCTTTAATTTAGAAATGTAATAGAAATCACATTGTCTCATATGGAACCAGTTCCTCTTCGCCTCCTTCCCCCAAGGAGTGAAGGAAATATCTCTGTTATATGGTTAAATACCTGATAGATGAGACCTTCAGATAGGCAGGTAGAGTAAGGCGAAGCATGATCACACACACACATACACACACACGCAGAGCTCATGTTTTCAGCTGTCTATCCTATTTTAGGGTTCTTATTGCCCCCTTAGTATTCTGAATTTTCCAGATTCGTCCTAATCTAATATTTGGCTCTTTAATGTTTTAAACAGTTTGGCTGGACTGAGCTGCCAGCGTCCAGGTTGCCTCTCTCTGTCAGCATCTCTGCATGCAGAAGAGAGCGGTCATTAGGGCGGGACTGAGGGAAACCCACCAAAGACCAGACCCTGTGTCCTGGAGCTGGGAACACTGAGGGCAGAATGAGTGGAGAGGACGCCCTGCGTCATAAAGACACAGCAGGGGTCAGAACTAACAGCCTAGAACCTCTTTTTGCTCAGAACTCCCAGCTCCTTCAGAAATGAGTTCATTTCTGAAAACACTGGAGGTTTGCAAGCTCTAGCTCCTTCTTGTGGTTTCCCACGCTGTAAAACGGCAGTGAAACTATAGGGTCAGAAATAAGCAACAAATAGAGTCTTGATGCCAAACGAGAGTCCGTGGATGGAGCTCTAGCTCAGCCAGTACATTTCTGTGTGTCTTTGAGTTTTGACAAGCTGAGTTCCTCTTCTACAGATGGACCTAATAATTCTGCTTCGTTTCTATCTTATAAAATTAGCAAGAGGGATAGTCATACAGTAATAGAGAGGACATTATTTAATGAAGGCTATTAATTCCGAGTCCCTTTTGCTATGTGAGATATACCAGTGAAATTAGGATAAACCCTCCCTGACACCAGGTAAAAATTCTCTATGCATGTGGTTGTCGGCTAGGTTTGTTAGAATGGTGGCGTTAAGTATAACTAAATGTTCCTTAATACTGTCATTATTTTTAGAATTTTAGAAAGCATATTGAGTAAGAACATACCCTAAATCTACGCTTTGTCTTAGAGCTGCCTGAACCTGCATCCTGGCGGCTCTTACCCACGGAAGTGAGCTTCCCCAGGGTAAAGCATGCTTTTGTTCTAGTAGTGAACACTTCGAAAATGAAATCCTCATAGCTATGGCTACTGCTGCATTACAGTAGGGTCTCAGTGGAGACTCAGCCCCAGAAAGATGACCCAGCAGAGGCAGTCAGAGGATAAGATGTTTTCCAGCACGAGTAGAGTCAGAATGTAGGAGCTGGGGAGAGCCTGGCCTCACGTAACTTGACCTCTGTGGCCCTCAGAACCGGTGATGGAGACCTCGGTTTCCGGCCTGGAGAGGCACACCTGGTTCAGATCCAGGTAGAGGATCTCTGTGAAGTCCTTTCTGCAGCCATATCAGATGCACCATCAGCCTGGAAAGTGCCTTCCCCACCCACTCGGTTGTCCCCCCTTCCAAGCCCATCTGCCTACTTCTGATGGCAAAACCCGGGGAGCAAACTGAATTCCCTAGGCTCCCTCTGATTTCTAATCTGTCCTCGTGACAGTCCCTATGTAAAGCACGACAGGGAGCAGGGCTTCTGAGGGCAGGAGGACCCACCTTCGAAAGGGGGGCCTCCTGGTTGCACTGCCCCTTCTTCTCCTTGAAAGGGCAAACTGGCTTTGCAAGAAGGAGGCAAATTGGAGGGAGGGATCAGAGCCCAGCTGTCACTACATGTGCCACATCTGTCAGGTGCCTTTAAGCCATTAGCTCCCAGTCCTCAGGAACCCGCTCCTTCTCGCTTTTTGCGCAGAGAGCAGAGCACTGTGTGGTTGTGGCTTCATGAAGGTGATATCTGATGGATTTGATGAGGGCAACAGGTTGTCAGGAGCAACCGCAGGGGTGCCTCTGCTTCTCCGAAAGTGGGAGTCTTTGTGTCCATGGGAATACAGAGGGTTCGGGAGAAGGAAAGAGACTTTGCTTTCTGGAAAGAAACTGGAGAGCAAGATGGGGAAATGTAGGGATAGAGGTACGATTTCCATCCCTGCAGCATTGCCAAGCACTTTAGCCCTATAAGGGTGGTGTGGCCCATCCTGGCACTGACAGATTTATTTACCAACTTAGGTTTTTCATTCAGCAGACGTTTCCTGAGCACCTCCCACTGTACTGAGCCCTGAGCATCCGTGGAGAACCAGAGAGACGTGGGTCTGCCCTCAGGGAGCATACAAGGCAGGCTCGTTGCCAGACTCTCTACTACACGTATCTGGATTGCTTTATTTATCTATAAGGAGCACAAAGATGAGCCGCTCACATTCCTCAAGGAGTGCCGGTGTCACAATCGTGTCTCCAGAGATGTCCCTCACTTCTCTGGTCATTAACTAGGCCTCTCACTTGAGTTGCAGTTTGTTTTCTACGTTAGGTTCAAATCTGCCTGTTCTAATTTCAGCTTCCTCTCTTCTGGCCAGTCCTCGGAGGGCGGGATAGCCTGTGGTGCCTGCCGGCCGAGGCAGGGGTGTCGCTGAACCAACGGTTCTTGTCTTGGCCGTAGCTGCACTTAGCTACTCCTCTCTGGAGCTAGATTTAGCAGAGATTTGTTTGAACTTCTGCAAACTTCAATTCAAATGAGTTCCAACCTAGTGACTGGTGAAAGGAGCTGCTTTAATACTGACAGCGACAAAATTGACTTTAAAATAATCCTTTTAGGTACACAAGATGAGTGGTTTGACCTTTTATTAATATTCTTTTCTTTCCAACAATAATGGTTTTAAGTCAACATTGCTTTAAATTTGGTTCATTCCAGTAGGATCACTCCAAAACAGAGTTTCCATCAGTGACTCTGAAATCCAAATGGGATGAAGAAAAATCCCTTAGATGGTAAAAATCCCAGTTATACTGACCAGATTAAAGACTATGTAGAAACATTTGACACACAGGTTTTCGGTTGTTTTTTTTTTAAACTAATTGTAGGTACTCATATGTTTAAGCACATAGAGAAATCTACCCTGAAGTTTTAGTATTTCCATGTTCTCCTGAAGCTTAAATACTAATGGGAGAGACCCATGTTCAATAAATACATAAATAAGATAATTTCCGATAGTGAAATAGGAAATGCGGGTAGACAGGTAATATCATATCAGAGGTCAGGGAAAGCTCTGAGCCGTGACATTGAAGCTGAGCTCTGAAAGGCAAGGAGGAGACACCACACGAAGACATGGAGCCAGTGTCCCAGGCCCAGGGGACAGGAGCGCAAAGCCCCAGAGGCGGGATGGGCTTGAAGAACAGGATGTGTGTGGATCAACGTTGGGGGTGGGGATGGGGGTGGGGGTAGTGACAGGACATGGGAATAGTCAGAAAGGAAGCCAGGGCCAGAGGAAGAAATGTAGGTTCTATTCGAAGTACAAGGAGGACTTTGTAGAGAAAGCTCAACACTGACTTTTCCAAGCCACCAGCAAAGGAAAGATGGGCCTACAGTGTGTGTTTTATTTAGGCTGAAGAGGACGACGCGGTGCCGAGGTCCCTCTTTTTTTTTATTTTATACCTCTACATTGAGTTATACAAGTATTAGTAAAATGAAATAATATGTACAAAGTGCTCTGAACATTTTAAAGCACCCTCTAAACGTTAAGAATATTGTTATTACGTGTCTTAACATCATTGATGGTGTTCCTTACTCGATGGCAGAAGAATCACACTGAACTTGAAGCCACCTGGCAATTCCGTGAGACCTGCGCTGCTTGCCATGAGCCTCCATTACTGTTTCTCCAGATCAAGCTTAAAGGAGGGTGATTCCCACCATGTAGCCCCACGGACCCTGTGGAGAGAAGCCCCGTTTGGCTCCCTGCTCTCATATGAGGCAATAGGGGGCAAAGGCGGGGCTGTCTTGATGTTGTGATTCCCAGGATGTCTCCACTCCTGGGACCACACTGGCTAAATGGAAATTATGAAAATATCCAGGGCAGGCGGCTAATAAATAAGAAGTGACAGGCGTCACATATTAGGGGATTATTGCACGTACTGACTCTCCTGCAAGACACACGATGAAGGTTGAGGGCACCTAATAATCCCCTGAAATGTGCTGCCTGATGTACGGCTGATACAAAAGAGAATCTGCTCTATGGGAACTGCAGACCAGAAGGGTTCACGTCCTACGGATGACTGTTCCCATGGACATGGGTCCATGGGATGTTTCTAAGAGCTTTTTTTGTGACCTTCATTTTCTAAGTGTAGTCTGGGCCCTGATCTCTGGAGAAGATAAAAGATTCTGTTCCAGGTTTGTTCACTGGTCCCAGGAATCAGGAAGCTGAGATTTTGAGAGTTTGTCAGCTGGTGTGGGTGCAGGGGGGGTGATTACCATTCAGGTTGGCTGTTGTCTGGGCACGGCCCCCTCCTTGGAAGGCCCTGGCAGAGCTGCTGTAATCATGTGCTCAGCGAAGGCAGAAGTCGCTTTGATATCTTTTTGCTAAAGAATTCCAGCAACGCCACCCAAGGCATGCGTGGCACAAATTAATTGAGCAAGAAAAAAAAGCGACTCGCCTACAGTTGGCACTTCTGTTCTTGTTAGGATCAGAAAGAGCAATTGGATGAAGACCACTTCAGGAGAAAGAAAAAAGCATATGTTCCTTATTGTTTTGGGTGAATGTTTTTATGAGAAAAGGGGATGCCGCGTCATTAATAACTCTGGCACGCCGTACCACGTCTGGTCGGCCTGATAGATTAAACATGAACCCTCTCATTATTCCAGCAGCATTGGCTTTCCCTCCAGCCTGATATGTATTCCATGCACAGTCAAGCCTCTGAGTTGACATCTTCTTCTAAAATTGTTTGGCTGTAATAAATATAAAACTTTCAGCACTGATGTAAAGCATTGCTGCTTGGCATCACTTCCTACCCCCTTTTAATTATTCCTGACACTGTGGAGAAACATCTAATATAAATCTGTAATGTGCACTGATGACAAACTACACGGTTGAAGGACCATGTAATTTCTCCACAATTAATTAAAGCGCATGGAGATTTTTTTCTCTCTCTTTCTTTCTTTCTTTTTTTTCTCTCCCCCCAGCAGCCAGATGCCACTGACTGGCTCAAATAACACTGCTGTCAACTGTAAAAAATTAAGATCCAAACCGTAAGAAAGGTACTTAGATAAAGAAACCAGATGCCGGGTTATTTGTGATACCCGCATGCATCTTGATGTAAGCCACCATTGTTCAACATCTGTACTTCCACAGCCTTAATTACGCACTTAACTCAGCAAGTCTGTCAGCAGTTTATTTCCACAAGTATCGTCACTTTTGTTAAGTCTTTTATTAAAAATTGAATGGTGCCAATCAGCAGGCGGGGGGTGGGGGGTGGGGGGTGGGGAGAGATACCCGAGGACTGTGGACAAGGAAGAGACCACTGCCCGTTTACGCCTGGAACACACACTGGTGTTTATGGGGACATGCGTGTGGTCACTGAGGAAAGCATCCGCTGCTACCATTTCGGGCTAACCTACCACCTGGAATTGATCAAAAGCAAATTAATTTTCATTTTCAATTAGGAACACAATTAAATCCAATGTGGTGATGGGGTGGGGGGTGGAAATTGTAATGTTTACCTCCAGCTCTTGTGGTGGGAGGGCTTGGGGGAATACCAGACGAAATGAAATACATGTCTTTGTATCTTTGCATTTAATTCATCCAAGTGTCAAGGTGGTAGGTGGGGCGGTGGCTACTGCTACCCCTTTCCCCCCCTGAGGCAGAAGTCTAGGAACAGGGAAGAAGGAGGGCAGATGGGGTAGAAACTGCAAGATGCCTGTTGGCGGCGCCCTGCCCTGTCGCTCTGCCAGCCCTTTTCCCAGGATTCTGCCATGCGTCGAGGGCGTGGGTGTTTCCGTGAAGACCCTGCTTTAGGAAACAGGAGTTTGGCTTTGCAGCCTGCCCCCCAGGTCCCTGGCGCTCAGTGTCAAAGCAGTACCTAGCAAATGGATCCCTTTTTCAAGTCCGGCCTTCATCAGACATATTGAGTGATTGTGTGAAAACAATCTGGCTGGTGAATGTCTCATGTCATAGGATCCCAGCTCTCTTCACTTGACTTTTCTCTACATTCAACTGCTGCCTTTTGTTGGAGTAGCTGAGTGGGGGGGTCTGTGGGCAGACAGGATTCCTCCCCGCTGCCTGGGGAACAGTCGGCCCAGTGTGCTCATCACCAAGGGTGGACATGTGGGCAGCTTTGACCCCGATTTCAAGGAAAGTCAATTATTTGTCAATTATGAGACCTAGAGATCCAGATAGGAGACTCGGATGTTAAACGTTGCCTGGTTTGGGGATGGGTGACAGTGTTTTGGTGAGTATGAAGCAAGTGTCTCCTGGCCATCTCTACCTGTCTCTGTTCCCAGAGCAGCCGCAGCACCTGGCTCGCCATAATCTTCTCACTATCCATCTCAGGGATCAGCCTCTTTGAAAAAGCAGCGTGGGTGATAAATATTTTGTCATATGAATAACAATGCAGATAGCTTCAGATAATAGCTTACATCTTTCTAAAATCCTCTGGGTGATGGATTAAGAGGAAGAGAAGGTTCTGGGTCATGGAAACAGCTGCTTTGGGTGAAAGATTATTCAAAGCAGTGTGGTGGCCCTGAATCCCCAGGACTCCAGTCCATATTTTACTTCATGCCACCCCCACCTTCCTTGTCCCAACTCAAGGGGTTTGCAAGGGGTTTACGTTTCCTCCCAGCATGGTATTTGTGCTTTAAAAGAAGATTTTATTACTTCTGCTACAGTGGAATTTCTCTTTTTACTAGACAGTTGGCATGACCGCAGCCTGAAACCGCGATGGGATGGAGTTGTTAACACGCTGGGATCGGTTTTTCCCCCCTTTAAAGCTCTTCTTTTCTTTATTTTTTTAAAGAAAAAAAAAAAAAGCTCCAACAAATCAACAGAACTATTAACTTTCTGATTTATTTGCTACAGAGAGCAAAAGAAGTCAATGTGAAGTGACAGAAACACTAGAACAGACAGTAGGAAAACACTCAACGTGAAAGTTTTCAACTGAAACCACACCACAAGCAGTGGGTTATAGGAGATAGGCATCTTCAATTTCCTGATTGCATAATGGAAATGGGATTTCTTTTTCCTGTTTTAAAAAAAAAAAAAAAGCGTTATCCATAACATTGACATAAAGTTTTTTTGTGCTTTGGGTTCCACAAAAAAAAAAAAAGAAAAGAAAAAAATCTTCTCTCAGGAACAGGCATCTGTCTTCTCAGTTGCTAACAGTTTCTGCCATTTCTTCTCGTTGGAGGGAAAGGTAAATATTCCCGATGTGACGAAGGCCGGAAGTCATGTTCAGGAGCCTGGGAGACTAACTGCCCTCCTGACAGATGGCGTGGCATTTAGTAAATAGATGCCCCCCTGGCGTAAAGAGAAATAGCCCTGAGAAAAATTAATCTGCTGTGGATTGGCAACCTGATAGCTGCATGGCCATCACACGTTATGGCTTTGCAAGTATCGTGGGGTGAGAAGTTTCTAAGCATGTAAGACTGTGGCTTGAGGCAGTTCAGGACAATTTGGGTGGTTGTCCTGGCTGGGCTTGGGCCAGGCTTCTCAGTTGACCCTCCCTTCCCACGGGTGGACATGGGTGATGTGTGGTCTTTAAACGTATGTGTCTCCCCATTGCAGTTGTTGACCAGGCTCCATATTCTCCTCACTCCTGGTTTCTGATGACCCGTTATTGAGTAGGAAAATTCTTGGCTTTGGCCTAGACTTACATCAGTTCTGTACTTAAAAATGCCCGTGATCTCAAAAGCAGTCCTCATGTTTAAGTCACTCTGTATTTCAGTACTTCACTTGATGTAATACAGTGTTTTAAAATTATATTTGAAAGGCAGCCTTTTGTTTCGGGTGCTCTTGGCTGGCAAACAAAGGAAGTCTCTTTTAAGAGGTGTTTTACATTTTATGGCTACTGGGAGAGAACATAGTTCTTTAATAGGAATATGTGTAAGAGAGTTCCACGCTCGCGGTCTTCAGAGATTAGAAGTCCTGGCGTCGGGTGGTTTGATGACATCTTTGAAGGGCGAAGGAACGGATGGCAACCTCAGAGATTTGGATGGCAAAGCAAAATGCTCCCTAAGCTTGTGGGCAGCAGGAGCTTTCCTGAGATCCTACTCCCACCCATCGCAGCACTCTGCCTTGACTGCGGCTGAGGGCCATGCACGACGGATCGTTCTTGTCTTAGCTCCATGGTTATGGGCATATAATATGTTCCTCATTGAGCCGGGCGATTGACGGAGACGCCAGCGCATGTAAGACTGGAGTCTACTGGAAAGGAGTCTTGCATACTTGCCAGAAATTGATGCTATTCCGTGTCCGCCACTGTCACACATCTCGAGTTTTCTCTTAATCCTGACTCTTAAAACAATAATATCAAACAACTTCAGGGGCGAGAAAGTTAAATATTTCCATATGAAGAGCTGATTAAATTTGGATGGTTTTCTTTTCAGTAAAAAATTGATATGTGATTAAACACAGTGCAGCTGGATCGCTGATTTGGGCTGATAGTCCTGGGTCCTCTGATCTCGCTACCCAGCTCTAAGAAGCAGTGCCCAGTGGTGACCCGCTGCCGTGCTGCGGCCCAGTTCCTGAAATGCCCATTCCCGGGGCCCCTGGGCTGCAGCACGCAGATGCTAAACACAAAGTCAGCGCTCACCTGGCTCAGGTCTTTCCTCTTACATCACACGGTTCTCCCCTCTCCCTCCTTTATCAAAGGCAGACTGAGTCCACGTGGAACATTATGGTTGCTAGTGGGCATGCTCCATCACTTAGGATTCTTTTAGTTAAAAATGAAGAAAAAAGCCCAGCTGGGATGTGGGAGGAGGTAGTGGGGAAGATGATCGATTGGCTTATGTCTCTGAAAAGGTCCAGTGCCTGGCTTTAGTGCAGTTTGATCTTGGGTTCAAGTGAGGTGGCCGTGACTCTTGTCTTCTCTTGGCTTATATGCTGCCCCGACTTCTCAGCGTTGGTCCTGCTTTTGCTCAGACTCCCGTCTCTTGGCCACAAGATGGCTGCCGCCAGCTCTCAGTGGGGCTCTGTCCTTGTGGGCTCACGTCCCGTTGTGCTGGCGTTTCCAGTTCAGGCGCTCTTTCCCCTTGACTGCAGCCAGGGGAGTGGGCAGATGCCAGGGCTGGAGCTCCCTGCACTGGAAACCCTGGGGCCAGGAGCCGGAGAAGGAGGTTTCCCGGAGAGAAAGTGGGACAAGGTTACAGACTGACTTGGTGACAAAACCAAGAATGTCCCTCACCTATGCCAGAGGCTGTTCCACCAGCACACTAAGACAGAGAGGTAGACCTCTTTGATCAGGAAATGGGAGTGTTTTTGGGGAACCACATTCGTCTCTCCTGTTTTGATTCTCTTTAAAATGTGAATAAAGAGAGGAAAGGGTTTTTCGATTGTTTGTGTGAATGTACAGGCTTGACTTTTGATTTTCCCATTGGTCAGAGCCAGTGGGCCTCTGCTGCTGTCATCGGTGGCCAAAGGTAAAAGCAGTATATTTTTTGTTCAGCAAACTTGAGGGAGGTGAAACCATCCTGCTGCTTCCATGCTTACAAACTGTGTCCATCTTTCTTCTCTGTAGAGAGGAAGTTGCCAAAAGGTCACTCATTCGTGGGGCCCCCCCTTAATTCTGAGATAAGACAGCGACGGTTTTCAGCCTTTTTTCCTGATCCTTCTTATCTCAATCCATCCTCCATGTCTGTCTCCCAGAAGTGCAATAATCTCTGTCTTGGTTACTGTGACGTTTTCCCCTTCTCCTCCATGTTTTGCAAAGACTGTCTCCTGCTCAGTCTCAGCTCAAAGTTAACGTGCTTCTGTGCCCGAGCTTCCAGAAGTCGAACTGCCCTGACTCCTCCCAAATGAAGACAGGCACTCAAGAAATTGGGCTCCTCCTGTATATATTCCTCCGATGGTAAAGGTCTCCCTCACTTGCGGGCTTCACTTTTGTGATAGAGGCAAAAGACCATTTGGACTCTCAACGTTGGTCAGGCTCCAGGGAAGTCTGTGTGTGACTGACCTATTCTACATCTCTATCTGTCAAGCCGAGTGCTCACTGTGAGCTCCCCTCACAGCCCCACCAATTACCAGACTACAAACAAAGCACTTACCCATGGAGGATTTCTTTCTAATTACAATTTTACATATACCCGAATAAACAAGGGCACCTTTGAAATGTAAATGTGTCATTTTCATAGGCAACTTAAGTCAGCTCCTCCTACCTGGAGACCAGTTTCTCCTTCAGCCCAAAGCCCCTTGTCACTAGTAGTGTCTCTTTAGTCTTGTGTAGCCTGAATTCCCTGGACACTTAGATCCTGGTGGGGGTGGTTGTTTTGTTTTGTTTCTTCCTTGCACACTTTCTGCAGTTTAGTTATTTGTTGTAATTATCAAGTTCATTTTTCTCTAATAGATGTGATTAAGTATATTTAGCACTGTGTAATGAGTTTTCTGCCTGGTTGCATCTTAGCTAATAAGGAATTCCTTAGCGGCACCTCTGACAGCTGCTGGGAATCCCAGGTCCGTGTTGCCACAGGAGACCCTCTTCCATGAACTGCTAGCATTAGAGAAATTAACTCCATTACACTCACCATAAAATTGAGGCTGAAATTTGATTACTAACAGATCCTCAGTTCAGCTAGGAACGGTAGAAACGGGGTGGTGCCGAGTGGGGAGGAAGGTGAATGTGTGTGAAATGTCCGTAGCCTCACTCTCGTCAGCGCGTGTGTTCCCATATCTCCCACCATACCGCAAGCTTATCTAGTGAGCAGGAACAGAGAACAGTGCCAAGCTGATGGGTTTCTACCTGTGAGATCTGGTAGGGAGGAAGTCGCCGTTACTGCCATGATGGTCCTTAGTCCCTTGGTGTTTATTCTTAGTGCCTCTGTCTCCACTGAGCGAAGAAACCTCTGGGCGTGGTTTTGGCCACCAAAACTACTTGCCGTTGTTGCAGGTGGTCCAGATTTGTTAGGCTAAAGTGCTGAGGACAATTAGTAATTGGTGACTGGCTGCTATGATGTGTAGTTGCTTAGCAACAGTCTCTGAATTAAGTCTCTGGAACGGGGCATACAGGAAAAGACAAGAAGATGAAATAGGTACCATTTCAATGTGTAGGTGAGTCGGTAATGAAAAAAGATATTTGTAATCATAGAAACAGCTGAGTGGAAGATGGGGGCAAAAGGAAAGAGAAGACAGCGCGTAGTTCCTCTCTTGCTAACTGAAATAAGAGTAAGTGGCAGTTGAACCAAACCCATTGATATAAGAGCTCCTTCTGTTTCTTTGACACTTTCCTGTGATTCCAATGCAAACAGAATTCAGGGAGCATTATTTACCCAGCATGCATCACGAACACTCACAGAAGGAAGAGATGGAGCAGCGAGTGGTGCTTGATTCTGGAAATCTTTAGAAGAAACTATATTTAGCTTTAGTCAGTTCATACATGTGAACGAGGATTAACTGGGGACAGGCCCCAGTTTTGATTCAGCCCTGCTTGGGGTGCCCGGTGGCATAGGCGTTCTCCTCGTCTGACACTCAGTCTTGCTCCTTTTGGAGTAAGGAGGCATCCTGAAGAAGCCGAGCACAGCAGCACGCTCCTTTCATTAGACTCAGCTGAGTTTAGAGACTCTCAGCAGACTAAGATATCACCCTGAACTCCATGATTCAGTGAGCTGGTTTAGCCTCTAGAAGGCCAGAGGAGCAAAAGAAAGTGGAAACGCAGTAAAAGACCTTGATCCAGATACTGAGTCTTGTTAAGGGGCTGCCTTATCTATGCAACGAGGTCTGTCTGGAGGCCTGCAAAGGTCCGGGGACTCATTACTGTTAGTGAGGGCTGTTTTGCAAATTAGTGTTGAAACACCGAGATAAAGAAAGGATATATAGGAATTAAAAACAGATAACGTAAACACTAACAAAGAGCCTTAATCCCCTTGGCTGAGTGTTTTGCATGTTTACCTCTGATCAGAATTCTTAATAATATTGAGTGTGTTGCAATTCAATAAAGATTCCCTAGGAAGAAAGAAGTCGATTCTTGGATTACAAAACAAAACAAGGAAAACAGAAACAGAAAAACTTACTTGTGATTTTCTGTTACTTTAAAAATAAAAAATTTAAGAAAAATAATAAGAAAATATATAACAGCAAATAAGTTTAAATACACAGGAAGGTTTTTTTGGTTGAGTTTGGTTCAGATCACTATGGGCACAACTCAATTCCCCGTTATCTTGTGATTAGAAGGGTATCTTGAGGGCTCAGAAAGCAGATTTTTTTTTATCTCCTCCTATGACTTGTTTTCTCTCTGAAGAATAAAGGTGGCAATCAAGAAAGTCTTTGCCCTCCTGGCCTGAAGTTCCTCACGGGTGACGGCGGGGGCGATAACCATCAATGCTTCTTGCCTAGTACCTGCAAAAGGCTCGCCCTCCCAGTAGAGCATAGCATTTTCAGGGCAGTGTATCATTACATGGGAAGATGCCACAAATGATGGCTAGTACATAGCAACGGCATGTATAATAACGCGGTCTGCCTGATGGCCCACAGTCCCCATTTCAAGGTGTGAAGCTAAGGGTGCCCTGTGCTGCTACATTCCCACCCCTGAGTTAACGCTCATACTGTTTAGCTCCCAGCTTCCCTACTATTGTAAGTGCTGCGAGGGCACGTGCGTGCTGTGCCATGCCCCTTGCTTTCTCCGGGACCATTGTGTCTCTAGCACCTGTACAGGATCTTTTACGTAGGGGGAACCCAGTAAATGCTGGTTGAATGTATGGTTACCTTCACACCTGGCAGTGGTAGCCAGCCTCTGAGCTGGTTCCCAGTGACCCCCACCTGTATTCACAGCCTTATGGAATTCTTTTCCCTTAGAACGTGGAGTAGAGTTGGCGATGTGCTTCTGACAGGTAGAATAAGGGGGGAAACTAAGTCATAAGAGGTATTGGGGCCACTGCAGCCTCTTTCTCTCTGGACCACTCTCCCTTGGGGACGCCAGCTGTCATGCTGGGAAGGCGCCCTTGTGCTGTGGAACTGAGGCCTCCAGCCCACAGCCATGTCAGTGAATTTAGAAATGGATCTTCTAGTCCAAACCAAGGCTCCGATGACCGCCACACACGCTTGTACGCTGATGACATCCTTGTGAGAGACCCTGACTGCGCCACCCAGCTCCTAAATTCCTGACCCCCAGAAACTCATGCCATAATAATGTTTATGTTAAGCCCCCATCCAGGCAGTAATTTGGTACACCAAATAGATAGTGAATGCATTGGCTGCTTAGCACAGGTGTTGCTTTGTTCACTTATTCTGTAAGTATTGACTGAATGCCAACTCTGCCAGAGGCGTGCCAGGTGCTGGGGACACCAGATAAGTATGGCAAGGTCCCTGCCTTCAAGGACCTTCCGGTCTAGGTCAGGGAGACGGATATGTAGAGAGAAGAGAGCTGGAATGCGGGGAGCCATGACACCCACAGAGGGGCCCCTTCTGTAGCCTCGTCTCACCCCGATACACATACCCAAATACATCACAGAAAATACTTTCTCCTAACTGTTCCTTAGCTCAGCAGTGGACAGTTCCAGCAAACTTTATCCAGCACCGCCCCATAGAGCATGGCTTCATTACGAATCTGGTCAGCCCCCACAGAGGAGAGAAGAGTCTGGAAGTTCTCGGTGCTGGCGAAGCCCCCACCCCACCTCCCAGCCCCTACCATGCTGAATTTGACTGCATCTGAATGGCTCTTCCTAGACTGTCAGTTTTCTTTATCCCTCCCCAGTCTCTCTCTTACACCCCATTATCCAGGAGTATTTGGATTAGAAACACGTAGTTTGATTATTTAGGGGGAAAAAAAAACAAAAACCATGAGATTATTGCAATGCTTTGAATATGTGCTGGATGTATGAGGTAAGTTTCACATTGGCCTGAGGCTGCACACGGCAGGGGGATGAGCCTGAGGCCTACTAATAGAGCACTTCTAGGGCATGCTGAGAGGATAGAGACATCAGCCAATAAAGCCCTCCTATATTGATGGTCAGTAATAAACCACATCGCCAGGGGGCCCTGCTGTAACGGCCCTTATAATGGCTGATTCCGTAGTCGACCCATTTCCAGGACCTCATCCTCTGGGCTAAACAAGGCTTGCCTTGTACCTGGATGGCGCTGGGCGGCAGATCGTGGGCTGATCGTGATAGAGGTTGGAGAGGGGACATCCACTTTGCAGCAGAGGAGCAGCGCTGCTGGGCCTGGGCCCTTTGCACCCTGGCAGGTGCTGCTCGGAACAGGACGAGGCACGGAAGAACCCCAGCAATATTGTCTAGAGGCTCCCAGGTTTAGAAATGATGCCAAGGAGAAAGAAAGCCAACACGTCGTTTTCCTGGTGCCACAGGAAAGCAGTAAAATGTTGCTACCATCCTTTTATGGGTCCAACCGACATAAATGGGCAAAACTAGAGACGGTCTAGGAGAGACACCAAAGATTTTTGGGCTTTGCCCCACCTGTGCATGAACAGGAGCGTGATGGAACGATTTGGTGGTGTTTAGGGCCTTTATTTGCTTCCCCCTGCCCCTTTAAAAACACTCTTCCTTTGTATGCTGCCGCTGTGTCTATTTTTGTTGTGGCGGTTGTTGTTTTAAATAGGAGAACTTGTGAAATGAGACTGCATAAGAGATGGACTTGTTTTATATATGGGATATTGCCTGTCCTTCAGATCTATGTGTCTCGCTTATGGAATGAACCAAAGGAGGAGAGATAAACTAATATTTTGTATAAGCTCAGCCAGACAATACAGATGATAAAGATGTTTCATCTTCTTATGCATGCAGAAAATATGAAAAATCGTAGTTTACACATATTTGCTCAATTCAAGTGTAAAATTGGGCCCCTCGATTGCCCTGGGCCACAGTGGCTGTGTTAAGGAAGCTCGATTTACCTTGCAGCCGAGTGAAAAATGATCAGAATATTAGACTCATCTAGCCCACATTAAGGAACCATTGCATTTCCCGACAATTTTATGCTATCTCAATATGAAAACAGAGCAATTTCAACTCATATCAGGTTATGATCTGCAATTACAGTTGCATAATTCACCTAGTCGTCTCTTTGCAGGGCCTTTATTTTCCCTCTTGGTGACATTCCTGAGAAAGTGCCTGATAAAAATGTCATATATCATCCCAGCTTTAGAACTCGTGAGGGGGCAATCTGCTCTGCTTTGCTGAGCCCATATTCATCACTGGAGTTTTGACTCGGAGGGGTCATGGCACTCATAATTTCCAGTTTGATATTGTCCTCACCATCTCTGACAAGGGCCGTAAAAGCCTGGTTGTAGGCAGTGGTTAAGGGCCGCTCCAGAGGGGCTCATCACCACCAATAACAGGGCATTTCTGTGGCTCGCGCTGGAGTTGGCCGTTTCCAAGATAATTAGATTTGATGTCAACATTTCTTTATCACCTGCATCCTTTTGTGCATCTGTGTGTCAAGTTGTTATTTCCGGATTTATTAGCACCCTCAGAGCTACTCTCTATCTGTCAGCCTGTGTGCTGTTTGTGTTGACAGTTGTAAAGTTAATTACTGGTACTAATGAGCATCGGGCTTTTGGTGGACATGGCGTTTTGGACATTTAAAACTATAATTAGTTTTTGTTTTGTTTTTTTCTTGTGTCGTGCTTCAGTACAGAAAACAGTGGTTTTTTTTTTAAAAAAATCTTTCTTCCATCTCATTTTGACATTCTGTGTGCAGTCAACTTATCTTTTATTTAAAGGCTCCCAAAATTCACTTCTGTTTATTTTAAAAAATAGACTGTCTTTCCATTGTAACGCCGCAAAGAATTTCTTTTGTTCCTTCCTTCTCTTCCAGCTTGATGATGTGATCTTTGCATGGGCCTTGAGAATTAGAGATAGCGATGGTAGAATGATCAAAAAATGTGCTGGGTAATGTGTTGACCTGCACCCAATCAGCAGGCTGAAAATTTTCCACTTACAACAAATCTTACCCTGGGTTCAGCTGAAAGAGTCTGTGAGTGAAAAAGACTGGATACAATATAAATCGTTATAAACGACGGACCCCTGGGTGACTGGTCCCTAACCAATAGTAAGTAAGTTTATGTAGTGTTAATTCTCTGCCAAGAATCACCTTAGCTCTTTTTCTGGAGCCTGTCCTTGAACAAGCTGATACTTACTATCATCTGTACTTTATGGGCGTAGGAAGGTTAAGTAACTTCCGGTCCACCAACTGGGAGGCTGTGCTAGGATTTGAACCCAGTCAGTGCCTGGGCTCGTAACTGCTACTCCACAGACACAACGTGTGCTTTCAAGAAAAATTAGCAGACTCCCGGGGCATGTATTCTGAACAACAAAACGCAATCACTTACAAAATCCGTTGGGCTCATTTGTATTTCACTCCCCGTCATACAGGGATGCTGGTTTCAGTGTAATGGCAATTATCTGTGGCATGTACTTTATGAAGGTATTTTGTTTGCTCTGTTGGGGCAGCCGAGCCCCACTCCCTTGCTGCTATTCATATTTACTTTCTATTCATCATTATCTGCCATTTTGCTAAATAACTATCCTTCCTGGACATAAATCATCTATAAAAACACTCTGGCTCAGAGAAAATTTCGCCCTGGCACTGCAATGATGAGATAACCATTTTCATCTCTTGTTGAAGCATTGAGATTCATTGGCTTTCGATGGGCAACAGACCAGGCATCACTCTCGGTGCTAAACAGACTCCCACTTGCATTTATTCTTATTGCATTTAGCGATTCGCAGTGGAGCTCTCAGAATCCCTGGAGGGTCCATTCCCAGCCTGGGTGGGGTATTATTACTTTATATTAGATAAGGGAAGGACACACAAAGAAACATGTGGGGACTCGGGTGATTTTTTATTTCCGTTTAGCAGTGATGACAGAATGTCATAGCGAAATGACTTCAAAAGTCATTTTTCCCCACTGCCGTGGTTCTGCAGCCTGGTCCCTTGAGGGCTCTTCCATTGTACAGTGTTATTAATTCTGCTAACTTTCAGGCTTCATTGCTGACAACAGGCCTCTTGGCTTTCGCAGCCTATTACATTAAATTTCCCATCAAACCATGTCAGCCTCTGAGGTCACAGATTTCGAGAGAAGCTTTAGATATTTTGCCATCTGACTTCACGGGCAGGTGTTTTCTAAATTGCTTTTAGGTTTGTTTTTCCAGTGTCAGAAATCAGATTGAACCTATTTAAAAAAAAAAAAAAAAAACTCAAGACAGTGAGTGCTCATCAGGGTAAGAACAAAGCGACGTTTGAGGCACGCCTGACCGAGCGCCTATGTGTGTGCGCGTGTGTGCGCGTGTGTGTGCCTGTGTGCCCTGCACGCGTGCACTTGTGTTTCAGTTGACCTTTCAAAGGGAAAGCAAAGCCTTCCAACTGGACTTCATCCCTGACCCCACCTGGTGAGTAGTGTCTTGTCGACAATTTTTCTAACACTTATTGAAGCTCCAAAATACAGTGTAGCTGCCCCAGTGAACAGAGCTGTGCCCCACTGACCTGGATTTTGGAGGGATCTGTGGAACTGCTGAGTGGCATTAGAAGGTCACTCTGGGCAGGCCAGTGAAAAGATCATGGACCTGGTTTAGGACAAGTGTGTCTTAGTGTGGGCTCCTCAAGCAAGTTGCTGGTGGCAATAAAAATTCAGTGTCTTCCTTGATGCGCTGATTTTGGCATGTTATTGTGGGATTAAAATAAAGGAAAAGCAGAAACCTTCCTTCCACGGCACATGGCCACAGGCACCACGTTACTGTCAAAATTACATTGTGAAGGAAGCCTGTGGAGGGAAATGGAACTGGGGCTCCACGTAAAAATGGGAAAGAAATGAGATGTTATTTTTGAAGCAGTCGACTCCCGAAAATGGTTACAAATCTTTTGGCAAACCCAAGGTACCCTGGAAATTCTTTTCATTCTTAGTTCCAGTTAATATTTCTGCTCTAGAAATGACAACTTTCAAATCTCGGCTTGCCCTGGACAGAAAACAGCCCTTAACCAGGTGTATATGTGTGCTGGGGTGTATATGTGTGCTGGGGAAGTGACAGGTGCTCGGAATTGAAAGGAAGGGAGGAGTCACTGGCTTCAGTGATAGGTGTTAAACACTTGGGTGCCTCACCTATAAGCAGATGACAAGGTTTTGGGCACCTTGCGGGAAGCACTGCATTAACGCCAGCCCTGCGCCCTTTCTTCTCTGTAATTTTTAGAAGCCACGCAAGCCCCCTCTGCCCCGAACCCATCATTAGCCAGCTCTCCCCACAGGAGGAAGTGCTGAAGCAGGCCAGGGCTGGAGAAGGATGAGTGAGGCCAGGTAGTGTCACTGCGTTTCCCCTGCTAGCAGCCATAAGGAGAGAGAATCATTTGTGGCACTCTGGGGACAGTTTTGTCACCCTGACAGTAATGCTGTTATGCGCTGGCTTGACACACAGGATGAATCCATAAAGACAGATAAGTAACTGTGAAAGTGGCTGGGGATCAGGCTGAGTGCCACCACGTACCTGCAGTGACAAATAGATAGTCATGAAGGATTGGAAACCCTGCCCAACACGGAGATCTGTCAGCGAAGAGATGGACTGCAACCCCGGTGACACAGGCAGCTGGGGAAGGCGCGCCAGGCTGACTTCAGAGCCCGGTTTGGGAGGGTTAGGCTTTTCTGAGAGGGTAGGGGTGTCGGTGTGGGGCGCCCGGCGGGGGTGAGGAGGAAGGAGGGAGGATGTCAACACTGGATTTTATTCTTTGTGAACTGCAACTGTGGTGTTGTGCCCTTTTATTGGGAAGTTCAGGCGCGTTTGGTTAAGAAGACTGTGTTTCCTTTCCACTTTTCCTGGTTTTTTTTTTTTCCATACCAATAGGGGTCCCCATCTGCAAATCAAATGACTCCAAGTTTTGATAGTTAGCAAAATATTACTGTGAAGCTGCTGCTGTCGGCCTCTCCAGGCAGAGGGCGGGCGCAAGCAGGGGCCTCGTATTTATCTTCTGTGCTGGAAAGGTTTGTTATTCCTGGTTGAGAAATCTGCTTCTCTCCAATGGAAGAAATTCCGGGGGAATCTTGTGAGGAAACAGGCTGTGGGCTGGGGCTGCTGGCTCCCTCTTGGGCTGAGCCCCCAGCAGCCGCGCTGTGTTCCCCAGTCTTTGCCATGCCGACAGTAGCATCTTCATTTTAATTATTCTTGAGGTCGCGGATGCCTGGCTGCGCATCCTGTAATCTTGCTGGAAAGTCATGAAACAGGTTTGAGGTGAAAACTAAGCATAAATGATAAGAGTAAAACCTCCTTAGGTCTGGATTGGGGCAGAAGCCTAGAGGTTTTATACAGCCATGCAGAGCTCTTTTTCCTCCTTGTAGAAGAAATATTTTTACCCCAGGGGCAAGCGTGACTGTGCTGAGGATCCGAAAGTTTCAGACAGGGTGGGTCCATGCCTGATGCACAGGTTAGCAGGCGGTGGGGGTGGAAGGGAACCAATATCCAAGCACCTGTTTTCTGTAGCAGTGGTCACAATGGTTAGTGTTAATTAATAAGATGGCTGCGTGCAGGCTACAGACTCATCTATCAAGCCCTTGCTCTGATTATTTGTAATGAAATAATTGTATTTTAATCCAAGGAATTATGGTCATAAACTCTTTTTTTTTTTTCCAGATGAGTCCTCTTGCCTATAACTTTGCTTTTGTTTTTGCCCTCTACCTTTATCGTAAGTGGAAATGGACTCGCTCCATCTCCACTAGACTTACTCAGCTCAGCTCCTTGTGTTTCTGGAACTCTGTTTCGTCCAAAACGGTCACATGTATCTCAAACTACTACTACTAGTGCCGCTGCTGCTATTGCTGCTACTGTGACTACTTGTATTCAAGTGCTCTGTATTTAAACATTTATTCCCCTGTCGAGGCAAGTCTTTGCAGCCAGAGATTTCTTGGGAAAACCCTGGGGGCTATTTGTTGTTTTTTGAGACTCTTTATTTTAGTTTATCATTTTTGGAGGCTAAGGATGTTGGAAAGCAATTCAGCTGTAATGAAAACATTTTTTTTTTTGACCCTAGGTTCTCAGTGTGACATGTTTTGACCCTATCACTCTAACCATGATTTAAATTCTGAATTTCCAGAAGCCTTATTAAAGATGTCAATTTGTGCACCAGCATGGCAAATGTTCCTGTGAACTTTGACTCCTAAAGGAAACTCTATTTTAAAAGAATAAAAGATTTTCCTGATAAATATGTTCCTCATTTTGGACTAATACTTTCGGTCTGAATGCTGGAATGGGGAAGGGCTGGCCCGTGGCCTGACCCCACTTGCTCCCTCGTTCTGTGACCCAGCTCTCTTTTACAACCCACAGCATTAGATTTTTATTTTGCCACGATCACTTTTGTAATGGGATATAAATCTCCCAGCGCACACCTGATTAAATAGGCCTGCACGTGAATAAAAAGGAGGGCGAGCCACTCGCCATCAGGGGCTACAGGTAAGCCTGGCAGAGGAGCAGAGCCAGCGGGCTGGGGGCGCTGGAGGGCTCCTTTTAGTCACTTGGGAGGCCAGGTCGCGCCTCTTCTCAGGGCCCTCCTCTGCCTGCAGCTCACCCCACTGTGGTTTGCGCAGGTTCTCCTGGGCGGTGTCCAGCTCCTACCCACCTGTTCTCACTGGACGGCGCCCGTGATGCCCGCTGCCTGCCGAGCACGGAGGCCAGCGGTAGCTGGTTCGTGCTTATACTTGTTGTCACAGCTACCCTTCTGCTGCTTATTTGCTGCTTTTCTGTGTGTGTGCCAGCTGCATGGTCAGGACACCAAATGCCAGAATTGGTCAATAAAAACGTGTCAAGTGATGCTCATTTCCTCCGTTTTAGCTCCAAACCCAGCTTCTCAGTGAGAGTGGTTTGGGAGTGACATTTCTCCTGGAGAATTTAACTACCTGGTCACTGGCTGTCCCTGTGTTCACCAGGTCAAACTAGTCACAGAGAAAACAAAGCCGCCTTATTACTTTCCCAGGCATGGAAACATTATTTTGGTAATAAGCTACAATTTTTAAAAATGGATGTGCCCAGCCCACTTTGCCTCGTGCCCCTCAACAAGTCGCATTGATTACCTCGGCCGCTTTGAAGTCCTTTTCACCATCCCCCCGGTCTGGGTGACTGTTGGGGGCCTGAATGTACTTGGAACCCGTGGGCCACCAGCGCCCTTGGAAACCATTGAGAGGGGACCTGGTTCGCTGCCTTGTGCAGGTCTGCCCCTCAGAGCTGGCTGACCGCTTTGCACGTTCTTTCTCTTGCTCCTCTAACATGCTGAGGTGACTGAAGCAGCTGTCATTGTCCTTGCTTTACAGTGGGGAAACTCGGGGATGGGGGCGTCCCACTGCTAAGTGGCTGGGCTGGAATTCACCATGGCATTTTTGCAGTGCCAGGAGACTTGTGTGGCCATTGTCTCCCTGAGTCCTTACAGCAGACGATGCAGCAGGTAGGACTAATGATGGTGTCCCACCTTGTACATGGAGAAGCTGAAGCTTAGGGAGGCTGACTGGCTCTTTTGGGGACACAGCAGATGACAAGTGACACAGCTGGGAAACGTATCCCAGACCTTCCAATTCTTAGACCAACACCCTTCCATCACACCAGGATTAACTGCACAATCAAGCAAATCTCAAGAACAAAGCTACTCTTAAGTCTCTATATAGCTTCACTCTTAATATGATTCCAGATTCCCATGTCAGTCAAGCTGCACTTCCCTGGGGAGATATCATAAGGGGAAGATTTCTGCTCAGACCAGACCAGGGAGGGCTCGGCAGAGTGCCTCACACCCAGACCATGTGCACCAACCAGTGGGCATTGGAGATGCTGGCGGCCGGACCCACATTTGGCACTGCTTGCCTATTGCTGACTTGTGCCCTGAGAATTTGCAAAATCCGGGGGCCTTAACACAAAGATGGGGAGTGGATGTATGGAAGGGAAATGTCAGGTGTTGCTAGGGGCCAGCAGGAAAGGTGCCCCGGGCAGTGAGGACAGAGAGCAAATGCGACCATCCCTCAGAACAGACATTGACAGCAGGAGACTGCACAGAGAAACTTCCCACCCCCGAAGCCCGTGCCTGGATCACAGGGGAAGCTGCTGCAAGCCAGAGCACGCTGCATTGCAAAGGTCAGGCTTTAATTACATGCACAGTTAAATGGAAATACTGTAGAGAGGTCACGCTCATATTTCTTTGGCCTTCATTAGTGTTATTGCTCTGTCACTTTCTCTCTCCTTGGGTTTGTAAATGAAAGTTCCTTTAGTACATTTAAAAGGATTATTTATTTTTAATTGTTTTACCTCTGGAGAGAGAGGTTACTGGTTTTTTGGTGGGTTTTTTTTTTTTTTGAGTAGTTTAAAAAAAAAAAACTTTGCCTATGCATTTCTTGCTAATTTATTTCAAACCCCGTGCTTTTTATAGTCCTATCTACTAATGCTTTTGATTAAAACACAAGCAAAAACCAGCCATCACGAACAGGTTGAATGCCACATCTGTGCAGAAGATAGCAGCTCACTTATTTATGTCTCAAAGAAATGGAGCCTAAATGAAGCTAGCTATGGCTGGAGAGTGGGTAAGCGGCCATTATGAATTATCCTTAATTATAGCGATTTCCTAAACTAATAAACCTGCTAAATCTTTATTGCAAAGGTTAGTTTACGCAGCGCATAAAATCGCATGTGCTCCGCAGCCGCCTCCAGCTGTCTGACAGTGTGCTGCGCGTTCACTGTGTGCTCCCATAAATTTTATGTTGGTTATATTAACAGTCAGTCCATATCACTACCCACAGATGCCAGTAGACATAAAAATTGCTCTCCAGTGAGCCTAAATATCCCTAGAAGCTAGTTGTGTCTAATGTTCCATGTAGTATTTGTACGCGAAAGCACCAGATTGGAGGGTTATTTACAGATGAATATTTCAATCCAGTTAGTTCATATAGGCCTACTTAGCCTTCTTTGCCGGTTTATTTGTATGCTAAATAATTTACCAAAGGTTCTTGTTTACTTTTTATAGTAGTTTCTGTGAAATGCAAACAAGAGAGCCAACTTTAGGCCTTCAAAAGGCTAAGCTGCTCTGTGTTTAAATGCAGGTCAGAGCCGCCCACGCAGCCTTTTGCCGAGGGGCTGTCGCTCAGTTTTACACATTCTTCTTTTTTTTTTTTGGCTTTTTTTCTCCCTCCTCCAGATATAACTGGAGCTTGCTGCTTTCATAGGAATTTTTGGCTGGACTGTCTTTATTCTAAATTTATCTTTTCCACTCCCTGCTGTGTGCCACCTCCCGCTCGCGGCTCGCAGGACTGCCCACCCCACGCCAGCAGCCGGAAACGCATCCTGGCCTCTCTGAAGGTCCCCCACAGTCCGCTGGGCTGATGACCACAGGGCAGTTCTCTGCTGTTGAAATGCACTTGTTATCTTACTTTTTCTTTGTCTTTCTTTTCTCCCCCCAGAATTTCTTTTTTCTGGTGAATTTCCAAATCGCAAGATTTGAAAGGACAGCAAATAGGGCCTATCTCTTTTCCTGGAAAGCCCTGAGCCAGCCCGACCTCTGCCACCCTGGGGGATGGAGTCACCAAGTCCTGCTCTGCGTGATGGACCCCTTAGTGACCCTCAGCATAAATGCTCACCTGGGTTGTCGTTCTCTAGCAAGGTGAAGTTACCTGGGCCTATTGTCCCAATATTCTCATGGCTCCGTGTCCGTGTGAAAAATACCTGTCGGCCCCCACAGTTTGCAGATGTTTATGATCCCAAACATTTGCCCCTAAAGAGATTGGAAAATAGCCTCCTTCATTTTCAGCCAGGTGCTGCCAAGATCGTGAGAGAGTTCAATAGCAGTGCTAACTTTTTATTTAATAATATTGATTTTATCATTTTTACTACTTACAACGGGGATTGGTCGGCAGATAGTTATTTGACCTCCCTTTGTGCATGGCTGAGGAGTGCTTCGTTAAAGCTATTGACATGTATCTCTCTTCTCCCACTCCTCTCCTAGCAGCCCATCTCGGCAAATAATATTAAGATGCAGTAACTGTTCCCTGATATTGATTTCAGATTGTGTTCATCACACCCTTCCCGGGGCCAGGCAAAGAGCAGCAGCCCCAGTTCTGTAAACCCTTGACTGCTGCAGGCCAAAGTATAGTTTCCACCCTCCAAGCAAGAATATCAACCATATATGTTTCAAAGAAGAAAAAATTACCCAGGAAAATGAAAGCGTTTTTTGATCTTGATTATTTTTTACGCATACATAATTAAACTGATCCCTTCAGTTGTATATTGGGCTTATTCTGTAATTTTTTTTTTTTTCAAGGAATACTAGAAGATGCTTGGGTCCCTGAGCTGGTAGGAGGAACTCTGATTACATTTTGAACTTCTGCAATTCAGGGTTTGGCACACTCAGCCATGGCCGGGGCCTCTCTGACCTTCGGTTCTCAGCCAGCTGAGGCTATACTCACCACCTGGACCTTAAAAAAAGTTCCATGTTTTGCGTCCATAGTGCCAGCTGAGATGGCAGCATGTTTTAAAAAACCAGGAGTTTAACTTTCAGGGAACAGCCAAGCTAATGCAGTGGTTATAATCACGTCCCTCTGTAGGAAGGGCACAACACGGAGCCTGGGGGCGGTTTGCATAGCACTGAGAAAAAACACCAAACCCTAGGCCAATAATACTGGAAATATAAGTTTTATAGACCAAAAAAAAAGGGCAATAGAGAATCTGCACCACAAATGATTATCTCTGGGTGGTGGAATTGCAGGTTATTTATATTTTCTTCTTTGGGCATTTCTATATTTTCTAAAATTTTTTCTTGTAATTAGAAAACAAATTCCCACTCGTAAGCGTTATTTTGAAAACTAGAAAGGTTGGTATGAGGATGGGAGCTCCAGTGGATTCCTGTCCACTGAAGTAAATGCATTAACCAGGGCTGACGTGGCCCCACCGCCAGTGCTGAGCTCTGCTCGGAGGGAAGCAGGACCCGTGACACTGCTGTCGCCCTGCACCTGCCAGCCTTTATTTCGAATCCGGTGGGGGTTGCACTCGCCTTTGCCACTGGAAGTGCAGAATGGTTAGGAAGAAGGGCTTTAAAATCCCGCAGGCCCGGGGGTGGTTCTCGGTCCCTTCTCTTGCCAGCTATGACTTAACTTTCTCTACAGAGAAGTAACCTCCTCTGGAGAGTGGGTTATTGAGAGGATTAAATGAGATAGTGTGTGTCAGCTCGTAACAGCATGCCTGGCATCTAGTAAGCAATTGATACACGGTACTTGTTACCGGCATCCATGTAGCAATGTCCTCCTCAGACCAGAGCCATAATGAGAGTGAGTATGTTCACAGTCCACGGAATGAGGATTCTTTTTCCTTAAGCCCAGCTGGGACTCAGCTGAGATCTATCCACCGCCTAGTACATATCAGATCTCCAGGACAAACCTGATTTCATACAGGACTCCTTGATTAAAGGCTGCTCGTTGTGAAATGTATATATCTAAATGTCATTTTGTTTTTATATATTTGTGAGGAGTTTTAAATAAATAAATGTTTGTATCAGGAAGGAAAGTTACAGGTCTTTATTTATGGCTCTGAAAATATGATCAGCACACCGGTAATTCTTTAGCATAGAATGCAGCACCTCTTCCCCACCCCCCAAACACACACATACTCCTCCTCTTTAAAGCAAGAATTCTTCCAAAGAAACAGACAACGTAACAGGAACCCTGAGACTGTCATCTCATGTTTGTCACAGGGTCAGCTTTGCTATTCCGGAGCGTTCTCCATTTGTATGGTGAGAAAGCCTTTCCAATACCATGGATGGCGTTGGCTCTTCCCTGCAGGCAGCCATCTTCAGGGCTGAAAGCAGGATATAAAAAGGAGCTAAATTAGAGACTTGACACAGTTGCTGGAACTGGCTTAATGAGAGGCAGCGAACATTTTGCAGGCTACTGAACTTCTGAAATGTGACAATCCAAGCAAATGAAATCATGGTACCTTTCATTGTAGTTTAATTGGTCTCAAGCTTGGCATGAGGGGCTGCTGAAAGCTGTATTCAAGGAGATAGACACGAATTGTACAACAGCGAATTCAGCCCACACAACACATCGTTCAACTGCCCCAGCTCCATGCCACACTCAGAACTGACTCTCTCGTCGAGAGAGACGCAGCACTGCAGTGAATAAAAGCCAAGGTTATGAGGCAGGCCAGATCCTGGCGTAGGGAATGGCATACCTGTCACCCCAGTGATGCACTTGACATAGCTCAGCTTCATGGCAGCCAATACAGGCCAATTTACTTTAAAGAGGCAAAAAGAAGTGAAACAAATTTCGGCCTGCGCTTCTGACTGTTAGGGTGTCAAGATATCAGTGTCAAGGAGTCCTCTGAACAGAAGGGTGAGGATGAGTTGAGCATAAACACTGAGAGGCGCTAAACACGGGCCTCCTGTTGAGTGCAGCTTAAATGGGAATCCCAGTCGAATAACCCAAACAGCAGAAAATTACCAGAGCTGTCAGGAATGGGACCGAAACCCTGTCAGGCAATAGCGAAGGGCATGGAGGCTGCAGAGGGAAAGAGAAATTTCGAGGGGGGAACAATGTTGAGAAGCAGGTCGTTTTAGGATGTGCATGTCTGGGCCTAAGGGTCCCTTGGAAAGTTCCGAAGGGTGTCTTGGCTTCCTTGCGTTGTTCCCATATCATTTGGGTTCTCTGGCTTGAAACCGTTTGTGTAATCTCCGCCTCTTCTGCTCCGACCATCCCGCCTGACCACGTTTACCATGATTATGGCTTTAAAGTTTAGCAAGTAAGGCTAGGAGAGTGGACAAATTGGGTGCCTGCGTGGAACAGGCCATCCTGGACATTGATTTTTGAAGGTTCATTAGATAAATGCTGACATCACAGATTGATGTCTCTTTAAACCAGTACATAGTGCCAGGAACGTCTGGGGAATCAAAAATATTGATGTAACATGTGTGAGCAGGAGGCCCACCGGAGAGTTCTCCTGCCTAAATGGGATCCATCAATTTAGGCTTTCCTTAATTATTCTAATTCTGCGCATCACATGATGGGGGTGGGGGTCAGGGGGAGGAGTTTGTCTGCCGAACTGGGGTTTATGGGGAACGCTGCCAGTACGTTAGGGCCCAGGGAGGGCCAGACAGGGCATGCACATCTATTTTTCACTGTTGTGTTGAGCCGCTGTTTAGTAATTAAAATTTTTGATCATAACCTAATTTTCCCATACAGTGTGGCCATGGAATTGACAAGGGACTGATTAATGGGCCGACCCCAGGGCCGGGAGGCTGCTGGGTTGTTCTCTTGTGGAAGGCATGCCAGCAAAATAAAGTTGATGGTTTTGTTTGTGTTTAACCCTTCACCTTGGCACTATCAATAGATTGAAGACATCATTTGTATCTGCAAGTGTTTCTTTAATTAAGACCTTCTAAAAATCTTTCCTATTGATTCATTCCATTATCCTATTGATTAACTGCAGTGGATCATGCACTTGGTCTTCAGTGGAAGGCAGCAGTCTCGGCCGTCTGTCATGACTGCAGACGCAGACCACAGGCAGCCTGCGCCCAGGGCTGGCAGGAGTGTCGCGCGTTCTAATGAGGCGTCGGCGGTGGCTCCGTGGGGCTCACCGAACACCACTGCGGAAGCCGGTTGTCTCCTGCTGGAGGGGTGGCCAAGCATAAAGCATGCCTTCCAGTTATTTATACTGCAGCCACTTAGCGAGCAGCACAGGGGGACTGGCAGGCAGGAGTGGGGGGAGGGGAAGAAGGATTCTGCTATGCATCTGAAATTGGAAATTTTGAGCTTTGCAGCAAAAACAAACTCAGAAATGTAGGTGCGAGGCAGGGTTCAGAGACGGCTGATCATCTCTGCCCAGACTGTCACTTTGTGCCTGCCCCGTGTATTAATCAGCCTCCTCACCAGGCTGGCCCCAGGGGCCCCGAGGGGCTTCCTATTAAGAGGGGCTCCCCATCTGCCTAGCTTGGAAAGAGGAGCTGGCCGCTTTTGTACCTTCTACCACTGGACATGGACCTAAGTCATCCCCTGGTATTAAAAATGAAGAAACCTATGGCTAAACTTACTTCTTAAACGTTGTGTTTTGAGGTATTCCTTAATATCGATAGTTACTAAGAATGGCTCTGTCTGGACTTTGAGGAGAGAAGGATTTTGTAAGGCTGGAGTTTGGTATTCTGGGGTATGCAGAATCAACTGAGATAATGCATAAATGAGAAAAAGCACCCAGCACATAGTAGGTGCTCAATTAATAAACCAATAATGGTTGACCTGCTAAAAATTCATTTTTCTTCCTCTGACACGTCCTCCTGTCTTCCCCAAGAGTTTTCCGCCTCCCCATCCTTCAAATAGACCAGAGCAGGTGGCCTTCTCAAGGGTCAGGATGCCTTTTTTCCCAAATAGAATCCAGCAGAGAAGGAAAAATGCAGAAGCAGGGATGTTGGACCAGAAGCAGATTAAATTAGAGAACGTGATATCTTTCTGCTCAGATTCTTTAGTAAGCAAACTAATTAATTTTCACTCTCAGAGTGGAAAATGCTGAGACTTTGTTAACATCTTACTTCAGCAAGGTCATAATGATCTTCATCATCAAGGTCAAGCTTGACCTGGGTTTTCAGTAACGGACATGATTCCCAAGTTTATGCCAGTGGCTTCTTTGTAGTCCCTGGGGAAGTAAGTCAGAAGGTCCCTCCCTGTGTTTGGGGGTTGAGAAGGTGGGAGTGGGGAAGCTGGTGGTTGCTGGGAGGAACTCTCCTTTTGAATACGCATATGTAAAATAAGAATGACCCCATTTATAGAATTTTAAAATCAAAATTGAGTACAAATTCAGGACTAATGTGTGTTTCTCCTGCTGACTGTTATTAAGATCCAACCAATCATTTGTGCTGAGCCAAATGCTCAGTTTCCCTGTACCAGATGTCATCTTTTGGGGTGTCCTCCATCCTGCCCAGGGGGTTAGCATTGTATAATGAACAAATGATTTTCTCAGGTCTAGGGCCTGACCATCCCAACTGCCAGTCCCACCCTTGTAAACTTTTTTAAATGCCTTATGTCTACATTTCTGTAAAATTTGTCATTGTATAGATACCCCAGACTCTTCTCCAAAGAAAAAAAAGAAGAAACTTATTTAGATCTAAGTATGCTTTTCATAAGGTAAATTATTTAGAAAATACAGTAGGAAACATTTTTAAGGTTCATTATTTCTGTGTTTACTTTTTCAGTGAGCATGTTTTAAATGAACATGCAACCTGTGCTAATACAAATCATGTTTTGAAAACTCACAGAAGTATAAAACAGAAAAGTCTCCTATAATTCCACAACCTTGAGATAATCACTATGACTATTTTAGTGTATTGTCTTCTTATCTTTTTTCAATGTACACATGCGTACATATACACTTTTTAAAGCAAAATTAGGACCATAACATTTACAACTTGCCTTTTTTCACTTACTGTATCACAAGTGATTTTTCATCTTTACATATTCCCTAGGAAGATGGTTGTTAACAGAAACTAGGATTCCCTTTTGTAGATATGTCATGTTTATTTAATTTCTCTCCTATCATTGTATATTTAGATTGCTTTTTTTTTGTTTGTTTTTTTGGTTTTTTTTGCCTATACGAAGTGCTGGAATGAATATCCTTCTCTGGAAATTTTGTATGAATCTTTATCACCTTAGGAGAAATTCAATTACTGGGTTAAAGGATATATACACATTTTTAAGGCTTCTGACATGTATTGCCAAAACGTTTTTCCAAAATGTTGAACCAATTATATCCGCTCCCCTCACCATATGTCAGCACCTTGTTGTCCTGTACCTTTCCCAGCACTGGAAGGTGTGTGTGTAAGTGTGTGTGTACATTAGGAAAACAGTATCTTCTGGATTTCAGTTTCTTCTGATGACTAATGAGGCAGAAGTATTGTCTTATATTTAAATAGCTATTTATAGTTCTTCATTTGGGAAGTATTTGTCCATGTCTTTTGCCCATTTTTATTGGAATGTTTACCTTTTTCTAATTGATTTGAAAAATATTTTTTTAATTAAGCATTCTGGCTCCTTTTCATAGGTAATCAGATTAGATTGTTCTAGGTAACCAGATTGGATGATTCATGTAGACATTGAGTTAGATTTGAAATATCTGTTTATAATGGCAATGTTATTAATGCACTTTTTAAAAAATGGCTAGTTTGTCTCTGAGAAAAAAGATGTATGAAAAAGAATCTGACAGCATCAGTCTAGCTCGAGTTAACGATCCCAGGACACCACCAGCATTTTATTACAGTTGTCAAAAAAAACACAACAGCCCAATAATTTTATTGTTTTGATTATTGAGATCCAGCCACAGATCAACTGAGCAATTAAAACCTCTAAATAACATTCTGTGAATTGTCAAACAAAGGATTAGTTCCCAGTGGAAAGGACTTTTTTTTTTTTTAAAGAAGATAGTTTTCTCCGTAATGTCTGTGCCAGTAAATGGTTGCACTAATTGGAATATACAGAAATATTTTACCAGTTTAACAATGCATGACATCCTAATAAGATTGTGATGACAAGCTTTCCTTTTTATGAAAGGTGATGTTACTGCCTGCTTCTAATATACATAGGCTCATGTGTCTTTTTATGACATGTTATAAATGAAAGTTTTAGAAGAAATTAATCTGCTTTCCTAAATCTTTCCTGTATATGAAATTATTTCTTAATCTGCGGGACAGCAGCATTTTGATGTCTGTTATTTTAAGAACATGCCATAAAATATTTTAAGGAATCTTGGAGTTGCGTAGAAAAGGATCACAACTAAATGCATATTGAACGGCTCTTCCCAAATCCCACTCATCTGCCGCTGGAACATGTGAAGCCCAAGTCCTCGCCTTTCCGTAGCTCAGGTGGCTGGCTGAGTGCAGGCTTGGGACAGTTAATGACAATCTTCCAAGACAAGCAGAACTTCACATCAATATCCCTCTCCCTGATAATCTATATACTCTGGAGGTGGTGAGCTCTGGCAGGCTTTGGATGACTTTATGATGGCTTGTGTATATTTACAGTGTGTTTAAAATACTCCTTTTAATTATCATTTGAGTGACAAAGCTTAATCTTTCGATCTTTATCTGCACTGCCTGCTGATGTATGTTTGTTAGGTAACTAAAAAGCGGAAATTTAGCAAAGCCAGAGCTTTCTGCCAGTAATAAGACCGAGGAGTCCATACATGATTAACCTGCCTTTCTCCACTTCACTAGAATAAAGGAGACACTTCATAAGATCCTTGATATTTTAAAGCAGACTCCTAGAAACACAGAACAGCTGTTTGGAAACAAGCAACATTTGAATTGCACACAGTAAGCAAGTGTGGGAACGAGTATCAGAAAGTCATTTAAATACTGTTCTTTAAACACAACGATATAAAGTCCTGTTGAAGCTGACTGTGTCCTGTGTATTTCATGCATGCATGTATTTTGTGTGTTTGTATATATATACACGAATGTATACATACACATATATACTTGTATGCAATGTGTATATTACATACATATTTATAAATTACCATGGAATTAAGCAGCATGTATGACTGGAGACTGATTTTTTGTTAGATTTTTAAGGGATCAATAAATAGGATACAATCATTATTTAGCCTGTCATAGCCACACCTTAAAGTGCTTCTTTAGTATTATTTCATTGGGAACAGGATGAAAGGCTGGGGTGATTATTCCTTGCTGCAAATGAGGGAAAGCACCCATGTTAATAATGGATGCTTAGGATTTAGAATTAAATATTGAACCTCTGTCTTGATTTTCCAGAGTGATGGGGCACAACCACTACCCTTTTTGAAAGCTCTTGTTTCATATAATAATAGGTCAAATTTTTAAGCAAAAGCAGAGGAAAACTATTTCAGTTAACTGGCCTATGTGGTTATTGACATGTGTGATTAACCGATAAAATTAATAAGCGTCATCATCATCGTATATAAAGAAACGCCAGGCTGCCCAAGACTCCTCTCGAAGAAATCTTAAAAGTCATGGATTGATTTGCAGATTTAGTGGGATATTAAAGGCTGAGGCTGTGCCTGAATAAGATAAGCATTCTATATTAGACTGCGCTGGAGAAAGCCCTCACAGGGCCAGGTGATTTTATTGACATCTCAGAACTGAAGACCATAAATTCCAGTCTCAGGCAGTATACTGTCCTAAGAAACGGGTGTCATGAATGCTGACGCTGCCTTTGGGGCCCAGGAGATAGCCATGGACTCAAACAAAGCAGCACACCCCTGACCAAACCTGACACCTGCAGAGTTGTCACCTGCTTTAGCCCTGATATTGGTCAGCGTGGCTGCCATTTGTAACTCGTTCATTTCCCTTGAGCATCACCAATGAGTCCTACTCAGGGCCACCCGTGCAGCCCCAGTCACCCACCCCACCAAGCTGCTAACATCAAGGTGATGCTTATACGATCATCACTTTGAGGTTTAGAACCATGCGGATGGAGTCTATATGCCTAGACAGGCGTTAGCGAGACTGGAAAGGAAGCTCACTGAGTCCCTGCAGGCAGGCAGGCAGGTGTTCACGTTCAGAAAAGTCCCCCACGACAAAGGATGCTGAGCTGAGAAAAGGAGGTAGCAAGGGTGCAGGTGGGAGAGGGGTTTGTACAGGGAGCTGAGTCAGAGGAGGCAAACAAGGTCTGGAGGCCAGAATGGCAGGGACTTGGGTAAAGGGTCCAGATTAATGGATTTGGGAAGAGAAGATCAAAGACTGAGACACAGTTTGGGCCCAGAAGGGGTCAGGAAACCAGACCAGAATGTTTTCACAATAAAAGCAGAAATGCAGCTGAGATGGGCAGTGAGGTACCAAAGCGGGCAGTGGGAGCAGGCTACCCATCTCTCCTGCTCCTCCCCGCTCTGTGCTGGCATTCAGGGGGTGCATTGTCTGTAGAAGATTTAAAAACAATAACAAAACTGACAAGAGTCAGTCTGCTTTTCATTATCACCATTCCTCATCAATCCTAAACAATGTCAGTGATAGAATACTACGTCTCTCTAAAAAAAAATCTTTTTGGCCTAATTTCTACACAATTTTTGAATTACTAACATATATATATATATATACGTATATCTTCAAATTAGCACATTTTAGTAACATATCCTTTAATAAACATCACATTCCACACAGACATGAATTGAGAGAATTCTCAGTTATACAGGCAGCAACTGACAAACACACACTCAATGACACCCATTCAAGGGTAAGTTCATTTCTGTTTGGAGTGGTTTAAGTTCGTATCAGGTATAGTGTGTGTTTGCAGGCACTACGGTGCCACATATCCCTGCATCTACAGAGCAGATTGGAAATAATCAGTGATAGACAGTGATTAAGACAAAGAAACAACAGTCGGGGGAACTTCAGCTCATACTATGTCACCACGGGAAGATTTTATTTTTGTTTAAAATTTAAACGGTGAAACATTTTACGAACTACGCTGTGTAACGTTGTTCATTAAATTCACAGTTTAGTTCTCTGCATGAAATATTTGACTGAATTTAAATAACATTTTGGAGTTCAAAATAATCATTAATTGTTCATCGATTATTTTAAACTAAATAGTAAATCAAGAAAATTACTATTGTAACTGGTTATTATATGATTGTTATTGAGAATCATTTTGTTTTATAAAGGAGAGAGGTGTAAAAAGTGATCTGCTTCCGCTGTCAGATGTGCTAACTCTGGCCCCAGAGACGGGGAGGGTTCCTGAGTGCCTAGTGAAATCAAGGCCTGCTGACACAGTCAGTAAGAAGAAGGAAATATAGGCTCAGGGAAGCCAAGCCAAGATGGAAGCTTGATTCTGAGCTTTAGGATCTGCTATCTCCCTAGTTTCAGGGTCTGAACTGGCCTCAAAGTGGAGTCAGGGCTGACGCCACAGAAGGAGATATTTCAGTAAATTTGACTACAGTTAGGGAATGAAAACAAACGGTAGACAGGCTATATGTCGATGGTCACACCATGTAGATGCCACCCAAGTGACTGCTGTGGAGTGGGACAACTCTTGAGATGGTACTGGAGCACCTCCAAGACCCTTCTGAACTAAAAATTCAGAAAGCAAAATGGCCAAATTCTGGAAGAAGCCAAATGGACAAAGCAATGGATGGCAAATGGCAGCAGAAGTGGGCTTGCCGTTTTACAGCCTAGTGAACAAGACCTGGTACTGGAGACGAATGAAGCAGGCTGAGCCGGGGGAGGTGGGACTGGTTTCAAACAGGAGCACGCGTGTCCTGTCAGAAGCGGGCAGCCCTTACTCTATTCTGCTCCAGTCAGTGAATGTCATCGGGGAATATTGGCCCAGAGAAGCAGATCTTCTAATTTTTCAAGCAAAGCCAGGAATTTACAAGAGCCAAGACTGTTGGAGCCAAGATAAATTGTGAGCTAGCTAAATGTGACCCCTCCACCATCATTTTGTCACCTCAGCACCAGAGCCTTAAACTGTTTCAGGTGGCTCTACCACAACCATAGGATGGTTTGCATGCTTTGGAATACTAGAGAGGGCTAATAATCATGCTTATAAGAAGAGTGGAAGCATTCCTGACTGTTAAAGATAGTAATGATGGAATGACTGTCACAACTCACAGCTTGCAGTGGCCGAGTGCCAGGGAAGAGATTACACTAATAATAATAGCTGCCATTGATTGAGCCCGTTGTCGTGTGCCAGGCACTGTGCTCTACACTTTATATCCGTGACCTCATGAAGTCCTCACAACAGCTCTAGGAAGCAGGGATTTGTATCCCCGTTTAAGGGATAAGGAGACTTAGCGAGGTTTTGTCATTTTCCCAAGTTCAGTCACACTCCAGGCCAGACCTCTCTTGGACTTCAGAGCTCAGAATCTCAGCCACTGAGGCTAAGCTGCCAATGACCAGAGACTCTGTTAGCCACACGAAGAAGGAGAAGCCAGAGCTGGGTTGCCTCGATCATCAGTCTGAGGGGCCCATCCCCCAGGAGCCATGGTGGCTTCCCCAGCATCACAGAGACAGCAGACTTGTTAGGTGGGCTTTGTTACCTGGTCAAGAATTCTAGTTTGAACACCAACGTTCACCATTACCCGTGCCCTGTTACGGAGAAGCCTCTCCAGCGAAGCCCATGGTGAAAGGGCCCGAGAGATGTGTGGTTTGGCCTGAAGCGCTTGCGTCAGTGTTCTCCTGGAAGGGTGTCCTTTGACTTATGCATCGCTTGCTTAATAGATCACAAAAGTCAACATCCCTCTGGGAAAACAGCTCGTGCTTGGAAGCGTCACAGGCTCCCGAAGATCCTGTTGAAGCAGGATGTTGTGAGAAACCCACAGTGGAGCAGTACTCCATGTCTCCTAATTATAGCGTTAATATGTAAGGAGGCGTGAGACCGCCCGCCTCTGTGCTTCCTACCAGACAAGGGGCTGCGATCTGTGTTTTCCCTTTGGCTTTTCGGACCTCGAGGCGCATCAACATTTTTTTTTTCCCCCAACAAAAGAATGTGTCTCTTGTCCCCGGGTACATGGCAAGGCTGCAAAGGAGGTGAAGCCAAGTCGTGGAGGGGAGGGAGGGGCGGTGACTGCCCATTGGAAAGAGATCCAAGAACAGGGCTGGTGGTGCAGGCCCATCCTCCTTCCCAAAGGTGGCAGTTAGATATTATTTCACATGGTTTTCTCTTGTGTCCTCATTCCATTTTCCAGGAACCCTGTGGCAGACCCCCAATTTCTCTCATCCGGCAGCCCAGTCTGGGGCTGGGCTTGTGTGAGGGGCTGAGCCTGCTGTGTGTGTCTTGCCGTGGCAGCCTTAGAAATGGCACCCAGTCAGGACACGTTCTCGAATGGGTGTGTGGCCCCAGAGTGCCCGATAGGCCCCCGCCAGCTGCCTCGTGTGCACTGTATCTGAATAAGCACCGGCCGTGTTCAGTCCAATGCCAACGCCTGCATCAGTAGCCAAAGAGGAATCAGAGTTGAACCAAAAATAACAAGCATTATAAATCATTAAGGGCCCCCAAACACTGTGGCATTGTCTGGAGATCGTGGCATGCATAGGCTAGGAGGAGGCATCTAATCAGAAACTCAAACTGAGCAGCCTCACCGAACAGATGGGCCAACTCTCTGGACTTCCCTCCCTTCATGAAAGGAGGGGCCTTTATTTAAATTAAATTCCGCGGATGCCTCGGGAACCTCATCCTGACGATTACATCTGGATGATCACAACATCCAGCTGCATTAAACAGTGACCTTCTCAAATCAGACACAAGCAGAGATGCCACATGGCCCCGGCCAAGGACACAGAGAGTTCATTCGATGGGCATTTTAGGTTTGGTACAAGGCTGGTAGAGACACTGCAGAAAGAGACTATTTTCACTGTCATCCACCTGTCCGTTCAGACCGGGACTTAGCTCTCCTACCTCAGCTTGAGTCCAACCCCCTCTGTTTACCTGAGAAATTACTTCCAGCAGATTCTTCTACCTAAATAGTCATGAAGGGGGCACGAGAACTCGGCGGTGTCGAGTAAAGGGACATGGCAGAGCGGAAACACAGTTTGGGCTGTCCAGTCAAGGGTAGTGTCACCCCACCCAAGCTATTCGGCTCCTCTCAGGAAACCTGTAGAAAGCAGACCACCTGATGTTTCAAACAGTTTGAGTCCCAGTTGCACTTACTTCTTGCTCCAGAGGCTGGGGCTTGGGAGCGACTTCACATAGAAACCAGCGTTCCCAGCAATACCAGAGTTTTACGTGGGAAATACAACTTCTGAAAATCGCCACCTTCAGTAAAACCCGGGGCTGGGGCTGTCCGGTCCAGAACCCTGCACTTGGTTAAGGGGCTAGCAAAGTGGGAGCAGTGCATGTTCGCAATGCCCTTGACATTGCCGCCCTGTGTGCTCCGTTAACATACCACACTCTTGGAATTCCTGTACTCCCGCAGACTTAGGCGGGGGCGAGCCCTTCCCACCCCCAGGGTTTGCTGGTTGTCTATTGTGGTAAAATTCAGGTTCGACTGAACAGATGTAGAGCCCCACATTGTTTCTCATGCCATTTTAGGAATATTTAAGTGTCTGTATCTCATGATCAGCAAATTTTCGTTTAAAAACTTTATGAGGTGAAATTATTTTTCAGTCCTTCATTCAGGTCCAAGGACCCCTTTTGGTTGCAACTGACAAATGAAAGCCTTTAAAGACAAGTCTTATGAGAAGGGAGAAAGGGTCTCAGTTTGGGGGCTTTCTTTATTGGGTTTGCCTTCTTAGCCCTCACCCCGAGTGGAAAACAACCCATCACATACATATATTTTTCTTAATTGTAAAAAATTAGATACTCCAAAATGCATTTTTTAAATTGTGATTATGTTACAGTAGTTTCTATGTACCATAGATTAGATTTTTATTAAGGGTTTTATTAAATAACTGGTGTTTCACCAACATCTAATTAAATCTTCTATCTAAATTGAACAGAAAATTATGGGCGAAAAGAAAGCATTTGTAGCAGACTTTATTACAGATAAGACTATTATTTGTTCATCTTAAGAATTTGAGATCAAATTTACAAGCAGCATTCTCATCAAATTTCTTTTCTGGGCTGCTGAGCCCTGGCCCCTTGAAAGCAGCCCATTATCTCCCCCCTCCTTTTTATTATAGTGTCCTGGTTGTTGGCAACACGCCCGCTGTTTAAGGTTACTTTCATTAATTAACCGAAAGTTAATTTCTTTGCAAGCAAAATCTCTGATCTCATTATGTTGTCTTTAAAGCTGAAAGCTTCAGGTTTTCTGGCCTCCTTTGATGGCACAATAAAAAGCATGCTCTTTATCTTAAGGGAAACTGTCTCCAGGGTTTAATTTAATAGTCCTTGAAATAGTTACTGCACAGCCAGGCGGACTACAATAATATGCCACTTTTAGAAAACCTTGGCTTTGTCGTAGAGAGCCCAGTGGCTGGTACAGATGTGGACTGCAAGGGATCCATGCCCAAATAAGTTCTGCCTTTTACCTCTTTGAGGCCCATTTTTGTACCCCCGTTACATATCCTATCTGAGAACAGAACAAACTCCAGCACCAGTGTCCCTTCCACAGCGTGCCACTGCCAAGCCATCTTACTCTCGGGGATCTCAGAAGTTTCGGGGGGTTGACATTGCATCTGTGTGCCTCTACTGCATTTGGTAAGCAGTCTTTTGTTCTGCTGGGAAATGAAACAACATGGGCGGTGCGAAGAACTCTGGGTAATGGTTTGGAGCCTGGTAGGCCTGGGTTTAATCCTGGCCTTCCCTTGGACTGGCTCTGTGTCCTTGGACAAGTTATTTAACCTCTAAGCCTCAGTTTCCCTATCAGTAAACTTTAAAGGATCATCACAGTTAAGAAAATTAAAGTAACTGGTCCACAGCAGGCACTTAGTCCCTTTCTTTTGACAGTCGTGCTCTAGTCTTTACTAACTGCAAAAATCTGGTTCTGGATTTGAGGTTCACGCTGATATTTGGGGGCTGGCCTCCAGATTGCTACACCAAAAGGAGCAGTTTGGGGAGATGGACAGTCTCCACTGAGCACATTTGTGTGGATTCGATGAGCTGGGTTCCGTGTTGCCCCAAATGCGCGATGATAGACATGAAAAGTATATTCTCCTTGTCTCTCTCAGTTGGCTTCATCCTTAATGATAAAATCTGGTTGCTTTCTGGAGCATTAAATTTAGTGAGTTGAGAGTGGCCAAAATGCCGTTTCAGAGCCACTGAGGTGTAGGTCACACAGAGGGACAGACCCCTCCAGGCGGCCCGGGTCTCGGGAGCATCCAGATACATGAAGAAGCCATTTGTATCCCAGTGAGTCCGGTGGTGCTTCACGCAGAGCTGAGACTACTGAGTCTGGGGGCAGGGCTGACGAGATGGGGTAATGGCACGACCAGATAGGATGCTTCGGAGGCCTGAGAGACTGGGTCTGTGCTGTTCGCAGACGTCACCTGTCCCAATTCCTAATGAAGGATGCAATTGACTCAACTCAGGCAGATCAGAGTTACTTAGGCAGAAAATCTCAGATCTTGGGAAGGAAAGTCCTGTGCCTCTAGGGTCCTTGGCAAAGTCGAAGGTCCAAGGTAACATATTGGCAATGATCCTGTCTGCTTTGGTGCCTTACTTACCGCTCCGCATGCTTTTAGGCAGAAGTATTGTCAATGCTATTGATTAGTTGATCTGATAATCCAGCAGGCTTCTTGGTGTGTTAAATTTCCTACTTTTGGATGACTATACGCGTAGGCAGAGTGTATGCTTTGGCCGGCGGGGAGCTCTCCGTGGACCTTGCTTAGACACTGCTTCTACAGTGAAATTGCCACAGGCATGACAATTCCAATTATTCTTTTGGCTGTCACGTTTAGCCCTTCCCAAGACAATTGTCCTCTAGTTATCCATATCTCCTGGCCGTACTGTATATTTGGAAAACACTTTGTCTTCTGTATCGCACCTCTCGGGTCTCTTGATGTATTAGCATATATTACATTTATATGTTTAGGTTTTTGTTTTTTTGATTTCGTTTTCTGCTGTGAGCACACTCCTTTCTCTGCATCTTCCCTTCCCCTGCAAGCCCTCCATGGCAGAAATCACACCTGCCTTTCTCCTTGTCGTGTCCCCATCTGTAAACATTCCCTCAGCCATAGCCCTCATTTTAAAAATCTATAGCAACTTTATGAAAGGTAAATAATTCACGATGTGTAGGTATCAAAAGAAAGGCTAACCTTAGGCCAGAGCAGGGGGGTTTTCTGTAAGGAGCCTACTGATGATAAATAAGCGGGCGCCGTGTCCCTGACATTTGTTTGTGAGTTGTTTATTCAGAGCCTGGCCTGGAATAGCTAGAAACTTCAATCCCCCTTCAATCCCCCATGATTTGTCTTTCCTTGATTGTTGGTTATTCACCCCACCTTCTGTCTGGCCTCAATCTCCAAGCTCTTCAGCCTTGTTGAAAGGGCCTAAAGGTACCCTTGGAAGTCTAGACTACTATTTGGATCAATTGTATCTTCAGCTGTTGGGGTCCATGGTGCCTTCTGTTCTACCTTCCCCCTTGCTTTGCTTGGCATCAATTACATTCTCTGCCTTGGTACAAAAAATGGAGGCTGACTCCTTTAATCCCCTTTGCAAAACAACAACAACAATAAGGCTCCAAGCAGAGAAAGTGGAGCCTCATTCAAATTTTTTACACGTGGAAAACGAGTCCTAAACACCTGAGGAATGAGGTTCATCATGGAAGCCCCAAAAAGCCCTTTAACCTGGGCAAAATCCTATACCACAATTATATACAATTTCACACTCGACTGGAGCTGTTATTTGAGCAAAACTAACCATTTTTCTGCTTGCACTAAATGAACCACAAGATCCGTGTATCCAGCTGCAGAAAAATATAGGCTCACCCGTTCGCTCCACATATAATCAGCGTGCTTGATGGCAAGGGCATCGTAGGATCAAAAGAGTTAATAATTGGATCCTGCCCACAGCAACCACACAATTAAGGGCAAGATTAGCAGAGATGAAAAATTCATTGTGAAAATGCAACCTGGTCTGAAAAACAAAATGATTTCACTGAGCAGTTGTCCTGTTGCCATAATCCTAATGATCACCTCTATTTCACTAATAATAGGAGAAAAACTAATTGCAATGAGGACAGGACAAATCTTTTTTAATCTGCGTTGTCATCCCAACTAAGTCCCAACCCATTTGTATTAACCTTTGCTGACAGAGTCACATGATGGACATAATTTCTTATAATTTACCAGCTATGGACCTAACCTTTCTTCATCAAATATTCATAAAGGCAGGATTCTCAATGATTTTCTGTCTCTCTTCATATTTACAGCTTGTTGTCTTCTCCCTTTTTACAGTAATTTGGACACAATTGAAGTCAAATGGAATTAAAGTTAAATGCCTTTAGCAACGAAGGTGCCTAAAGCGAAGGCTTAGGTGAGGGGTCGCGCACTGAAGCGGGCGAGTGGTGATCCCAAGACCCTTCCCAGCTCAGATGCGTTCCTGCGGACTGCCCGTCCCCCAAAGGGAAAAACAAAAGTCAGCCAGAGACTAAAACAACATAGTTCTCTGTTGGCCTGCTAAAATGTAGCTCTCTCAGGCCTGTGTGTGTGTGTGTGTGTGTGTGTGTGTGCGCGCGCGCGTGTGTGTGTTGGGTGTGTGTGTGTTGGGTGTGGGGGGGTCTGCAGCTGAACTGAGACTGAGAGCCCCAGGCCCTCCTGTCTTCAGGGCTTGCTGGTAAACTAGGCTGCGGTGGCCAGGCCTGTCTGAGCATGTGCCCACAGGGGCCCGAGAAACATGCCAGGGTCTGTAATGGCGGCCCAGAAGAGCCGCTTGGTACAGTTACTTAGAAAACAACTGTGAATATCTGAGACCATTCCCGAGAGCACTTCTGGTGGAAAAACATCTGTTTCCACTTTGCATCTTTGTTGCTTTGACAGTTTTCATAAGAGACGTGTAGATGAAAGAAGTTTTATAAAGCCTAGGTGTTTAAAATAAGCATAGTCCCTGGTCTTTTATTTTTACCCTTCTCCTTACAAAGCGCCAGTGTCAGTGGGATGGCGGAAGTTTGGGGAAGGTGAGCTAGACAGTCAAAAGGACTTCCCTTTTGCTACTCCCATCCTCAGATGGCCCTACCTTTACTAAAACAGCTAAGAATGTTTAGTTGTAAGTTTGCAAAGGAATTGTTTTACCAAGTTGACTTCAAAGTCCTGTATTGACCAAGCCAAGAATTTACTTCTCCCTGAGTTCCCAGAAAAAAAAATTACAGCTGAAGACAGTTACATTCTTTTAAGAACTGATTCACATTTCCAGCCAAAGTGTTTTGTTTCATTCACCATCACTTAGCGTCTTTGTTTTTCATTACACAAGTATTACACAAATATATTTACGTTATTAAAGAAGTAAAACTTTATAAAAGTCCTCCTTGACCGCAACCCCCAATCTCAGACCCTCTTGCCCTTCCGAATATTTTTTCTTTGCATTTACAGACATAGAGATGTACCCATAGACAAATACATGTTTCCTTTGTTTGTTCTACATAAATGGTTATTATGCTATACAAATCAGTACCCAACTTGCTTTTGTGACTCAATAATACATCGAATATTTGGAAATCTTCCCCTGTTAGAACACATAATATAAATCTGTTCTGTTTAGTTGTTGCAGAGAAGTCCATAGTATGCACACACTGCAGTTTAGTATTATTCCCACAGTGGTGGACACTGAGGTTGTTTCCAGTTTTTCAAATTATAAGCAATTATGCAAAACGCCATTTTCTATTTGGAACTGAGCTAGTTCCAAGTAATTGTTTTAACAGCATGCTGGCTTTTGCAGATGCAGTTTGGAGAATGTTTACGAGTATACTGACCTATAGCTCAAAATATTTTTTTAATGTTTTCTACCAAGCCACATTTCCTTTTTGATGGTAAGGACAAAAGCAAATATGAGACAGTTGGTATCCTAAGTGCCCCACAACTAAATAGACACTCCAAATGGCAGCGGATTCAATGTTTGCGATAGGGGAAAATGATAATCAGCTATGAGAAATGCCCAGGTAAAGCTTGTTATGCAAGGAAAACATCATTATGGTGAGTTTCTTGTTACACAGAGTCACTTATACAGAAGGTCAGACTGTGTTCCCTGAGCTGCACATGAGAAAGCTCTGCCCACATGCTAACATTCTTCTGTGTGGTACTGGAGTCGCTAGTTGTCTTCCTTGCTAAAGCTCATGTTATGGAGAGGTGTCACAGATTATGTAAAGGATGGTTTCCCAATTAGGATATGTACATGTGCACGGGCTTAATAACCACTCCTTAGTCCCTTACAAATCCAGAAGGTGGCAGGAATTTATTTTAAACAGCCAGAAAGTTTTGCCAAAAGGTTTGAGGGGTAAGTCCCACAAATGGTTTTACTGGGGGTCTCACGTACTGTCATCCCTCTGAACTGGAACTGGATAGGTGCTGAGATGCCCACCAGCTCTCTTTTGGTTAGGTGGAAGAAGTAAGGCATCGGTGCTGTCAGACCCTATGCACGTGCAGAAGTGCAGAATGGAAGCGTCCAATCTGAGTGTAAATGAAAGATTCTAGAGTACTTTCAAAAGTATTTCACATTACTTGTGTTAGGTTTAGGGACCAACTCAAGCTGGGTTAATAGTGTTATCAAGTAGAGGTTTTGCTTTGGTGGAAACCAATAGCTGACTTGAGAATGACATGTGTATAGAAATGATCCTTCCAAAGTACGTGAAACATTGAGTGTCTCACATTCCTTCAACTCCATTTCATGCTGTTAACTGGCTCAGACTTTCTTTCTATTTGGAGCACTCTTATCTTAATAAAGGGAGGACTTGAGAGATTCTGCCAAAATTTAGTAGACTCTAAGAAAAAATAGATAAATTGGACTTCATCAAAATTAAAAACTTTTGCATCAAAGAATATTTTCAAGGAAGTATAACGACATCCTACAGAATAGGAGAAAATATTGCAAATCATGTATCTGATAAAGGTTTAATATCCAGAATATGTAAAGAACTCCTAAAACTCAACAACAACAAAAAGAAAAAGAACCCAATTAAAATATGGGCAAAGAGCTGGATTAGACATTTCTCGAAAGAAGATAGATACAAAAATGGCAGATAAGTATATGAGAAGATGCATAGCATCATTAGTCATTATGGAAATGCAACTCAAAACCACAGTGAGACACTAGTTTGTACTTACTAGGGTGGCTCTAATAAATAAATAAAAAATTTTTAAACAAAATAATAAGTGTTGGCAAGGATGTGGAGAAATTGGAATCCTCAGACATTGCCGATGGGAATGTAAAGTTACGCAGTATCTTTGGGAAACAATTTGTCAGTTCTTCAAAAGATAAACATAGAATTATCATATAACCCAGCAGTTCCTCTCCCAGGTGTGTACCCGAAAGAACCAAAAGCAGGGACTCAAACAGATAGAACCTGTATGCCTGTGTTCACAGCAGCATTATTCACAACAGCCAAAAGGTGGGAACAACCCAAGTGTCCATCAACAGATAAATGGACAAACTAAATGCATTATGCACTCATACAAACAATGGAAGATTATTCAGCCATTAAAAGGAATGAAATTCTGACACCTGCTACAATGAGGATGAACCTTAAAAACATTAAGCAAAGTGAAATAAGCCAGACATGAAAAGACAAAATTACATGATTCCACTTGTGAACAATCTCAGACAAGAAAACTGATGGAGACAGAAAGAAAATTAGAGGTTACTAAGGGCTGGGGGAGGGGCAATGGGAGTTACTGCTTCATGGGTACGGAGTTTCTGTTTGAGGTGATGGGAAAGCACTAGAAATAGTGGGGACGGTTCACAACATTGTGAGCGCCAGCAGTACCACTGAATTGTGTACCTAACAATGGTTAAAATGGCAGCTTTCATGTTATCTATTTTTTACCACACGAGGAAAGTTAATGGAACCAGATATAGAACTTAAGCATATCATGTAACATTACAAGGTATCCAATTAAGGAACTAAAAAAGCAGAAGACACTATTCCAGTTATCCATTGCTACAAAACAAATCACCCCAAAACTTAGTGCCTCGAAACAGCCGCAGTTACCATTTCTCACGTCAGATTCTGGCCTGCTGTGGGTGACGGGGACTCGACTGCGTAGGTGGTTCTTCCACCGACCGCACCGGCGGGCTTGCCTGTGACTCATCAGGTAGCAGCCAGGTCTCTGGGGTTGCCCGGCCTCTCCCCCTCCCAGTGGCCTTTCCATGGGGTCACTCCAGCAGGGTATCCAGACTTCTCACACTGAGGCTTACGGTCCCAAGGGCATGAAAATGGAAGCTGCTAGGCTCTTCTAAGAAATGATTCGCGAGTCCCCTCTCTTGGCAACCTATTCTTTAAAGCAAGGGACCGGGCGGGCCAGCCAAGACTCCGTGCAGGAGTGAATGCTGCAGGTGTGGGGTCCTGTGGAGGCCAGTTACCACAAACACCATTCCACGTGCATGAAATCAGGGAGAGCCAAATTCTCATGTAACATAGCTGGACGCCAACAGATGATATCAGAAGTTGCTAAATCAAGAAATAGCAGTGGGTGCATATTGGTTAGAGATAAAGAAGGTAACCAGTATTCGAAACAAATCCAAGGGTGGAATGGACTACGAGTGGGAGGCTCTTCTTTATAAACCCTTCTGTATCATCAGATTTCAGGCTCTGACTGTGCATTTTTTCAGTGACACTGTAGGTGGTGCCTTGGAGTGTGGCTGTTGGGCCCGACTGCCTGGGTTCACGTCTTGGCCACGTCACACACTATCTCCATGACCTTGGCCAGAATACGTAGCCACTCAGTGCCTCAGTGTTCCCCTGTGGAAGCTGGTGGTAATAATCATACCAACCTCTTAGAGTTGTTAGAATTACATGAGTAAAGCGCTTATTAGCATACCATCTGGCACAAAGTAGATCCTCAAAAAATGGTAGGGATTCACAATTATAACAGTAAATAACAAAAACTCCAAGCAAGCCCACAGGGAACTAAGGACCCTGAGGCCTAGATCCTTCTCTCCCAGCTCTGCCAAAATGTGTTGAGCAAGTATGCTAACCTTGCCTTTAAACTTGGGGCCATGGGGGTGGGGGGGTGGGGGAGAGGAGTGGTTGGTAATGAGATGAGATTAGCTCCTAGGAAGAGAGGTTCTGTCAAATTTCAAGTCCAGTAGAGCTAGCCGTGGTTGTCAAAAATTACCCTGCTGAAAAATGAGAGTTGCCTCCCTTTAAGCAGAGAGCTTCGGAATCTTTCCAGTTCAACCTGTTTCTTCATCCTCGCACTCGACTCACTACGGAGAAATAATTCACAGGCTCGCTCGCTGCCTGTCCAAAGACCTTTCTCCTGGGAAAGAACTTTATAAATCATTTTAAGTTAGTGGCCATAACTCCCAGGTGCTTACATGAGACCAACTGGAAAAGGACATTAACGTGGAACCAATTAAATTGCTTCTAGTCTGTATTTGCCGGCCTCCTGAACGAATCTCTCCCAGAAGGCTGTTCACGTGCTCAACCCTAGGTGAAACTGCGAAGAAGGTAAAACTGGGCTTTGGAGACCCCCTCCTCTTCGTCTCACTCAGAGAGCACAGGCTTGCTCGCTTCTCCCGCACACCAGGACACAGCGTGATCTCTCCGAGACGTGACTTAAAATATCATCCCCCTTAGACGCGGTTGCATTTTAAAATGCCTTTCTTTGCCCCATACATTTGAGGGGAAAAAAAGAGAATCAGTGGTACACTGTCCTGCATTGGTTGGAGACCAGAGCAAGGACGCTCCTGGGTCCCCTCCATTCACACCACATAGGCAGGCCACTTGCCGATGGCACTCCTCATCCGATGGCCGTGTAACTTACCGGTGGGTGCCTTTGAGCCCTCGGACCTTGTGCGAGTCCATCTCTAGCTAGAAAGAACAATTTAAATTAGGAATGGCAAGTTTCCGCGGTCCTACAGTCTCACTTGAGCTAACCGATCAGCTCGTCCTGCAGAGAAAGCATAATGGACCCTCAGTTAGGTATTCTGTGCCAGCTCCCAGGTGGTCTCCACTGCAGAGCTGTTCTTCCAAAAATGTGAATTCTAACTTAACAGTCTGCTTAGAGGCCTGGCTCCCTGGCAGGCGAGGCATGGGGACAGGAGGTTACAGCAGCTAATCAAATCCTTGCTGTGCTGTCCTGACTCACCACTGAGCCCCGGCCTGTTCCCAGCTGACCCACTCCCGTAATGCTCAGTGAGGAGCCCAACTTCTCCATTAGTCTGCCTGTTTTCAGGAGCTGAAAAAGTGACTTGTAACGGGCCTCGTGTTCCCAGATTCCTCTATAATGACATTCCACACAAGCAGATGTCATCCTTTGATTCCTTATAACCTTCTGAATTTTGGCAAATGAGAAAGCACCTGGGATGTGCAGAGGGCTTACGGGTGTCTTGCCTGCACAGCGGCACTCTCGTCTTCCACCCTCCACCCCCCATCCCTAGCCGGCATGTGGCAAGGACACACACCACCATATTCATTTACCCCGTTGGAAAAAGCCTGCTTCCGGGGACCAGGAGGTTTGACACGAGGTGGCCAGTACTGGCCCATGCTTGAGTATTTGCCAGATGTAACTCCAGGGCTCTGTGGCTGTCTCAGCTTGACAGATGAGTAAATGCTGCTTAAGGGCCCTTCCCAAGGTCACCCCACAAGCAAACACTGGTGCTGGGAGAATGAGATCACCCCAGACAGTGAAGGAACTACACAGACCCAAGCTTTCAAAGGCCTGGAGTAGGAGACTGCACCAGCCAGCCCATTGAAGATGAGGGAGTATAGACTGCAGGTAATAAATAGATAATGGCTTGTCTCTCAGCTTGCGTTCTCCTCCGAGATGCCCAGGTGGGAAAGTTGTCCCTGTGATGATTAATGAATAAACCCACCCAGTTGTTAGCCTGAAATTTGGAGGCCACGCTGCAACCCTCAGGCAGTCTCTTTGGCACCTCGTCCTTCCTTTCTAAGGCGCCGATGGTTTTTGTCCACTGGTGGCATCGCTCGCAGCACAGCAAAAGCTTCAGTTGGAGGGTTTCTGAATTTGGTCTGCTTTCTATTGAAGTGCAATTTTTCAAAACTCCTTTCAAACCAAGTCATTTTAGAAGCAAAATGAGCGCTGACTCAGAGGCCCGTTCAGCCTCTTGTGGCTCTCAGCATATAGGATTACCCTTCCTCCTCCACCTGAATCCACGGCCCCAAAAAGAAAAAGAGCAGCATAAATTGGATGTGAGTTGAGTTCCGAAGATACACATCAGGTGAACTTAGGAATACGGGAGGCTTTGGCGTTATTCCTTCTTTTCTATTCCAGCGCAAAGGGGAACAAAGCATCAAAGCCTTCAGGATGATCGGGTTCGGAGCCCCCCTTCCTCTGGGCTCCGGGGGGGAGGGTCTTCAGGGGGATATTTTGCTTCATCAGCCGAGCACCGTGTGTATGTTGAGCATAGATGTTGGCTCTTATCAAATGACCCAGTTCCTGGAGCAGTTGAAGGCTTTTCGCGGAGTACTGGAACACAGATCCTATCATGCTCCTGCCGAAACCCTCCACCACTTTCCCATCTTAGAATAAAATCAGCCTGCACAGTGACTTCCAAGGCCCCGGCCCTCTCTGACCCCATCTGCTCCCTCCCTGGTCACCCTCCTTCAGCCACAGTGGCCTCCGTGATGTCTCTGGACCAGTAGGTGACTCGGGTGATTTCTTCTCACGTAATATACCTGCCCCGGCACATGGCTGAGCCTCACCCCCACCTCCCCACTCACTCTCTCTGCTCTCTCAGGGCGTTCCCGTGGACTTGCCCAGAGGATGCGCTCTAGCAGAGGTTGCCTGAATATCTACTTGCTTACATGGTGTGGCAGAGAATACTAGTTTCTCATCCTGTCCTACTCTTTCCTTCTTCCTTAGTATAGACTCTCCGCTTTAACGGAGGAAAGAAAGGTAGGGTGTCCTTTTTAACAGCTGTACCTCCCAGCTTCTTCTGAGCTCAGTGACTGAATTCTCGTCGTTAAGCTAGAGGTTGGTCGGCTACCCTCCTTAAAAAGAGACTGTCAGAGCGTATTTTACCTCCTCTGCCCTTTCTTCTGTTCCCTGCCTGGGACTCAAGATACGGCGGCTGGGTCACCCTGCACCATGAGGTACCCTCAAGGATGGCAGCCGTCTGCTAAGGATGGCAGAGCAAGAAAGTAGACGGAGGAGCCTGGGTCCAGGATGTCTGTGGACGGTTGTCATGTGACCTTAAACTTCTTTAATGTGAAAGAAAAATCAACTTGCATCTTCTTTAATTCCATGACCTCTAGTCCCTCTTGCCAGCAGCTAAATGCAGTTTACAGCTGACTCTCACGGGTATTATCTGTCTTCCCCACCAGAATGTAACCTCCATGAAACCTGGAACTTTGCCTTCTTCTCCCTGGTATGTCTAGATCCTAGTGCCTAGGCAACATTTGTTGAATGAATGAATGAATGAATGAATGAGTGAGTGAATGAACACACATACATACACACACCCCAACGACAGCATTCCTTCTGCCCAAGTCCTGGGCTTATCAGTAGGCAGCTGTTAGTAAGCCGCGTTGAGTTGTCATCCTTCTTGATCAGTGAACCCAGTAACCCACATATTTACGTGGGTCAAAGCAATTTTAATTGCTAAATGTTAGCTGCAGAAACGGTGTCATTCCGTTCCTGGGGGTATAAAATGCAGTGCTGTGGATTTTACCGCAGGGCGTTTCTGATACCATTGGAGTTCAGGTACCTTGTTAGCACAGAAGCCTTGATGCTGCCACTGCTTGGACTTCTGGCTTTTCTGTAGAAGAGCTGACCGAAAAAGAATTATGCATCAATGACAGAACATGCAAATGGAGCGGCTTATTATCTCTACTCTTGCAATGAAATGGCAGCTGTTTGCAAACCCATGGATTCTTCGGCTAGAGTAGAATAGTGCCCAGTGGCATCTATGAAACGCATGTCTTATCTCCGAGGGAATTAGACCTTGCCTGCAAAAATAGTTTTGAGTCAGAGTAACAGTGACTGGTAGTATTTCCGATTCTACCAACAGAGGAAACTCAGTTTGGTAGAAAAATGCCAGACAAGTGAGTGACCTAAGTTCCAGTCCCAGCGACGTGACTCACTAGTCCTGTGACCCAGAGCTAGGCCTCCGCTTCCTCATCTCCCCAAATGACATAACGCCTCTCTCTCCTACCCTAGTATCGAGGGTCATGGGAGATAAGATAGGTGCAGGTAAGCTGTAATGTTTATATATAAAATCCCACTCATTGTTTAGAGATCGGAAGAACTTCAGGGATTGTCTAACCCAAGCTTTCATTTTACAGATCTGAGTATCATGTGTCAGAAAGTCAAGGTTTTGCCCAAGGTTACAGGATAAGGTCATGGCAGAGCTGCGTGTTGGATTCACAGACCACTGTTCTTCCTACCCTACCATCCTCCATGTCAGCGGCTATTCACCATATTGTAACTCTTCCTACTTTGTACCTTGTTCTTCTGCTATTGTTATAGAGTTGATTATGTCACGGGGAAATTAGATCTGTTTTGAGGAGGTACAGTTCGGATGCAAGTTGCTTTCCGTCATGTGTGCATTCCACTGAACTTACTGTGGCTACCATGTGCCAAACTCTGCTCTAGGCTCAGAGGAACAGACAGAAATCCCTGCCTTCAGGGAGCTTATCTTACACACACACCCCGCAAATGGTATCAAGTGCTGTGGTGAGAAATGGGGAAAGAAGATGGGGAGTTTGGGGGTTGGAGAAGGATGGGGGGATAACGCTGCCGTCTTAAGGAAGGTTGGGTTGTATTTAACCACTGACCTGAATGAAGATAGGGGAGCAAGCCCCATGGATGGATTAGGGGAAGAGTTTTCCAGGTCAAAGAAACAGCAGATGCCAATACCCTGACAGGGTTCTGAGCCTGTTTAAGGAAGAGCTGAGAAGCCAGCCTGACTGGAACAAAGTGAACCATGGGACAAACGGAGGGAGACACAGAGAAGCAGAGGCGGGAAAGGGCAGCTCACGCAGGGACTTGTGGACTGTTGTAAGAATTTTGACTTGTACTCAGCTTTTAAATCAGTGCACAATATACATTCATCGGAAGACTGGTATGTCCTTGGTAAACTGGGTTTTTATTCTGGCCCATCATTTTCTCTCGAATTCTGAATTTGGAGTGCCCCACGCTGTGGGTGTTGGGCTCCACCAAGCTTCCTGCGGTAAGCGCTCTTGACCTGTTCGTGAAGGTTCTTACGGAACAGGATGGAAACACAGGCCCAGTAGCCTCATGCTCTGAATAAGGTTAAAATAAACTGGGGAGATGTTTCTCGGCATCCGAAAACCGATTAAGCAGGGTCCACGGAAGTGTTTCTAAAAACAGCAGTACGGTGGAAACAGATTGACAGGTGAGCAGATGGAGGAGCCATCAACTCAAATTTATTTCACAGCTTACAACTCAAATGAGCATTCCGAAGTCAGAACAGCTGGCCTTTTATTCTGTAAGCCATTGTCCTTTGCTTTGCTCCTCTCTCAGGAGTATGAGTGGATTACACTCCAATGGCCGTCTGTCTGTCAGTCTCTGACTTTGCAGGGAAAATCCTTTGTAGAAAACAGACTCTCGACGTTAATCAGATTTCTCTGTCATGTCTGCTTCTTCCGTGGGTTATGAAGTCTCTAGATTCTGGAAATCAATGACCTTAGCCTTTTAGCTTTCATTTTCACAACTATTCATTATCTGTGTGTCACATTGTCTGATTCTGAGTAAATGGAATTTAACCAAATTCTCAAAAAGCAAAATCTTCCGATTTTTAAGAAGAAACATTTAAAAACAAAACAAAAATGTTATAGTGCATCTGAAAATCACAGCTGCCTTGAATTTCTGATCCTAAGTTATTCCGGAATCCTTCTGATGTTTGAGACTGTCTCATGCAAACTTTACTTAAGTTTCAAGCAACAGGGAAGTCATGAAATTTGGAAAGGGTTATCTTTTGTCAATCATGGTCCTTTGTGGGGGTACTGTGCTGACAGAGGACAGCGGACAGGCCGTCTTCTGTGGCTGAAAGGAGGGCTTGGTATTACCTGGTGGGGATTTTGTTCCAATAATTGCATCAAATTGGACCTTCTGCCATGCCACAGGTATAGCATTAATATCACTCATTAAGTCACACGTCTGTATGCCTGCCCTCCCCATGGCAGAGTCACTGGCAGAATATATTTTCTTCCAAAGTGTTTGTTTTCATTGTTGCCCTTTAAAAATAATGAGTTCATTCTATTCCCTTGCAAGGAAAGTTACTCTAGACTGCTTTGAAATTGTAGATCTTTTGTTGCACACTTCTCTGCAGCGGTTCCATAGCTTTGTGTGCCGGGGAACCCAACCCGGCCTCCCGTAAAGCTCCTGACCAGGCTGCCTCAGACGTGATACATATAATCGTCCAGCCTATTTGACCTTTATATTGTTACCGTTGGCCAGGTAGAAGTCATGCAAGTTTCAGGTGACCCTATCATGTGACCAGAGATCAAAGGTCAGCAGCTCCTAAATGTTCAGCTGTCAAGGTAGCCCATTCATCACTCTCATTATGTAACTGACAAGCCGACAAATGAACCCGGGGATAAAATTGTTCTCAACCCTCCACCTCCTGGGTTTACCCAGTGGTGGGCCAAGCAGTCTCACATATTAAGTGGTTCCACGAGCCTGTCGGAGTCCCTAACGTCTGGAGAAGGATGCCAGGAGGCCTGTTCTGTATGCTGGACCCTGCGAACTCAACAGCTGCTTGCTTAGAGGGCCAAGCTGCAGGTCTGAAGAGGCTTGTGTCCTCTGAAATGGAGCAGAATTTAATGTGAGTTCTTTATGAACCCAGGACGCCCACGTGTCCCCCCACCACATTCTGCCTTCAGCGCCTTCGAGGTGTTCTGTGGCAGTGAAACATGGTGCCACGTTTTCACAACTGACGTGACCCAAAAAGCCACTTGTGGAAATTCAGATTGACAGGACCCTCCTCTGCAGAGTCTGACTTCGAGGTCCGTGCTTTTGAAAAACTGTATTTTTAAAAAGGACCCAAAACGATTGTTTTGTCATCTGTATTTTGGAAGAGTCAAAAGAGCTTGAGATTTGGAGTCCGACAATTTCACCAGATCCTGACTATCTTTTGTTTGGCTGTGGAATCTCTAACGAGTTCATTAATCTTCCAGGCCCCCGTTTCCGGTTTGAAGAGTAACCTTTAAATAGAAGATGTATACAGTGTCTGGCACTCAGTAGTCACTACTGGCTCTTTTTTTTTTTTTTTAAGACTTTATTGGGGAAATGGGGGAGGAGAACAGCGTTGGGGAATCGGGGAAGGGGAACAGATAAGTTGCTGTCTTTTTTTGTTCTTCAGTCTAGTTGTGGAGGGCATTGCTTCACTGGCCTATGTTGGTATCATCATTGCTCTCTTCACGGGTGAGATAGATCGGTTGCTGGCCACTGGACAGCCATTCACGGTGGCTCTTGGCAGCTCACACCGGCTGCCAGCCACTCACGCTGGCTGCCGGCCACTCACTGTAGCCTATGGCAGCCCACTGCAGCAGGGGCTGCAGCTATGCCATCCCCAGGGACTCACAGCAGCCCAGCTCCAGGTGGAGCTGTTGTTCACCATCTTAGCTGTAGAGGGCAGTGTCACTGGCCCTTATATGTAGGATCCGAACCGGGGCCCTGCTGCTCAGAGCTGGCATCCCAAGGCAGCTCTTAACCAACGTGCCACTCGGCCGGCCCCTCTACTGGCTCTTTTTAATGTTTTTATTAGCATCATTACTAGTCCTCCAGTCTGAGAGGAAATGAGTGGTGGCATAAGATGGAACTTCTTAAAGTATCTCCCATGTGAACAAACACCTCTGAAAAATTTACAAGGGCCGTTTTGGAGGGCTGAGGAGATGTGAGGACCATGTGGTATACTGACGTGGGTTGGTGGAGAGCCCTGGAGGAGGTGGGTGGCAGAGACCAGCAGTAGAAAGGAGACGGGCCTGACGCCCCCTGGACCCTGGAAGAAACAGGGGAGCCTTTGAGCCATTCTGTGTCCAAAAGGTGCCCTGACTTCTATACCAGCAAGAGGCTCTTGCGACCCTTGCCTCTTCATCTCTTGACCTCCTGGGGGTACTACCTGGGCGCCTTTCTCCCTCACCCCAGGGCCTTCTCAGCTTGGGCAAAGCACAGTGGGTACTCCACAGGCCCGAGGAGCGCTCAGCGGCCCCTTGCAGTGGAGAGAATGCCCTGGTCGCATAAGCCCGGAGGACAGGGAACCCTCATCCAAGGAAATTTCTTCTTGAAACCCTGTGGTGGAACTCTAAAGGTTCTCTTTCATTAAGCAAAATAAATCAAAACCCCATTCCTGGTTATAGGGCTGTCTAGCATAGTAATGCTATAGTTCAGGGAAATTACAGGTAGCATTGGTGTTGAGGGGAAGAATTGGGAACTACGAAAACCTCTGTTTATGCAGAAAACGCCTTTTGCCTTCCAGACAAATGTAGAGAACGCAGCCATTTACCACAGTGGGGCCTTGCCTGTGCTATTATTTCCTTCTCCTCACATGAAAACAGGATAGACCCACAGTGAGTGCTCCAAGTATGCTGACGATCCAGTAAAAAAACGCATTTGGGGGACATTTGGTTTCTACAGCACCTAAGAAGTCTCTCATAGTAGGTTTCTCACTTCTTCCCTGAAGTGTGAGGCCCAAAAGTAGATTCTTCTATAATTAGAAGTTAGTCAAGCCCCGCTTTTCAAATCGCCATGATGGAAAAATAGTACCTGCTAAAAAGGTGTATGGACGCCACGTAGGAAAAAACAAAAACAAGCGGCTGACCCACAGGCCAAGGTTTGGCTTTTCCTCACTCTGTGTGTTGACTTAGCTGATCTGGAGACATTAGCGTGAGGCAAGAGGTTAAAAGCCTTTCAAAGGGAAGGTGACCGTGTCCTTTCGTGGAAACTCACTTAGGAATGGGTTTTGCTTAGTGGTTCTGCAGTGGGTAAACTGAGTTATACAGATTGAACAAGCTGACGTTATAAAGCCACCTTCATCAAAGTCAGCCCTTGTGACAGATATGACAGGGCGCTGTGCATCTGTCAAGTTGTCCACAGCACCCGGATGGCAGTACCAAAAATCCAAGAAGACAAGTTATAAATCCATTAGCTCTTTTCTTTTCAAAAGATTTAGAGTGTCCAGGGTAAGACGAGTATAACCTGGACTGTATGCTCTTCTCACCACTGACTAAGACAGATTATTTGGAGCAAAGCACAGTGAACCTATTTTTAAAAAAAGCAAAAAACAAAACTACAATAGGACAGCCTCTTACTCAAGGGTAGATTTCAAATGTGGTGTTTAAGGTAGATACCACGGAAAGGCAGAACTACACATGAAAATCCCTGAAATTGTACATAAAGTGCTGTCGAGGACGTAGGTACCATGTTATGTGAAAAAAATACTTAATTTTTAAACATTAGAACCCCTCTGTGTGACCAGACGCTGTGACTCTAATGGGCCTGGAGAGACCAAGGAGAACAGAGGCCATTTGGTCCCATGATGCCTCATGCGCCCTCCCAACTTCAGGCCATTGGGGAGATGGTTGCCCTTTTCCCTCATTACTTCCCGCCGTTTCCGTTTTGATCCTGGCCGCTGGGTTTTGCAGGTTCGGTGTACATTGGATGCATCACCATGCCAGTGTTTTCTGCACGAGTGCCTTCTGACTGGCTGCTACCCTGACAGGCTCCTGTCTAGCAGGAGGCAGAATGACTGTCAACTCCTCATCGTCAGTTAAAATTCTAGAAGAACCCCCTGGCTTGAAGAAGAGTATGGTGTTCTAGTCATTGGATATTTTCTGATGAAGTTGTTAGTTTAAATTGTTCAAGTCTTTAGAAGTGTGACTTTGTTCATTTTTATGTATGAGCATTACAAGCGTCTGGCCAACGCTGTGTGATCAGCTGTGTTATAGCAATAGGACCTATACCACACAGGGAAAGGGAGATAGAGGCATAATCACACATACATGTGGGACATTACATTACTTTACATGTTTTAAAGGGCTTTTATATACATTATTTGATTTTTTTTCTAAAGATTTTATTGGGGAATTGGGGGAGGGGAACAGTGTTGAGGAACTGGGGGAGGGGAACAGACAAGTTGCTGTCCTTTTGTTCTTCAGTCTAATTGCGGAGGACATTGCTTCACTGGCCCATGTTGGTATTGTCATTGCACTCTTCCTGGGTGAGGCAGATGGGTCGCTGGCCTCTGGACGGCGACTCACAGTGGCTTTTGGCAGCTCACACCAGCTGCCAGCCACTCACGCTGGCTGCTGGCCATTCACTGTAGCCTATGGCAGCCCATTGCAGCAGGGGCTGCAGCTATGCCGTCCCGGGGACTCACAGCAGCCCAGCTCCAGGTGGAGCTGTTGTTCACCATCTTAGCTGTAGAGGGCAGTGTCACTGGCCCTCATATGCAGGATCCGAACCAGGGCCGCTGGCATCCCAAGCCAGTTCTTAACCAACGCGCCACTCAGCTGGCCCATACGTTATCTGATTTTATCTTCACGTAACCCATGAAGTGGAGAAGTGTGTAACAGGTAAGGAGACTAAGAGGTTGATAGGATTTTCTCAAGGACACCCCAAAAATATAATTAGAAATAGTTTATGGTCTGAAAAGATGAACATGTATCTTTTATTTCTATAGACTATAGATGCTTATGCTCTAAGAAACTCAAAGCCATTAGAATGAAAAGAACAAAAAGTTTTGTCAGTCATTTGCCATAATAACCCTTACAGAAGTGTGTGTGTGGGGGGGGGGTGTTTTGCTCCTTTCTTTCCCTTGAAACAGTTTGGAATCTCTTTGGTACCTAAATTTGGCAAGAATAGCTAAGTAGTCAGAGGACAGGGTCCATTTTAGTCAAAACAGAAATCCATGGAAAAGATGGAATGTAGTGGAAAGGACAGCCAGCCAGATGCCCAGGGTCTGGCCCAGTCCTGACCCTCCCGTTCACCATTGGATTAACCTTGGGTAAGGCAGCCCTCTGTCTAAATGAAGATCAAATACCTACCTCCCCACCTCTCTCAGGTTATTGTGAAAAGTCAAATAAAACAGTGCTGTGCATTAAGATTCTTGGAGGTGTTTAAACAGTGTACAAACTGTAATTGTTCTTTTAATCAGGAGTTGCTCTCTTCTTGCCCATGAAAGAATCCTCTTAGGAGTTCATTTATCTTGTCTCCTCAGTAGCGTGTGCTTGGTAATATTTCTCCATCAAGTTCTAGTTTTTTGTACGTCTTCTTATGCTTGTGTATCCTCATGAATCTTTTAACAGGAGCCATTTCTCCTGGAGTCTTTCTCTATCATTTCATCAAGAGTAATGGAAACATTACCTGTCCTTCTTTATTTGTTTCAAAATTTAGGGACAAGGAAGAAGACCATATATGTTTGCTTAAAATCAATGGCCAGCACATTACTGTAAAACCTATTGATTAAAAACACAGAGTATAATGTTAGTCATTTAGTCTGTGAAGTGATGCAATAAGTGAAGAAATTTCTCCTTTGACTTTTGCATTAACCTTTTATTGACTGCTTGCATACCCATAATTAACACACACTTTAGCTAAAGTGGTTAATTTTAGCATGGTGACCAGTGTCCGCTAATGTAGCTCCAATCCTGGTCATCCACATGTTTAAGTGTCACCCTGGGGGAAATCAGCAAGCAGTGGACCCTGCATGAGTTACACCTGTGCGGGGACAAAGGGGGACCTCTCCACAGTCTGATAATAGGACAGCCAATATGACACCTTTCAATTGCTTCCTGTTATGTCACCAGATCATTCAGGGAGAACCGTTCCTAAGTAGCAGGAGTTTGGGGGAGGGTGGCTTATAGAGAGTTCTTTGAATTGAAATAATGTGAATTTGGGAGGGAGAGAGATGAAGTTTATATTATTTTCCTTTGCCCTCTTGCAGTGCTCTATGAAAGGAGCAGAGGTTTCTGAGTAGATCTTCATTTATTTGTTAACCCAACTCATTAAAAATAGGGTTTTTCTTTAGGACAGGAGCAGAGGGGACAAGGTTGCAGGGGAAACTGTAACTTGCATTCTCTTTTGCAGGATTCCAAATAATCTGCTATCCTTGGGAACGCAGAGTTTAGGGAAAATTTTTTAAACTTTCTTTAGAAAGATTATCCAGCCCTGGTCATTAAAACTGGCTTATTTTTATCCAAAGGCCAGCGTGGATGACACTAGCCCCTCCCTTATGTTCTGGGTAGAAATTTGTCCCAAATAAGAATATTATGTGAACCAAAAGCAATGTGTCAGCAGCATGTAGTTTGGAGAGAGGACCGTCAGCACACACGTGGCAGGGAGTGGACATGGTAGAAGTGGGGAAGTACTGAGAGGTGGGCGCCTGGCCAGCCACCAGTCAGGACTCTTTGGGTTGCAAGTGACAGGAAAACCTAAATCAAACGACAAGAGTTCAGCCCTGGAAAAGTCTGAGCATACCTAGCTTCAAGGGAGGCTTGATCCAGCTCCTCAAACAGTATCTCCCAAGACCCAGCCCCTGTTGAAAGGCAGTAAAATAGCTTTGGCAGCTCCAAATCGCACATCCTATGAGTTCACAGGCCAGGAGATTAGAAGTTCTTTTCCTTTATTTCCCATACCAGTCCTCTGATTTTTATTCTCTCACTCTTGCCCCAGACTGGGTCATGTGCCTTCCCGTAAACCACTGCCCAAGGTCCAGGGAGTGGGATGTACTCTCAGCTCTCCCCTGGCTATAGAGGTGGGGCCAGTGCCACCCTATGGCTAAGCGTGGGGAAGAATGCTTTTCCCCCAGAAAAGGAGACTCCTTTCTGTAGGAAAGGTGGGAATATGCACAAGATAAATAATGTCCACCAGTGAGTATTCCTAACGTTTCTTAAGAGAAAGTACCCTGCTGCCCCTGTATTTTGCAAGGGACTAATAGAATAAGAAACAATCCAACTTTATTTCCTATCGATGCCCAGTCATTCTGAAACGGCCACCACTGCAACAGCCCCTTTTATTTATCCTTGGTCTTCAGAAACACCTGCTAAGTCTCTCCTAGTTGGAGCGTTTAGCCTGTCACGGAAAGTTGTCGCAGCTTGAGCACATACAGCCCCGCATCTTGGAATGTCACACTGTGATAGGATTCAGCTACAGGCTCAGTTTGATTCAAGCCAGAAAGAGCTGCTTCTGTATCTGCAGCGCTTCCCCAAAAGGAGCCAGCCCAGGGGTCGCCCACTCCGTTTGTGTGAGGGGAGGGGACGGCCACAGGGACAGCAGGTGTCCCTCCACAGCACTGGTACTTGCAGCAGAAGTAACAACAGCAGTAATGGTACTTCATAATTATCAGGTGCTTACTATGTGGCAGGGAGTGTTCTAAGCACTTCACACGTATTCATTCACTCAACCTTCACAAGAACCCCATTAAGGGGCTGTGATCGTTGTCATCATTCCCCACCTGACTGACAAGAAACTGAGGATCCAGGAAGAACCTTTCCCAAGATGTCCTGCCCCGAGGAGGCAGCGGCTCCCAGTGTGCAGAGGACACACTCTCAGCCCTGGGAACCATGGTGGCTCCATCTCGGAAACGGGGATGGAAGAGAAGGAGTGATGGGGCAAGACAAGTTAAAGCTCCAAGGGACTGTGCCTTCAAGGAATTCTCAATCCTTGCTTTTTCCATTCCACAGCCTGGCCTAAAGTTGAGTCAGACAATATAATTTGAGTTGGGGGTGATTGTTTTTTCTTGGAGGTAAATACATCCCCTCAACCACAATTCTTCTGCGGGGCCGATCACTCCCATTTGGAAACAGGCATGGAGCCCTGGGCCCTAATGGGAGATCTTTAAGGTGACCTTGAAATACCTCAATGAAGGCCCTGAAGAAACCCAGTCGGGGTTTACCTGTAGCCCCGAGGGGGACAGTGAGTACACACAACTCCTAGCCCCTTGGGGCCTGCATGAAAAGGAGATGGTCCCCACCCCAGCCAGGCCTTTGATGAGAAGAATAATAGCAGAAAATTATGGAGCATCTTGCCCCACTCCCCCCAAAAAAGCTCAGTGGGCTGAGGAAGCTTGTACAACACGCCTGAGCAAGCCTCTGCAGCAGGTTGTAATGTTTTTAATGCTTTCTCAGAGGGAGGGGGCGACACCCATTTGATAGGTGAGAAAGCATCTCTATTGACTTTTGACAAACCCTACAATATTCTGGCTGCATCAGCACTCACCACAGCCCTTTAATCTGCCAACCAGGATAATGTGCGCACACATAATTTCTCCTCTGTGAGATCAAAAGTCTCACGTCGGAGTAACTTTTCCTACCTCGCACGTGGAATGTTACTCTGGGATTCTGAGGCAGAGGAGAAAGCCTAGCTGAAAAAGCTTTGCAGAGTTCCTTTGTAATTAGCCGCGGCTTCCTTGGAATATTAATTTCCCCCAAGACTGTCCCTGGAAGTCCAGAGACACACCCTCAGAAGCACGCTGGCTGGCGAGGGCCCGTCTCAAACACCTATTGTTAGGGACTCTTGTAGAACGTCCCCTTAGCTCTTCAGTGCTGCGTCGGGCTTATCAGTGCAAACAGTTTAATATTTATGCTAAGAGGATTGTCAAAAGCAGCTTCTGTTGCTTTAATTCTTGTTTTAAATAAATAATGAGAACATTTAAACACATTACTCTTCTTGGGGCCCTGAGGTCAGCTAATCTTATTATTTATGAAGTGATGTGCTGCATAATAGTACTTAGTGCATGTTAACAGATGCTATTATCAGGGCCTGATGTGGAGAGCTCAAGATATATTGGGATGTTCTGTGTAATGAGCGACGGATTGAGTGCATAGGATGCCGGTATAGCAATTAACCACAGGAGAAAATAGGTGTTCGGTTGAAGTATGTTTTCCTGTGGGGATCCCCTCACCATTAATAATTCCCCAGAGAAGACGTCTTTGAGTTAGGAACCTCTTCTACCATCAGGCTTCGACATAGGGCCAAGATAGTATTCCATTTGTGATCTTTTCGTAGTGAATACCGCCCGCATGGAAGACAGATAGTGGGTCTGACCACTTCTTAATTGATTTAGAGAACAATGCAGAGAAGGCGGGGAGAACCCTGCAACCCTCGGTAGACCGCCCACAACTTAAGATGGTTCGACTTCTGGTTTTTTGACTTTCCAATGGTGCAAAAGTGATATGCATAAAAAAAAAAAAATCCCTACATGAGCTATTCAACACTTTGTTATAAAATAGGCTTTGTTAGAGCTGACTTTGTCCACCTGTAAGCTCAGGTAAGTGTTCTGAGCACGTTTCAGGTAGAATAGGCTGAGCTATGGTGTTTGATGGGTTAGGTGAATTAAATGCATTTTCCCTTGACTTACAGTATTTTCAGCGTGTGACGCGTTTAATAGGAACCCCATTGTAAGTCGAGGAGCATCCATATTTCTTTTCAGTGCATGCATTTTTACCACTGTGGGCTCCAAGAGAGTAGAGAAATTGTTCATTCTTTATTGCAATTTGTGTTTCCTTCTCCCTGATCCTTTTTTTTTTTTTTTTTTTTCAGATAAATAAAGCCACTAATCTTTGCCAGACCAATTTTAAATAAGTAGGTCTCTCTGAGAGGTAGATGTCTGCCAAGGTGTAATGGTGTGGTCCCAACTTTTTTCCTACAAGGCTATGATTTAGTTGCATATGATAATTAATTTTCTCTACTATTGATGAATAATCCATTTAATAAAAACCGTGATTTAAGTGTTTTCCTTAGGGAGTATGTCTTGCTAGCCTCTTAATTTAATTTTGTGGAAGTTTTCCCCACCTATTCATCAGTGGAAATGATTATTAACCTCTATTTGCATATATCCTTATAAATCGGTCTCTCCTTGGAGTGCCTTTTTCTGAGCACAGCAAGCTGGGACCCCTTGTAAATCTCCAGGATCTGCAAAGTCAATCCTGGTCTGTAATATTGTTTAATCTATTCCTGGACGTTTTAATGCAGTAAATTCAATTTAATCTTTCCCAGTAATCTAGTAATACATTGAAATCCCACAAACATTTAAATCTGATAATGGCTTAATCACACACTTTAAATAACAGTTGAGATAATGAAAAAAATAATTCACCATTTTAAAGGCAGAGTAACTAAATTTGCCTGATGATTGGCTTCACGAAGCCACTAGAGATAATACAAATCTGGGAATTGGAACAAAACAAACAGTACCATAAAGAAGAATTCTTTCGTACTCTTAATACCTGCTTTCTGTCTTACAAGCTCATCTTTCCATCTCCTCACCACCACCACCACCACAAAGGACTACCTTTAGAGCATTTGGCAGTGTCACTTCAAATTGCCCTTGAGTTTGAGTCTTCTGGGAATTTCCTCCCATGGGTGAATTGCCTATTCTTACTCTTCCAGATGCCAGTCCCGAATTGCCCGAACTTTACCTGCGGATCAGAAGCCAGAGTGTCGGCCCTACTGGGAAAAGGATGACCCTTCGATGCCTCTGCCCTTCGACCTCACAGACATCGTTTCAGAACTCAGAGGTCTGCTTCTGGAAGCAAAAGCCTAGAAGGAGCTCACGTCTCAGGTGGAGGAGGAAAAAGAGATTGTTGGCTTCCGTCTTCCATCCTTGCCATGGGCTCAAGCAAAAGCATTGTGTGTAGACTCTTTTATTATAGAGTGTGTAGGACCGGGGTCCCAGTGAGAAACAGCCAGGGACTCCATTAGGAGCCCATGAATGTTACAATGTTTTTAAATGACATGGTATTTTAATATGATTTGGTATTAAACAAGGTCCTCCCCTCCCCCTCAAATTATCCCCCACTTGGATTTTTCATGTGAGGCATTCAGCCCCCAAGGCCGAAGGGAGTGCCAAGGGGAGCCCCAGCCTGCGGCAGAGCCTAACCTACTTTCCTCCTTCTCAGGTTTTTTCAGAGATGCAAGAGTGGGTGACTCTTGACGTCATCTTGAGGAAGACAGACTTAGAGACATTCATCCCAATTTCTCACCACCCCCTTCAGAGGCTGTGCTGTCCATTATAGCAGCCGCTAACTACCTGTGGCTTCTTAAATTTAAATTCCACTTTAATTGTAATTAAAAATTTGGTTCCTCTGTTGCACTGGCCACATTGCAAGTGCTTAACCGCCGCTGTGGAAAATCTAGCAGACAATATTTCTACACAGAGTTTGAGGGCAGAAGGTCCTCTTTTTCCACTTCTCTATAGCTGCTGTCCCACAGGCGGAATAAATTAAAAGAGAAACGACTCACTGAAGCCTCTTCCCCTTCTCTGAGAACGACCCAAGTGAAAGCCTGACTTAGGAGTCCTGTGCTCTGCACACAGGAATAGAGATGTGTTGGAAATGACAATTAAACTCGCCATTCTCCCTTTAGGACGGTTCCCTGATCGAATGAAAGACACGCAGCCCTGTGTACACCGCTTTGTGGATTAAGCCAGCATAATATTGTGGTTTTTTTCCTAGAATTCCCTCATTTGCATGTCATGACAGGTGAGGTTGAGGTTTGAAGAACCCCGGTGCTGCCTCCTGCTGACATTGGAGCATTGGAGGGACAACATAGAGCAGAGGTTAGAACCTGGGCGCTGGCTTTAGAATCCCCGGATCAAAACTCCCACTGGCTTTGTGATCTTCAGCATGTCATTGGGGCCTCGGTTTCCTCATCTATATAAGGAGATACTGACGGCACCAACTCACAAGGTAAAGATTCACTGAAATAATCTAGCTACAGACTTATTAGAACAATGTCTGACACATAGCTGAATACCCAATAAATTATAATTAGAATTATGTGTCAGTAAGCTGACCTGGTGTAGACATTTTCCCTTGCCTTCCTCCTTGTGCAGATTTTGTCTTGTGATGCCATGCACACGTCTCTCCCTTTGGGGCCTGGCTCTTGCCCTTCGGTGACCCGGGGAGTCGTAAGAATAGCTCACCCCTCTCCCCAGCCCGCTGCCTTCTTTCATAATTGCAATAGTTTGAAGGTAAAGACCTCTGGCCCGTGGAGAGGCGCACAAGGACCAACCCTCTCCTGCCATCAGAATCTTGCTGGTTCACGGCGCGCATTCATTCAGAGCAGCCAGGGTCCCCTCATCTTGAGACTCGGCCTCTCAGACGGTGGGTGAATTCCTGATGTCCCCCGACATCCCCTTCAGTAAAGGAGATGAAGCGGGCCTCACAGGATTGTTGTCCCTTAGATGAAATCACATAGGTAAGGAGTACATGGCACAGAGAAGTCACAGTCTGCGCACCCTCGGCACCATCTAGCCTAGTGTTCGATTTGGTCCCACGCAGTTTGTTCTTTGTTATATTTCATTATGTGCCAATATGTAAAAATTGGGCGATTTTTAACAAAAACGTGTGCAGTCGCTTCAGCATTCAGAACATCAGGCAGCCCTCGGCCTCCATCCCAGCAATGGCGACGAGCTAAGTGTCTTCTCGCTCATAGGTGGGGCTTGAACCCTCCGTGGCCCCTGTTGCTCCCTCCTGTATTGTATACCCAGCGTGCTTCACCCTTTCTTGTCAGCTCTCCAAACCTGCTTGCTTGACCCCTTCGGTAGAAATAAACAATAAAGTTTAGTGCTTACCCCAATCTGTGTGTATTACTATCGCGCTATCTTCACGGACTGCTTGTACTAACGTGCCGTGTACATCGAAACAGTCATAAACAATAAAAACAGGGATGAAATATAAAACCAAGAGAGGTCCTGCGCTTCCCTCCTTGCACATCAGTGGGGGGCTGCTTCCTGGCCTGGGCGGGGCCAGGTGGAGCGAGCTCTCAAAGTCCTCCAAGTGGGGCCCGGTGATGACAGCCAGCGCCGAAGACACCATTATCCACAGTGAATCCGAAAGGTGAGGTCCACATTTTCTCAGAAGAAATGGTGGCTTTCCATGAGCTGGAGTTACGTGTGTTTGGGGATTATACGCGCTCCCCGGGGAGATTTCCTGCGCATAGAAGGAGGGGAAGCCAGAGGAGATAAAAAGCGGGCTGCTGGTCACAGACAATCAACTCAGTTCCTGCTAGGCCAAAGGAAAGCCTGTTTCTCCCCTGTGAACTGACCTAGTGAAGGACTGTCCTGGGAACAGGGGCGGGCATGTGGCAAAGGGAGCAGGGAAGCCTGTCCCCGCGGGGCCGCCTTGAGTCAGCGTGCCCATCTGCTCCCTCCCAGGCTTGCCCGTCCCAGCTGTCTTGAGGAAAATGACCTGAAGCGAGCCCTCCCTCCCACAGATCTTTCTTGACCATTTCCCATAGCTCAGCGGCGTGCTGAGGTCCGGGCACCCAAGGACAGGCCCCTGCCTTCCTAGGGCTCCTCTCTGCCAGCCGCCATATCAGGTGCTGGGGATATGGAGCGACCAAAATAGGAACTTACCCTGTAATGTGGAGGCAGACAATAGACCAGCAAATAAACAACAGGGAAGGCGATGGAGGGTGGCAGGGGGCTGAAGAAGGGTGGCTTAGGCTAGGAGGTCAGGGAAAGGATGTGAGGGGTGGGAGGCTTTCCTGGAAAGCACTTGGGATGGGGTGCTCATGGGGAATAAAGGGCCCTGTGGCCAAAGCAGAGAAAAACGGGGCGGGGGTGGTCGGTGGGAGATACAGGTCAAGAGGAGACTGGACCGGCCTTTGGATTTGATTTCAGTGCCCCGAGAAACACGCGGGTTCTGTGCTGAGAGGGGTGGGTCTTCATATGATGTGCTCATGCTTCTGGATGACCGCTCTGGTCACTCTCGATTCCAGAGGGTGCTGAGAGCAGGCGGCTCAGCCCAAAGGCCCGGCTTTCTCAATGGGAATGTCCCTCCTTCCGGGGCGAGATCTTGAGAAGGGGACATGTCCCTCCTGCAAGTGCAGGAGGTGGCCCGTCCTTCTCTCTGCCACCTCTCCTTTCTCTGCAGCCTCCAGCCCAGGGGACTTCGCTGGACAGAAAAGAACAGGGTCATGGCATGGCTTATGACACAATTTTAATAATAAGCTTCTAAATCCATCGCCAACTGAATCGAGGGACACCAGCAACGAAATGCCATGGGCCCTGTTCAATGGATACCCCACTTTCAGGGAAAGGTTTTGTGTGTGTTTTGAGGGATAGTATTTTCAAATGCAACTTTTTTTTTTTTTCCTGCTGTAGTCAAGGCTGATTTTTACCAGTGGGCAAATTGCATACATTTGGACGCATGCCACACTAACTACTGTTTATTTTGGAGACCTGTCAGAGGCAAGCACACGGACGACGGGATTCGTATTTGGAAAGGCATTCCTCCTGCAAACAGATTGAGGAGAGCAGTGTGGATTAAAATGCGCTCAAGTGGTAATGCCGTTTATCCAGTTTGCCTCTGTTACTTGGTGATTAAATGGTGTTTTTAATTACGTTTCATTGGGAGCCATAGGTATCGCGATGGTGAAATCAATTTGACAGCCATAAAGGGGGAAGGGAGGCCCAGGAGTGTTGTCATGAGTGCGGCGGCAGCTTAAAGAGGCTGGGGAGGGAAGGGGTGAGGGGAGCCGGCCAGTGACTGCTTCCTGCGTGACACAAGCCACCCACCGCTGTGGCTGTCTGGGAGGCAGGTGTCCGTGACTGTCAGGAAAAGGGACACCTGGCTCTGCAGCTCACCTGAGAGGCCCCTGAGAGATTCCCAGGCTGGCTAGGAGCTCCAGGAAAGCATCTGAAAGGTCTGTTTCTCATTTCTCTCATTAGCAAGGGGGAAAGCGTGCGTGGCCCCAGGTTCCCTGCTGCGGCCTTGGAGGGACCCGACTGCGCCCCAGCCAGGCCCCGAAGAGCGCCACCCCACAGTCCTTCAGCCCATCAGCCCCCTTCTCACAGTGAGACTGCCTTCCTGGCGTCATGCCCAAATTGAAGACTAGCCCCCTTGCGCCCCTGCTGTGCCGTCCCCGCTACCACAATCAGGTTTCGGAATCTTCCAGTTGTCGGTGGCAGTAGAGCCTTCTGGCTGCAGAGTCCTGGCTCTGCCTGTGACCGGAAGGCCACCCACCCTTTCAAGCCTCTGTTTTCTTGTCTGCAAAATGGGAATAACAGCAATGCATCCACCACCTGAGGTTGCTGTGAAGCCTAGGTTAATATCCACCGGTGCCTGGCTCGCACAGGTCTTCAGTTCTGGCTCTAACGATTCTCATCCCCGTTTCCTGGGATAACAGTTGTAGCTGTGTGACTCGGGCACATCCCTTGACCTCTCTGTGCTCCAGTCTTTGTGTATACCACAGGGGGGATGATAACGCCTGGCTCACTGGACTGTTCTGTCCCCGCGATCGTGCATGCTAAGTGATGCACACCATGTCTCGTAGTAAGTGCCTGAATAATACGCTCCCATCCCAGGTTATCCCATTTGCTCCTCACAGCTTCCATTTTTCTCTAGGCAGATAGCATGGCCCTTTTTATAAATGAGATACTATGAAAAATGATTCTTTAGTACTCGCATTACTACAGCGGGATTAGGTCACCCATTGCAATTTTACATTTGCTTAAAAAATTCTTGCCGTCACCTTCTAATGGATGGTCTGTGTACAACAATTGTTTATTGACTCTGAATGTCTAAGTAGCAGGGTCAGTCTATTTCCAGGGGAGGGAAGCATTAATTAACTTCCAGCGCCAGATTCGATGATTCTTTTGCAATGGTGCAGTTCATGACTTTGCTTGCATTTACTCTTCATCAGTCCTGCAAGAATCGAGATAAAATAGTTCCAACGCACATGTGTGTCAAGCTAAATGGATAACAGCAGATACAGATCTGTTTGCCTGTCTGCACTTGCCTTTAGACAAAATTCATCAATTTTACAAAAGCCACTGACTAAACATGGCACCAATACAAATGAGGGCTTGGAGCACGCGGGTTTTCCCAGTGTTTTTAATCTGGTAAGTGCAGTAGCTTCCTGCTGAGCGATGGGGCTTGCTGGCTGAGGACAGCACAGTGTCCCCACGGATGGAGACCAAAAGGTCAAGGCCATTCTACAGGAAGTTGAGGAAAAGCACAGTGGTTCCGGACCCTGTGTGCTCAGAGCCATTCTGACGCGCTTGGTTCGTGACTGTCCACAGGAAGGGCCTCCGTTGTCTTGCTAGGTATTAAAGATTAAATAAAGACCGCCTCTGCGGTGCCAGTTTCAGAGGTACCCTGCTTGCCCTTCCTAGCTTCCGAGACACGGAGAGGGTCTGCAAGTTGGAGGAAACCCCACAGGAAAACCCCACACAGCAGAGACCCCATTTGGGAGGACTTTGTGAAGCTAAAGCCCTGTGCAATTCCAAGGAGAAGAAGGATTTCTTTTGTGAGCCAGTTTCATTCGGGGGGGCATGCATGTTCGTCACTTCTGATTGGGCAAGGCCAGTCTGATACAGGGGCAGCACCCTGCACACTTTTGAGGCCACAAGGAACGGCCAGAGGATGGGGAACTGCCAACACCTCTTGTACAAGAATAATCTCAAAGAATAATATTACCGCCTCTTTTTAAAGCTTTTCAGATGCCATGTGCCCAGCAAACATACCAGACTCGAGTAGAGGTTAGATCCAGCACTTGGTAAAATACTCTTAGAGCCTCAGAATACATGGATGGATGGAGTTGTTTCTTTGCAAGACTGCCATCCCCAACTGAAGACCCTTCTCTTCTTATCCTTTCAAACAGGGAATTCAGTCTTTCACTTTGGAGCAAACACAGTTAGCCTACCAGCCCCGGAGCTCCGAAAGGGCTGAGTCAATTTCCCTGAGCAGCTAAAGTGCATATCTCATCCAACCCAGAAAACGGGTCCTCCTGCCCCACCCCCCGCGATTCTTCAGACAGAGATTTCCAGTTGATTACGCCTTGATTAGAGAGACGGGAAAGAAGCAAACCAGGTATATAGGATTCCCATTGTGCTCCCCTCCACGGCTCCCGACCAGGGTCAGGCTGAGAGGGCTCCCGGGGAACACAGAACAATCAAGCCCTGTTTACCATGGACGCTTAGTTTTCTTTTCTCAAAATCAAAACAGAGTTTAGTAGGCAGCGTATTTCATACATGTCTCTTGATCAATGGAATGATCTGTCAGAAGCCATTAAAGCCCCCATTAGCTTGAATGCATTCAAAGCTAAACTATTGGATCATTTAAGGGCCGCGGTGATTGTTTTTAATATACTGTACATTGATTTCTCCCTGCGAGCAGCAACACAAGTTTGAAACTAACTGTGTATGACTAAGGCTTCATTTGCTGTCTCCAGTCCTCTGTGAGAAGCGTGGTTTCGCTTCGACCAGAAATGTCTGTGTATCATTTTTAAAGAGATGCAGACCCTGGTAGATATCCCAAGGTTTAGACTGGTTCGCGTTGTTATTTTTTCCCCCCCGAGCTTCCTCCCATTTCTTCGTGCCCATTAAGCGAGCTGTGCGTGCAGCGGCATCCCAGCCAAGGACCCCAAGTGAAAGACGGGGGAGAAATTTTTCTGAAAGCATGAAGTCCCAGCAGAGGCCAAAATCGAAGTGAATTTGACAGCCTTGCGCCAGCAAAACTGTGCCCAGCGGAAAGCCACAGAAGTGTGGCTGTGCCAGGCATCCTTGCCGAGTTGAAGGGGGAAGAGCAGATGATGAAGGCACCCCAGGCAGCCGCTGGCTGCCATATTGCCAACTCTTGGGCGTGTTGGCCCTTCTGTGCCTTAGCCAAAATGCAGTCTTCTAAGCACCACTCCCTGACTCCTTTCTAAATACCAGACTGTCCTAGGAACACAAGGTCGCTGTCCTCCAAGTCCTGTTCTTCACCAGGATTTCTGGTCTCTGGCCCCCCTTGCTCATTTTAATACAACGCCTACGAATAAGAAAGTTTGGCCAGAGAAGTAGTGGTTAGCACATTTGCAAAAGTAAGTGTACGAAAGAGGAGATTTTATATGCTGATGGGGTCATTCGAACCCAGGTGGCAGAAATGAAGTTATTTAAGTTGAGATATAGAAGTTGGATTTCAAGTTTCTGATATTTATTGAGATCTGGGAAAAAGATGAGCATTTTTGAACACACCTCTGAAGTAATCCTAAAGCATGTTGACGAGGGAAAGGGTTCCAGATTGCTTACAAGGATGGCCTACCCTTTCCGCGCCCCCAATTCCATCCCAGAAAGGAGGCATTTCATTAGTCTAGAAAACAATTTACATGTCATTAATTCCTTTTTCCCTTGGGCTACAAAGTTATGGGGATCTTACCTACCCAAGCAAGCCACTGGAATTTATGGTGCAGGATCCTAAAATCAAAGAGGCCAAGACTCATGATCCTCAACAGTGGCAGGACAAGCGGAAGTCACAATAGTAAAATCTAGAGCAGGAATTAGCAAGTTACAGCCCATGGTCAAATCTGACCCACCACTTGTTTTTATAAAATAAAGTCTTGTTGGACTACTGCCACACTCATTCATTGACATATTTATCTATGACTGCTTTCATGCAGTTGAGTAGTTGTGGCAGAGACCATGGGCTCATAGAGCCTAAAATATTTCCTTTCTGAAAATATTTCTTTTACAGAAAGGATTTTCTGATCCCTGGCCTAGCTCAGGGGTTAGCTGTCTCAGCTGTGACCATGCATGTGAACCGATCAGCATCCTGTCTAGTACTTAGTAAGTATTCAACACAGATAAATGGTAATGAGACCTCCTAGGATGTTATCCTGACCAAAACACTCATGCCAAGACCACACTCTGTACGGAACATGGGAAAAAGAATTGAAGGCCAACACTATCGAGGGACTAGATGGGATCCAGAGCAAAACCAAGGCTCTTCCTGAATTAAAGCCTGAGCGATGCAGTGACGGGACCAAGGGAAGCCATCCAAGAGGGTGGACAGCCACCCCCTGGCTTCCAGGTTCAGGCACTTTGTCTCCACAGAGGGCAAGTCCACAGGGCAGTGAGCCCCTCCCTTGTGATCTTTCCTACAGAACAGGTGAGGCGAGGATTCTTTCGAATGTTCCTGAGCCTTTCTGCTTCGGTAACAGTGCTAAGATTAATCTAACGCCTCACCAGGAGAGCTGGTGATCTGGTGTGTGACTGGTTTCTTTCTGAAGGAGTCTATGCTTCCTAACTTACAGGGCTGAGTAACATGTCGTTATAAAACATCGCTGCTGCTTCCATGGTTGACTTATTACCCCGGACTCTCTGGCTCTGAGAATGTCTCTGAAGGAATTGCAAAGCAAGCCCAGTTGCTCATTGATTTCTTCTTGGCCCGTGGTGTGTTGTTCAGTTCTTCTCGCCTCCTGAAAGCCTCTGCACACTGCCTGCCACACTGCCTCTCTTGCCACCTGAATCCTTGAGTCAGTTGTAAGTCACTCCATGATCATTTTCATTTGTTCTGTCACCAGAGTGTTTATGAATCCTATTTTACTTGTCAAATTTGGTTGTCATGTTGGATGATAAAATGCCAGAGGGCAGAGTTCACAGGATTAAATCTTTACTTCCCTTTTATTATATTCCTTAAGCCTCACAATAACATTTCGTATCCGCCAAATCACTTAATATTTATTAGCTACCAAGGCAGCTAATTTTTATCTGACACATAATAGATGCTCAATAAGCATTTCTTGGTTGGCTGTTTGCTAGACTGAAACTCTATCATCACCATCCTCTGCTTTACACCCCCTCTATTCCCCCAGTGTCCCTTCCCCTAAGATTTTCCAGCTACAGCTTATAAGGCCATTTGAAATGTACCCCCAACCTCTCTCTCAGACTTCTTCTCCCCAAACTGGCTTCTCACCTTCGTTCCAGCCACACCTGCTTTTGCACCATGTTCTGAATTCTTTTGTGGCTCTGGTACCGTGCCTTAGGGGAGGTGGCCACTACCATGCTGGAACTTAGCAGCAGGCAAGAGGATAAAGCCGAGAATGGGTGGGGCTGGGGAGAATTCGGTTGCAAAGTGAGTGTCCCAAAGGGACATTTGATCAAGGAGGTGCTGATGGTAGCCAAGCATCTGAGCTGGTTAGTGGGGCACAGCTGCACGGGTCTACAGGAGGCCTGTCCTGGCTTGACGGGGGCAGAGGAAGCACCCCAAGGAAGGAGCTGACAAGGCCTCTCTGTGGGATCAGGGCCCAGCCAAGCTGCATAGCGCTCAGTGTAGGGATCCAGGCCCAGCACAGCTCAAGGGAGCAAAAGACAAACTGCCTTGGCCACTGGAGGTTGAGGGAAGACTGGCTGAGCTCAGTGGACATGAACTTGGAGCAATGGGCTTGGGTTTGGCAAGATTAATTTCAGATCCCACTGGCCTGGGGTCATACAGCTAGTAAGACAGTGGTGGCACATCACACATTTAATTACGAATTCAGTGCTCAGCAAACACAGACACAAAAGGGCGAAACAGCATGATGATTCCACCCCCGAACTGCACTCAGAGAGTGTGAGGCGATGGGGGATGAGAGGTTGTTTTCCTCTCATTTGGGAAGTGACCACATGGCTTCAAAACACAAGCCAGGTACTTCACCTGGTGCTCTGGAGGAAAACCTGTCCAAACAGTGCTCCAGAGCGGACATACAGGTGACCAAAAAAGCCATGAAAAGATGGTCAGCATCCTTAGCCACTGGGGAAATGCAAATGAAAACCACAGCACCCTGTAAGAATGCCTATCATTTTAACGGCAGTGATAACACCATATGCCAGGCAGGATGCTGAGAAATGATCACTCAGACACTGCTGGTGGAGATGTAAAATGGTACAGCACTCCGGGAAGTAGTTTGGCAGTTTCTCATAAAACTGAGCATGCAGTGAACTCGACCCAGCAATTACACCCTTGACCATTCCCTGAAAAATGAAAGCTATATTCACACAAAACCTGCCCATGAATGTTTGCAGCAGCTTTATTCTTTTTTCTTTTTTTTTTTTTGGAGGGCAGTGTCACTGGCCCTCATATGGGGGACCCGAACCCGGGCCACTGGCGTCCCAAGCCAGCGCTTAACCACCGTGCCCCTCGGCCGGCTCTACAGCAGCTTTGTTCTTAATAGCCCCAAACTGGAAACAGCCTTCAGGGGATTTGAAAGGAGCCCACGCCCTCCACCATGTGAAGGCAGTCTAGTGAACATGGCCCCCCTGAAGGAACCAGAGTTGGGGACTGCTTTCAGTCTGTGTGTGAAGGGGAACCCCAGGTGGGACCACCTGCAAAGGTGGCAGGGATGTTAAGGCAAACTGATTCTTCAACTATTCTAGAAGCCACCGAGGTAGGGGTTTGGAGTGAAATTGCTGTATAACACCACCCCCTACTTTTTAAAAAAAGAATATTCTGAGTATTCCTTCATGTTCTTTACTTTTTTTTTTTTTCAACTTCATAGAAAACTGGTGGAAACCTTTTTTTTTTTTTCTGGAGAAATCCTTTATTTTTGCTGTCACCTCTCTGATCTCATCTCCCATGACATTCATAATCTCCGCTTCCACCTCCTGCTATATCTCTCTGCACCATTCACCCTAGAGCCCCTGTACTCACCCACCTCAGGGCCTTTGCACTTGCTCCTTGTTCTGCCGGAACTCCCTTTGCCCAGATATCCAAGCAGTGCCCTCACCTCCCTTAGGTCCACTCCTTCACCTTCTTTAGGTCGCTCCTCAACTGTCATCTTCAAAATCTTCAAAATGAGGCCTTCCTTGACCAGCTTGGACACAATTGAGTATTAGGAGCTTCAACATAAGCCCAAAATAACATTTTTTTTTTTTTTTAGGGCAGTGTCACTGGCCCTCATATGTGGGATCTGAACCGGAGCCTCTGGCTTCTCAAGCCAGCGCTTAACCACCGCGCCACTCGGTCGGCCCAACATTTTTTAATAACAGCTTTCTTGAGATATAATTCACATGCTATAGCCAAAATAACAGTTTGAAGACTAATAGTAACCTTAACCTCATCTAGTTTTAAGGACTGTATTGTGTGGAGCATAAAGTGTCTTTTTCTTTTACTAGTGTAAATGTGTCTGACATCAGAGTGCATCTTACAGTGACAGCATATCATAAATTAATTGGCAGTGCTTTATTTAATTTTCCTTTCTTAGAGATACATAAAATAATGGCGTGGCTTATAATCAAGGGGCATCTTTGAACCGATGAAATATGGTAACTAAAGTTCCCATCACCATTTATTCTAAAGATCTCCAAGGACGGGTTTCAGCTAGATAAAAATGCAAAGTACATCCTTAAACTGCAGTGAGAAGAGATACCGTTTGGGGTTAGAAAACATCAGTGAGGCGGGGACATCGAGTCTGCGGGTGCCTCTAAGTTCATCTGTGCCGGAAGGAGGGGGCGATGTATTTTCATTAATTTATGATTCTTGCTCTTCTGTCCGGAGTCTTTTCCTTGTTTTCTCTCCTGTCTCTCTTTCTCGAATGCTTGCTGGGGGATTTCTTTTCTTTTGAGCATGTTAAAAACAATAATATTGAGAAACCTTCACAGCGACTCAGTCTTTGAAACCTGACATCAAGGTGAATGTCTGGTGGAAGCATGGGGCTTGCCAGGCTGCCACGGGCAGTTTGCATTTAAACAAGTTGTGACTTTGATGGAAGAATTTGACGTGATGGGTAATATATTCCCCACGCAGGAGATGATGTATATACTGTTTCCATCAGAAATATCAAGTTCTGTATGTGATGTGTTTATTTCTCTGAGTGGTTATGTACTTAATAAATAACGTGGTTCAGTGGGTATTATTTTCATTTCAGCGTTTAATACCTCTACAATATGTCTCAGATTCGGGGTTGAATGACACCTCATAAATTATGAGCTGTTATTAGCCGCTTTCGTGTTGCATCTTAATTATTAGGCTGAAAAGAGAGGGCAGACTTTTATAAGCATTCATATTTTCTGTTTACAAGGCTTTTACTGACGTCTAATAAATTTAATTACCTCTAATAAGAAGAGGAAATGAAGTTCTATTTAGCAAATTCATAGCTTTGAAATGCATCTTGTAGCTTTATGAGCGTGGCAAATTCCAGGAAGGTGAAAGCTATTTAAGGAGCTGTTGCTGGGTTAAACTAACTGCAAAACTGTTAAATTATTGTTGTTTCCATTTTATTGCTTAACCTCCAGGGGTAAACTTCAGGCTACCTGATAAAAACAGCCACTCAGGAACTTTAAACTTTCCAGGCTATCCCCCACAGGGCCGAAGCAGGCTCCTGTAGTAAAGGTACGTTTTTCAAACATCATTTTAAATTTGGAAATTGATTGTGTCTTGACCTACTTATTTCCAAGAGCCGTACATTTCCGACTCCTTTGTTTTGCTCAGATTATAAACCTATTGTTCTTTCAGGTGGGATCCCAGCTACTAAAGGGGGTGGAGGGAAGAAAGAATGCAGTGAAGCGCTCATTCCGCCAACACCACTATCATCCAAATGCGATCCACAGTTAACTGGACTTGGGCTGCAGAAAAGACAAGTGGCGATCTCAGATCAACACTTTCTACAGCAGGCGGTAGCATCAAGGGGATTGTGTGTGGAGACCAGGAACCCTCCCTATCAAATATTTAAAGGCTTATTTTTTAGAGCATCAGACAATGAATTTAGATTTATTTTTTGGTCAGGTAGCTTCCCAAATAACACTTTTCGGCATCTAGATTTTCATTTATTGTAGTATATTGGCAGGCAGACCCTTGGAAAAACCATACTACGGAGTGATAACTCTTTCTTTCCCCCCTAGACACTGAAAACACTGTTCTACATTCTGTCCCTATGAATTCAACTATGTTAAGTATATCATATAAGTGGAATCATGCTGCATTTATCTTTTTGTGCCTGGCTTTTTTCACTTAGCATGTCTTCAAGGTTGATTCATGATGTAGCCTGTGTCAGAATTTTCCTCTTTTTTTAAGGCTGAATTATATTCCATTGTACACACATACCACATTTTGTTTATCCATTTACTCTTCAATGGACGTTTTGAACTGTTTCCACATTTTGGCTAATGTTGAATAATACTGCTATAAATATGGATGCATAAATATCTGTTCAAGTCCCTGTCTTCAGTTCCTTTGAGCATATACCCATACGTGGAATTGTTGGATCACATGTAAGTATGATTTTTAACTTTTTCTGGAACCACCGTATTGTTTCCCACAGCAGCAACAAACAAGGATCCCAATGTCTCTACGTCTGTGCGAACACTTGTTGTTTTCTTTTTATGTAGGCACCATCCTAGTGGGTATGAGGTGGGTCTCAGTGTGGTCCCAGTTTCTTCTTGACCCTTTCCGTGCCAAGTGGGAATGAAGCCATAGTTGTCACTGTCCCTACATATCAGAGAGGTGCATTCAGTTTGGGTCTAGGTATGAAAGTGCCTTTAGCAAAATGATGACAGGTGAATTCCGTCTTTTATACCTATTCTTCCTGTGTCTTCTGTCTGTTTTGCAAATGCCCTTTCTTACAGTCTCTCTTGTCCATGAAAGTGCCTCATTTATACTAACAGAGTGAGACCCCCATAGTATTTGCTGTTGAAACACAGAATGGGGGTTTACCCAGCGGAATACAGTGCTGATAGCACAAGCTCAAAATTAAGGGAAAATATGTTTTATGGGGGGCACCCCTGAAATGAAATCACACAGATAAGAATGCTTAACAGAAAGGATACCCAATTCCCACAATCATGGCCACATCTAGTGGTGCTGCTGTTTTGTTTACTGTATTTGGAATTCGGTTCTCTTGGACATGCCCTTTAAATGACAGCATGATCACATGATATTACCCAGAAGATGCCCTGAGGACACATGAAGCCCAACTATAAAATTCAGCGTCTTTATTGGAACTAAGCCTTTAATAGGACAGATATGGAGTCTTAACATTTCAGCATGTTCCTCAGGCTCTGCCAAGCGATGGGTCTTTGAGGACTGATTGGACATGGCCCGGAGGGGCTCCATGATGGAGACCCAGGCCCAGGGCGTCTGGTCAGCCAGGCCTGTCAGATTCCAGCTTCAGATGCGATACCGGCTGGCTTTGGCAGTGCTCCATAGTGGCAATCAGAGTGGCACTGTGGTTCCTTAGCAAGGTGCCTTTGGACCTGGACAGTGGGGCTGTGGCTTCCTGCCACCACTGGGAGGTCCAGGGCCTAGAGCTGTGGCCAGTGAAACTAGGGCTGCAGGAAGGTTAGACACCCCAGCTTCCATCATCTACTGATCCCAAGAAGCTCTGATTATCATTGCTTCCTGTGTAAAAACCAGTTACAGGAGGCAGCCCTGCCAGAGCTGTGGGTCTAAGGCCTGGGACAGTGTGGGGCTGGCTTCTGTAGCACCACCAGCTACGTCACCATCGGGATAGGCAGCCCTCTCCCCGCCTTTTTCCTCTAGAGCATCTGTGGGCAGGAGCCTTGCCAGGTGTGGGCAGCTGCTTCTCCTGCCCCAAGCCTCTGCTCCTTCCCAATGCCCCTCACTTTGCTCTGGGCACCTCCTGAGGTTCCAGGGCTACCTCTTTCCCTGCCACAAGAACAGCCATCATGGGAAACACACTTTATTTAAGGTCCCTGCCCCAAAAGGAAGACAAGGATCCACCCCATGTTTCCTCATAAGAAAGCCTTTACTGTAAAGCAGTGATGGACACGAGTTGCGTCGTCACGGTTGCTAATAATACCAGGACCCACACCAAAAGGGGGAACCTAACACTGATGTGTGGATTGGCTCCACCGGAAACCAGTCCTTCTGCTTCACAAGGGAGGCCATACCTGCCACCCCTCTACCTGCCACCTTGTTACCATATTGCAGGAGCTCGATTTTCTTCCAGGCAAGAAGGTCCTTCCTCATGGCTCTCCCACCTCCAGTCCAAAGGCCTCACCCCTTATCCCTTTTAAGAAAAGGTTGTTGTTTTAAAATCACTTAATATAATTTTCAGCAGAGATAAGCCCTGACCTCCATGAAGCCAGCCTTTGACATGAAGAAGTAGATGTCTTTGTGTTTCATCAGAAGCACATGTCTCCAGGTGACCCAACCGCCCCGGCACAGTGAGGAGGGTCTAGGGTCTTACCTAATCTCAGCAGGAATAAACTCACCCACCAAGTGTTCCCTCCCCAAGTGGGAGTTACCCCAAAGAACACCCTGGGAACTGCCAAGTGTTCAGAAATATTGGGGCCCAGTCTCAGACCACTCTGCTAATATTTCCTAGTTCCCAATCTATAGAGTGACCAGTGTTCCCACAGCTGTAGGAAGACGGCAACCAGATCATTAGATTGGATCCAAAAGAACATTTCAACAAGCATTCACTGAACCTACCAAGAGCTCACCTCCTGCAAGGCCCAGTGGGGGATTCAGGACTCTGGGCTGGACAAACCTCCAGGCAAGTTTACGTGGGAAAAAGGAATATGATGGAAATAGCACAATGTGATTCATGATCAAAGACTGGTTAAGAAAACGAGACTTCGGTAAACAGGAAAAGGGTCATTTGCTCTGGGAATTTTGTTACAGAACCCTGGCATTCTAGAGCTAGAGGATCTTGGAAATCAACTGTTCCAATTTCTTCATTTTCAAGAAGTAGGTTGAGATCCAAAACAGTCATAATACTTGCCCAAGGTCGTGCAGCTGGTGGGGTGAAAACTGGGCCTACTGCCCAGGGACCCTGACTTCCAGACCTTAGTGTGTGTCATGGCCAGAACTGATGCTCTCAGGGGATCCACTGCCTAAGCCTGTAAAGGACAGAAGGATCCCTTCATCTCCCTTGAGCTCACTGGGGTTTCTGTTACCTGGAAGCAGCAAGATCGTTCTTTGCCTTTAAAGACCCAGGTCTGAGTCATGACTGGACCACTTGCCTGGGAAGCCAACGGCATCCAGGCTGACCTCCTGCTCCATCTCTTTCCGTTGGCCCCGCAGCAGCCTTCCTCACACCCAGCTCTGGTCAAGGCCACATCCCCGCTCAGGCGCCTACAATGACTCCTCTGGCCTTCTTAGGATCTGCTAAATTAGTGGACACACCCTTCTCGGGGTAAGTCTTACTTCGATCCTTATAACCACTGCCAGTTTCATTTTTAATTGAGATATAATGCACATACCATAACATTCACCCTTCTTAAGTGTACAATTCAGTGAGTTTTAGTACACTCTCAAAGTTATGAGTCCACCACCGCTATCCAAATTTAGAACATTTTCATTGCTCCTGAAAGAAACCCTGTACCCATTAGTGGTCCCTCCCACTCTCCCCTCTTCCCAGCTCCTGGCAACCATTAGCCTATTTTCTGTCCCTATGGATTTGCCTATTCTGCACATTTCATATAAATGGAATTATGCAATATGTGGCCTTTGTGCCTGGCTCTTTTCACTGAGCATAATGTTTTCAAAGTCCATCCATGTAGTAGCTTGTATCTTGCTTCATTCCTTTTTATGACAGAATAATATTCCATTGTATGGTTTGAACACATTTGTTTGTTTATTTCTTCATTAGTTGATGGATATTTTGGTGGTTTCCACTGTTTGGCTGTTATGAATGATGATGCTATGAACATTTGTACAAGCTTAGGCGTAGCTGTGTTTCAAGTTCTCCCAGACATACACCTAGGGGTGGAATTGCTGTGTCATACAGTTACTCTGTGCTTAACTTTTTTAAGGAACTGCCACTGTTTTCCAAAGCACCACCATGATTTTACAGTCCCATCAGAAGTTTAGGAGGGTTCCAATTTCTCCACATCTTCGCCAACACTCACCATTGTTTGTCTTTTTTATCATAGCTGCCCTGTTGGGTGGGAATTGGTATCTCACTGGGGTTTTGATTTGCTTTTCCCTATTGATTAATGGCGTTGAGTATGTTTTCATGTACTTTCCCACCATTTGTATATTGTCTTCAGAAAAAGATCTATTCCAATCCTTTGCTCATCTTTCAATTGAGTTATTTCTGTTTTTATTATTGAAGTGTAAGAGTTCTTCATATATTCTAGATCCTATTTCCTTATCAAATATGTGGCTTGCAAATATTTTTCCGTTCTGTGGGTTGTCTTTCCACCTTGTCAATAGTGTCCTTTGAAGCACAAAAGTTTTAATTTTGGTGAAGTCCCAATTTATCTACTTGCCTTCATTGGTTGCTTGGGCTTTGGGTGACATATCTGTGTCCAGAGTTTCCAAGACAACTCTAAATGACATTCAGGTGGTAACTGCACTTTTCTGAGTTATGGAGGGATCTTTTTCTCTTTGAGCTGCCCAGGTTTCCCAAAATGCCCTTGAGGGGAGACATAGAAGGGTTGCACTGTGGACACAGCTGGAAAACTGCTTGCAGGGGGTAGGGTGAGAAGCTGTTCAAGGCAGACGTTGTGGGCTGGGGTGATACCCAGTTATAACTCTTTGAACTCATTTAAGAGGAACAACTAATCCATATTTGCTTTAAAACCCTTTATAAGGTAGAGATAGATAGTGAGCTCTCTTCTGTGTTCTTTTTCCCATCTTCGGCAGGCCTCTTGGCTTCCGGTCAAGGTGTGTCCACGTGACCCTTCTCCTGCCTGGAGAGCAGGCTGTGAGTGGCAGAGAGCCCGTCTCATTTGGCCTTGAATCCAGTTCTGCGGTAGACCCTGCTAATCGTGATGGTTCACGGGCAACCCCCCTGTCCAGCTCTCTGCAGGGCAGATGGTCTGAACCATAGAGTCCTTGTCCCTTTGAGTGACCAATTATGGGTTTTGCCCTCTAAAAACCTTGTGACTCTGACAAAGCCTGAGTCTGGGGCCCTGGAGGAATTCACTCCTAGAGCTACGTGGAGTCCTCTCCGGTGATTTGGGGGCTTAGCCTGCTCCAGAGCAGAAAGACCCAGGAGGAGGCCTGGGCGGATCGTGGTGCCCTGGAATTTGGGAGGTGACCATAGCCTACTAGGAGGTCATCCTGCTGTCCTCATCTGATTAAGTTCCCTGAAGTCTGATGTGTGAGGTCTAAGTCAGATCATTGCTTTTCTCCATCTCTGCGTCAGGTTCTCTGTCACCTGGCCCACTTTCCTCTGCCAGCTTCCAACCAGCTACCTGGGCACAGCCAGAGTTCCAGGTTTGGAATGGAAATCAATGAAGGAAGGCCTGCAGAGAGGGGCCCCTGGTGTTTTTCAAGTGAGGCCTTTGAGTCCACGGCCCTGCATCTTGACCAGCAGCTGCACCACCGAGTAGTAAGAGGGAGGCATGCTGGGTGTTGGCTGAGAAGACACTTGAGTAGAGACAGAAGAGATGATGAATCTGCCGCCTAATGAGATGGATCTGTCACACTCCCAGCCTCATGGCCACATCCCCAGGATGGATCATGCCATTGATAAGCGGGAGATGAAACACCCTGCCTCCTTCTCATTTATTAGGACTTACAGAAAATGAATCTGATTTGGAGCTCCCTTTTTAGCTGCGAGGCGGAGGGTCTGGGAAGGTTAGCATCCTGTCTCCGCAGCTGTTAACCAGTGAGCTCAGAGGCTTGGGAAGGGGGCGGGGGTGGGGAGGCACCAAACATTAGGGAATGAAGTCTGCCATCTGACCCCACTGACCATGAAGGTTAAGGAGCTGGTGACAACTGATGATTTCTCAAGGGCGTTTTGTTTGCAGATGGCTTTCTAGTGATTTAGACAGGTCGTTAGTGGATCAATACTTTTCTTGGGAGTCTCTGAAATCCCTGGCTGCTTGATAGGTGAGCCTGGGCAGCTATTTCTAAGGAGCAGTTGTGCCCAATGGTGGGGGAGCCTCCTCGCTGTTTGTAACTATCATCTGATGGCCTACTATGTGCTGCTCAGTGTGCTGGATGTTTGGGAGTTTGTGCTATTACTTTACATCGTTGTATAGACGAGTCACTTAAGGCTCAGAGGATTAAATATCTTAAGAGCAGTCGCACAAACTGCCCGAGCTGCAATACTCTCTCTCTCTCCGCTTATGAGCTTCTATAAGCTGGGCATCCTTTCTAAGCTTCAGTTTCCTGATCTGTTAAATGAGATAACATGTACTAAGTCCTAGCTCTGTGCCTGGCACAGAGTCTCGACGCAGTAAGTGACAGCTGAGGGCCAGTGCCAGCCTCGGCTTCAGAGTCCAGGTTCTCTTTGGAATATCACAGGAACCTTGAGATGGGAAGGAAGAAGTGTGGCTGCATTTTGGAAGTGCATGTATTTCTTGGCAGATGCATTGACTGACAGTGTTTTTTCTGGTTGAGTGTGACTTGGGAGCGTCCCACTAAGCCATTGATCTGTTTATAACACAATAGTTAAGGACCCAGGCTGTAGAGCCAGGCTCAAATCCCAGAGCCACAATTCAATAGCTGTGTGACCTTGGGCAAGTTATATAACCATCCTGTGCCTCCAAGTCTTGATGTATAAAATGAAGATAATAACAGTCCCTACCTCATAGGTTGCTGAGAACATTAAATGGGGCAATACTTGCAAGTGCTCAATAAATGTTAGCTGTTATTTATCAAGAAATATTCAATAAGCACCTATCTGCCAGACATTGGGGATGCATGAGAGAAAAAAGACAATTATCCCTTCTCTCATGGGGTTTACCTTCTAGTCTGTAGTGTAGGGGGCAGACAGGAAGCAAATAAACCAACAAACAAGGTAATTATAAGTGGTGATAAGAGCCACCTTTGCACAAAATCAGGTTGGGTGGAGGGAGAGTTGATCAGGGAAGGTCTCTCTGAGGAGGTGACATTTGTACTGATTTCTGGAGAAGTGGCCACACCTGGGGAAGAATATTCCAGTCCGGAATCTAGGGATGGCAAAAGAACTGGCATGTGTGAGGAAGAGAGAAGAAGCCCAGGCAGCAGATATGAGTGAACATGGCCAAGACAAGTGACTGTGGCCGAGCTGCAGCAGAAAGGTGCCAAGAATTTGGTCACAGGGAGCTTGTGGGCAGGGCGATGGGTTTGACTTTTCTGGTAAAACCATTGGGAAATCTTAGCAGGGGTTTGAGCATGGGGGTGGCATCATCTGATTTTCACTGTTTGAACAACAGACCAGCTATTGAGTGGGGAAAGGATAGGAGGAGGGCAGCCATTCCCACAGAGCAGAGTGCGGGGTGCTCCAGGGGCCACGGGTGGAGATGGGGCAGCAGGGATGGAGACAAGTGGGTGGACACGAGACAGAGCTCGATGGGAGAGATGGCAGCAGCATCTGGTGTAGGTGAATCCAGAGGCTGAGCGAAAGAAAGGGACCAAGGATAACCCTTCCGTGTGGGGCCTGACTTCTGATTTTACTGAACTTTGCTGCAGCAGCAAACAGCCCCAGAATCTCAGTAGCTTATAAAACAGTTTTATTTGTCACTTAGGTCCCATGTCTGCTCCAGGTCACTCTGAGCTGCTGGTGGCATCTGCTCCACGGGTCTGTTTATTGCAGGATCAGCCTGAAGGAGCAGCCTCTCTTCTAGATAGATTGAAAAAGAGGAGAACTGGCAGAAGCTCGCTGGAGCTCTTAAAGCTTCTGCCTGCCTCCCGTGCCCCTGGCTACAGCAAATCAGCTAGCCCAGGCCGGTTCAAGGACGGGGGGCTGTGGACTCCTCCCACAGAACACACTGCAAGTCTCAGGCTGTGAGCAGGACGCCGAGTCCTCCCTTAGCAAGGGAGTGACCATCTGGGAGCAAAGCAAAATTGACCACGGGGCCTGGGCTACCATACCAGGTAGTGCCAGTTATTATAACCTGGGGGGGGGGCAGGGGAGGGAGAGAGCAGCAAGTTTTGGGGGACAGCATCGATATAATTGTCCCTTCACCTCTTACCGTCTGAGTTCCCAGCAGAGTCTTCTATCCAATGTTAATTGAATGAGTGGAATGCAGACCAGGCTCAGAGCTGGGGCAGCCCTTTCCGGAGAAGACAGACTGGATAGTCTAGAGGCCAGAGGGCGTGCAGGTTAACTTCCCGCAAGAAAAAGGCCCGTCACCCACGCCCTTGTACTTTATTCATCCCCTCATTTTATAGTCTGACCACCGAGTTCTTGGGGTGAGCCAGACGCCCGCCCGCCCCCCCATCTTTGTTCTCTCTCCTCTACTCCAGGCTCAGGGTCTCCAGGGCCTCTGGGGAGGTCAAACGCTGGTTCCCTGCCCTCCTTCTCAGAGATCAAAAAATGGTTGCCTGGTTGAACAATGGCCCTACCATCTGCCATATGTTAACTGCATAATGGAATGTAACTCGAAGGGCTTTTAAAAACACGAAGAGAGATTTTATTGTAACTAATCGTGATGGATGGTGAGTGTGGTCACACTAGAAACATAAATCTTTGTGCCAAGCCTCGAACGAAAAAGCCAAGTAACTCCAGAGTTCAGGGAGCCTTGTCCTCAGCCACGGGCAAGTCACACGGGGAGAGGTTTTGAGACATCGTCTGCATTAGGAGGGCAGATGCCCTCTCCCAGGCGGACCCTGCCCACCCAGTTCCCGGCCCCTCCTCCGTGAAGTCACTCTGGCCCCCTGTGAGTCATGGGCTGCCCCTGGGCTCCCCCTCGGCCCCCATGTGGACAAGGAGGCAGGCTCCCCGGGAAGGGGTAGGGCAGGGGCTGTGGGGGCTCCGACCATTCTCCCATTTAATTAAAGAGAAGAATGAGTCAAAGATCGGGGTGAGCTCTCAACAGACAAGTTCACGTGTAATAGCCGCTCCTGTTTGTTACATTCACTCTTTTAGAACCATTTTGGCTCCATGAATGGGGTCAAGGCTTTCCCTTCATGAACTTTATTTATTAGTCAGGTCAAGTTTTATGGTCGTTGGTGAAAGAGCAAGGACATCAGACTTTGAGTCGGAGGTTCTGGACTCAAGAGTCAGCTCTGCCACTGCGTGTCCCTGGGCAAGCCACGTCATTTCTCTGGGCCTGAGTTTTCTCATCAGCCCTCTGGTAAGTGTGCCTAATACCCGGGATACCTAATGAAAGGGTTAGTACGAGGAGCAAATGAAATTGGGTATGTTTCAAAGCAGTTTGTGTAACGTTCGGATATGTTATTTTTATTCTGTTTGAATTTGGAAAACAACTCAAAAAATATCCCTAGATATTTTTTTTTCCCCTAGAAAAACAAACAAACAGAAACAAGAAGGAAATGAGAAAACTGGGTTGGCCTCACTTTCAAAACACAGACATGGCTCCCTCCCAGCCTCCCACCCTGCCTCACCTCCCACTGTCTTTTTTTAATCTCTAAACTCACCATTTTGGAATCTGAAAATGAAGAGGCTGCATTTTTTCACACAGAGATGGTGACAAATGTGTGCTTTGAAAAAATACTCTTCCGTGATGGTGACTTTACTGTGGATCTTTACTACCGAATACTTGAATTGTCTAGGGGACAAGAGGCCAGAGCCCAGGGCCCACTGGTTGCAGCCAGGTGACTGCTCCCATCATGGGCTTGACTGGGTGGTCCTCAGGAAGTCAAAGGGGATTACACCCGAGCATCCTGTTGGCTGTCCCCTGGCTGTCCTCATCCTGAGCCCTGTGGGTGACGTTGGGGGTTCTCCTGGGCTCTGTGGGTATCCAGATTCTTCTCAGGGGTCCTCCAGGCCTGCCATTGGGTGCAGGCTTTTTGTCACTTGTTGATTATTTTTCACTTCTTTTTCTGCAACTTCCAGAAATACTTTAAAATTGGGATCTATTCATTGCATTCTTCTCAGTTTTCTAGGATAGCGGCAGATGGTTTCTTACGCTCAATTTTCTTTAAACATTTCAATGGCATTTTGAAAATGAAGGGGAGAGAATTGTTGGGCTCAATTCTGAATCTTAAAACCACCTGTCAGGAGCGGTATAAATCTTTTTGAATTTATTAAGGTCATCCTTGGAAGCTAAGGTAATTCTTATAAGTATTCTACAGAAAATTTAAAAGAATATTGTCTTTCTTTGTAGAGAATACAATTTGATATGCATATAGTAAGTCAATCTTATTGTATTATTCAAATTTTTATATCTTTATTTAATACTCTTGAGTCTGCTTGTTTTAGGATTATCTAATTAAAAAGTGTTTTTTATTTTACTTTGAGGATCTCTGAATTTAATAGAGTTAATTAATTTATCTGTTTTTGCATTTAATAGTTTATTTATATATTATGAGAGTAATGTCTGGTGTTCTATTATTTTGTTTTCTTTTTTAGGCTTATTTGATTTCCTCTCCTTCCTTTTAAAAAAAAACATATAGATTATGTTTAATTTCTTCCTTTTATTTAAAAATAATTTAGAAGGAAATACCCCATTTTTGTTCTGTTAGTGGCAACCTTTACCTTTTTCAACTGCTTCTTTGATCATTTTTCTCTGTCATTATAAATCAGTATCTATCAAACTTTCCCATGTGTATAATGGAAAATGTCTTGAATTTGTCTTTTACCTCATTAAATTGATTTTCTGCAGTATCCAACCTGCTGTTGAGATGATGGTTTTTAATTAATCAATTGTGTTTTCTCTCCATTCACTCTTCCTTTATCTCAGGTTGTTTCTTTCTCATCCTACTTCCTCCAGTGTCTGGATTCAATGTCCTCTGGAATATTTTTGAAAAGGCAAATCAGAAATTTCCTAAAGCTGTCCATTTCTTGCAGTATGTCTATTTGGCAAGAGACTGGTTTCTACTGTGCCTCGGGTGGGCCCTTTCTCAGGCCTGTAGGAGCCCCTGCGGGGTACAGAGTCTTCTGTGCCCATTTGGCAGGAGGCGGGTCCTTCCTGTCACCTCCTCTCCAAGCCAGAACAGCTGTGCGGGCTTCCATCAAGGTTTCTACCACTTCCTTCCTAGGCAGGCTGCTCTGAAAACGAAGAGGGATGGGGAACATGTCTCCTGGGCCCCTTCTCCCATGTTTAGGGGTTGTCCTTATGAAGAGCAGTAGTATTTGACTGACATGATGACGATAACTAACTCTTTACTGGTTCTTCACTGCCTTGTGCAGAAAGCAAAACCATATAATGTCTCTCCGTCACTGTGGGGCATGTCCCTAGATGATCTCATGCAGAGGTGATAATAACAGGTTTCTTTCACTGACAGTTTGAGCTTTTTTAAAAAAGGACATTAGTAGTTGCATGAACTCCTGTTCTCACAGTTGATTCATCACCAGTAATTATGGCTGCGTACAAAGATTTAGTCCATGATGAATACACAGTTGTCTTACATGAACATACAACTGGAAACAGCCTAGAGGTCCAAAAATACAGACTGGCTAATTAATGAAAGCCCTTAAAAATAATGTGGGGAAATTTACTACATAGGAATAGTCTCATTGTTTAACAAGTAAAAAATCACAAAACGTTGTTTGAGCTTATTTTTGTAAAAATAGTATATATACTTACGTGTGTGTATGTGTTAGAGGGAGAGACAGAGAGGAGAGAGAAATAACTTAAAAATACACTGATATGTTAATGTTTGGGTGAGGTAATTAAAGAGATATAACATTTTTATTCTTTAGGCCTTCCAAATAGGCATTCTCTTCAATACACATGTAGTATTTAGCATTAAGAGGAAAAAAAGATATTTTAAAAAGTCAGTTCATTGGAGGTGTTTGGGAACTCTTACAGATGTTATCTCCATATTAGATGATTTTGCTATCATCTTGCTTTTTTTTCCAGTAAAAGAACAAAATGAGAAAGGCTGTATATTCTGGACATACAATTAATGAGAAATCATATTGATATTCATTATTATAATTCTGTTATACAGGAAGGTTCTGAAATAAGTTCTGAGTTATAAAAAAAAAAAAGGTAGAATTCACTTCCTGTGTACAAGATCAGACAATTAAGTGTGCAAACTCATCCTAGAAAAAGTGCTACATGCCTCATTGCTGAATTTCACTATGGTCACCTTCCAAGTCCTCCCCTTGGGAAGCTATGCACCGACTCCAGCTCCTAGTTCACCCTTCAAAGTGATTTTGGAATTCGTTTTCTGGAATGGCCATCAGAGCTGGTTGTTGTATTACCTTTGATGTCCTGAATGTCATCAAAATGTCTTCCTTTCAATATTTCCTTTATTATCAGGTAAAGAAAGAAGTCACTGGGGGCCAGATCAGGTGAGTAGGGAGGGTGTTCCAATACAGTTATTTGTTTACTGACTAAAAACTCCCTCACAGGCAGTGCCATGTGAGCTGGTGTATTGTCGTGATGCAAGAGCCATGAATTGTTGACAAAACGTTCAGGTCATCTAACTTTTTCACTCAGCCTTTTCAGCATTTCCAAATAGTAAACTTGGTTAACTTTTTGTCCAGTTGGTACAAATTCATCATTAATAATCCCTCTGATATCAAAAAAAGGTTAGCAGCATCCTTACAACAAGTTCACGAACTTAATTGTCTGACCTCGGGTATGCATTTAAATTTTATTTATGTTAATTTTCTGAAAGCTGGTGAGCCATTTAGCTATGTGCCATTCACAGACTTGTGGAATTCTTTTTTTTTGAGGGCAGTGTCACTGGCCCTCAGATGTGGGACCCGAACCGGGGCTGCTGGTTTCCCAAACTGGAATTCTTGAATTAGAAGGGATCTTCGGGGCAGTTGTCAGCTGTAGCTGGTTCAAGTGGCTGAGGCATCTCTTCCTAACTATGCATGTAGTTGTGTCCGATCAGTAGCTTGAAATCGGCTCTAACGGGAGTATTTACACCATGGGAACGGGCAAACACTAGAAATCAGGCCTGTGTGCCTCCAAGAGCTGGCTGTTTATCAGAGCACCATTACTTTAGGGATGATCTAATCCATGAAGGAAGTGCGGCTGGGAGAAGTAAAGTGATCTGGCCATGGTCACATGACAGCTGAAGGACAGAGCCAGCTGACAGCCTGGCCTCCGGATTCCCTCCAGCTCCCAGGGTTCCCAGGGGCTCTGCTCCAGTCAGCACCCCTCAGTTTTTGCCAATGCTGAAGAGAAGTGTGTTCATTTCATTTAGGAGCTGGGGAAAACCTCGCTTCTAGAGTCTAAAGAAAAATGAGCAGAGTGCCCATAGCCACTACTTCGCTTTATGTGATTCCCGGAGTGACTTAGAGTGATGACTAGACAGTCAATCTACATGTGAAACTAAGCATTTATCAGATAATTGTAAAAAAGAAAAAAAAAAAGAAAGAAGAAAAAGAAAGCTTAAATCCCTGTATTGGACAACACAATATTCTTAGCATTTGTGCAATGATTTGTTAATTAAATTGCTGCTAAAACAATATTTATTTTTCACCTTAAAATCAGCCGAATATCAATCTACAATCAATACTGTGTTGCCTCGAGGCAGCTCCTGCTTCAAATTTGCTTCACAAAACTGCTGCAGGTAATTTATACCCAGTCAATAAGACATGTTTCAAAAGCCACTTTTCCCTCCCAACAGGCAACCCTGGTCTAATTTACAATTGGATAAGAGCTGGCAAACTATACACACCTGAGTTAAATGTAATTTGTAATAGGATTTTTTTTTTAAGCAGTAGTGAAAGATTTGATTTCTTCTGTTGGGTATGCAAGTAATCTTTGGCTATTTCTGAGACAATAACTGGAAAACATAAATTGCTTTTGTTTCCCTTTCAGGCATAATTTTTTGTTGTTGTTATTTGGGTGAGGAGTGGGGACCATCGGGGACAGTGAACATCATAATTGCTGTTTCTAGTACAACGTTTGCAGAATTCATGGGTAATAACTTGAGAGGTGTTATTATAGTTCATATTTTTTTTTTAAGGAAAGGAATTCTTTATTCCAAGACAAATCTTTCCCTGTTCCTTTATATTTTGGAGGAGGCAAAGGAAAAAGCAAGAGCTATCAAATTTTGGCTGAATGAAGGATTTATAAATTAATCCCGGGGCTTGAAATCTCAACAAAGGTTGCAATCTGTAATTAGTGTTAGAAACTGCAATTAATGTATTAGGAAGCTGGGGTGCAGTTGGGGTGCATCTTCTGCCATGGGTGGGCACCATCAATAGAAATGTTCCCTGGGAAGCAGGTCTCTTAGCTCTCACCCCTTCATTTCATTCCGCCAGCTGCCAATTTGATTGGTTAAGTAGTTTGGACTGCACAATCCCCTCTTTTTCTTTTGGATTGATGTGTTTATTACTTTTTGTGACAGTGGCTCCCAAGGCAGATGTTCAATAAAGAAAAAAAAAAAATTCTGATACAGACCCAAGTCAGGAGAGAAGCGGTAGAGATTGCAGAAAATTGGGAAAGTTATCATAAGCATAGAGCTGTTATTGGCGATTTTGCTCCCAGCGTTTGTAGCAGTTGTGTTATTTACTCTTTTGCAGACGGAAACCTAGCTGGGAATTATTGAAAGCTGAGTTTCCTGAGTTTTAAATTGCACTCGGATTGTGCACATCATGCCAGCAGCTCATCAAAGGGTGAGCTAAATTGAAGTTCTGAGAAATGGAAACTGCTCTATCTGTGTCTCCATCTTTCTCCGTGTGTCTCTCTCTCTTTTCCAGAATGAGAGGAGTGGATTTAACTTCTTGATAATGAGGTGGTGTTTATTTGGTGGCATCAGGGAGCAGGGTCAGGCTTGGGCATAACTATTGTAAGTAGCACTTGTCTTCATGGTTTTTGGGGGCCCTGACTCCTTACTCCCACCCACCTCTATGGCTCTGTCAGGCCCCAAGGCTCTGGTTTACTGATCTTCTCTTTCTTCATCCTACTCCACTCCCTGCTCATTCCCCATCCCAAGAAAGACTTACTTGCCCTAGACATCTGCCACTCTGCTGGGGACCTGGGGACAAATCCATGCAAACTTGCCCCAACACACTTGTCTATGCCCTCCCAGCCCTGATAGAACTGAACCACGTTGAATCAGGTACCTCCTAGAAACAGCACCTTCAGGTAGCAATTCCCTCAAATGGGTTTTCACGAACTCCCACGTTCCCAGACCTCCAGGCTTCCTGTCTGGGCAAGTGCTTCTGATGTCACCCCAAAGGCCATTTTTATCAGGTTTTTACCCCTTCCCTGCTCCTTTAGCGTTCTTCTTCATAGCATACGAAGCTCTTAATCGATAGCACCGCTCCACCATAGAACAAGAGTACCTCAGACTGGTGGCTGACTGCATTTTGGAATATTAGCCCCAAATAAACGTGTTTGCAGGAGGCTCCCTCTCTTGGCATTTCCTATGGCTCATCAGTTCACCAAAGAACTGAGAAGACACAGAGTAAGAAAACTCGCTTCCTTTTGGCTTTCCCCTGGTGTTTCCCAAAGTCATCAGGCCAGTAAAAGAATCATTCGACATAGATTTATTGAATGCCCTTTGTGGCAGACCTCGTGCTAAGATCTGGGAAAACAAAGGTAGTCTGTCTCCTTTCCCTTAAAGAAATCTTCCTTACGCTCCAAGATACTGATTTATATGAACCCAGTGTTCCACAGAGCACACTTTGAAAAAAATGTTTCCTTACATCAAAGGAGTGGCTTTAAGGTGGAATTTTGAGGCACGGTGGATATTCTGGGGCTGGAGAGCCCTTTCAGTGTGACTTGATAATCACAGCATTCAGGGAACAATCTATTGGCTGGCGTAAAGACCTGTTCCTGAGAGCAAATGAAGCTTGTGATGATGATAAAGTAAGGCACTGGTTGTTGGATACGGTAGAACATTGGCGCTCACTTTCCTCTGGCCCCCGCTGACCCGTCCTAACCAGTATTTTCCAGCCTCCCTGTCAAATTCCTCAGAAGGGATGAGAGACCAGGGCCAGGGCTGGCAGGCAAGGTAGCTGTGAGATGATATTACTGTTCACACTCTCACCAGGGATGCTGAGCCAGGTACAGCCCAGCAGGATCAACCTGGCTAGCTTTGGGTGTTTCTCACAGGCCAGAAAGTGGCATTGGAAGTTCAGAGCAGAGACTGGTGGCTTTTCTCCTAAGAACACACAATCATCTGAAATTCCAGCTTCCAGAAAGACTTTGAAACACAACAAACTGGGGAGAGGCATCAGTGCTCCTGCCACTCATAACTGGCAGGTTAAAACCACAGTCAGCCCCGTTACTTTTTTTTTTTTTTTTTAAGCTGAGCCATCCTGCCACCTGTTGGCAGCTCAGCGGCAGCTCATCTCGGGCTGGGCATCGAACTGCTGTTGCTCAGAGCTCAGCTCGCACTCTTGAGCGAGCTCCTAACCAATTGAGCCACTCGGCCAGCCCTGCCCTGTTACTTCTTTTTATGTCCAAAGTGGCTTCTTTTTTTTTTTTTTTTTTGAGGGCAGTGTCACTGGTCCTCATATGTGGGACCGAACCGGGACTGCTGGCTTCCCAAGCCAGTGCTTAACCAAAGTGGCTTCTTAAGGTGATCCGGGAGAAGGTAATGTGTGTGGGCATGGGCATACACATGAAGCACAAAATGGGGCTATGAAATGATAAGAATGATGCTTACTTGGCGATGACATTCCTGAGAGATAATTCAGGCACCATTTATTCAGGCCCACATTTATTGTGGGGGTCTGATGCCACCAGTCTTGGTAGGGCTCTTTCTGCACTGAGGAGCATGTGGGCGGAGTGCTATAAGGGGCACAAGAGCTGAAGACGGACCCTTCTTGTTGGCAGAAAGCTTAGTGTCTAGACTAGAAGGGTGTTGTGGGCTAAATGCCACTCCCTCAAATCATAAGTAGAAGCCCTAACCCCCCACCCCCATTACCTAAGAATGTGGCTGTATTTGGAGGTAGAGCCTTACGGAGATAATTAAGTTAAAAGGAGGACTTTAGGACGGGCCCTCATCCAATCTGGCTGGTGACCTTATAAAGAGGACATTTAGATACCAGATATATGTGCCCACAGAGAAAAGGACCATGTGAGTGAGGACACAGTGAAAGAGTGGAAAGGCAAGCCAAGTGGAGGCCTCGAAGAAACCCAACCTCCTGACTTCTAGCCTCCAGAAAGGAAAGGAAATCATTTTGTGTTGTATAAACCACAGAGTCTGTGGGACTCGGTTTTGGCAGCCCTGGCAAACTAATACAGAGGTAAAACTGGGTTCAGAGGCAGAAAACAGTTACAATTAAATGTCAGAGTCTGGCTAGAGAAAGTAAACATGTGGACAAGGAAGAAAGAGAGAAAAGAAGCGAAGTGGGCTTGAGCAAACGTCAGGAGTGGGGATGGACTTCCCCAACCATCCCCACAAACCCTTGCACAACCAAAGACCCCTTGCTCTTATTTGAGAGACACTGCCAGGGACAGTGCCAGTCTGTGGAATGTGAGAGAGAAATGTGTGGGCAGCAGTTTGTATCCTGAGTGATGACAATGGGTCTATCAGACCCTACACTACTGCCTTTTCCTTTTTTTCTTCTTTTAAAAAGAAAGTGGAAGTTTGGTAGCACCACCCATCAAATATTTTCAGTTATTTCCAACCTCCATTTGGGCGACATGAGGCTCAGAAACATTGGTGCTGGTTTCTGTAGAGACGAAATGATGGAAGGGAGATGTGAAGATGCTCAGCTACTCATTTCAAAAAAATTTTTTTAACAATCAAGAAACTGCCCCACAGTCAGCTGAGCAGCAGAGAACCTGGAGATGGAATGGGTATTCGGTGGAGGCTAAGAAGAAGTATTCTAAATAGTGCTGGAAAATGACCATTTTTAAAAAAACAAACCTCCCCGGATGTCTGCATCATATAAATCTAATAAGACAGAGTGGAAAATATTGGATTTATTTTTACAAGTTAGCTGTGACCTTCCGACCTCCTGAATGGATTCACTTCGCACGGTTCCTCTTAAGAGCCTTAGGGTGATGACTAACTCATAAAAATAAATCCAATATTTTCCCCTTAGCCATGTCATAGCCAATGTAGGAATTCAGATGATGGGGCAAGGGAGGTGGGTTTTCATTTCGTTTGACCTCCCATTATGAGAGGAGCTGAGCCCGTAGCCCTGACGGGGACTTCAGGTTCAGGCCCTCCTGTAACCTGTGTACAAAGGAAGAAAAACAAGGCACTCACGTTGGGGCCAAGCCTAGGGCAGGGCACGGTGGGGACATGGTGGCCAGACTGGGGTCCCAGCTCATCTAGAAAGATACCTGCTTCCTGGACGGAGCACAAGGGCGATACCCGCCCATTGTTTGGGAGGGGCAGGGAGACGGCTTTGTAAAATGGCCTGCAGCTCTTCAGTGAAAAGAAAAATCCCACCTTTGAAGAAGGATCTTCCCAGCGAGACGGGGATCCAGCCTCAGTGGAATAGTCTACATTGGGTTTTCATCATGCAGAAATGCCACCTGGACTGGAGCCTCTGCCCTTGTCACCACCAGGGACCTTGTTCAGTCAACACATATGTGCTAATGACCGACTGCATGTCAGGCACACGATGGCACTGAGGATATGGGGTAACAAAGCCAGACACGGTTCCTGTCCCCATAGGGCCTGTGAGCTGACACAAGATTTAGATACGTACCAAGTAAACATAGTAAACCATCTGTAATCATAAACTGAGATTCGCCCCATGGAGAGGACATCGAGTCTATAGAAGCTAATGATGGCAGGCCCTGACTACAGGTGGGAAGGAGAGACAGCCCCAGGGTACTTCCCTGAGGATGTGATGTTGAGCTGTGACAGGGAGCTAACAGGTGCGGGGAGGGGTGAAGGAAGAGGGACCAGCGTTCGAGACACCGAAACACCAGCTGGGATCCCAAAGCAACTCTGAGGCAGACAAGTACCTGGGGTTACCACCTACAGGAAGGAAGGGAAGGGAGGTGAAGGGGAGAGAAACGGAGAGGAAAGCAGGGGAAAGGAGGGGAGGGGAAAGAGAGGAGGGAAATGTCAATTGTAAATGCCAAATCACAGGGGGCTACCGCGATGGGGCACCTACGAAAGCACTCCTCACACCACTTTAGGGTCACCCCCAGAGTCTCGGTCCCATCCATCAGCAGAGGTCCCACCTGCCTGCCCAGTAGGGGAGCAAGATGCACCATCTTTTACCTCTCAGGTGCCTCTCTGGACTTTTCCTCAAAACCAGGGCTTCATTTACAATCTACCCCTTTTTGGTAGCAGAGACACCTAACAATCTGGGGGGAAGACATGGCTAAGACAAGCACTATCTGATGTAGGTAACGCTTGATGCAAGGCTCAGGGGGAGCCCTCCTGTGGTCCTGGAGAGCCGGGGTACTTGGTATTCACCCGGCCACATGTTACGGACGCTTCATCCTTTGATCCCGTCTACTCTCAGACGTTCTCTTTCTAGACTGATGATGCTGACTTTGACGTCGTTTCATCCAACAGCAGCCCCTTTTGGCCCCTGGGCCTGCCTTGCATCTTTGCCTGTGTGGCTGCTTATTTTTCCTTTTAAAAAAATGTCTATCTTTTTTCTAATTATAAAAGGAAAACACTTTTTGTGGTTGTTTTGGTAGATCTTTAAGTAATTCAGGAGTGTATAAACAATAGAAATCGAAGTCCATGTCTCTCTTAAGATATGTAGAGGATAAGCATTACACCCATCTGGGGTGCGGACAATTAAGGGTTTCCCACAAGACCGGGTTGCCGAGAGGGCAGCACAGTTCAGTAGGCTGCCTCACAGGCCTGTGTGTGATGGAAGGCCTGCTCTCAAATCCTGGCCATGCCACTTCTCTAGCTGCGTGACCTTGGACAAGTTATGGGTCCTTTCTAAGCTCCGCTTTGGTGAGGATTCAGTAAAATAGTGGATGGAAGCCCTGGGCAACAGTACTTAGAGCACAGTGAGCACCCTGACAATACCAACGTGCCCCCAGCTGAACTCATGGCCAGCCCACAAACCCGGTCCTCTTCAGGATCAGGATGTCTGCCTCAGTGAAGGGTGCACCCTGCACCTCGAAACCCAGGTGTCATTCCTGACACCTCTTTGTCCCTCACTTCCCAGAGTCAGTACAGCAGCAAGTCCTACTGACTTCACTTCTGCCCTGTATGTTCTACATTTGTCTCCTCAGAGCCCTCTCCATCCAGCTGCACCCCACAGGGCTACTGGAGCCCTGATGCTTTGCTGCTGAGAATGTCAGTAGGCAGATTCTTTCAAAAGTATTTAGAACAAGTAGTCATTCAAAACTTTCCACAAATGTTCATAGCAGCTCTATTCACAATAGCCGAAAGGTGGAAACAGCTCAGATGTCCATCAGAGGATGAAGGGACAAACCAAATGTGGTCCATCCATATAATGGAATATTACTCAGCCATAGCAAGGAATGAAGCACTGATAATGGGCTACAACACGGATAGACCTTGAAAATACCCTGTTACATAAAAGAAGCCGGACAGGCCGCATATTGTATGATTCCATTGACACAAAAGGTCCAGAAGTGGTAAATCCATAGAGATGGAAAGCAGATAAGTAGTTACCAGGGCTGAGGGAAGGGATAATGGGGAGTGACTGACTAATGGATTACTCTTTGGGGTGATGAAAAAGCTCTGGAACCAGATGGTGGTGGTGGTTGCATAACAATGCGAATGGACTTAATGTCACTGAACTGTACACTTAAAAATGGTTAAGTACAACTTATGGATATTTAACCGCAATACAAAAATGGGGTGCCCTTTGACCAATATCTTCCTGTTTTCCCCTCCCCACCCTCCACCACCACCCCGAGTAACCACCCCGAGTAACTACTCTCTGCGTCTATGCGTTTGACTACTTTAAATTCCACATATAAGGGAGTTCATGCAGTATTTGTCTTTCTGTGTCTGGCTTATTTCACTCAGCCTAACGGTCCTCCAGGTTCACCCAGGTTGTTGCAAAGGATTCCTTCCTTTTTAAGGCTGAATCATATCCCACTGTAGGGATATACCACATTTTTTTTTTCCTTTTTTTGGCCCAAGGGTAAAAGATTCTGTTTTGCAAAACAAATGAGTTCTGGAGCTCTACTGTACAGCATGGTAATGATAGTTGATACTGTATTGTATACTTGAAATTTGTTAAGAGTCTAGATCTTAATTTAAATCTTCTCAAGACACACAAATGGTGGCGATGTAGAGGTGAGAGATATGTTATTTAGCTTAATTGTGATCTTTTCACAATGTGCGCATACATCAAAACATCACATTATACACCTTAAATATATACAATTTTTATACACAAAAGATAGATCACTGAAGTTTTAAAAAATGATGCTTTGGGTCTTGACATTCAAACGTAACTGGGCATCCTGTGTTTTACTGGGCAACCTTGTGCCCAGCGCTCCGTGGCTCCTGTGGCCCCTGCATCAGGAGCTCTGGTGTCTTCTTCCTGGCGTCCCTTTCCCTCCAGGAAGGCTTTCTCCTCCTGCTTCAGAAACAGGATTCTGCCTGAGACTCTCTGGCCAGCCTTTCCTTTCTGTTACTGCCTCTCAATCGGCCGTGCCTTGTTGCTGGGTCTCCTGGGCTTTGTCTGCAGGGAGAACCCTAATGTTGCCCAGAACCTCGAGCAATGGTTTTTTGACTAGTTAAGTGGCTTATGTGGCTGAGGGGAAGTTGGAGGACATTTTGAACTTCCCAAAGCCACAGTCCTAAACCTCTTCATTCCAGCTGCACGGCCGCAGGTCAGCGCTGGTTTGCCCTCCATCCAGATCTTTCATGTCAGCAATATCCTCCCAGCCCGGGCTCCTACAACAGCGTTTGCCTTCAAGAACACAAATTAAAGTGATGCCACCAAGGGCATTAATGGTCATAGCAGAATCAACAGGGAGCGCATCGGGAATGCCCTGCTTCACATAAAGAGTGGCTGAGCAGAGGTGCGTCCTTCCAGCCAGGCCTGTTCTGAATCCCAAAGAGCCAGCCCTGAGTGGGCTGGGAGAGACGAGGGGGAGGAGCTCCGAGCTGCCAGTCACCTGCTCAGCAACCCAGCTGGCCCTGCGGGGCTATGCGACAGAAGGTAAAGGTCAGGGACTCTCAGCAAATATTTAGAGGGCTATTCCCACGTCCAGTGAGTTTGGACACACAGTAATCCTCTTCTGGAAGGGGCCCAGTAATCCCTGAGCAAATGCCTGGCCTAACTGGTAACTCCATAGCTGAGCCAGCCCATCTCCCCTGCGACAGCCGGGGAAGGAGAAGGGGAAGCCAGCACCCCAGCTTGAGGCTTGACGAGGAGAACACCCACTGGAGAATGCATTAGTGTGAGACTGATGGGATTAGGGTGTACAATATTTTGTTGGCTATAAAAGCATTTATGGAACATGTACTGTGTCCCAGGCTCTGAGCTTTCTGGGCCTCAGAGAGGAAAGATGTGGCCCCTGTCAGGTACCCAGGGCCTGATGGGGGAGCTGGTCTGTAAGCAACCCGAGGACAGGATTTTGCTCATTATTGGATCCCTAGCAGCTAACAAGGTGAATGAATGAACAAAAGAATGAATGAATGACTTGGAATGCAGCGGGGCCCTTCACCCTGTCCCATGGGACTCAAGCAAGGATGGCTTCCTGGAGATGGACTTAGAGAAGAGTCAGAGAGAGCCGGACAAGAGAGGTGATGGAAGGGTAGGCTCAGGTGGAAGCAACAGCATGTGCAAAGATGGATGGTCCCCGGAAGGGGGGTTGGGGTCGGGGCAAGGCTGAAGCTGGGGTCACCAGCAGGAGCCATGTCTGCAAGGTTCAGTTTTGAATGTGTTGGGTTTGAGGTGCTTGTGATCTTGGGAGAGTGGTCCAGGATGGACAAGTAGGTTTGGGAAATGGTTGGTACCTAAATGTGTGGTTGGTAATTAAATAGATGGAAATGAATAAAATCATCTAGAACAGTGGTTCACAACCAGGGGTGATTTTTGCCTCCCCAGGAGACGTCTGGCAACGTCTGGATACATTCTTGGTTGTCACAATCAGGGAGTAGGGGGGAGAGTGCTACTGGCCTCTAGTGGGTAGAGGCCAGGTATGCTAGTAAACCTCATGCACAGGACATGCCCCCCCACCACGAAGATTTATCCAGCCCAAAATGTCAGTAGGGCTGAGGTTGAGAAACCTTGGTCCTGAGTGAAGATATAGAGTCAGAAGAGAGTCTTGAAAAGAATCCTGAGAAGCTCTGACATTTCAGGGAGAGCAGGCAGATGAGGCAGGAGTGATCAATGGAGAGGGAGGAAATGAATATAAGAGAGGAGACAGGTAAGCAGGAAACAGTGGCCCCTGTGAGGACACAGCAATGGGGAATGATGGCATATGTCTTTTTAGTTGAGTTCTTTCCCATTTTCATTCTTCTGCCCGAAATGGGACCTATGGGCATCCCAACTTTCAAGCACCTGGAATACAGAATCACCCTCAAGGTAGGCAGTGTGGCCAAAGGAGAAGGACACAAGCCCTACCACGTGGGAGCTCTGTGGCTTAGGCAAATGGCTCAGGCCTCCTAAGCCTCGGTTTCTTCATCTGGAAAATGGGTTTGAGATGGTGATCAGGTGAAAAGATAAATTTAACACATAGTAAGTGCTCAGTTAGTGGTAGTTAATTTTTCTTCCTTTCATTTATCATCTTGTGGCGGCTTGCTTGTAAGTTATTCTTAGATTTTTATTCAGTCTACTCTCAACTTTGCCAAAATCCTACTGAAAACCGGACTGGTTTGGGGGTGAGATCTCTGGCTGCTTCCTTACCTTGCAGATAAAGTTTGGCTAGTTGCTTTCTAGGCTGTTATTGTGACCTATTTGTGAAGTATGCTCCCTCCTCCTGCCCTTTGTTTCCTTCCTGACCACTTCCCACCCCTCACCCCCCACCCCTAGCTTCCTCTTTGCTCTCATTCTTCGGTATTTTACATTAAAGATGACCCCACTGGTAGCACCAGGTCCTCTGTGACACAGTTGAGCTCATTTTTTTATTTTTTTTTTATCATAGGAAGCAGGAAAAAAGGCACCAGATTGGAAACTCTTTGAGGACCAAGGCATACCAGACCTTTTCAAACGTTCTCATTGACATTACTCAGCAAGGGACTATAAACGTGAACCACCCTTCATCCAGCCTCCCGGGCAGGGTTAGGGGTGTAGTGGGGGCAAGGAGTAGGGCAATATACTCCAGGAAAACATTTTCTTTCAAGTCCCCTGTTTGATCTTAAAAATTTAATAAATTAAAATTGTAGTTCCTAATATATAATAATATAATGTTCATTTTGATATAATAATTCAATTTTATATTCTTTTCTAGCTGAATTATGTGATCTCTCCCCATCTTTTAACCCATTATTTTTCCCAAGGTACTGAGATACACCATCATATAATCTCAGGAGGAACGGAGTATCTCCACCTAAAGTCAAGTTCAACTTGATCTCCATAAACACCCACATGCTCTCCTTGGGTACCATATACCTTTTGGACATCGGATAGACTCCTAACAAGGAAGGGGATGATGAGTGAATAAAGGCAAATGGCCATGGGGAGCATAATTCTGGAAGAAAAAGAGTTCTCCTGGTCAATGGGAAGATTCCAGAATTCTCCACAGCTCTGAAGAGAATTTGATCTTTTTTTTTTTTTCTTCCAGCTTGCAGAATTTTTCTAGCTAGAGTTTTGGTAGTCAGCAGACAATGTCACCAACTCATTTGGGGGACTTATTGAAGGCGGTTGATGTCATTTCTGGTTGGTAATAGTGTGGCCATCGCAGATATTGAAGTTGGAGGCATAGGTTTGCCTAGTGTACAGCCACCTGTTCCAGACAGCCTTTACATTAGCAGACGTGGCCAAGCAAACTGGCTGTCAGGGCCTCCCAAGAATGAGACTGGGGAAATAGACTGTCAGACAAGGTCCTCTTCTTTGTCTCTGGAGAAAGAAGTCATCCCCAGGTTGCTCAGGCATGGATGGAGTTGATTCTTCGACGTCACATGCATCGCAGTCAAGTTTACAGAGATTCCAGACAGCGGTCATAGTTTCCTCCAAGAAAAACAATGTCTGCTTATGTTTTGCTCATATGAACAAAATGGCTCCGAATTTACATAATTAAAATTCTGGTGTCTTTCAGATCATAACAATGGGTAATTAACATTGTTACTTGTCAGCTGGAAAATACCTCGGGAGGAGGCTATCAGCCCAGCCGTTTTTTATTTTGGGCCACATCTTGTGGACAATCAGGGCTAATTGAATCACCCCCAGCTCATCGAAAATGAATGAAAGAACATGGAAACGTCACTAGCCGGGCTTGCAATCAACTCAGAAAGGCTGCTGCTCAAATAAGCTTGCGCGAGATCAGAACCTCACCCCTGCGTGGAGGACAGCAGCCTGACAGTCTAATTTAGAAGCGTTGCTTAAAATCTTAATCAGCGCATTGAAATGAACAGAGGCGAGTTTCGACACCATGTTTGTTGTTTATGGTTATCATTTTTAATAAACGTTAAAATGCTTTTACAGGTATGGGAAAAAGCACATCCCTGGGACACTGCTCTCCTAGGTTTGTACTCTATCAAGAAAAAAAAAAATGTCTTCGTCAAGAATGAAGACATAACAGATTCATCAGAGCTTGCCTTCCTTTTATTTTGTGGTTCCCTGAAAGCTATCTGCAATCCTAAGCCGGGGTCCATCTTCCCTGTGCAAGTGATATCTTGATTGACACATCTCCAAATAAGCTTGTGAATAGCTCTCCGTATTAGCCTCAGAATAATTCAGATGTCAAATTACGGCTTGCAGACTCCCTGACTCCTCTAGGGCCCCAGAATGGATTTTTTAAATATTTGGGAGAAAATATTAAATTTTGTTCAGGTTGGGTCAAAGTGCGTATCATTGGGTAATAAAGAGCCACGGAGGCTGTTTGCGCAGGGTGGGGGCTGGTGGTTTTTATTTTGTGCAACAGCTGGAGGTCGGGCTGAGCCCTGGTGAGCGGTGTGGAGTTTTCGAGCCTGCGGCTCTCGGCGTCTTGGCAGTTGGCCGTGGACAGAAAAGGGAACAAGAAAAGAAAGAAGGGAAAAAGCGCAAGTCATTTTTCTCTCTGTCCAGGACTCCTGGTTGATGTCACCTCTAAATATGCAGGTTTAATTGCGCCTCTCTGCAGCAGGGAAGGACAAGGAGATCTTAGTTACTTGTTTTCATCACCCTTGAAAGTGCATTTGCCGACTTCGCCTGGATTCCCTTCCTGCAAACCACACAGAAGCATTTCTCGCAAGCGACAAAGGCAAAGCAAAGCTAGTGGGCAGATAATGACCGCTTTTCATAATATTTGTTGGATGCTCTGGAACGCGTGTGCCTGAGAAAACCCTCCGTTATTACTGGCTGTTTTTGCAGCTGTAAATATTTAACCGAGAACGCTACCTGCTTTGTGGAAAGACTTGCTAATTACCCCTGCTTCTCTCTCTAATTACATATTGTTATAAAATTCCATGATAATGACACAACTGTGTCTTCTTCATGCAAGGGGTAAATTTATACCAAGTTGGCACCTGAATTTCCATAAGCAATTAGTCGACACATTTACATCCCTGTGTTTTCCTGTGATTTTATTGAAATGAAAGATAATGAATTAAATCCAATTACAGCGAGCAGACAGCTAGCAACTTGATGTTCATTTTGAACCGCAGTTCCACTTCATAAGCAAAGTGAGGGAGAGAACTCGGCCGCTGCTGACTGCCATTGAAGCATCTTGATAAATTAGAAATACCTTCCTGATAGCACCCACCCTGATGAACAGCCCTGATTGCAGATGGGGGTTCTCTTGACAAAACGCTTCTCGAAAAGGTGCACATTTCTAGTCTAATGAATGTAAAGTACTGCTCTTGGCGTGTGGCCTGATTATTGGTGGAACATCTCTATAAAAAATAAGCCTCCCCAGATGCCATAATAAAGCCTGAGACAATAATCCATAGTTCACAGGGTTTATTGAGGAGAGGGAGAGATAGAGCCCTGGAATTCAGGAAATAAGAGACAAATAATATCCTTATCTTTGCTTGAAAATGTGAGCATTCCTGCTCTTTTGGAAATCTCAGTTCTCCAGAAGATATAAGAGCCGTATCCCCTATCTAGGCTACAAAAAAAAAAATAAAAAATAAAAAAAATGGTTTACCTGCTTTAATCAGGAGAGCTTTCAAAGATACAAAGCCACAGTTCCTGAAAAACAAAACAAAGTGGCGTGGTGATACGGGCACCTCCAAAATGAATGCGTCTCTAAATATGCAGGTGTTGTCTTCTTTTTCCTTTTTGCTCCCTCGCCATCTTTCCTTTCCACCCCTCTTCTCCCTGTGTATAAACACAAGCATCGCAAAATGTCAAAAGTGGAGAAGTGACCCATCCTTGAACAGCACATGGGACGATTATGCTCCCATCTCAGCGTCCTCTCAGACACAAATACAATTCCCAGGGCTACGGGTTCTCCAGAACAGTTTTAAACCTCATGATGAATACACTTATTTATATGTAGTGGTCACGACTATTCCTACTCGCCCTTTCATAAGTACGAGGATGGTGGCATAATTATACCAGGCAGGGAGAGGATAACCAGTGACAGCCCTGTCACCAGGCCAGGGACCAGGAGCTGAGAGGTTCTGCTGCCCAGCCCAGCCAGGGAACTATGCTCTTCGATTTCCTCTCAGTGGCTGGGCTGGAGTGTGGCTGCCTAATGGTTTGCTGTCGATACAGTAAAAATGCTAACCATCTTTACATCTAATCCATTCTGAGAGGCTCTTTACATAAATGGCCTATTCCATTTCTTCATTTTCAGAAAAGCCAATCAAATGCAATGGAACCACACAGGCTTTCGTACAGTGTGTTTTGTTAAGTGTGTGTGTTTTTTTTTTTTAAAGCACAATGATTAATTTTGAGACACGGCATTTTGTGTTAAGTTGTCTTGGACTGTTTTCTTCCTCGTTTTTTTTTTTTTTTTTAAGGGCTCTGAAAATCAATGCTATGCTTCACTGCCATCTATCTTGATATAGTAATAAATTAAGTGGGAGGTATTGATATTTTTGACTGGGCTTTTAAAATTTACATACTAATGACAATGATACCCTTGTGACTGTTGATTTCCGCTGCTGCCGACGGCTCCTGATTTGGGAAAGAGGTGTCTGAGTTTTGCCTGTTTGTGTTGATGTTCCTGAGTCACCGGGGCACCTTCAGCCACATCTCAGGTGAGGTGAGTGGGAAACCCAGTCCCAAAAGGCGGAGAGCTCCGAATGCCTTGCCCATCTGCTATCTTTCTTGCTCTCCTAAAGAAGCTCCAAAGAATTCCACCACTGACGGGCCGACAGGCCGGATCACCTCGGGCTTGGCAATGAATGTGCTGGAACTGAACTTGGTATCCAAATATCTAACAATGGTGAGCAATGGGGCGGGAGGTCCCAGAGGCCCACCTGCTTGGCCAGATGTTAACCCGCTGGTGCCACATTGAAGGGAGGGAGGAGGCTCTGAGGACGGGGCACTGGGCAGAAGACTTAGGAGACATGGCTATTGACCAGCGGGCACAGAATGCCCCGATATTTAATACTGGTGCAGACTGGGTGAACTGGAGCTCTGGATATGAGTCCTCCCCAAATTTAGGAATCTTGGGGAGGTCACAGAAGTATTGTATGCCCTTCCCATTCCTTAAGAAAAAATAAACTAGAATTTCAAAACCTTGACATTAAGTGTGGTGCTTATGCCATGCTTCCAAACTGTTTCTGACAAACCCTGAGTTTGGACATACGTGCAGACGCCCACCACCGGCCCTCCTCTTGCCTTCTCCCCGCCTCAGTTTAGGTTAGGGCCTTCTCAGCACTGAGTAGGGGTGTCTATTCTGAAGGACAGACAAAGCCCAGCAGAGATGTAATTAAAAGGGCAAGGTCAGGGCTGCTATATGATTTTATTTCATGACACCGAATCCCTCTGGACAATCTGAGTGCCACCCACAGGGCGAAGGCTAAGCAAAATACCAGCAAACTGGCACAAAGGCCTCCACTTCATGTGAACAATTATTTGGGGTGACTGGGACAGCCTTGAAGCTAACAACAGTTTATTCACAGAGATTAATTTGTCAGTCGTATTGATTGTCGCAGGGCTGATTCATTCTAAGGTTCCACCAGGCCCAGAGAGCAGCCACTCATGCGTGATTTCTCCCTGCAGAATTTCCAGGATGTTTGAGGAATCAGGTCCAGGAGACACCGCCCAGCAAGTTTTGTCTGACTAGATAGACACTGCTCGGCCCATCCCCAGGGCAAGGGGCTGTGGATTTTGTTTATGTTTCTCCAAGGCAACTGTAAATTGTTTGTTTACATACCGGGGTCTTTTTTCCACCCCCACCCAGTAAAGCCGGTCACCCAGGCACCCAGTGGTCCAGGCGCCTAGCATGTAGAGGAGCCAATGGAGCTTTCCAGACTCAACCTGAAGTCATTATGCAGGATTATCCAAATATTAAGCCTGCTGAAAGTTGGGCTTCTCGGGTTTCCTGCTGCTCAGAGATTGCTCGGTTACATCCAACCGTCCAGGAAGTGCCTTTGCAAGAGTGTCTGCAAAGAAAGGATAGAACATATGAGAGGTGTGGAGGAGCACTCACTTTCATCAGAGGATCGGCTTTCAGGATGATTTGGGAGCCCAGAGTGTCATTGTGTTACACGCAGCACTGAAATGCGCCTTGTTCGGGCCCTTTGTCTCCCCCCTCACCCGTCTTTTCTTTGAGTGTTTTCGAAATAAAAAAAAAAGAGTATTTTTTTTTCTTCCAAATTGCGCTGGGAGGCAAATTCTTGAACGGTGTAATAGAAAATGTTAGACAATATTCCTTACCGGAGCTATTGACATTTTGGATAGTTGTGACACTTTGATTTTTCTCAAAACATATGGATCAAGCCTGGCTGCATTATTGGACAGGAAGTCCTGATGAAAGACCTTCCTTTATCTTTCTTTGTATTTCCCCCCCTCTGTTTGTTCGTGGCTTTCTCTCTGAATATACCCGTGGTTTTCTTAAGCTGTCCGGGGAGTCGTTATTGCCTTACTAAATATTTCATGGTGCACAGCACACCATACCTGCCAACTGTCTCTTATTTGTTGTCAGAAATAAAGGGTTCATTCTTCGGAGAGGGAAAAAAAAGATCGCAGGTTTTCTTCTATTGTTTTTATTTTCAAGTGTCTCCAATGCACCAAAAAAAAAAAAAAAGGCATGGAAACAGAGCAAATCTAGGAGGGGCGTCTTTTTATTTTTGCCGAGGACACTGCGGGCCATTTATTTATTTATTTATTTGGGGCTTATTTATTTGCTGCGCACTCTTTTCTATGATTTCCAGCCCTTGTTTCCTTGCCGTTCCCCTTCCTATTTGTTCAAAAGAGAAAAGTTCAAAGCGGCTCTGTCAGCTGAGGGAGAAGCTTGCTGAATACTAACCCTCCAGCGCCCGCCTGCGCTGACCTTGAGAGAGGAGCCGTAAACGGTTCCATTGCAAGCCCGCATGTGTGTTTTGTTAGACCAGGTCGGGAGGGGTCAGGCCTCACCTGAGGCCAGCAGGGCCCGGGCCGATCTGCAGGAGCAGCGGGGTAATGCATTTTTAAAAGGGACACTCTCGCCTCTGAATGGACCTAATATGGTCTCTGTTTAAAAAGCTGTCAGAATCACAAGCACACACTCCATAAAATATAAATAAGTACTTACTGTTTGCAGATGTTGCTTGTTTTTCATAATGTTTGTATTTGAAGTCTCGAATCCTTACTTCCTGTCAGGCTCTCTCCCCCAGTCTCCCAAGGAACAAGGGGGAACTTCAGATCGCAGTTTCTCAATGAAGACGCGTTCTGTCAAATCTGTCAGCGTGCCTGGCACAATTAGCATTCTCTTTTTCTTCTCTCTCTCTCTCTCTCTCTCTCTCTCTCTCTCTCTCTCTCTTTCTCTCTCTCTCTCTCCCTCTCTCTCTCTCCACTGAGGTTTATTTCTCCCCACAGCTTTACCTGAGCCTGGAGAGACATCTCTTTTGTTAGCAGCATTTGAAAAACGCCTAAGTCTCAGGAAATTGTGATTTTTGAGGCCCTGAAAAGTGATGCTGTAACTCAATAGGCCTGTAATCTGCGTTACTTAGATTAATTGGAAAGAATTAGGTAAGGGGCTATGGGGAGCCTCCATCATCGGTCCTGGGGAAATTTGTAGATGGGGCCTCATATGTCTTTGCCATATCCATCCCAGGAGTCCTGTTGATAAATTCATGTGCAGGTGTCTGATTAATTTATATATGCGTGTGGCTGCATCCGGGCGGTTTGGCCCCTGAATCTGGCCCCACGATTCCCACAGTGGTCTTCCTCAGGTCTCCTCCACCTTCAGCTCGAGAGCTCACTCCTAGCTCCAAAGACGCTAGGTGAGGATCTGGGGGTGGGGGGCACAGGCTCCTCCTCTGTGTCAGGTGTAAGCTCCTCTCCTGCCTCCTGTCTCCCTTCCTAGTTGCTGCCCCAGTGGGGATGGTGGGTGACAGGTGGGACCAGGGACCTCGTTTTGCATGACAAAGCCAGTGGGTCATTTATTCCAGAGTTCCCAATGGACCATGCGTGAAGAGGACTGTGGACTATGCGTGAAGTTGCTATTTGTCCTGTAGGCCTTCTATAATTTGCCCGGACATTCTAATAACCCCCTCTCTGGGGCCCCACCACACAGACTTAGAGAGCGACATGTGAGCTCTTCCTGCAAAGCCCATGAACTGGCTGACACTGGCGGTTTAGGCTTGTATGTTTTCACTTACTCACTTTTTTTTTTTTTACTGTTGATGCAGTCCTCTGTTTGACAAGACCAGCACAGTCCCCATTTCTCAGCCCCAGTCCTTTCTTTCCTTAGAAAGCGGTGTTTTGGGAGGGCCCCACTGCGAGGTCCCAGCTCTGCCTACACACCCTGGGCGCTTACTCCCCCAATTTGAAGCTGATGGTCATCAATATCCTCAAGAACTGAGAGCTGGCTGCCCCAGTACCCAGTGACGGCTGACAATCAAAGACCCAGTTCACCCACTTTAGCCAGAGATTCATGACAATGCCATTCACTTGCAATTCGCTTTAATATCTATTATTTTAAAAAAAAAAGAAAAGAAAAGAAAGAGAAAGAAAGGAGAGACACATGCCACGCCTTGCCTCCAGCTTCAGGAGGATGCGCTCATGCACACACGCCCAGGACGGCGTGCCTCCATGCTGGAATCAGGTCAGTGGAGTTTGCTTCATCTTTAAAGCACAGCGACTATAAATCAAGATGAAAATCCTTCAGCCCCAAAGCCTTACCAATTGATACAATTTGAAAATGGGCAGCCGGCGAGGCTGGGGAGAAAGCTGACATGATGACTTTTATAATAGCAGACCGTTTAAGGTTATAGAAATAAAAGGAAGAGGAGGAGATCAGGAGTGTTGATCTTTGCCTGCAGGCTCTCTCAGCTTACTGGAAGCGCCAGCAATTATTTCTGCTCTGGCTTTCCCCTCCTTTTTCTCCAGCAGTCTGTTTGAAATGAAGCAGAACCGGGCATGGCAGGCTTATCAGTGTCGTTAGCTGACAGGGCGCTCGGCACACCTGCTTTTACTTGCTGCCATTTCAGGCGCTAATGCCACAGAGAATGTTGCTGGGCTCCTTATAATGTGTAAAGATTCATTTATTTCACCTTTTGAACCTGCCTGACCCCCTGGGCTTGTGTTGGGGAAGGGGCTGAGGGCTGGAGAGGGTTTTTTCCCTGGCACTTAGAAGTAGCTGGCAATTAGGGGTCTGGCCCTGGGGCTGTTGCTATGATAGAAGCTTAAAAGGGAGGTGGGGGCTCAGCCAGGGAGGCGCTGGGAGCCAGGCAGGGCTTGGGCCACCCTAAGGGAACTGGGGGATGGTGCCGAGCAGGGTTCCCCAAGCGACTGCCTCTCTGGCTCCATGGTGTCCCACGTTTTGTCACTCAGGCGCCCTGATCTTTGGAGATCCGCACTTCACCCCACACATGTATTAATGTTAAGATGCACCCACCTCTTACACTATGATTGTTGGAAACATTTTAAAAAATCGTTTTGCCATTGAAATGATTTGCTCTGAGTACCTCATTTCGTTTACGATGGCCGAGGTTTCTTGGCATTCATTGTGTGCACATAGGAATTCCTGCAAAGGGAGAAATAGCTCCCCTTCAAACTGTTTCCCAATATAATGGAACTTTTATGAAACTAAATTTAGCCATTAATGAAGTTGATATAATATTAAGTTTTGCAGACATTGTAATTAAACACCCATTCATTTCAATTTTATGGTTTTCTTTTCATATTTGGAATAGATGTGTTTTGAACCCAAACATTCTAATAGCCCCTGAAAAAGAAAGGATAATAGCCCCAAACCTGGTGACCCAAGTGCCTAATGATACCTTTTTAATTTTTTTAAAATTTTTCTTCTTTTGTTCTTGCTTTCCTTTGGTGTGTGCTTGACTTACATATTTTCCCTTCCGGGAGTCTTAGTTTAAGGTCTTAGTTTTCTAGGGATAAAAAAGTAGTTCTTGTTGGTGGACCTTACTTCCTTTTTTTGGACTTTGATTCTGTATCTCATGGCAAGTACTAGAGAGAGTGGGACATGTTCTTCAAACTCTCCTTGGAAATCTGGGCCTTCTTTCATTTCTGGCCAAGAGGTTGACTGTGCTTCTCTGTTGTTTGTACCTCATCAGAACAGGATGAGCTCTTTCCCAGGAAGTCCTAGGACCCAGGGAAGATCCCCGTCCTGCTCTGCAGATCCATGTTAAGTTTTCTAACTGAGGGCATCCCTGGAGTTTGGAGCTCCCTCTAAAACTCTAAAGCGTCTACCAGAAAAGCACCTGTCCCTCAAATGTAAAATAGACTCTTTTGCTATCCCCCAGATTAATGATTTCAGGGGTTTAGCATCTTTTGTGAGTGCATGACTTTCCAATGATTGTTTTCTACCCTTGGTGGCCAAGTATTCCTGGGTTTATGATAAGATTTGTTTTATTTTTTAAAGCTGCAACTTCCAAGTGGAACCATCTTTAATTGACTTCTGTCTGAATCTCTTTCCTGATGGTATGTTATTCTTGCAGACACTGCACAGTTCAAAGTTCATAGACTTGAAATCTGAAGATTCTTTGGGATGAAAACATCTCAGTCTGCAGTGCTGGGAAGTGAATATAGCATCGTATAGTCTGGGCATGTATATGGCTGCATAGTGAATTAATACTTGTCAGACCTTGTTATTGTGAAATAGCTGTGGCAAGGTAATGACCATCATTCATTTTATTTTATTACTTTTTTATTTGATTTCATTTAGGCTTTGGCAAAGGTGAGGGGACTAACTCGTATTTCCTGTTTATGTTTGATATCCAAAAGCCCCTTGGGGGAACGTGATACCAGCTGAAATTATACAAATTAAACAGGAAATTTGGTAAGATACCTTGAGAAACTCGGAAATGAGAATAGCTAGCTTTAGCTATTTGGCCACCCCAATTCTTGGCTCTCACACTCATGATTGGTGGAGGAGTGTGCGGAGAGGGCATGGAGCAGGTGTGGTGCTCATAGTAAATGGCTTTCTTATTTGCAAATGAAATGGTGGTTAAGTTTTAGATCCATCAACAAAAAAAAGCTAAGTCTGGCTTAGCAGGTAATTTTGAATAGGCAGCCAGCTGAATGATGAAACTTCAGGTTTTCTCAGTGTAGGAATCTCCCCTAACCCTGTTTAAGTCCTCGAATTTCTGAGCTGGTGCATTGTGATGGGGTCATCCTCTGGCAAAGAGACAATTCTAAGTGAAGAGGGATGCAAGAGCAGACGTTTGGTTCTGGGACAGAAGGCAGCATGGAAAGCAATAGAATTTCAAATCCCACTCTGACACTTACCAAGTAGGTGACTAACTTTAACATAAACTGTTCTATCTCTAATTCCAAAAGCGATAGTTGTTTTATAGAAACAAAAAGAAGAAAACAACAAAAAATCCCACTCTCAACCTCACAACCAGGAAAGAAAATCTACTCTTAATTTTTTTATGGCAATCTTTCCAAAACTTCTTTCATGTATGTAGGCATACCTTAGAGATACTACGGGTTGAGTTTCAGGCCACTGCAATAAAGCAAGGATCGTAATAAGGCAAGCAGTAATCTTTTTTGCTGGTGGAGGGACTTGCATTCAATTTGTAAAAACAAACAAACAAACAAACAAAAAACACCACCTGTGAAGCTTAATAAAGTGAAGGGCAATAAAATAAGGTATGCCTGTATAGACATACATATCTACTTGTGTTACAAAAATAAGGTTGCACGTGGCATTTTGTAAACCTCTCTTTTCTCCTAATGTTCAATTCTGAATATTGTCCACATCATTTTTAGTGGCTGCACAATGTCCCATCTTATGGATATACTTTAATTTATTTACCTAACTCTCTATGGTTGAACATAGAGGCTGCTCCAACTGTTGACAATTACAAAATGGCTGTGACAAATACTTGTTGCTCACTGTTCACTCAAGTCCAAGATTATAGCAGTTCCTTAGAAGTCAGGTTTTTGCATGGATGGGCATGTTTATTTTTTCTTAGAGTTTATTGAGGTGCTTGGATATGTAGATCCATGTTATTTCTTAAAATATGGGACTTTTTGGCCATTGTTTCTTCAAATAATCACTCCACTCTTTTCTCGCTCTCTTCTCCTTCTGGGACTGTCAGGATGCATACATTAATCTGTTTAATGGTGTCCCATATGTTCCCTTCAGTCTTCCTACTTTCTTTATTCTTTTTACTCTTCAGACTTAATAATTTTAAATGATCTCTCTTCATGTTTGCTGATTCTTTCTCCCGTCTGTTTAAATCTGGTCTTGAACACCTCTAGTAAAATGTTCAATTCTGCTATTGTATTTTTCAGCCCCAGAATTTCCTTTTGGTTCTTTTTGAAAATAATTTCTATCTCTTTTTTGATATGCTAATTTTGTTCATATGCTATTTTCCTGATTTCCTTTAGTCCTTCCTCCATATTTTCTTTTACCCCTTTAAACATATTGAAGACACATATTTTAAAGTCTTTGCCTAGTAGGTCTGATGCCTGTTTCTTCAGGGACAGGGTCTGGAGATTTATTTTGTTCCTTCGCATGAGCCATGTTTTCCTGTTTCTTTGTATACATTGGGATCGTTTGTGTAAAACAACGTGTTTAAAAAAATCAACCACTTCTCCCAGTCTTTGCAGACTGGTGGGTAAGACCTTCACCAATTAGCAGGGTAAGTTCTGAGTCTTGGGATCAGCCTCACATGAAAGCTTAAGGTCTTCTCAGGCCTTTTCTGGACATATGTCTTCCCTGGGCCTGTGTCTGTGCATTTGTTGAATTCTTCAATATACATGGCTCTTATAAGTATCTTAATTTTCCCCAGAGCCTCACCCCTGTTTATTCTTGGGTCGTGGCTATTTTATTATATTTGCCAATCACTGATCTCTTGCCTCAGGAGTCTTCAGGTCTGTAGTAGTCCTCTTACAATTTTCACACGCCATGCTTGCTGCTTCCTGCCGCTTCCTCTAGGCAGCGGTCCAAGTCGTGCTGTGTTTTGCTGTCTGAGCTCCAAGTCAGGTAACACAGAGACCAATTCCTCACGCACCCAGACTTTGCAAATTAGGTCCACTCTGCCCTCTCTGATTCAAGGAAGGGAGCTGGAGTTGGGTGGCCACTTTCTCCAAACTGCACCATCCCATGCGAGGGAGGGAGCAAGGAAAGGAAGAAGAAGACCACAAGATTTCCTACCATTTAAATGTGGCTTTTTCTTGATTGGGCATTTATTTGGTTGCTGCAGATCTTTGATTTCCAGAGCTCCTATAAAGTTAATTTAGCCAGTCTCTAGTTATTTATTTAATGTTTCCACGGGGGAGCACATACCTGGTGCTTGCTAATGTCACTTCTGGGCATGTGTATTTTTAAGGTTTTAAATGAAATGATATGCTATGAGGACTGGAAGGATCCTGCATCCTACGACCCAGCACTAACCAAAGCTTGGGACCCTTAATTTCTCAAGGTGCTCTGGTAAAAAAGAGGGGTGGGAGAGGGTTTCTCAGTCAAACAGACTTTAGATGCACAGCAGTCTATTCTCTTTGATGATATTGCCTGTGGACAGACACACATTAAAAGCTCTGGAAAGTTCCTCAATAAAGAAACCCATTCAATTCTACTAAAGCCAGCATTTCCCAGGCTTGGTTGACCATAAATACTATTCTTTTTTCTTTCTTTCTGAAGGATCAATATCCTTGAGAACTTATGTTCCAGAACAAAGTGTGGAAAATACATCTTTAAGCTTTCTGAGGGCTTGCTTGGGCTCCTGATTTACATATATAGCCAAACTGAAACCAAAATACCTTGTGATATATTCTCAAATAGCTGTGGGGTCACAGCAAACCTACAGTGGAACCCAGGTCTCAAATCCTCTGCATGCCTGTAACAATCCTGCCTCATTCATTTCACCTGCTTCTAGAAGCTCCAACTCCCCAGTCTTCAGAGAGGAAGGAGTTTAAGGCCAGGCAGGGTAAGACAACAGCACCTTTATCCACTGGCCCCTTCTGGAACATTGAAGGAGATTGTCTCAAAGATGGTATCTGTGCTTTTGGTCTTCTTGGAAAACACTGCATTGTTTTCTCATTGACTTTTGTGTTTTGATGCCAAAAGAAGGAGTCTCACGCAAGCTTTTTTGTTTGTTTGTTTGTTTGTTTTAACACTGGATAGCCTCACTGTCTACAAGAATCAGATTACATGGGTCAGTTTGAATCCCCTGCACAGGCTCACCGTCTGCTACCAGGTGTGTTGGTCTTTCCTACTACGGATTGTCGTAACACTGGCCGGCTGTAGGAACCTCACTTTCCTGAGCTTTGATGAGAGTCAACAGTATTTTCTCTAATTGTTTGGTGTATCTGTGTCTTGTCTGCCCAGCTGAGGGAATAGACTTCTCAAAGATGGATGACATAGTCAGGAAAACAAAAGCCATTCTATATACGAGTTGTGGAGGGGCTAACATTGAGATTAGAGGCTTGCACCACCATTAGAAGATCTGGAGCGGGCAGGTGAGGGAAGCCCACTGAAGTCCTCTGTCTGAAGCACCTGAGTGATTATTCAAGAGCTTGCTGGAAAGGCCCTGCAATTCTCAAGAAAACCTGGGAAGCTCCTCCCAGCTCTTTCAGTCGTTAGCACCAAGGTAAGTCATTCCTGAAGTTCTCCAGAAATCTGCTATAAATCTCACATCATCTTATGAACTTGGCTGCAGTTGCCTCCAGAGAAAAATGACATCTTCTCTTCCACCTTCCATATCTCACATCTGCCTCTCATAGAGTCTAACTCTAACTTAGAGTTAACTTAACCACATGGGGAAGGGGTTTCTGGGAAATGTAGTTCCTACCTATGTGCTGCAGAGGAATCCTTGGAATGAGGTTGTGCTGATACTGAGCTGACCACAGTAGCAACAACAGCACAGCTGGAGACCACTCTTTGCACAGTAATTGTCAACTAACTAATTAACTGCTGGAAATGCATGTGTAAAGGTAAAGGCATCGTGTGTAAGTATAGTTGGCTGGTTAGAGCCCTCTCTCCAAATGTCGCTGTCTTGACTGCCATCCCAACTTATGCCATATTTGAGTACTATATTATCATGTACTTCATTCTTTTCATTTAAGTAGTTTCTCTTTCATTTAGAGAAATTACCTCAGAGGTAACTCTATATGAATTCCACAAATGGCAAAGCAGCGTCATTTGCAATACATAAAAGATATCTGTTTAAAAAGTGAAAGCAAAAACCATGCTGCAATTCCTAGCTATGTGTCTTTGCCCAGTTCTCCCTCTTCCATCACAACACCCCCAACTCCTCTTTCAACTGGAGCAGGTCGGCTTCCGCCTGAGTTATACCCTGGGAGTTCCTCTTCAGTTAAAATGTTGATCCCATTGGTGACTGATAACTAGGAAGATCTGAGTACCAATTGATATATTTGGAGGTGCGTTAGTGAGATGACAGCAAGGGAGGCAACTCCTAGCTTCATGTGACCAGAAGGCAAAGGTTTCAGGTGAGCCAAATGAAGAAAGTGGCTCCATGCTGTCCTTAAAACAGAGGAATCTGCCTTGTGTGACACCTCCTGTCAATAGGTCTTAGAATCTTTGGGGGGAGAGATTTTATGAAGAAAATCCCAATCCGTCCAAGGGAATTTTCTTTCCAAATGAAGCCACAGCTGTTACAGCCTTTCTGAGTGGCAGATGTGGCCAAACCTCTACCCTCCTCCTGGCTGAATTTGGGGAGATACCCTTACAGCAGGAGACCCAAGAGTTATAAAGAGGGGGCAAGCAGGTAGACAGCTTAGGGGAGAAAACCATGTCCTGAGGCAGGGGAATGGAGGAGAGCTATTCTGGGGTCCCTTTCCTATTGCGAGCCCCTAAATTTGGGTTACGTTTTAAATAAACAAAGGCTGTTGGGAGGGAATGTGGCAAGATGAAGGGGCCATGCTACTTGAGCAAGCTCATCGGCCACACACCATTGCTCCTGGTTGTGCGTGTGTGCGTACGCATGCGTGTGTGTGCATGTGCACACGTGTGTGTCCCTGAGGCACTGTGTGCCAGCTCTGAGCCTTGCTCTCAGCCTAATTCTGGCCTTTCCCTCTGCAGTGCCTGCGCACTGCCTTAGTGATGTCACCAGAACCCATCGCATCCTGAGGGAAGGCCCGAAGAGGCCGGACGGTGAGGGAGGCTTGGAGTCAGGCCAGCTGGTCTGCCAGAGGACTGGCACTGGGCATCTGAAGGGAGCTGGGGGTCTTTCCAGAGAGCAGCTACTTATGGAAGGCCCGGGTGGGCCTGGCTGTGCTGTCACCTGGAGAGCAATGGCCGGCGCAGACGTGGAATGGGCTCCCTGAGCTGCTTGCTGCTGTGGCCTCAGAGGGCACAGGAAGGAATTCTGGCTCCAGGTTCTCTGTCGGGTGGAGCTCTGAGAACCCATTTGTTGTCATGAGTGAATAATGCGAGCCAATGTGGGCCACAGATTGTAACATTTCAGACTCTGACGTCAAGTTGTCTAACAATTTGGGGATGCTGAGTTTTCTCTCTCACCCTCTCCCTCCCCTATCCATCTTCATCATCCCCCTTTCTGAATGTGCCTTTAACCGTGGCAGTCTAGCTCCCCCCTCTTATTTTGGGTGCTGGTGGGTACATTGTTGTAGGAATGGGGACCAGACTTGGGCAACCACCATGCCCAATGCAGCTTGCACACACAGCATGGCCCCCAGACGCACCCACATGGGTGTGATTAGCCCAGCCAGCCACACCGGCATGTCGGGTAAGTACTACCCTCCCTAAGCAGCCGTGGAGCCCTGAGTGTGACAGCAATGTGGGTCAGGTGGTGTCTGGAGGCTTTCTTCCCGGATGGACGGTTTGTGGGTCTGGGGTGTGAGGGAACCTAGGATAAGGTTTTGGGGACGCAGGCCATGGGAAAGGGCTGGGCACACAGCCTGGCTGTTTCTCTGGGCCACCTACTTGGCACCCTGGCTTCCATCCTGGGCAGCTTGCCCTACCCGTTGCCCAGCTCTGTCTCTACTCCCTGTAGGACCTATGTCTCCGGCAGACCCAGAGGTGGACCTAGCCCCTGACCACAGACCAGGGAGAGCGAGGCATCTGCGGGGCCCAGAAGCAGCTACAGCCTAGGCAGGGCCCATCACATGTCTCTGCCCAGCCTCTGACAGCCTTCTGAGGCTTTTTGTTCAGCTCGAGTGGGAATGCTGTCCTGGGCGAGCTGTGAGTGTGTTTTCAGAACTGAGTGACAAGGAGGGAGGGGAAGAAGATGAGAAGAGACAGGAGGAGGAGGGATGGAAAACAACAGGGAGGAAAGGTAGCTTGGGGAACATGCGCCTAGTCAGAGAGAGTGCAGCTCCCTGGGAGACAACCTTCTGAAAAAGAAATACCGCGTATGTAAACTCTTCTTTTTGGAAGGTGCCAGCGTTTGGGCCCAGAAGCTACTCCTTCCATGTCCTGAGAGCTGCCTGTGGCTGAAAGTGACTTCCCAGCCCAGGGGTCAGGGGAGGAAAGAATCCCTGGGACAGGCCACAGGCAGGCGGCTGGAGTTGGGCAGGCAGGGTGGGGCCTGAATGAGGAGCCTGGCCTGTGTCTGGCGTGGCCCTCAAAGGGAAGAAAGGAAAGAAAGAAACAGAGGGCACCCACGTTTCCTCTGCCTCCGTGATTGTCGGGGGGCCTAGGAATTTGCAGCGCGGTGCAGTCCAATTGCAAAATGACTTCTGAGGAGCTTCCAACCACATTTGTTTCTGTTTGTCTGCCCTGTCGGCCTCCGCACCCACCCACACAGCCCGGGGAGATGGGGGATAGAAGCACTAGCAGCCAGTGTGAAAAGCCCTTTTGTGCTCTGAGGCTGGAAAGGCCTCTTGTGCTGCTCGGAGCACTCTCGGAGATGGGGATTTGTTCCTTTAATTGATAATGAATATCAGAAAGGTCATATTTACATTATGAGCTGGGTGGGAATTGTGTGTGTGCCAACAATGGGGAAAGGACTCACAAAAATAAATGACATCCAGCTCTGCAGGTTTGTGGCTGTGGGAGGTGCAGAGAGCGTGGTACAGAATCCAGGATGCTGAGAAACGAGAAGTGGCAGAAATGAAGCGGGGAGAGACGGGAGAAGGAAGGCGAGGGGAGAAAATGAGAAAGGAGGGAAGGAAGAAAGGGGGTCCCGACAGTGACAAGGATGGAAGCCAGAGGTCTGGCCTGCAGAGAGATGGGGGACGAGGAGAACAGCAAGTGGTCCAGCGCAAGCCCCACGGAGCTGTCCGATTAGATTGCTGTGAGTGTCCATCATGAGCAGAGAGGCGAGCCGCTCCCATCATCCTCCTGGAGGTCATTTCTCAAATACCCACACGGAGGCCGAAGTGAAGTGCAAAGAGGGTCACATCACTGTTGTGTTCGGAGCTGTTCAGTGGCTCCCCATTGACCTCCTCAGCATGGCTCAGCAGGCCCTGGGTGACCTGGGCCCACCTACCCTCCTCCCTTGAGTACCACGAGTTTCCCTGGCCAAACGCCACCTCTTCCCAAAGCCTGACTTGGTTCCTGAAAACTCCACTATGTCCTGACATCCCTGGCCTTCCCCCATCCCAGAGTTCTCATGCCACCTTGTAACTTCCTACTGAGTTGCCTGTTACCCCAGAGGACTCCAAGCTCCCTGAGGGTAGGGACCTGGCTTAGTCACCATTGCATGTATGTACATAGTCATGTCTGTATGTACAAATGGCACTCAGTGCACATTTGTTGAATCGGGTGGCACCCTTTTAATCTCTTCTAGCCAAGTTCCCAGAAAAGTCTTCTCCCTTATTCTTACACATGGGGGCTTTGCAATCTTTGGGGACAAAGAGCGTACAGACCAGGGTATCTAGTTTCTGTTGGAGGCTCTGTGGGGGGAGGGGATAAGCCAGTAGGGCATCATTTTCTCTCTGGTTGCATTTTGATGGGGAGCACTTCCATCAGAGGGGCCCCCTGCTCCTCAGATGCTGGCAGTGAGTACCCAGCAAGAGATGGGAGACCGGAAGAGTCTCCCTCTTGTCTCCTGTAGACATCACTCATGACATTGGGCAGATCAGAAGGACGGGAAGCTGCCACAGGGGTGAGCCTGTCAGTGGGACCATCACAGAAAAGCACTCACCACCAAGGCTGAACTTGACCCCCCTCCTGGGCTTGGCGTGTTTAACCTTCAAACAACACAATGCTTCCTGATGTCACTGACAAGGAAAGGCGAGCGTCAGCAATTTGGGGACATGGCTTCCAGCTGGTTCCCTGACTGGGGAGCCTAGCATGGCATCAGTGAGTGGGTGATGAATAGCAGGGAAAACCCAGTTTCCCATCCAGATGGGAAGGTGGGGGATTATTGATGCAGGAAGAGAGGGTGTGTGTGTGTGTGTGTGTGTGTGTGTGTGTGTGTGTGTGTGTGTGTGTGTGAGAGAGAGAGAGAGAGAGAGAGAGCACGTGCGCACTATGAAAACCTGGGGGTCATGGGGGAACAATATGCGAACCGTGGACCTTATTATTTGCCAGACAGAAGAGGAGAATTCTTCTTGTTTATTTTTACAAATAATGTTAATAGTTCTTCTTTGAAAACATCAACTCTAAAAATTATTTGTGTGTGTGTTCTTTTCTATAAATAGTATCATGCGATAGTCACTTGTTTCATTTGGCCATGGGAGAGGGAGAATTGTGCCGCCACTCTGGCCAGGCCCGTTGCGTGGGCCGCTGGCAGCATGGAGGTGCCCTCCCTTGCTCTGCAGGGCAGCTTGGGCCTTACAGACCTGGCAAGGGACATCAAGGGGCTAGAGAGAGGGGGGAAGGAGAGCTGAGCGTCCATGGAAGTGTCCGCATTTATTTCATCCTTTCATCAAAGAGTTGGGCATGGGAGGGACAGCTTTATGCGTGTAACCACATGCCATCCCCTGCCCTATCGATGGAGAACCGCCTATGGGCAGCACAGTTCTAGGCAACTGGCATGTAAGGATGTATAAAGGAGACAGTTTTATAATAACATTCTAAAATTGTAAAAATGTCTATCATCTATAAAATATTATAAAATCTATTATAAACACCTGCTTGTTTTTATGTTTAATGATAATAATAACAATAGCTCTCATTAATTAACCTCTCACATGAGCAACACTTTGCCTGTTTCATTTGATTTAATCTTCACTATGAGGATATCTAATATTCCCATTTTACATGCAGGAAAACTGAGGCTTACGACTGGAGTGTAAGACCAGACTTTGACTCTAAAATCCACAGTCTAACCACTGCGTTTATTATGCATCAAAGGGATTCAGAGCAGTTGGCCCCCCTCGGGCTGTGTGGAATTCCAGGGGTTGGATGCTGGAGATTGTGTGGGACCCGGGAAAGGCTAGAGTGTACAACAGGGAGCCCATTCCATGTGAGACACCTTGCAATTAGTCAGTTCCTGCTTTTTGATTTGTCTCCCCCTAATGTGTGTTCATCACGTAACTCGGGAAAGATTGCTGTTCAGGGAAGGAGGTAATTAAACTGTCTCCACTGACATGCTCAGTCTCTGAGAACAGACCTGTTTGATTCTGCAAAGGAAATCATTGGTGTTTTAACAGGAGGCAGGAAACTTTTGATTAGCAAGTGATAGATAAACAGATCGATGCCTTTTCTGGTGATATTTTCGGCTTGATTATTGTCACTGGAAAAGAGGAGTGAGGGCAGACGCGGAGCAAGAGGAGAGGAGGCCGTGGTGAGTCCTCCGGGGCTTGAATCAGTGAGGTGCTGGGGAAGGGCTGGGGCTGGGGTCCTAGGAAGGTGAGGCTGGACCTGGGTCCCTGAGAGCCTGCCCCTGCCTGGGGCGGTGGGAGAGGAATTTTGAAGCCCCTAGGAGCTGGCCCTGTGGGACATCACTGCCCCAGCCATGCTCGGTGAGATTCTCCTGGCAGCCAGGCTTCTCCCTGATGGTCTAAATCTCTGTTCCCACCCGCTGCAGCCCCTCCGTTCTCTCAAGGTCAGGGGGAGTTAAGACCAGAGATTATACTGTGTCAGTTGTGCCTTTTTGAAATATGACTCAGTGTAATCTCTTTCCACACCGGAGGAGAGATGCCAAAATCACACTTCAATCTCGAGCTCGCATTGGGCTTATTGGGATTTTCGCAGGGCTCTGGCAAGATAAGACCGTTTCTTCTCTCAGGGTGCCCTTTTACAAACTTCGGTTAAGTGAGGCCGTAGCTTAGCAGGGGCAGGTTTCCAGATGTCACAGACCCTGTGCCCAGCAGACAAGCAGAGGCTGGGCGACCCTGTGCCATTGGTCCTGTGCCAGAGCAGGATGGAAAGGCAGGCTCCCCGGCAGCTACGCCTGCTCCACGCTCATGCACCTTCCGATTGGGTGTTTGGTATTACCCTCACATGGGTTCAAATCCGGGCTCATCTTTCTGAGCCTCAGTGTCTTCATCTATAAAATGGAGGCAACATACCCACCTCTAACATGTATCCTGAGGCTTTCAGCTAATGTAGGAAAAGAATGTGACCCTTAGTAGGTGCTCAATAAATGCAAAATTAATTCTGCTTTCCCTGATTTTGGCCCTTGTGTATTAAGATAGCCGGTGAAGAGTGAGGGAAGGGTAAAAGGTACTCAGAAAATTCCATGGAGTTATCTGGGACATATGAAGTCTGACAATTAAGTTCGCAAACTCATTCTAGAAAAAGTGCTGCATACCTCATTGCTGAATATCACTACGGTCACCTTTGAAGTCCTCCCCTTGGGAAGCTATGCACTGACGCTAGCACCTAGTCCACCCTTCAAAGCAATTTTGGAACTCTTTTTCTGGAATGGCCATGAGAGCTGGTCCTTATATTACCCTTGATGTCCTGAATGTCATCCAAATGTCTTCCTTTCAATATTTGCTTTATCTTTGCGTAAAGAAAGAAGTCATTGGTGGCCAGATCTGGTGAGTAGGGAGGGTGTTCCGGTATAGTTATTTGTTTACTGGCTAAAAACTCCCTCACAGACAGTGCTGTGTGAGCTGGTGCATTGTCGTGATTCAAGAGCCATGAATTGTTGGTGAAAACTTCATGTCATCTAACTTTTTCACACAGCCTTTTCAGCATTTCCAAATAGTAAACTTGGTTAACTGTTTGTCCAGTTGGTACAAATTCATAATGAATAATCCCTCTGATCTCAACAAAGGTTAGCAACATCATTGCAACACGTTCGCGAACTTAATTGTCAGGCCTTGTTTACAGCTGGGGATTTACCAACACCTTCCTTCCCCAAGCACACTGAGGATATTCACCAGTGATGTGATGGGCCCCGATGACATTGGGTCTGGGGGGTTCAGTCACTAAACATGCATGTGCCTGTTACTCCATGGTGAAAGGAGGTGGGAACTGGGTAGAAGGCCACGAGAAAGACAAGCCTGCTGCTTGGGAGCCAAGATCCCCAGCCCCTCGTTTCTTGCTTCGGCATATTGGTCCCTTGAGTTTACCCCACACCCTCTCTTTCTTTTGCCGTCCTTCCTCCTCCTCCGCATCTTTCCTGAATTGCTCCTCCTCCTCATTCTGCCCCTGAGGATCTGTGGGGTATTAGCTGCTGACACTCTCCATCAAATCCCTCTCTGGGAGCGTGTGTGAGGGTGCGTCACTTAGCTGAGCAAAGCCCGTCACCTCATGGGACTGTGATGAGAGGAAGCCACAGTGCTCATCCTCAGCTCACCACCCAGCACCCGGTGAGGGCTCCATAGCGCAGCCCCAGCAGTGCTGTTCTTCTGACCCTCCCCTCCTTGGTCAGGATGTGGACGGCTTTTTAATCAATCACCTGATGATGCACAAGTACAATAGATACAGAGGCAATTGGGATTCTTAGGGAAGGGGTCTTTCTTAAGCTGGTACATTGCTATTTGTTCGTTGTCTACATCCATGCCTCCTGCCTCCCAGCCCCCACTCTATTTCCGGTAAGACCACTAGTTTCACTTCCTGTAAATGATCTCGCTTTGCTAATTGGGGGCACTCTGGATAAGACTGTCAATTAAGGTGCTCGGTCAATGGGTGGGGCAGTGACTCAAGTTTAGCCAATGAGATTCTCTTATTGTTGCCCATGCCCCCCAACTCCTGGCCAATAGGTGGGCATGTGACCCAAGCTCAGCATTTAAGAATCATTCTCTCCAGATGGAGAGCAGCTGGAGCTTGGCTCCCATCTGAGGAGACTGTGGGCAGGCTCTTGCTTCCAGGTACCTCTCTGCCCTAATACTTTGTCTTTTCCTTTGAATCTGAGACAGTTCCCGTGTGCTTACGTCAGTTAGGGATGATTTGTGCTGCTTGCACTAAAGGTATTAAAGGAGGAAAGTGGAACCAAGGGTGAACATCTCTAGGTTATTCATGATGAAGGAAGCGAGGATAGTCCCTCTGCCCTCATCTCCGCTCTCTGCAACCCTTGTCTCCCTCATCCTACGAAGCAGGACTGAGCCTCATGAAGTCAGCATGAGAAGAGGGTCGGGAAATGCTCTGTGAGCAACGTCAGCCTGACTTCCCTGACCCTGGGATGATCTTCTAAGAGGGGTCTTTGGTTTTGCCCTCTTAATGAATCCCCTCATTCTCTGAGGCCCAATCCATTACTCAAACACTGGTGCTCCAGTCCACCTCAGCTCACTGTTTGACTTTGCTTACACCCCCCACCCCCCTTTCTCTCCCAGTAGCTATTTCGCAAGACTTGCTGAATTTAGCCTTGGGGCTCTCCTTGCACTGGGCTGTCCCTGATTTGGCAGAGGGGGAAGGGAGCTACCATGGCCAAGGGACTCAGTGTGATTCTCTCAAGGGTGCATGCGTGCGTGTGCGTGCGTGTGTGTGTGTGTGTGTGTGGTGGGGCAACCCCTCCCAGCCCCCACAGGAGACCTAGCCTCTTAGCCTCAGACTCTTCTTCCATTCAGTCTGGGAAGGTTCCAAATCTTCATGGTTCCCGGGCTTACCCTGGAGCAGCTGCTGCAGTCCCGACTCTGGCCCAGAGTGAGGCTTGGGGGTGAAAGGGGGCTATTTCTGTTCTGACTGCCTATTGACCTCTGATTCATTAGCTGCTTGAAATCAAATGTTCCTGACCAGCCAGCTCTGGTGGGCTCACAGCCATGAGATCAGTCAGGCCTGCCTGATGTATCTGTGGCCCGGCTCACCCCAAATCAATGCCATGTTCCTCTCAAATGGAGGCTCCCTGTGAGAGGACATTGATTTCTGGGCTGTAAAGAGTCCAGCGCCTCCAAGTTGCAATGCTGAAATTCCAAGGTCTTTTCTGTGCCAGCCTAACCAGTAATGTTTCTCCTCTTTTCTTTGGGGGAGCACTCTATCATTTCTAGAATACAGCTCTGGCGAATGCTAGGGCCCCCTGTGGCGGGAGGAGAAGGCCGTGACTCTCCTCTCTAGCATGTGGGACAAGCTGGCTGCTGAACCCCTCTACTCTGTTCAGAATTTCTAATTCCCTTCTCCACCCCCGCTGTTTCTAAGGCCCTTTTTGCAAGTCACCAAACCCAAGTCAAACTAGCAAGAAAGGAGATGTTTGGGCTTAGGCAACTAGAACATCTTAGAATTCAGGGCTTCAGTCACACTGTGTTTAGGAGCTAAAACAATGTCATTGGGACTCAGTCTCTACCTCAGCCTCTCTCAGCTCCACTCTTCTTTCTTTGACTCCAGTCTGACGGTAGCAGGATGGTGGCCAATGGCTCCAGGAGGAACTCCTGTACCCTAAGGCGTAAGTTCAGTGCAGAGAAAGTCTCTTTCCTGATCCTACCAATGATGGTCCTGGAATTGACTCTTTTTAACTCTGGGTTGCCTAGGTTTTTGCCTGTCCCTGAATCAATGACAGTGTCTAGAAAGATGTGATGTTCAGATAGGTCAGACAGAGATCACATGACCGCTTAGAGTTAGCCCCACTCAAGCTGGCTGGACAGGATGATTCCTGACAGCAATACCAGGTGTTGTTTCCAGGAGACGGGGCTGGCTGCTGGGTAGGCGGATGCCTGCTGCATGCCTGACCACCGAGCGATGGGGCAGGGGAGGCTCCCAGCTCTTTCTCGTACAATTAGGGCCAGAAAACTCTCATTTGGGTCAACTTCACTTAGTTCTTGAGGGGACAGGAATCCTTTCTGTTTTCCCCCCTGACCAAGCCCTGGCCTTGCCTTGCAAGCAGCTAATACAGGTCCTGGAAAGGAACCAAGATGTAGATACAGGGTTCTGGGATATAGATAAAGGTCAGCGGGGAGAGGCCTCCTCCAGCTTCTGAGCGAGGGCTCCCTGGGCTTGGTATACCCAGCCCCTGCCTACAACCTGACAACCTTGACTCCCTGGCTAAGAGGTGTGGTAGTTTCTCTAGTGTTCATGGGAGTGGCCATCCATTGCAGAGCACTCAGGGGTACCTGGTGGCGGGGCTGGGGAGGGGAGGTTGAGAACCCCTGAGAGCTGGTGGGAAGAGCCTAGGGCTCTGAAGTCAGACCTGTCCTGGGTTCGGATCCCGACTGCCACATCCATGGGCAACTGTTATAGCTTATCTGGGCCTCAGCATTCTCCTTTGAAATACGGTAATTATGGTAACAATCATGACAGGTAATAAATACTCAGTGAACATGTTATGTGCCTGGTGCTATGGACTGAATTGTGCCCCCCCAACACACACTTATATGTCAAAACCCTGCCTCCCAGTGTGACTGTTTGGAGACAGGGCCTGTGAGGGGTTGATTAAGGTTAAATGAGGTCGTACGGATGGGGCCCTAATCCACCAGGGCTGGCGTCCTGTAAGAAAAGGAAGAGACTGGAGCTCCCTCCTGGAGAGCACAGAGGAAAGGCCAGGTGATGGCCCCCGAGAAGGTGCTTGTCCGCAAGCCAGGAGGAAGGCCTCGCCACGGACCCAGGTGGCTGCCACCTCGATCGTGGGCTTCACAGCCTCCAGACCTGTGGAAGCTTTTGGTGTGTCAGCCACCCAGCCTACGTATTTTGTTATGGCAGCCTGAGCAGACTAGTACACCTGCCTTTGTTTTAAGTACGCTTTCTCTATGTTACCTTATGAAACTTGACAACAACCATCTGATGTAAGGTATGCATTTTGCAGATCAGTTCCAGGTATTTGAGGTCCGAAGAAATTAAGTCACTTGCCCAAGGTCACACAGCAAGTAAGTGGCCAACCTGGAACTTGAAACCAGGCAGCCTGGCTCCAGAATCTATGCTTTAGCCACTAAGCTATACCTGCGTGACTGGTGTGGGCAAAATAAATGAGATCCTATATGCGAATGGCCTATCGTGGTGCCTGGCATATGGGATGCGCTCAGGAAATGACTGAAAGCCCTCCCTCTCCCTGCTGACCTGTGGCCTGACAGGGCTGGCTGTCATGCCCCCTGCCTGAGCTGGAGAAGCTGCATTGCAGCGTTTCCATGGCCGGCTGGGCCAAGCGGGCAGCATGCTGCTCTGTGGCTGCTCCCGGCTCCCCACAGCACACACCAAAGACCCACCGTTAGAGGCTCCTGTTTGCCCATCTCACCCATCACCAAGCAACACAGTATTGTGGGAGGCTGAGTAAGCAAATGGGAAACGAAAATGGCTTTGGAAACAAAAAGCCACCTTGGGTGAGGTGTTTGTCTATAGGGCCTCGTGACTTGTTAGGTACCAGGCAGGGCAAGGAGAGTTGGCAGTGGGACGCTATCATCAGGCTGGACGTGGAGGTCTTGGGAGGTCCTACTTGCTTGCAGCAGCTTCAGCCCCAAAGCGTCTCCATTTTTATGGTGACTGTCGGTGGTGACGAGGCAGCAGGGGTAGAAGTGGTAGGGTTAATGACATGAGAGCTGAGGCAGGCAGGGAACATGGCAGAGAGGGGATGGCAGGGCTGACCACTCAGTGTAGGAGGGCTGGGAGGCACACCGCAGTGGGTCCTGATGGACAATTTACTTCAGTCCACGGAGCCAGTCTTCAAGCACTCGGGTCACAAAAGCTCAAAAGGATCAGCCCATTTCAGAGACCACCTTTCATGACCTGGGGAGGCCCCAGGCTGGAGAGAGACCCTTCAAAGGCTCCTGCCCCCCTTTTTCAAGGTGACCCTAGCCTTGAATGGATGCTCTGTCTCATTCTACCCGTGATGGAAGGTGGTTATTAACAAAAGTGGGACTCACTGCTGATTACCTTCCCCACCCCATTAATTTTCATTTACCTGAATCCTTTGAGGCAGGCTGTGGGCTGCGGCAGTGGGGTGTGCATGTTACACTGAAACTACCATGGTGGCTTGCTCCTGATGTGTGAGTTAGAACATCGCGCCCCTCTGCCAGGGGTTTTTCTGCTCCGTCTTCTGCCTACACATCCACTCGCACTTATCATCAGCTATGTCTCTATTCCTCCATGTAACCCAGAGTCCTTTGCTCCAGCCCCTATGCTGGGTGCATGGAGAGACCACAGGTAGGCGAGGGGATCCATCTCACACCTGGCCAAGGGCCCCTGACAGCAAAGACAGCTGACCCTGGGAGAAACCAGTGCAGCCCCCAGCCTGAACAGGAGCTGGCTTCCCCTTCGGGCAGTCTGCTAAGTGTAAGCGATCCACAGCAGGTCTCCTGGTACAATATTTCAGAAGGTACAGGTTTGCGCATAGAAGTAGTTCTCACAATGCAAAAGAACCACCCAGTGAGTTTTACTAACTACAGGTGCCTGGGCCCTGTCTTCAGAGCTTTAGTTTCAATGATTTTGGAGTGTAGCCCAAGTGATTCTAATATATAGCCAGGGTTGAGAACTACTAATCCATGGCCTCCTCCCCTTCATGTAGGGGAACATGTGACTTGTGGACCTCCTTCAAGTCATCAGTATTGTAATACTGCATCTAGTCAACACAAAGGAATGAATCTCTAATGGTGAAATATAGGGACAGGAGAAGTGGTATTCAGGGTAGGGCGGTAATGGTGTGCGTCTCTTTTGAGAGGCATAAGTTCCTCTGCAACTCACAAGGCAAACTTTCTCATCACCATAACTAATGCCGATCCCTGTTTTTGCAGGGGGTGCCTTGCTAGGGATGAAACCTGTATTTTTCCCCTTTTCTTCATTAGGAGGAGTTCCCAGCTACAGGGACGGACATGTCTTGGATTCAGTCAGCATGGCCTCCTGGAAAAGGTAGGAGAAGGGTAGCACAATGGCCCTGAGACCGGAAACAACCCAGCCAGAGTTGGGTGTTCACTGTGGGGACAGGGGGAGATGATCCTGAGTCTGACACACGTGGTGGATGACGGAACTGGCCCAACCCGGAGCTCATGGGCAGACAGTCCAGGTGCAGAAAAGCCAGGTGCTCAAGGTTGAGTGGCCCCATGGGAGCTCGAGCATTGCATGGTGGGCCTCAGCTGGGGGGTGTTTCCCGCTTTGCTTTCTTCTGAGGAGAGGTTTTGGAAAGGCCTGTGGTCACCTTTGGAGCCCCTCATCTCGGAGGCCTCATCCTCAGTATGTGGTGACCACTGGACTTTGCTCCTTTATCCTGTGCTTGCTGAGGCTACTTGCTGTTGCTCTGACTAGTGAGTAGGACTAAAAAAAAGCAGCCCAGGCCAAGGTCACAGCTTTGGCAAAGGCCCGGAAGTAGGAATAGACTTGGTGTGTTCAAGGCACAGAAGGGAGACCATCACCTCCAGGGCACAGGTGACAGCGTGGGAGGGTGGTCTGCGGGGTGCTGGAGAGGTCGCCTGGGGCCACTTCCTGCACAGCTTCGTCATCCCAAGTGCAACGGTACGACACGTGTGGGTTTTCAACCCAGATGGGTGAAGACCGGCTGTATTGTTATTTAAAGACCACTTTGGTTGTCCTGTGGGGAGTCAATGAGGGTGGCAAGTGTGGACGCAGGGCTGGATTGGGCCCAGGCTGGAGGTGCCACAGGCTTGGTGCAGCAGTGGACATGAAGAGGAGTGGGAAATGCAGCAAATACGTTTGCAGTAGAGTGGCCGGAGTCCCAGGACCTGCCCCAGGAGGAAGGCTCTGTCAGTAGCATTTCCAGGGTGGGGTGGGGGGGGGTCCCTAAGGGTAATTGCATCTCTTGTGTGCCCGCAGGCCCAGCAGCTCTGGGAGTGCCTTTGTTTTCAGTCTACTCTGCTGTTTGTGATTAAATTGATCTGCATGTAATTGATGCTGCTTCTCACCAACCTGCAGACTGGACCCGTATCAATGGGGCCGCATTGTTTTTCCACAGCACAACTGGTCCCCCAAATCCTCCGCCTTTCCCCTTACCAGAGGAAGGGAGGGGACCAACTAGGAGTGACAACAGAAATCTTGGCCCTTATAATTTTAATGATGCCTAAAGAGGGTCAGCCAGGGTTTCAAGACAACACATGTTCCCAGAAAACGGCCCAAGCTTCGAGACAGTATGGGCATTATCCTTTTCAGATCACAGAGACCTCCAGTGAGTCGCCTCGGAAATTAGAGGAGCTTGCATATTCACTGTAGTCAGGTTCTGTCAAATTGGAAATGCTTACGATAATCGGGATGCGGCATTAAATGCAAAGTTGTGGAGTGTGTAAATAACCAATTCCGAGGTTTTTAAAGGGGAAGCTTGTTTGGTTCTGAGAGGCAGATTCTCCCCAGTGGAGCTCGCTTTTGCCCTCGCGTGATACGGATGTAATTTAAAGTATCCCTGAGTGTTCTTCTCGCACTGTTTATTTAAGGTATTTATACAAGAATAAACTATCGAGAGGACGCGGCGTGGATTGAGAGGGGCTCGCTGAAGCCGAGCGATATTGATTATACTCGCGGAAGACTGTGGTGTCAGGTCACCTTCCCACCATTGATTATTGATTGCTCTATAACATCCCCTTCTCCAGCCCTCCCACCCCTCCCCTCCGCCCATCACAGACACATTAATTGTGGCGACAAATTTAATCATTGCTCCCTTGCAGTACGGCTGCGATTCCAAGTCATTTTTCACACACAGTAAAATTGTGGTTGGGCTGTGGAAAGGGAATCTGAGACAAGCAGGCTACTGCAGGAAGATACAATGCATTTCCATTGTTTAAGGAGTAGAACTGGAAGCCTGCTTAATTCTCTCTGATTAAGCCATAGCTCTGTCTGGGTGTTGGGCTGGGCAGAAGAATGCAGGATTGACTCTTTCAACTGCTAGAAAAATTCTCCCATCTTTGTCAATACCTGGAAGCCCTCTGCCCTCTGGGGCTGTGATGGCAGAAAATGAAACAGCCTTGCAGATTAGCTACCGGCCTACTTAACCAGGACTGATAACAGCAGGGGAGAGGCCTGCAACTACCTGCTGTGTTTGGTGTTAATTTCATTGTCTCCGTAGCCTGTTTGGAAAAAAAAACTAAACATTTCTGGAGCAAAAAGATTTTAATCTCACCAATATAGATAGCTAAGTGCATCCTTAACTAACTTTGCAAAGTAGGATCTAAATCCTACTTTGTTTTCTTAATATAATGGAAACATCACCAACATCATGTTACAAGGAGTCATTCGCTCGTTTTGTAACGATTTTGGTGTGAGGTGCTGGAGAATACAAAGATGAACAAAATATACAAGGTCCCTGCTTTTATGCAGTTTATATTCTAGAAAGGGCAGTGCTTTTTAAAAAAATACTTATTGTGATAGGAACTCATGAGATGCCTCCTCAACTAATTTTACTGTTATTGTTAACTATAGGTACACTGATGTAAGCAGATCTCCAGAGCTTATTCATTTTACTTAACCAAACCTTTATGTCTGTTGATTAATAACTCCCCATTTCCCCTCCCCTCCAGACCCTGGTAGCCACCACTCTTTGATTTTATGAACGTGACTATTTTAGATGCCTCGTATAAGTAAAATTATGTCTTTCGGTATCTGGTTTATTTCATGTAGTATAATGTCCTTTGTGTCCACCCATGTTGTGGCAAATTGCAGGACTGCCTTTTTGAAGGCTGCATAGTATTCCATTGTGTGGATATATCACATTTTCTTTATCCATTCATCCATCAATGGACATTTAGGTTGTTTCTGCATCTTAGCCATTGTGAATAATACTGTAGTGAACACAGGGGTATACAAATGGCCAACAGTTACATGAAAAAAGTGCTCTTTGTCACTCACCATCAGGGAAATGCAAACCAAAACCACAGTGAGATAGTGCCTCACTCATGTCAAGTTGGCTTTATCAAAAACAAAACAAAACAAAACAAAAGACAAGCGCTCGTGAGGATGTGGAAAAACTGGGACATTTGAACACTGTTGGTAGGAATGCAAAATGGTGCAGCTACTATGGAAAATAACATGGATATTCCTCATAAAATCAAAAAATTAAACTACCATACTCATATGGTACAGCAGTCCCATTTTTGGAAATATACCCAAAAGAATTGAAATCAGGATCTGGAAGACATATTAGCATGTCCATGTCCAGAGCAGTGTTTTTTAAGCATTAGCCTGTTTCAGAATGGTCTATGGTAGAGCTCTAAAGTTTGCATTTCTCCCAAGTCCCCAGGTGCTACTGCTGCTGGTCCAGGGCACCCCACTTTGAGAACCACTGCACTAGTTTAGCGCAGTGGGTGTCCAGTCTGGTTTCACATTAAAATCACCTTTTGAAAAAATAGCAGTGCTTGGGGACCCACTGCCAGTGACTCTGGTTGAGTTGGTCGGAGCTGGGGTCTTGGCAGGGGTGTTTTGTTTGTTTGTTTTAAAGAACAGGTGATTCTGTGCAGTTGGGTTCCAAACCCAACCTAAATGTGAGGAGTAGAGGATGGAAGCATTGAGCATAGCAGCTAAGAGTCTGACTGATGTCATTTGGCACCATTGCCCTGGCGAGTTACTTAATCTTCCTGTATCTCCTGGTCCTCATCTGTAACAATGAGCATATCTGAGATCCATGGAGCTATTGCAAGGACTGAAGGAAAGGATATAGATACCTGGCATGTAGCAAGCCTTCAGTGCATGCTAGCTTTTAGCATTGTTTTCAGAGTGGTACCCATGGCAGAGCTCTGCCAGTTTTAATTTGATTACCTGGTATATTTCCAGCGAAATGCCCTGCCTGTTCAGATACCAGCAGAAGCTTGGTCTATTTGTCTTTCTTAGACTTGCCACTTGCCTTGATGCTGTCTAGAAGCATCTCGCCCGCCTTCCTTCTCTTTCTTCATTCATCCACCAATAATAAAGTCCTCATGCCTCTCCAACAGCCCCCAGCTTCTTAGCAAAAGTGTCCTGTTTGCAGCTGTGGAAACATTCGTCATCCAGTGTAACTAAGCAAAGCGCCCCGCCCCGGGGCGTGTCTGATACACATGCTGGAGACCCCGTGCCAGGAGTGCAAATGGCGCCCGAGCAGAATTCCTCAGACGAGCCGCAGGCACGTAGTGAAAGCCGTCGGAAGCCAGAGGACCCATTTTTAGAAATGTGATTGGCAGTCAAGTTGGCTGCTCTTTCCATCTCTTTCTCATGGCCTGCTGTGGTTTGTGCTGTGCAAATTAAAAAAACAAACAAGCGTCATCACTTTCAGTGGGGTGGGGAAAGCATGATGGGACCCATGAGAAGTCGGGGCAGGACAGTAAATGTGTATTCATGAGGGCCCCGTATGAAAGGTGTGCTGAGGGGACCCTGAGCTGGTCTAGGAGGGTGGTTTGGAGTGGGGTTGGGGTTCACAAAGGGAAGGCCAGGGTAGAGAATACGCACTGTTGCATTGGCCTTTTGGGACCTTCCGTAAGCTAAATTTATACATGGCGCCTGCTGAGCCCAGGAATCCAGACGAGCTTCAGGGTGGGGAAAGCCAGGAGGCAGTGAGGACTCAAGCCAAGGTTGTTCCCGATCCCAGGGTTGGCCTTAATCTGTGGATTTAAAACCACCTAAACCGCCCGTTGCTATGGTTATTCGGGACACACAGCATCCTTCTTGGGGGTCATCCACAGATTGAGGCCATGTAGCCTAGCGGTGGAGAATGCCAACCCTGGGATCGGGAACAACCTTGGCTTGAGTCCTCACTGCCTCCTCTAGCTTGCTGTGTGACCTTAGGCAAAGTGCTTCATGAAGCTGAGTTTGTTCCTGGTCTGTAGAGTGGGTATAAGAATAGTTCAGTAGCCAGAGTACAGGGTCATCAACAAAGATTGAATGAGATCATGTTTGTGCAGAACTTATACTGCCTGGTACATGGTGACTGCTGCCCTTCATCTATCCAGTAACTATTTATTCAGACCTACTATGTGCTGGCCTGGCTCGAGGAGCTGGCATACAGGGGTAAAGAGGGCAGGCAAGGCCCTTGCCCTCAAAAAATTTATATCCTAAGTACAGAGAGGCTGAATCAACAAGTAAATAATAATAAACAAACAAGGGGGGGAGTAACACTAAATACTCCGCTGATAATAAAAATAGGGTGGCTGTGAATGAGTGAAGGGGGCCCACTTTCCATTGGGGAGCAAGACAAGGTCTCTATGAGGAGGGGGTATTTAAGTTGAGATATTTATTATGAGGAGGCAGCCATGCAAATATCTGGGGCAACAGAATTCTGGGTAGGGGGCCGGCCTGTGCAAAGGCTGAGTCTGGAGCACAGCACAGAGGACGGAGAGAGAGGAGAAGGAGATGAAATGGTGGGAAGAGGCAGGAACTAGATCACATAGGGCACACGCCCTCTGGGAAGGACTGCGGAGGTTTGGATTCAAACTCGGGAGGGTTTGAATGGGCGAGAGATGACGCCTGGGGCTACTGTGGGACAATGCATTGAAGGAGTGAGAGTGGACGCGGGGAGACCAGTGAGGGGGCTCCGGCCATCTTGCAGGGGGAGATGCTAGCATCTTAGCTGCCCCTGTTGACTTATACTTTCAGCCTGCCTGCCCTCTCTTGGGGCGGGAGGGAACCCAAAGTCTGCAGTCCAGCCTTCCATCACCGTCACCCAGCTGCAGTGGGGGGAGAATGGGTTCCATCCTCCTTGCTGCACATCCCCTGCCTCAGGGAAGCGAGCTGAGGTACAGCTGGAGGAAAGTTACCTCCAGTTCACAGGTGCCCGGAACCCCCTTTCCCCCAGGGAAGCAGGACACTGGCCTTCCACTGCCCTGGTCAGGAAGCGGCTCCCTGAACAGGCGGGTTTTCCTAAATAGGGATGGCGCTGGGCGGTTTCCAGGGGTTTTCTGGATCACTTCTGCTCTTGGACGTGAGCACATCACCAACATGTGTAGGAAACATGCGTGCTCTGCCTGCTGCCCGGACGCCTGGCCAACCCTTAGGAAGTTGCTTGGAATTTTTATCCCCATCTTGCTGGGTCCATCTGGTTTGGGTACCAGAGGGGCCTGAGCCCGGATGTCTAGCTGGCTCTGCCCCCAGCCCTCTGGCCCTCTTGCAGGCTTGGCTCGATGTGAAGGCCACAGGCCTTTGGGGTAGAAAGGAATTAGGGAGATATGGAGAAGAAGTGTGGTTACACGGAAAGCATTGCATGTCTGTGGGGTTGGCGCAAAGGTCCTGGGGTAGGTTGGCAGCCCTGGGTCTGTCATAGCAGGTTTCTCAGGGCCCCCACTCCCCAGCCTGTCTCATGCAACCAGAGAATTAGATTTCCCATTAAAATAAATTTCTCTTTCTCTTCTGGTGTCCTATCTAAGCCCTCAACTTGAAGAAATCACTCCCCACTCTGTGCTTTTTTAGCCAATCTTTGTATCTCTTCGATTTTTATAGCTGACCATTTTATACGTGAACTCAGTACTAAACAAGCATTATTACCGCTTTGTGCACAGAGGCATAAATCCCACATTAACCTCATCCTAAAGAGCTGCTGAATGCATTTTAATAAATGTCCCAAATGGTTTCAGTGTCTAGTAGCCAAACAGAATAAAAAATGCACACATATTACAGGATGTTATGAGCCTTTCTATCAAAAGTAATAATAAACAGACTGCTTGTTGGGCTTGGTGATTGGGTTACATTTTTAAACAGTATATTGAAAGACAAATCAAGGTAGAGCTGAGATGATTATGTGATGTGATCCAGTGGGGCCCAGCAGTTTCCAGAGGTTTGCTCTGAGCAGGTAGGCATCTCTCTTGCCTCGTGATATGTTTTCATTCTAAGCTCTCATTCTAAATGGTACCAAGAGGAACGAGCAAATTAAGAGATCTTTGCTGCACTCAGATATTTAATATAAGCAGCCAGATAAAGGCAGGGATGCACATCATTTGTCAGTTGAATAAAAATTCAGATGAGGTATTTTCCTGACACTGTGCCAGGCACCATTAGGAAAGCATTTTGTTTTCATGTGTCAGTGACGCCATGCTGTTGGGGCCAAACTTCATCAGCCTACAAGGTGATACTTGAAGTCAGGCAGAGCACCGCCGTCCATCTCGGGCGGCACATCAAGAGGCGGTGACTCTGACTCTGTCACCAGCACGCCTGCTCATTCCCACTGTGGGATTTCCACTCAGAAAGTTCCAGAAGTTAATTAGCCATTTCGATCGTCAACCCAGAAGGGGATAAAATATCACGCCGGTGGCCATTTTGGATGTACAGATGTTTTGGTTTGGGCACATCTGTAGGCAATCACTCTGCTTTCTGGGCAGGGACGGTGTTTTATTATGGGATTATATGTGTAATCTTGGATAAATAGTAGAAATTGGAGCACTTCAGTTGGAAGACTTGTTCTCTCTCCCAGAGAGCAGTGTAAATAGCAAACCAGAAACCATTCGCTTATTATTGAAGCGATAATCGAACTTGCCAGTCTTCCCCCTTCTGGCTGGACCTCAGAGGTCAGTGTGAAAATCTTGGCAAGCAAGTTGCTGTGGGGTGTCTGGCCAGGCATGGGCTTGGGGCAGGGTGGAAATGGCCGGGCTTTTGCTACCTGGCCACCAGGGGATCTGGGCTGTGTCTCCGTGCCTCTTGGCATTTTTGGAGGATAGTTCTTCCCCGCCCCTGGCCAAACATCTTCCCCACCAAGTGTGAGGAATGCGAAACATGGGGTTAGTGTTCAGGCAATCCAGGCTGTTACCGACTCCTTTTTTCAATTCTGGTAATAGATATGATGATGTTACTCCATTGTGTTTTATATTTCAAAAACGGGTGCACCCAATCCCTGTAAACTGAGCTATGGTAATGCACATAATTTTAATCATCAATGTTAAATGTAAAAACTGATCACTTAAAGCAGAAACATGTGTCATTTCGCCATTCGTTGGCACAGGACCCAGCCTCTCCCTTGCCTCTTAACTGTCTTGTCTTGGCACTGCTGTTGGCTTTCTCCTAACATTTTCCTTGTTACTTCTCTTCCTTCTTCCCCATTGTAAGGCGTTTCTCCAGGGGCCTCCCCACCATTCCATGTTCTTTGCAGCTGGTGTGCGCTCCTTGCCATGGGTGTTTCTCAGTATTGCGAAGCTTGTTCCTTTGGGCTACAATGAGCGGACTGCAGAGCCCGAGGCCACCGTGATTTGGGAAGCTGGGAAAGGACATCTCAGAGTCTTGGTCGATTGTGGAGAGCCATGGTAATGGATGCTCAATGAAGAATGAGCGCTCCCTGACCAAGATGCTGGCTAAATATTAGAGCAGATTGATTGATAATTACCAAACATCTCTATTCATGAGTAAAGGCTGAAGTAAAAGCCTTGAATTTTTCTTCTAGGAAATGGAGGTTGTAGCCTCTTAACTCAAAGGCTCAAGATAGGCAGCAATTAAGAAAGTCAACCTGGAAATAATGACTTGGGATGTCAAAATGGAAGCACACCCTAGTGATGGGTCAGAGGGTCTTTGGAGGGTGGGATACAGGGTGATAATTTTTCTCCCAGTACGAGACATCAGATCCCCAAATTTCTGTCATTACCAGCTGAGCATACCACATGGTGCCAACTTTCTTCTGAATAGTTCCTGGCGGCCTCCTGAATGGCATGGTGTTGCTGAAATGGCCATCCTTTGAACGTAAAGAAGAGTTGAAGGCAGATGGACATCTTTTGTACCAGAGTTGGGTGGGGTGGACTGCCATTGACTTCTGGGGTTGACTTCTTGGGAGCAGATACCTAGAGATGAGTAAGCCCAGGTGGAGGGAAAGGCATTTGGAGTCTGAAGACTAAGAGTGACCGACCAGGCAGAGTGTGGGAACTGGAAGTGGTGGGCACTATGGGGGTGCTCAGTATCAGGTGGGGGCCGGGGAGGTGGCAGGGCCAGGTTACAGAGGGTCTGTGTTGGGGAGTTCCAGACCTTAACCTGGGGTTGATGGGGAGCCTAGGAGCAGAGTGACAATTGATTTGTGACTTAGACCACTTTGACAGCTCTGTGGGCAGGACTGAAGGCACAGAGACCCAAGGAGAGATGCTGGCCCCTTTTAGTTCTGATAGCTGTCCTTCGCTAGCCTGCAAGGACCAATGGCACTGCTGGGACATCGTGTCCTTACCCCCATGCCTCTGCTCGTGTTCTTCCCATTCTACCCCTTCCTTTCTAAATGCTTTGGCATCCAAGATGTAGATAACTGCTTTTCCCTTCTTGGATCCCAAATTCTTCATTTTGGCCAGAATTGGAGGGAGCTCTCTCTTTCCAGTGAAGCGCATCAGAGGAAAGCACTGAGGACCAGTGTGGAACAAGACCGGTGGCATCGGCATCTGCTGGAGGACTCATGAACACAGACGTTTGGGCTCCATCCCCAGAGTTTCTGATTCCGTACGTCTGAGTATGTGCATCTCTAAAAGCTCCCAGGTGGTACTGCTGCCACTGGTCCAGGGACCACACTCTGAGGAGCAGTGACAAGACTCTTGAGGTGTCTGCAGCCCCTGGTCCTCTTGGCTGGCGGGTTCCGGAGCCTGCAGGGGTATGGCCTGAATGGCACAAGTGGAGACACTTTCCAAAGGGGCTTCAGAGGTCAAATGCAGAGGAAGGGTCCTGGGGTCCCACACAGCCTGCGAGCGGCCTTGGGGGTGGGGTGCAGAATCATCTTGGCTCTAACCATACATGGAAGGTCCTGCTCTTAAATCCAGAAACAACACGGCGGGCGAACAAGAATTCCATTTGGCAGGGGCACTTTCTGTTTAAGCATACTTTCCCTTAATTTAATCACCCATGCAAAAGCCTTCCAGACATTTGGATATAAGCTTTTGGAAATGCAGCCGATTTTCTCAGATTTTTTCATTCTGGAACATTGGTTGTGGGAGGAGGGCTGAGAGGTAGAGAGCAAGGCAGGCAGACGGACACCATGCCACTAGCAGCTGGAATGCAGATGGAAAGAGTTTTGGAAGACACAAGAATCAACTTGGGGGACAGATGCGCGTTTTGGAGGCAGACCCACCTGGTTGGAATCCCAGACCTGCCACTCACTGGGGTGTGGCTCTGGGCAAGTCATCAGATCCTCCGAACCTCAGTTTCCTCCCGGGGAAAATGGAATGGTAACAGCGCTCCTTAGAGGTGATGTAGGCAGCCCAGCCAGCACTCACTTAATGTCATCTATTATCACATCGCTGCTGTTACTTTTCTTATTTTAATATTTGCCCACCCAACCCTAATCCATTTATGTTGTAAAGTACTGAGAAAATAAGGACACCATACAAGTCATCCCTTTTTTTCTTTAAAAAAAAAAAAAAAATCTGGGCCAAAGGCTACATCAGTGTTCTCAGCCAGCGGGCCGTTGGTCACGCCTGGAGACTTCTGTTTTTTGTGGCTGTCACACTGGAGATGCCACAGAAACGTAGTGGGTGGAGACCAGGGACGCTGCTAAACATCCTACTGCGTGCAGCACAGTCCCCACAACAGAGGATTATCCTGCCCCAAATGTCAATTGTGCTGATAGCCCTGGGCTACTTTTTTGGGGATTCTAGGATTCAAAAGGAAAAATAAATAAATAAAAGTTACTATTTATTGAGCATTTTCTATGTGCCAGGCATTGGGGTTGGTGTTTCATTCATTGAAGCCTGCAGCGACCATGATGCAGGAGGTCCGACTGACGCATTTGCAGAGGAGAAAACTGCCAATCGGAAGGTGGAACTGGATTTGAATGCAGGCCTTTGGTTACGGCAGGCCTCTGTTCCTGCACTTCTGTGATCTTTCACTCCGTCAACGCTCTTGGAGTGTCTGCTCTGGGCCAGGCTCTGCTCTGGGCCGTGGGGACAGAGTGTGAGTGAGCTGGGCAGAGTCCCTGTCCGGGCCTGGTGGGAGAGACGGAGGGTGAACCAGCAGCTTAGTAAAAGGGACAACTGCCATGATTGGCTCCTGGCATCAGAGGAGGGAGCCAGGTGCTCCCGACCTGAGTTTGGGGGGCTATACGGAAGGACACCCCAGTTTATCAAAATTTTAAATGAGACAGCATCCTCCCCTGCATTTGTGTGACTCCGTCTCGCTCACCTCACCCTGATGCTGGCTCTGCATCACCCCATGGTGCAGGGGAAGAAACTGAGGCTCAGGGAGGCTACCTCTCCTCCTGCCTGGTCATTCGGGGCTTTCTAATTGAGGCATAGTGGCAAGGCCGGCGCCTTCATTCTGCTCTGAATGGTCCTCTGTGGGTCTGTGTGCATTCCCCCCTCGCAGGGGACAGGAAAATAGAGCGTAAACAGCAAGGAGGCAGGGGCAGCTGGCCGTTTCTGTTGTGGTCATCCTTACTGTTTAACATGCATCCAGGACCTGCGGCGCACTTTGAAATCGAAATGTACCAGGAAGCATCGTGGTAAACTTAGCTCTTCAGTCTTTGGGGCACCTGGCTGTACTTCAGAGAGAAATCAGATAAAGCAAAGACAAGGCCATTGTCAGTGACCCCAGATGGGAGGAAAAGGGAGACTTGGACACCAGAAAAGAGCGTCCCGGGAAGGAGACGGAGCACTGCATAATGATGTGTTTCCTTATTTTTTTTTAAAATACTTTCACAAATACTAGTTCATCATCTATTCATGACAAGATAGAAGCCATGATTTCCATTTTCCTGTGGAGACAATGTTAGCACAGAGAAGGTGCGGAATTAACTTAGGGTAGGGAAGCACAGCTAGTTTTTCTTTTGGGGTTGGGGAGACCAGGACTCAGGTCCCCTGATCCATTTTGGCTCCTTTTTCTAATAATTCCATTTCATCTGCTGCACAGACCCTTGCACTCATTACACAGGGTTTGTTTCTATTCAACTCATAAATGCAGCGCTAAACCCATTACGTCTTTGATTTGGAAGGAAGCAATAGTTCGCTCACCCCAAGTCTGTGTGCCATGAGCACGCCCACTTCCCCTTCCTGTGCACATGCAAGTAATCCCTGAGCCACATTCTGGACTTTGCACTCAGAACCTGTTAAATTTCACTGTGCTTCTGTCCAGATCTTTCTGGATGTCAGTGCTATCATCTGCTTCCATAATAGATGGTGTATTGTAAAATGGCCTGGATGAATTCAGTTCCCCCTGCCTCTGTGGCTTCATAATGCAATGTTTTTGCCCTTGCCACCTCTCGATGAGGTCCCTTTGTCCACTCCCTCAAGCCTGGGCTGGCCCTGGAGCTTGCTTTAACTTCCAGAATGTGGCAGAAATGAGGCTGCATTGTTCACAATAACCAACAAGTGGAAACAACCCAACTGTCCCTGTTACCCCAGGAGGAGGCCAAATGCCCATGAAATCTACTGTCTACATATCTCCAGGCAGAGCAAAAATTTGTCAAAGGCTTTCTTAACCAATTAAGCTAGAGTTTAGGTCAGTAAAACGTGGAATCTCACACACTGCTGATGGAGAGAGTAAGTGGTACTACCTTCCTGGAGACAGTGTGGCAATCTTGACCAAAAGAATAAAAAATATACATATCCCATGACCCGCCCCCACATTTAACTTTTAGGGATTTGTCCTAAGTAATTGTAGCCCTGAACAAAGATTTAACTCTACGGATGTATACTGTGGGATCATTATATTTGTGAAAAATTGGGACTAACCTAAATGTCCAGCAAGACGGGATTGGTTAAATCCTTTAAGGTACAGCCATAGAGGGGAATGCTATGTAGCTGTTAAAATGATGTTGTAGAAGACTATTCAATGATATAAGAAGATGTTCACAATCTGTTGCGAACCAATATATCATTCAAACAATTTAATGTGATTTCACTTTTATGAAAAATATATTGATATAAAATGTGTTATGAATATGATATGTATATATGATATATAGAAAGATAGATATACTGAAATGTTAAGAATAGTTGCCTTCAGAATTAAGGATGATTTTGATTTTTATCAGCTTGCCCATATGTTCTGCTTAGTTCCCAAATGTTCTGTACTCAATAGTTATTACTTTTATATTATGGGAAAACACAGTGAAAGAGGTGGTGACATTCAGTCAAAAATACCCATCAAACAAGATATACTTTTTAATTATGGGAGAGAAATTGGAGAAATGTTGTCTTTCCCTCACCCGATCCTTTAGATGCCTCATTTGGAAGCAGTGAGGCCAGGCATCCAAGTCTCTGTTGTGGAGGAGAGGAGTGGGGTGCTGAGGACCGGGGCAGTATCACCGAGGACCACACGTGTCCACTGAGCTTCCCACAGATTCTCGTTTGGGGAGCATGGCTCAAGAAATCCAAATGTGGTCTCCATCTGGATGGCCCAAGGCAACTGGATTAACACCAGGGCCCCTGGAATCAAGCCTGCGGGATTGGAATCCTGTTTTGCCTGTTACCAGCTTTGGATCTGAGACAAGAAACGAAGTCCAGCCTTTTGCTTACATGAAGCAGCATCAGCTGCCATCTTGCTTGCACTGGTCCATCCGTTGAAAGAGTTGAAGCCAGAAGCTTCCTGGGCACGTATGATTGATACATTTTTCCAGCAGAAAGCAATAGAAGTCATTTAACAATACCCAGGACCAAGGATTTTTCCTGGGTGAGTTAATGGTTCACCCCTTCCTTGTCCTCACGGGGGCCTTGAGTTGGCAGCTGGGTACTCCCCAGGTGAGAAAGGGCATGCCCTTGGGACATACCCACGTAGCCTGGACTCTGTTCCTGACTAGGTATCAGGTGCTGAAACCCCAAATGCTTCCTGAGAAGTTGAGGCATAGAGAAATTGCCTATCTGTGCCCCACATGGAGAGGCCAGAAGGAAAGACAAATGTTTTAAACTCAGCCACCCAGCCTCCTGTTCTTGATATTTCCCTAACATATGCTAACATATGCTTTCCTCAAGAACTTCAAAAACCTGCTTTTAGCAGCAATGAAAATAGGACCATGCGTCCAATTCAACTCTAAGCTTCATCGTTTCCCTCTAATACCATTACCTCATGTACAGAAGAAAATGTAAATCTAAAATATGCTGGTGATTATAACCTTTCTTCCTGACAGACATTGTAATATAAATGCACATAAATTGAATTTCTTCTTTAAAGAAATTTGAATACCTTTGGAGCATTTTAGCAAATCACGTGCAGCTCTCATGGCACCACATCAAGGATCTGTGGAAAAGTGATCTGTCTGTAGCATGACTTCTGAAATAGAAGGATGGAGTGGGGCCGGGACATGCCAAGAAAAATAGGACGTCCTTTATTGATATTCAAAATTTATTTTATTAAACTTGCACAAAAGACAGAGACGTGGGGAGCTGGGGCTACCAGGGGAGGAGCTCCACAGATTAACTCCCTAAGTCCTGCTCATGTCATCTGCCTGCCAAAATGGGGGAGAAAGGGAAGAAGGAAGGGGAATTGCAGATTTGCAGTTTTGCTTTATTTTGACTCTGCTCACTGGGGCCCCCTGCAGAGACCTTGTGTTAACTATTAAATCAGACATGGTAATGGTGGGGAGTGGGAGGCTGCAGTCATCAGAGGAGAGTCCTTGGGACCAGATGTCCCTCGGGGATGAGGAAGGAATGTCTGAACAATTTTGTGCTCACCAGCTTGTGCCGGATGAGGACATGGCAGCTCAGATCCCCCGTACGCCTCAGGGGCTGAGTCCAGGGCTGCTTGGGGACTGATTACTGACTGTCACTGAGTTGAAAATAGTAACAAATAACAATAACAGTAATAATAATAATAATAATAATAATAATAATAATAATCACCCAGCATTTCACCCCCTGCAGTCCTGGCTTGAACCCCGTCCCTGAGCCCTGGGTTCATTGTTCAGCTCCAGTTGGGCATCTTTGAAAGTGACCAGTGTGCTGGTCCCCAATGCCTCTTTGGTTCTGTGCCCAGCGGGGGCCCAAGGACTTAGAGGCTGTGGTTTGGGTGCTTGGCTATGGCTCCGTCTGGCATTAGCCGCTGTCTAGAAACTTCTCGGATGTTAGGAAAGGCGCTAGTGGATTTCGGCCGGGTGGAATTCTTGCTGGGAGCGTTGTCTTGGTATTCCTCACCTGGAAATAGTGGTCTTATATTTACAGAGGACTCCTGTCTTCCAGGAGCAAATGTGGCTCGTGTTCCCTGTGAGGCCCGGTCCTAGGAGCCACCACAAATGATGAACCGGGCTGTGTCCCTGTCTACCATCACCCCCCAGCTCCAGGGTCTGGGAAACTGTACACATCCCCTTCCGTGAGAAGCCAGAGGCCCCAAATCTCTCAGGAAGAGTCCCTGGCCCAAGTTGGGTCAAGCTTCTGGGCAGCTCTTTTTTGATCCATCAAGACCATGCATCCGCCTTACAAAATAAAGCCCACTAGCAGCTGATCAGTAACGGGACTGCAGTGACAGCCAGGAGGGTCTGCAGGGGCAACAGGAGAGGGGAGGGACTCAGAGTAGGGCTTCTGCCACAAACTGCCCAGGTTGGAATCCTGGCTCCATCACTTTGGGACAAGTGACTTTCCCCATCTGTGCCTCAGTCTGTTCATCAGTAAGGTGGGGATAATGCTATGAGACCAAACCATATGAAATTGCCGTCAGCGTAGGTCAGAAACTGTCAATGACAGTTTCACATGGTGCCTCCTCCTAGTAGTACGTGCTCATGGAGACATTGTGAGGTTTATGAACAGAGACCCATGTACACACTTAGAATAGTGCAGAGCACCTGATGAGAGCTCGGTGACTGTTAGTCCGGGGTTTATTCTTTTTTTTTTTTTTTTAAAGATTTTATTGGGGAATTGGTGGAGGGGAACAGCGTTGGGGAATCGGGGAAGGGGAACAGACAAGTTGCTGTCTTTTTGTTCTTCAGTTTAGTTGCGGAGGATGTTGCTTCACTGTTGGTATCGTCATTGCGCTCTTCCCGGATGAGGCAGATCGGTCGCCGGCCTCTGGATGTCGCTCACCGCGGCTATTGGCAGCTCACTCTTGGCTGCCAGCCGCTCACGCTGGCTGCGGGCCACTCACTGTAGCCTATGGCAGCCCACTGCAGCAGGGGCTGCAGCCCACACCATCACCGGGGCTCGCACAGCCCAGCTCCAGGTGGAGCTGTTGTTAGCTGTAGAGGGCAGTGTCACTGGCCCTCATGTGGGATCCGAACCGGGGCCACTGGCATCCCAAAACCAGCGCTTAACCAATGCGCCACTCTGCCGGCCCCTGGGGTTTATTCTTACCTGTTACTCTCTTGCCCAAAGGAGAAAGAGGGACCCTTTTTCCCAGGGGGTTGTCTGGACTCATGAGGTGTAGGAGGGACAGAGGATTCAGCTGACCCAGATCCCCTTGCACCTTCCACTCACCTGCACTTTACACAACAGCCCTGTGTTCCAGTCATCCTGTGACAAATGCATCCATTCAGCCAGCGCCGAGGCTAGGGTGAGGCAAGTGAGGCAAGGTGTAAGTGGGCTGCAGAAAACTTGAATCAAGATAAATAATACTTTAATGCAATACTGTGAAACACCAGAATTAATGCAAAATATTCATGACGAACAAAATATCAAACTGTGAGAGAAGACCGCACCGGCAGAGCAGAGTTTGGTGAGGGGGGTGAGTCAACCAAGTGCAAGAAAGGGAAGCTGCCGGCAGCCTATGGGGGCGGGGAGGGCAGTTGCCCCTCCTTTCCTCTGTTCCTTCTTTTCCATCTCTTATTTCCAATTGGGGCTTTATTTTCTTTTTCATGAATTTGGATAATTTATTTGTGTTTGAAAAAAAAAACACCCAAAAAAACCAACAACAGCCACTACAAACCGTGTGATGTTGCATCTGGGTGTTGGACGAATGGAGCGACTGGCAGGCACAGGTCTGCCCCCTCTGACAGCGCTTGTTGCAATCACATAATTACTTGTTAGACTGAACTGTACTGATTTATGGGGGATCAATCTTTCTGCTAGTCTCCGTTCCGCAGGGTTCCATGCCAGGAGGTTGTCAGAGAAACTCATTTCATGAGAAGAGAGAAAACAAACAGAGAAAGAGAGAGTGCTGCAGATGTGGAAGGCCAGGAACAGCGGGCCCTCCCCCACCCCCTGCACCTGGGGGCGTCTTTAGACCCCTCAGCTCAAAGTCTGCATGCAGGCGGCTTTGCTCAGGGTAACAGTAATGACTTTGAGTGCCCAGGAAGTGATGCCAAGGAATGGGTTAGGCCCATCAGAAGGGCACCCCTGCTCCTAGCCTCCATGGGAGCCCTCTGTGGGAGGCTGATTTTCCTGAGACTTCATAAAGATGGGGTTGCTGGAGAGGTCCACCCGGCATTGTGGAGGTGGGCCGACCAGGGAGGGAGAGAGGTGGAGAAAGGTGTTTGTTTTCTTAATAAGATGAGGCTGTTTACTGAGGGAAACGCTTCTACCGTCTTAATCGATGGTTCATCCATTTATTCAACACATTTATATTGACTACTCATTATGGACCACTGTTCTAGGTACTGGGGATCCCGCAGTGAACAAATACAAAGTCCCTTCTCTCATGGAGCTGACATTTCTATGTGGGGAGAGAGTAAGACATCAAAAGTCAAGAGGAGGTAATCCATGCTAGGGAAGAAAATGAAGCAGGTTAAAGGGACAGAATATTGGGATGGCTGCTCTAAATAGGGGATCACAAGAGTTCCCTCTGATTTGGTGACACTTAAGGAGAGATCTGAATAAAGTGAGAAAGCCATGTGGCTGTCTGAGGGAACAGAATTTCAGAGACAAGGAACAGTAAGTGCAAAGGCCCTGGAGCATCAGTGTGTTTGGTGTGTTCAAGGAACAGGGGAGAGGCCAGTGTGACTTTAATGGAGTGTGACTTTAATGGAGTGAGCAAGGGTGAAGCAGGTGAAAGCAATCACAGAAGGCTCTGGAGGCCCTTGTAGGCTATGTGAGAACGTGGGTTGTATTTTTTTTAAAATAACTTTATTGAGATATGTTTTGCATATCATATAATTCACCCTTTTCAAGTGTATGACTCAATGCTTTTTAAGGTAAATGCACAACACTGTGCAACCATGGCTCTAAATCTGTTTTAGAGCATTTTCATCACCCAGCATGATCCCTCCTGCACACTTCCCCTAATCCCCATTTCCCTCCACCCCTGCAGACAGCCACTGTCTATGTTCTCTCGTCTTTATAGCTTTGCCTTTCCCTGGATATTCCATCTAAGTGGAATCATACAATGTAGTCTTGTCTGCCTGGCTTCGTTCGCTGAGCGAAATGTTTTTGAGATGTGGCCATGTCATAGCTTTTATCCCTTGGCTCACTCCTTTTTATTGCTAAATGGTATTCCGACTTGGATTGTGTTTCAAACAGTGACAGGACTCCATCAGAGGGTCTGGAGCCAAGGAGAGACTTTTCATGGTGGTGCCTGGCTTTATCTCAGGGAGGCATGGCTTCCCGCAGGGTGAGCCCATGGCTTTGGTCTGGGTGAGGATGGGTCTGCTTCGTCCACTTGAGGGTTATGGCCCTTGGACAAGTCATGTCACCTTTTGGGTTCTTAATTTTCTCATTTTTTAATTATTTAGTTTTTATTCTGGTAAAAATATATATATAACATAAAAATGACCATTTTAACCATTTTTAAGTATACTTTTCAGCGACATTAAGTACATATATGCACATTGATGGGCAAACGTCTCCACCATCCATCTCCAGGACTCTTTCATCATCCCAAACTGAAACTGGCCCCATTAAACACTAACTCCCCATTTCCCCTCCCCCACAGTCCCTGGTCACCACCCTTCTACTGTCTGTTTCTATGGACTTCACTGCTCCAGATACTTCCCGTAAGTGGAATCATGCAGTATTTGCCTTGTTGTGACTGGCTTATTTCATTTAATGCAATTTCATCAAGGTTCATCCATGTTGTAGCCTGTGTCAGAATTTCATTCCTTTTTAAGGCTGTCTAATGTTCCATGTACTGTACTAGTTTTTATTAATCTTTCTGAAGTATAGATAGAGCTCACATTTATTTCAGTGTTAATATTAGTGTTTTGGTTCTTTATTTAGAAGCTTGTTGTTAATTTTGATCAGAAATATGCCATAGGAACTTAACTCTTGTTTCTATCCATTATCCTACAGTCAAACTTGTTTCATTATATGTCGTTTCATGTAAAGTCACAGTTATGCAAGGATTTACTGTGCTACTTTAAAAAAAAGAACAATCTGTCAATGGATTCATCCGTCAATGGATATTTGGGCTGTTTCCACCTTTTGGCTATTATGAATAATGCTGCTATGAACACGGGTGTACTCATTGTTTTCAGAATGGGGATGATGACAGTAACACCCTGACACAACTGTCATGAGGATTAAATGAAATGATTCACATAAAGTGCTTAGCACAGGGCCTGGCACACGGGAAGTGCCAAGAGAACACCATTCAATAAAGACTCAATAATAATAGAGCTGTTATTATTAAAGCATTTGATAGGGAGCTTTCACAGGACTGCAGATCCAAAGGGAGGGCAAAGGGGTTTTCTTTTTTTAAAATATAAATACAGTTGCTATGATAAAAGTGATTTGACCCTACTTTTTAAAATTGAGAAGAAAAAACTCCATCCATAATCCCACCTCTTTAACTGAGTTTCATTGTCCACTTCAGAGGGATTAAACAGACTGCATTGCAGTGAAACAGAGGGAAACTGGAAGGGCCTGAGTTGGGGGGGTGGGGAGCCTGGCGTTGGGGGTGGGGAAGGAACCCCACGGAAGACTCTTCTTCCAAAAGAATTATGTTGGTATTTTGCTTTCAAAAACCCGGGGCCCAGCTGGTTCAGCCAAGCTGGGATGATGCATTTTTTGGCTTCAGCACTGAAAGAGAGAGAAATCAAAAAAAGGAAATATCATTTCCTTAACTACTAGGTATTAATATCCTGTTTAATTTAATTTCGGCTTTCTGCGCCGGTGAGCTCTCTTCCCTCTAACACACAGTGTCAGCCTGGCAGGGAGTTTCTGACAGTATCAAAAGAGGATTTAGCTCTGAACCCTTGCCATGAAAGCATCTCTATCGGCACCCAGTGCAGGCTTTCAGAAGAGAGCATTGTGTCCTGTGAAGACGGTAATTGAGTGAATGAGGCCTGGCACCTGGACCTGCACGGAGCGCTGATAAGGACATAAAGACAGGCTTAAAGGGCTTGCCTGCCAGAGGCAGAGAGGAGGGAAGCCCAGCCACCCCTCACGGAGATGAGCCTCAGCCCCCGCAGCCCTGCAGAGAGCGGCCTGGGCGGAGGGGAGGCTGGAACATTCCGCACCCCAGCACAGTGCACTGGCACTCGGGGGGACACAGACAGGGCCAACTGGGCTGGGGCTGGCCCAGCTGGCGGATACGCCCTCTGTTTCTGGATAAACACAGCGGTATTCTTATTTGGCTGACCCCCATCTAGCAAGCTGCATGAGGGCAAAGTTCTTAGCCATCTGGACTTGCGTATGTTTAGGCTTGTCTTGAAGGGCTCCGTGGGTACAGAAAGGCTGAATCCTGACCCTTGTGAGACCAAGTGGTTAATGGCCCTCGTGACTCCAAGTGCATCCACTTGTTCTTGGCGGGCCTCACAGCCCCGAACAGGATGGGCCATCTCCCTGGGGACTCTGGGCTCACTCATCACAGTGCTCTTCCCGCTTTCCAGGGAAACAAACCCTTTCTGATCCTTCCTCTGTGGACTGGATGAAGACGATTTAATAGATAAATGACCACTAGGTTATTGCCTCCCCATCCATCCACCCATCCATCCATCTGACTTTGGAGAAACTGTTATGCTTCAGGTACTGGTGGATGGCATCTTTTAATGGGCTTTTAATGGAGAGAGCTTTGAACAAGAAATTGAAGCTTGAATCCCTAACTAGCTGTGTTATCTTGGCTAACTCACTGCTTTAGAGTTTGCCACAACTGGGACCTGGGCTAGTTAGCCACAGGCTAACTTTTTAAGTCATTGTTCCCAACTTTCAGTGCCTTAACATCATCTAAGTTTATTTCTTATTCATGATCCAAAATAGATGTTCTTGGCTGATGGACAGCTTTCACTCATGTAGTGATTCGGGGACCCAGGTCCCATCCATATTGAAACTCAGCCTTCCTCTAACCCATGGAGCCCTTTCCATGATGCTGGTATGTGAGGAAAGAGAGAAATGAGGATTAGCTATGGGATGCCTGGAAGTGGTGCATCCCACTTCTTACATTCCATGGGCCAGAACCCCATCCTATGGACACAGCTAACAGGAAGGGTGGCTGTGTGCCCAGGCAGACAAGGAGAATGGACACTGGGAGAGCCAGCGGTCTCTGTCCCTGGGCCTCCAGATGGATTTTAATCTCAAAGAAACGGTAAAATGTTAGATACCGAGAGAAAGAGGTGGGTCAAACCTTCCAGATGTCCCTTATTACCTCAGCAGAAAGATAGCTGCTTTCTGTGTTACCTCTGACTGCTGCCAAAGGGGGAGAGTCTTCGACTGTCCACACAGCCGGGGACATTGGGGCTGTGTACTCAGAAGTGGCTAGTGGAGGAGTTTTATTGACATCTGAACCCAGAAACCTTTCAGATATGACCAGGACCCCATTCCAAAGTCGAGGCAAGAGGATCGTGCTGTGACCCCTTTAAATATTTGACCCTGGGAAGAAATCGAAGGTCCATAGTATCATCTGATCACACCCTTCTTTTGTCTGGAATTCTAATGGACAAGATTGCACCTAGACTTTCCTAGACACATATATAAGTACGTACAGCAATACCTTGGTTTGCAAGCATAATTCATTTCAGAAACTACTCGTATTGCAACGCTCATTTGCTATGTTAAAATGTATTAGAAATGTTTGCTCGTCTTGCACAACACTCACAAACCATGTTACTCGCAACCCAATGTTTTACTGTATTTCAAAATCATCATTGTCATCGCTGCCAACATTTACTGATTCCTCACTAAGAGTTTTATATAATTATATAATTTATTTATAATCACCTTATGATCATTATTCCCATATTATGGAAACTTGTGACAGGAAGACATTGACCTAAGGTCATGCAGCTGCTAAGTGGTAGAATAAGCAGGAATGATTTGGGTGACTTTGCTTGAGCCTAATAGCATCGAAATGTCATGGGGACCTCAGGCCCAAGGCAAGAGCGTTTCCTGAAGGTCTTTCTTATGGCCCTTTAAACTCTGTGCCTCAGTTTTCTCATCCACACAATGGGGATGCCAGCCACTGTCCCGCCTCGTGGGGCAGCGTTATTGAAAGGACCATAGAGGAGAATGGGTTCAGAAGCACTTGTCCCAGTATTTGATGTCACAGGTGAACAGCATCATTTCTTTGGATGTGATCTTACCCATTTACAGGCCTTTTTTTGCCCTTGGCCTCAAAATAGCTAAAAAGCATGAAGTGTGAGTTTTTCAGCAAAGTGAGGGCGTATGACAGAACATGGTGTTCGAATGAAGTCTTTGCCTTTGAATTAACCCCTGGAGGCTGGGCAGAGCTGGGTAGTAGAGAGCCTCCACGCGCCGCCCTCCCCGCCCTGGGTCCCTGGCAACCTGCTCAGCTGTGCGTGTTAGTCCTGCCTGAGGAGACACTAGCCTCACCGCCACTCTCCAGATGTGTCCAGCTCTGCAGAGGCGTCATAGTCTAAAGTGAGCTGTCGGGCACCAGCTCTTCAGGTTACACTCTCCCGTGGGTTCTTTTCAACTGGCTGCATTCCACGGCAGCGAATGCTGAGGAGATGCAAGTGTTTCTGTTTTCTTTCCTTAAAAATACAGAAACCGTAATCTGTTTTACATCTGCGTCGGGCTGCAGTCAAGCACCAGCGGGCCGAATGGGATGGTGGGTGAGTCAGCCTCAGGAAGGGGCACATCCCCCCTTGGCCAACAGCACACCTGTGCAGGTGTGACAGACAGCTCACTGAGCAAAGAGTCTCCAGGAGGCGCGAGGCCCCTCTCTTTGGGGCTGGGGGAGGGGAGGTGATTTTATTTTTCAGTGATGCTGGACCCTTCCTCTTGGAGCATTTCTGGTTCCCTTTGGTTCTCTGGAAGCAGTTAGAAGAAACAGCTGGACGTTTGAGGGAGAATGTCTAATGCGCGTAATGTCTTTATAAAGCTGATTCACATTTAGAGAAAAGGCTGATCAGAACTGATTCTCCCCCAGCCAGCTCTGTTCTCCCTATGCAAAGAGCTTTCCTGAAATGTCCAAATGTTTATGGGGTGGATTAAGCAAGCAAGAGGTCATAAAGTGCAGCTGCTATTTAAATATAAGCGTCTAGGGCCCAGGCAGCTGATTATTGATAGGTGTTGAGTGCCACTTGCGAAGTCCGCAGCAGGCCTGCCTTAAATAGCTCTAAATAGTCCCAAAGCGTCCTGAAGAGGTTTCTAGGATTAGATCACAGCCTGGCAAAAGCTGAGAAAGTCTGGAAAAGTCCTAGGAGGATTTTACATTTTTCTTTTTTCCTCTTGTTTCAATCTATCAGATCAAGCAGCTGATGCAAGCTTTGGATCAAATGAAACCTTTCAATAACTCATATTTTTTAATTACAATCGGCTGAAGGAATTCTGACTTGCACCTGGCTCAGGAGAACATTCTTGAGGGTGTTTTGAAAGTCGCACCAAGAGCAAGGCTGGTGAAGCAAATTATTGCCATTTTTCCTCAGGCAAAGTAGGATTTGTTTTATTCCAACCTGCTCAGTGGGCTGACTGGCAGACAGAAAGGGCCTAACAAAACGTCTTAGTCTGCTGGGGCTGCTCTAACAAAATACCAAAAACCGGGTGGCTTAAACAACAGACTTTTATTTCTCACAGTTCTGGAGGCTGACAAGTTCAAGTTCAAGGTGCCAGCCGACATAGGTCTCTTTCTGGCTTGCAGACGGTCTCCTTGCACAGCAAACACAGCTTTTTTCTCCTGTGTATCTTCCTATAAGGGTGCTAATCCCAGCAGGAGGCTTCCACCCACATGACCTCTAGAAGGGCCCATCTCCAAATACTATCATGTTGGCGGTCAGGGATTCCACATATACATTTTGGGGACACAACTTATTCCTTAGCACCAGTTTACCTCTTGGAACCATCAAAACATTCAGCAAACCAAGACACATGCCTTCCCGAAATTATGTTTGTTAGAAATGCTTCTGCTTTAAGAAGCATAAAGGAGATAAGTGTCCTAATCATGGGTGCAGGTAACACTGTCACCCAGGAACTGTCACCCAGAAGGTCTCACTCCACACCTGGCCCCTCATACTATGAGCCAGGCAATGTTGGCACAGGCAGCTCTGGAACAAAATAAAGTTCCAAAGAGCCAGCATGGTCTGCAGGATTCTCCCTCAGCGTTTATTCCATGAATGATGGGATTCTTCCTTTGGAGCTCAGGGTTGGAAATAAACTTGTCTGCACAGGTAAACTCTGTCAGAGGACTGCTAATGCCAGGTGATTCTCTCAGCTTCTGAAATCGTAGCCTTTTACTTGGCCATATTTTCAAAAGAGAAGACAGCTAATGGGAGTAAGTTTCTTGCATTAAAAATATCCTTACAGTTAACAGCATCAAACCACTTAAGTTGGCAGGAGACCAATTATTAATTAGATGAATCGCCTTTTATAAATCCCTCTACAGCCTCTGGACAACTGATGGGTTTATGGTCCATGCATTAGAGGATGTGGTTAGCCACAGTTGCTGGCAATTTAAGGGTCACTGCACCAAAAACAGCTGCCCTGTGGACATGCTGTCCTGTGCTACCATAGGGGTGATGGGGGAAAGCTGAAATAGGAGAGGATGGTTTGTTCTATTGCCTTTCTTAGCTGTGTGATCTTGGCAAAGTCCCTAGAATTTTTCTTTTTTTTAATTCCCTCATCTGAATGTGTGTTTGACACTTCTAGTTATTACCTGCCCAGCCTCCATTCCCTCTTTCTTTTGATAACAGCATCTTTGTTTCCCTTGAGAAACCATCTCTTCCCTACGCTCAGCCCATTTGGCTTGGGGAAACTGGCTCTGCTCTTAGCTAGGGGTGGTCATGTGACCCAGGCCTGTCCAATCAGCACAGTGCATCCTTCTCTCCCGTTGATTGGTTCCCATCTAGTCAGAAGCAAAGCAACTCAATTTGCTGGCACCATATATATAACTATTATGTCAGATTCGACATGCTTTACTCTGGTGCTCAGCTTTGTTCATGTCTGTGAGTGTTTATACGTTGAAAGTTCTGAAGGTTGGTAAGTTTCTATAATTCTTTAAAAACTGTTCAGAAGATCGGAAAAGAAATCCATTGCTTTTATTGCACAAAGTACAGAAAATAGAACTGCTCCAGGTCTTTGCTGGCAGGGCTGAGAAACTCCCAATTTAATGGGGGAGCCCATAGGTATGGCTACTGCTGTAGCATACAGTGCGTGATGCTTACTGGCTTAAAACACAGTTTAGTGTTCATCTATGTCCTGTCCCAGTGACAGTGGGTAGGAGAGGACTCGCTCCCCAAAGGCATTCAGAGTCCAGGTACTTTCCACCTGGTAGTTCTGCCATTGTCTGCACCTGCCAAGCCCCCCTGGGTCTTTGCATTCTGACAGCAAGCAAGGCAAGAGAAAATGTGGAGTACAGTGCTAAGGTTTGATGTGCCAGTCCTGGCAGTGATGCACGGCAGCTCTGTCCACATCCCATTGGCCAGAACTCAGTCACATGACCACCCTAACTTCAATACTCTAGCTGAGTGCCCAGGTGGAAAAGAGAAAAGTATAGGTAGGCAGCAGCCAGCTAGCCTCTGTCATGCTCCAGTATCACAATTACAGATTGGTGGTTCAGCTGACAGCATGTTTTAATTTTGTGAATACGGATATCACAGGTGTGCTTTATTTTGGGGACTTAGCATTCAAAATAAAGAAAGAAAGGAAGGAAGAAAGGAAACAAGGAAGGAAAACCATTAAAGCCAGCCATTTCTCAGACTTTCTGTTTCCATGAGATCTAAAATATTTGGGCATGGTAGGCCTCTTGGTTCTGGTTGAATGTCACATTTGTCCTGAGTGATTTATTTGACATTGGTTAACAGAATTGAGGGATCTAGCGTTGCTCTAGTCAAAACTGGGTTTTGCTTTAACTATCTGTTCTCTTGTTTATTACTGTCTTGAAATGTAGTTCCCAAGAAAGCCAGGGTTTCATATATGTCTGGTCATCTTAAGGCTCCATTCTAGTTCCATGGGTGACATTATGTGTGTTCATGAGAAAATCATTTCAAGGGCTACAAATGAGTCCTTTAGTAATACCCAGGAGTCATAATGTCTGTGACATAATGAACCTTCCTAAATTACAACCTACACTAATTAGATCACTTATTGCTACATTCCAGGCCCTGAAACAATTTGCTTAAAGTGATAGTTACCTCTAATGAAAAGATGCATAACGGAAAATGTCAGCAACCTTTTAAATCCTTCACGACTTATCAGGAGGACTGTCTAGTGCAAAGTGCTCACAGTGGAACAGCATCTTTTGTCACCACTTCCTCCTAAATTAGGCAAGTATTTTATGATCCCTTGGAAAAAGAGAGAATTCTCAAAAGAGAGAAAAAAAAGAGAAAGAAAGTAAGAAGATTGGGTAAGGGCTAGCTGCCTCCTCCAGCCCTTTGCCTATCTCCCCTACTCCAGGACTCAGTGCGGCTGAAACACTCCCAGAATCTTACCTGGAAAGATCTATGGTTATCAGCTGCTTACAGAGTGGGCTTTCCTTGAAAGCCTGGGATCTCTGACCATCCGACAGGGGTGAGGTTCCTTGTCTTTCCCCAAGTCTTTCCCCAGTGGGGTGTATTTCACAGCCACCCTCCTGATGAGGCTGGAAGGGGTGCTCCAATAGTGGGGGCTGATGGGAAACTGGTTTGGAGAGGGCTGGTTATGTGGATACGAGGGTGGCAGTCAGGACCTCAGCAGGAATTAGGGTAATTGGGAGAAGCCTTCAACATGCAGTATTTGCAAAGATATGGACAGATTACAGAGAAACCCAAGGGATGACAGTGGAGCTGTTGCTACCTCTAGGCCCAAAGGGACAAGGGGAGGAAGCAGTTATTGGAATCCAGTAGAGAGCATTGTATAGAAAGGAACTTCTGAGCCACCTGCCGAGGCCTGCAGCCTGTCCCAGGGGCCCCACAGGGAGGAAGCCAGAGAATAAGTGCCCCCGCTCACTCTCATCTTTTCATCTCTGCCTCCCTCCCACTGTCCTGTTGTAGGAACCCTGTTGGCCCAAGTCTCCTCTAAGCTGGGGAAAGGGGAGAGCAGGGAGGGTGTGGGAACTCCTTGTCCTGACCATTTATATCAGCCTGCTGGGTCACAGAGCATGGAGAGGAGGGAAACGCAGCCCTACGGGATGGGACACACATGTCCAGCAAGGTCCTAGAGCCCCTGGGTTGGGAAGCCATCTTCCCTGCCTGCCCTGGCTCCACTTCCTTTGTCCTGTAGTGTCCTGGGCTGCTCCCCTCCTCTGGGGAGGCAAGGACAAGCACCCTGGTCAGCCTAGGGTCTCACCGCTAGTTTGGCTCTTCTTGGGGATCAGTGGTTGCCTCTCAGGGGCATCTAATGACATTGTATTGGTACTCCCCTGCTCAGATCTCAGTGAGAATATGAGGTTCCCTTGAGTTTAAGGACCCACCCTAATGGCCTGAGGGTATGTCCTGTGAGAATGGACAAGTCCCATCAGAAAACTAGGCACCCATTCAGAACATGGGATGTTTTTGCCATACTCCTCATTCTTGAAAAAAAATCTGCAATTGAAAAGGAATCCAATTGCCTGGACTTCCTGAATTCCAGAATGCTGTTTTGGAGGCACAGGAGAATGCCTGGCACATAGTAGGTGCTCAGCTGTCAGAGGAATCTGAGTGTCAGGGCCAAAAGATAGTTCTCTGAGTTTTGGGCCCTCATTAAAACCTTCCTTGATATCACCCCTTGGGAAAGAACAGAATCCATTTTGTAACTAAAAACCATTCATTAGCTTTCAGGCTTGAGGGTCAATAATAATTGTGGTAATAGCAATAGCCCCTTTTAATGAATTAAGTAATTTATTTGTTTTCCCATTTGATCCTGAGAACAGCTCTGTGAAGTAATGACCGCCGAGGGCTTAAGGCACCAGCCCAAAGCAGCACAGCTTGGTGTTGCTGGAGTTAGTGGTACAAACTGGCTCATTTTGACACTGAAACCTCCTCCTGCACCATCCCTGCTTTGCAGGCCCAGCTGGGGGAAAGAACAACTCAAAAGAATTATAAGATATTATTCCTGCTCTCGAGGAGCTCAAGTTCCAGTTGAGGAGATAAGGCAAACCCTCAGGGAGGGTTGGGGGTGCCGTAGGATTCAGATGGCCGTGTGCATGTATGTGGGGGTGGGGTGCAGGCTGCCCCCACTGCTCCAGCTGTCTTGTTTTTCTCTGCCCTCCTCTGTGATACTACTTGAGAGTCAAAGTCCCAGGGAAGAGTCTGATTGGTTGAGCTGGGATCATGTACACACCCATTGGATATGGGAAAGGGGGGCTTCTTGATAGACACTTTCACCAAGACTATACACAGTAAGCGAGAGGTAATTTGCCCAAAGGAAATCAAGTTGCTGTTATTAAAAGTAGATGAAATTTATGATTGGAGGTTGAAAAAAAATCAACAAATGTCCACTATGCAAAAGACACTGTCCCGTTTCAAGATTTTACACCCACTCTCTCACTACATCCTCACAAGGCGGGTAGAACAGGTGACATTGTATGTGTGGCAGAGGAGGGAAAATAGAAGCCTAGAGAGGGAAGTGACTTGCCCAGGTAACACAGAGCACCCAGCTCACTCTTGTGCCATCACCTGCCCCACCCTTGCCATCCTTCAGGCCACACAGCCTGTGCGTGCTTGCTTAGGCCACCCAAGGCCTGCCTGGCAAGGGAGGGGCTGGGGTGAGCCTGAGACAACCAGGGACATGCCCCAGCTGCCTCGGGCTGGAGGTAGAGTGGGCCACGGGTCAGGCGGGGAGAAGACGCCTTTTCCTAATAGTTTCTCACTGGGGATGGCAGGAACCAACACTCACCCCACCTTCCTGGAGAATAGGGGCTTCATCTCAGCCATGGTGCCTGCTGTGACTCCTTCTTGCTGGAGGAACGGTCTGGGGCATGTGGGTAGGGGTAATAGTGGCTTGGGGCTCTAGAAGGGCAGTACAGGCAGGGAAGGTCTGGTTCCAGAAACCAGGAAAAAAAAGCAAAGCTGACCTTTCTCCATCTTGCACAGTTGTCAGAAGCCCTGAAATGTTGGCTTTCTGAAACCTGTGGATTGAACCTTCCAAAGTCCCTACCCATGTGAAGCAAGCAGCCTGGAGTGAGAACTTATTCTTTCTCCTAGCTCCCACGGGATCAGAGGCCACGAGAGTTCTGTTCCATCCCTAGTTCTGCCACTTACTAGCTGTAACCTTGCCTAAGTAGCAGAGCTCCCTGGAGCTCCTTTGTGCAACTGCAAGATTGCCTTAGATAACACTAATAACTGCAATCATACTCATGAATAACAGGATACTGAGTGCTTGTGGCAGGTGACAGCTACCTGTCCACCAAAAATTTGAGATCCTCCTGATATAGTGGTGAGTTGTCCCTGAGGGGGAGTAACTCAGCCAGGGACCACATTTCCCAGCCCCACCTTGTGTACATGGGGGTCTGTGTTCCAATAAAACTTTATATGCAAAAACAGATGGTGGGCCGAATTTGGCCCATGGATTGGAGTAGCCAGTTAGTAACGTTTGCTAATCACCAGTTTAGTAACACTCACTAATCCATATCTGCCATGTGCAGGAATGTGGCAGGGTTCTGGATTTTACTGTTAAAGTCTTCCAACCAGTATTTATTGAACCCCTCTTGGGTGCCAGGTGCTAAGGTCTTCCAGGGTTTGTGAACAACAGAGGCCCTCACTCTACCCACAAAATTACCTCCAGTGGATGTGACTGTACAGATAAGCATAATGTTTGTGGAGCATGTAGGGGGCCCTCTAATTCAAACTAGGTAAAGGGAGGATTTTCAGATGGGGTGACACACACACAGGGCAAGGGTGACTGCTACCTCCCCTGATATTTTAAGATGTGTGCTCAGGACCTGGCACACTGCCCCTTCTCCTTCCCGAGGCTAGAAGCAGAGGGGTCCAAAACCCTAGGAGATGGCATGGGCACAGGACATTGGGATCCTGTGTCCTCAGATCATCACAGGGACAAAAGCTGCCTGCAGACTAGAAACACCTGCCTTGAATTGTTATGTGAGCCAGAAATAAAGTCTTAATTGTGTTAAGCTACTGGCATTGTGGGGACTGTCTGTCACAGCATCTAGCACAACCTTAGCATAACTAAGAAAGCACTTTATGCACACCATCTCATTTAAGCTTCTCAACAGTCCTATGAAATGGAGACTGGAATCACCCCAATTTTACAGATGAGGAAGCTGAGTCTCAGGGAGGTTAAGTGACCTGTTCAGGGTCCACAGCTAGTAAATTAAATAACCTGAACTCTAACCCAGAGACGTCTGTCTCCAAAGCCCATGCTTTTGACCACAGCCTGTGACTCTGATTCCGATCAATACAAAACCCAGCCCTCCTTTCCAGCCCATGCAGCCAAGCCCAGAAGACGCAGGGGACGGTCCTGACCTGGGACTTATATTAATGGGATGAGACAGGATTTCCCCAGGGCAGGGATCCATGGGCCAGAGGCCAGACAGGAAGGGCAGTGCTCCTGCCTCGGGGAGAGACAGGTTTTCCAGGGCTTTGGAGACTGCTTCCTGCAGACCTGCAGTCCTGGGCAGAGCTGCACACCCTGAATCCCTCTTAGGCCATGGGTGAGAGATGGGAGGCAAACTCCCAACAGGAGGACCCCCAAGATCCCTTCTCATTCCTGCTCTCTTGAAAATGTTTTTCTTTGCAGGCCAGTGAGGTACCTCTCTCTTTGTAGCCAAGATGTCCAAGGCTGACAGGCTAAAACTGCCCGCTTGCTTTTAAGTGTCAGGAGATGTAAATAGTTTTAGTCTTCAGTGGTTTCTGATTGAATATCCTTTTGAAGTAATGATAGCTATAATTTAAAGCAACAGTTACCATATTTTCCTTGCTGGCTGGCCTTCTTTGAAGCACTAAGTATAAATCTGCTTAAAATCTTAAAATAGCTGTAGCTCCCTGTCAGTGTTCTACCAGGAGCCAGGGAGATTCGGCCTCTAATTGCCATCATCTGTAACCAATATCAGCAGCACAGTGGGCTCGTGACAAGGTGGCTGGGAGAATTGCTCTGACATGGACAGGAAGGTGGAAGCAGAGACATGGTCCCCCTTGGGGACCCTTGGCTTTGGTAGGAGTTCGGAAGAAACCTGTCCCAAAATTAGGACCAAATGGGCTCTGGGCTGTTAGGAGATTTTCGGGATTGTCTTTTCCAGGCCCCTTCCAAGAGCCTGGATAGAAATGAGAGTGGCCTCTTTGCAAAGCAGAGCTCAGAAAGTTCAAGGGTAGACAAGAAATCCGCCCCAGCCGATAGAATTCCCAGGACTACCTCCATGCCTGGGATCAGGTCTGATGCACTTATTATTCTTAAGAAGAACGAGGGCTTTGAAGATTCTAGTGTGGCTGGTCACCAGCATGGAATGATGCACAAGCATTTCTGCGGCACTCTGGCAAACACATTTAAGTCGGCTGCTGCGTTTTCATGCATTCACAAATAGTCATTCAACAAACACTTATTGCATCCCTACTGTGTGCAGGTCAGGGAACAAAACAGTGAGCCCTCCCTTCATTCACAGGGTTTGCAATGAGCACAGTAGAGATAAGGTGGACGATGATAAGTGCTAGGGAGAAAAATAGAGGTGGGGAAGAGAGGATGCCCAGGTTGCAATTTTAAATAGGCCTGCCCCCGAGAAGGTGGCATTAAATGGCACTTCCATTTCCGTAAAAAATTTTCAATGGAAAGTGTACTAATATGTATCTATTTAGGCATTCTAAAAAGCCCTGTTGGGAAACCTTCAGAGAAGTTGACAACCTTATCTTTGAGTGCCTGGACTGTGGGTCATTTTAACTTTTTTCTGTGCCTGCATTTTCTAAATGTCTTAGGATAAAGATACATGCATTTTGGGGAAAGTGGTAATTGGACATGGCAGTTCCTCAATAAGTTAAACAGAGAATTACAATACGATCCAGCAATTCCACTCCTGGGTATAATATACCCAAAAGAATTGAAAATAGATGTTCAGACAAAAGCTTGTACATGAATGTTTATAGCAGGACTATTCACCATGGCCAAAAAGTACAAAATAACCCAAGTGTCCATCAACAATGAATGGATAAACAATACATGGTGTATCCATGGAATGGAATATATTTGGCCATGTGAAAAGGGAGGAGGTACTGATACCTGCCATAACGTAGGTGAAGCTTGAAAACACTATGCCAAGTGAAAGAAGCCAGATGCAAAAAGCCTCATAATGTATGATTCCATTACATGAAGTGCCCAGAACAGGCGAATCCACAGACACAGAAAGCAGGTCAGTGGTTGCCCAGGGCTGGATGGGACAGGGCTGTAAGATTACCTTTGAGGGTAATGAAAATAGTGGAACCTAGGCAGTGATGATGGCTGTGAACATACTCAATGTCACTGAATTGTGCACTTTAAAATGAATAAAATGGTAACTATTATGTCATCTGTGCTTTTCTACAATAAAAGAGACATGGCATCTGGGGGTGCGGGGTGGGGCCAGTTACTGGAAAAGCTTAGTGGCTGTATGTGCCCGTCAGGGTTACCTGAAGGGTCTTTGTCAGGTGACCAAGGGGTTGGGTGCCAGGAGAGTTGGCAGGAGCCCCATTAGAAAGACTCATTACTTGTAGTAATTGACTGAGCAGCTTCTAGATGCCAGGCGGTGAGGTCTGCACAATGACAGGCCCTCTGTGATCGAGCCCTGGCAAGAGCTGGCCTGGGAAGGCTGGCGAGTGGGCAGAGGTGAGGCGTGGATGCGACGCTGCTCACGTGGGCCAGGGCCGAGGGCCCAGCCTCTTCTGCCCTGGCCCTGCCATGCTTCTCTGGGCTGAGGACACAGATAGCAAAGAGAGGGCCAGGCAGACACTCTGGGAGATGACGCCAAGGCCACAATGGGAGTTAGCTGTGAAACAAGCTGGCTGGCTCTGGAGCCCATTAAGGGATTAGTGATTTTCCACCAGTGATCCACAGAGAGGGCAGTCCGGACACAAAGAATTGAGGAAGAGCCTGTGTTCCTACAACCTGGGCGTTCCAGTCTTCCTTAGAAGAGGTTCCCATGCTTTATAGGGCGGTGGAAATCAAGATGTTTTTACCCAGAGAGGGAAGGGGGGAAGAGGGTGCCTCTTGCTTCAGGGGGCGCAGGGGGCAAGCCCTCTCCTCACACCGCCTCCCCGAGAGCCCAGAAAGCAGCCCCTGCAGTACCGCCTCGCGTGTGCACCCCGGGGCTCTGTCCATGCCCATGGCCCACTGTGACTTTCTGAGTCATGCGTTAGAGCGGAATGCTTTCATTCCAAAAGACAACAGAGGAAGATCCAAGCAGCCCGAGGCTCCTCGCCTGCTTCCCCTGTGAGGAACGGCTGAGGCCTCCTCTAGTCCGAGGCCCACCCGTGGGCAGCTGCCAGCACAGCAGGGGCTTGTACCCACTCCAGCCCCGAGAGGAGTCGCCCTGCCCCCTCCCACCCACCCGGGGATCCCCGCAGCTGGTGGCTCTCCCGAATCCCTCGCGTGTACACGGCCATGTGCTAGTCAAACCTGACCGCACTGCCCTGGGGCCGCCCCTGCCCTCCCACCCCCAGGCCTTCACATTTCCTGTTCCTCCTCCTGGCATGCCCTCCCGCAGTGCCACCTGTTGAAGTCTTAGCCATCCTCACTCTCGTCTCAAATGCCACCTCCTCCGTGCCCTCGTCTCCCTCCAAGAATCTTCTTGCCCTGTGCCCATGGTTGGTTCGGCCCTCCTCTACAGGCAGCAGACAGTCGACCAGGTACAGGCTTCATCTGTGTTATCCTCTGAGCTTAAATGAACCCACCGGAGCCCATGGGTTAGAGCTGGCCTGGTGGTTGGGCAGCCTGGGTCTCAGTCTGGACTCACCATGGACAGATCTCTGTACCTCTCTACACCTTGGCTCTCTCACCTGTGAAGTGAGATTAGAATAATGATCGTCTCTACCTACAACACAAGTCTCTGCAGAGGATTAAGTTAGAAGATGCTGTAACCAAAGCTGGGTCAGGACCGGGGTGAGACAAATGAGGTGCCTGAGTGCCAAGCATACAGAGGCGCTCACGGGGTCCTGAGGTGCAGGCTCCTCTCTCGTCTCACCCTGACCCTGGTGCACAGCACGCTGGGCAGCCTAGAGGAGAGCCCGTGACACTGGCAAATGCACAGGCATTCGGACGCACGCGCACATACCGCTCACCTGTGTGTGAGTGTGTGAGCCTCTGTGCATGTGCGTGGAGTATATGTCCACATGCACACACTTCTGTATGTACATGTATAGGTGCATGAGAAGTGCCTGCGAAAATATACTGTTTTTCAGTGACTTTAGAATTGGAACAAGGGCATTGCGCCATTAGGATCTTTAGTTTCATTTGAGTTTTGTGCCCATTTATATTACTTTTGTAATTCAGAATACAACATTTTTATTTATTTATTTATTTATTTATTTATTTATTTATTTATTTATTTATTTATTTATTTATTTAAATTAGCTTCAATTAGTGCAATAGTTATACTTTTTACCCCTCAAAGTGACAACCCCCCTCCCCCAATTCTCCCCCACTCCTCCCCCCATATCATACTATCTATTACACTTCCTCTGACTCCCTTCCACCGTATAATCCGCATCCCATGACTATCTATATATTCAATTACAGTTGGCATACAATATTATACAACATCAGCTTCAGGTGTACAGTGCAGTGATCAAACCTCTACTCCATCCATGAAGTGGTCTCCCTAACAAGACATGGGACCATCTGACACCCCACAAAATTTTTACAACATTGTTATATTCCCCAAACTGTCTTTCATATCCCTGTGACAATACTGTAGTTACCTATTTATGCTGACTAATCCCTTCCCCTTCTCCCTCATCCCCACCCCAGAATACAACATTTTTAACAATCCAGTGAAGCAGTTGACTCAGGGTGGACTTTTTGCTCTATCATTTACTGGCTGTGTGATCTTGGCACAGTGTCTCTACTTCTCTGAGTCTCAGTTTCCTCACTGTGAAAAAGGAGATGATGGTAGTTACCTCACAGGATATTATGAGGGTTAAACAAGGGAACACCCTGTCTTTCTAGTCTCTAAGTTTTCCTCCTTGAGGTCTGGAACCTCACTGGTGTTCAGCAAATACTTGTTGAGTTGAAATGTCACATCACACAAGCTTAATGGGTGACACTGACTGCTGCCCAGTACCCTTGCCAGGAGGGAGTGACCATGTGGCCTTAGTGTGGTGAGAATGTGAAAAGCAGCTTGTGTGAGGCTCTTGGGTCAGCTGCTAAGAGATACTTGGTCATCTTTGTGGGAGAAGTCAGCCAGGGCTCCCCAGATAGACTGGAAAAGGGTCGGGGCCGTACCACAGGCTCACAAAGCCTGGGAGAACTGCCAACTTCTGATTTACTAAACGGAGAGAACCAAACCAGCCAGGATTCTAGAGGTTGGTAAACTAGAGTAGGTATCTCCAGCAACCTTGCCCTGGAGGTTGGCAGCTTGGGGTTAGGGAAGAGTGAAGACTAGGGGTTGGGTGGCCATACTTCTTCACCTCTCTGAACCTCCATTTCCCATCTGTAAAATGGGGGCAGTTTCTGTCTCGTATGGTTGTGGTGAATGTTAAATGCAATGCCTGCTGTAAAGCGGCTGGCACATCGTAGATCCCTCAAAATCTTTGTCTCCTCGCGTCTCTGTTTGTGCTTGATGGGGAAGATGCGGGAATTGTCTTGGCATGCTCAAGCACTCTGCTTCCTTATACTGGGATATTTCAGTTCAACAAATATAAACTAATTGATTCATCTGTTTGCCAAATATTTACTGAGCTCGTGCTATGTGTTGGGCACCATGCTAGGTGCCAGGGACTCACGGACGAGGAAGAAGCCACTGGCCACCCTCCCAGACTCAGCATCTACTGGGTAGGCAGACAGTGGTCAGACAGCCAACAACGAATCACATGGTTACAGCTGCACTATGGCTCCAAAGGACAGAATGATGCAATGTGAGAACCACCATAGAGGGTTCTGGGGGCTCAGAGAGGACCCCTTGGAAGAGGCGGGTTTGAGCTAAGAACCGAGGGAGGAGTTGGCATTAACCTAGCAAAGATGGCAGCAGGGGAGTGAGGGATTGGCTCCAGGCCAGCGAGACAGCTCGTCCCAAGCCCCGAGAAGGGATTGTTGAGGAAGTGGCGGAGGACTGACACATGACAAGCTGGAACAGAGAGAGCATGGGACGGATGGACAAGATCAGGCCGGAAAGCTCCCCTCGGTGTTGGGTCTTCCACCCCATGGGCACAAAGAGGCCAGTGAAAATTAAGGAGGTGAGAGACTTGATCAGATATGTGGTTTAAAAGGATCTCTCTTCAATCCAGGGAATTCCAAAGTGGACCCGATATTATGTATCAGTGGTCAGCAAACTTCTGTAAGAGCAAGAGAGTAAATGTTTTAGGTTTTGTGGATTGTACGGTCTCTGTCGCAACCACTCAACTCTGCTCTTACAACTTGAAGCAGCCATAGGCAATAAGTAAACAAGAATATGTGACTGTGTTCCAATAAAACTTTATTTACAAAAATAGACAGAGGGTAAGATTTGGCCCAGGAGCCATAGTTTCCCACCACTTTTTATATGATAGTATTAATTTTGTCAGTGATAACGACATTGAAGTTACTGGTTTTTAAAGTGCTGTACTGTAGTGTAGAATTGATGGGTGACATGACATGAAGTTTGAGATTTGTTTTCCTAATCTTCAGCAAAACCAAGGGGATAAACAGATAAAACAAGATTGACAAAATGCTGATAATTATTGAAGATGGGTGATGGATAATGGAGGTTCATCAAACCATTCTCTCTGCTTTTGTTTATTGGAAATGTTTCTGGTGTGTGTGAGAACATTTCCATAATAAAAAAAAAATTTTTAAAGCCCTCTCCAGATCTTTTAAAGCAAAATGGAAAATGAATTGTGGGCGGACAGAGGGACATCTACCCTGTGTGTGAGGCCCAATGAAGGCAGACAGAGACAGGCAAAGCCTGGCCCCCAGCCTCCAAAAGCTGACCATCTCATAAGGGTGATGAAAGACTCCCTTGGTAAGGGCAGCTGCGGGTGTGGTTAGTGGCGCAGGAAATGTGTTTGAGCTAAGATTTCATGATGATGTGGGTGGATGGAGACGTGTGATGGAGCCAGACCCTACCACAGCAGTGGGCCTGGTATGGCCGAGACAGAAGGTGCATCAGGGCTGCTGGAAGGCCGATAGCCCTTATGGCAGAGTCTGCGAAGGGAGGCAGGACCCTGCAGGGATGGAGCACTCGGCTGGTGCCACATTGCCCAACCTTAAGTCCTCTTGCCACCATTTACTAAATGTGAGGCCTTAGGCAAGTCACTTATCCTCTCTGTGCTTCCATTTCTCTGTCTTCACAGTGGGAATAAGACTACGAGAACAAAGAACATGCTTAGTAAGTGGCATCCACAGTGATGATGCTGCTCGCACAGGAGAAACACTGAAAAATCCCTCTAGTTGCAGGGAAAGGATGAATTGTGGAGAAATCAGGGCAGGGAGGTGCTTAAGGGGCAAGAGGCCAGGTTAGTCATAGTAGGACGGAGCAGGGTGTGAAGGGTGGGAAGACATAACAGAGACAAAATGTAGCGAACTTGGCAATTGAATGGATGGAGGGGCTAGGCGGTGGGGTTGGGGGAGGAGTGAGGGATAATAAGGGTGGGATGTGGGGGAGAGCAGAGGGGACGGTGTCCTAGACGCTGGGAGGAGAGTGGTCATGTGAGGGGAGAGCGTTGTTCTGGAATGAAATTGGGTTGGGCATGTTGAATTTGAGGTTACCCTGGGAATCAGATTGAAATCCTAAGGAGATTGAGGGTGTGGCCCTAGCTCAAGGTAATTGATGTAAGCCTTCCTGTCACCTTCAAAATAGGTTCCTGCTTTGTACATCCTGAGCTCTTAGAACTGGTTATTTAGATGGACTGTCACATGGACACCTCAGCGGCCTCCCTAAAGATAATGTAAGGGATTATTACAATTGCCTCTCTTACAAGTAAGGACGTTGTTTCCCAAAATGTATCCCCCCATTGGGTGTTCTAGGAAAGTAATATTTTGGAGTCAAGTAAGTTTGGGAGGCATTCAGTTAAACAAAAAAGTAAACGCGTTTCTTGAATGCAGGATTTATCAGGGCTTCCAGTGGGCTCCTGTGTTTTGTGCCCTCTGGAGAGGAACGTGGCATGTAATATTTATCACACTTATCTTCCTGCAGAAGTATTTATTTATTTGGCCAGGTAAGCAGTAGTGAAAGCTAAGCATTAGGCCCCCAGGGGTGCAGAGCCCTAGGGTTTGCAGTGTAGCGCTTCACACCTTTTACCCTGTGCATGCGTGAATGTGGAGCCTGCATTTCAAACACTGTCCCAGGAGATGCCAGCCAGCAGTGCCGGTCCACAGGCCAGACTTCCAGAAGGAAGGTCTTAGAAGACCACCTTCCTCAACAGGCCAGCCCCCGCCCCCAGGGGAACGCCGTGGGATTCAGGCCAGAGCTGGGCTGTTAGAACTTCATCAGCGCTGTTATTAGGGGTCCCCTGCCCTTATTCTGTTCCTAGAGCCGGAAGCGTAGTTGCTCACAGGTCACAGCTGCCTCCCTGTCTGGAGCATGGAAGGAGCCGGGGAGCAGTGGGGATCCACACAGGCCGTCAGGAGAAGGAGAAGGAGAAGGAGAGGGGCCTGGTGACCGCCTGGTCATCTGAATGAGCAGCTCCTGAAAGGACGCACTCACTGTCCACAGACTCTGCCATGGAGCCATGGGGTGGGCACACGCTGCCGCTGTACCCAGCTGGCATCAGAGCTCTTGGCTGGGGATGATCCCACACCTCAGCCGCGCGCGCGCGCGTGCGTGCGTGCGTGCGTGTGTGTGTGTGTGTGTGTGTGTGTGTAAAACACTTCTTTCAAAACTGCCAAATCATCTTAATTGGTTTGAACAGTCCTCCAATCCCTTATTTAGAATGGAATGTGGGGCCCAAGTTCTGCTTTCCTTTAACATGGGGACTGGGGAATGAAAATAAACTTTGGTTTTACTGTGGCTGAGGAGCAAAGGGTGTGTGTGTGTGTGTGCGTGTGCGTGTGTGTGTGCATGCGCCTGAGCAGGTCTCCTGTGGGATGAAGGCCCGGAGATCCTGTGGAGGCCCACACCAGGGGCTACCTGCCCATGCCCTCCTATCCAAGTTCCATTTCTGAGCCTTTGAAAGGCCTTCTGCCAAAGGGCCTGAATGTTTGAGACTCTAGGTTTGGGTAATATATCTCTAGGTTTGGGATCTCAGCCCTGCTGTTTATTGGACCTGTAACCTTGGACAAGCCTCTTGACTTCTCCGAACCTGTTTTCTCTGCAGTAAAATGGGGATAGCAGTTGCTTCCCATGCCCGTGGGGTAGTTGTAAGGATGAAATGAGTTAAGGCATGTAAAGTGTAGGAACACAGTAGGTGCTCAATGAATGATGGCTTTTTTTTTTTTTTTTTGGCTTATCCAAGAATCTAATGAGTAAGAGCTAATGAGCTTTTCACACGTTTGTTTTATGGGTGTGAGCACTTTCTGATACTTGAAGCATTCAGAACAGAGCTGCTACTGGCTTCTCAAAGCACCCTGGGGGGAAGGGAGGGATGTTTCCAGAGGTTGAGACATGTCCAGGCTGCATGTCTGGTGGTCACTGGGACGATACTAAATTATAGGTTGACATTCTTGGAGTCCTGAGTAAAAGGAAAGTGACTCCTTAATGAGCAACGCCTTGGGGACAAAACTCCTTAAGACCCAGCATGTTGAAACATGAGAAAAGAAACCTAAAATGTCCTCTGACATTTTGATGTGAAGTGGCCTCTTTTAGCCCCTGAGGCCATCTTACTCCAGCCCTAGCAGTGAGGGGGTGACAGGCTCAACTGTGAGGAGAGTGGAGTCCCTTCATTGTGGATTTTTACCCTGGTCTCCCTGGAGACACCCGCTCGGCCTCCCCGGGGACAGTGCTTGCCCTCTGCCTTCTCTAACCCTCCATCCAGCTAGAGAAAGATCTGAACCAGACATTGGCCCCTGGGGGAGGACTGACTGAGAGTCTTCATGCGGACTGAGGTGATAGGAACTGTTAGTGATAATAGCCGCTTTGCTGGAGCTTTAATCCATCATTTCATTTTTTTCCACACGCTCCAAGCTAGAGAGCAGTTTGTGGACGAGAACACCGGACCCAGAGAGGGGAAGTGACTTTAGGTTGGTCACACCTGGAGCTAGGCTGTGAACTCAGCTACATCGGAGTCCAGGACCTCAGTGCTTCCCACCATGCCCCCCAGGGTGTCCCCTTTGCCTTGTCCCAAAGGCTCAGTCTCAACGCCTCCCAGCCGCACCTCACCCCTCCCCAGCCTCTGCTCCCAAACTCACACCTAAACACTGCCGCTCCCAGCACACCTGCCATTATTCAGTTTGCACTTAATGCTGCTTCCTATGACAGTCCCCAACCCCCTGGGATGAACCGGGGCACCTTTTAAAGTCTCTTGATACATTGGCTTCTCTGGGTAACATAGAATACATTGTTACTTTCACCTTATGTGAATGACAGTGAGTGGCATCTGGCTTCTGGGCTTATCTCCTGTGCTTGTTGCAGGATCACCGTATTTCCTCTTAGCATGAAAACACCCCACCCTCCCGGGGCTCAGATAACAGGGTGGTCCCCAGTGACTGCTTTCTCCAGGGCACTCCTGGTCCCCAAGAGGGGAGGGCTCTGTGCTGGCTCAGTGCTATGAGAATGCCCCGAAAATTGTCCCACACTACTCTAGGGAGAGAGGTGACTTTTTTGTTCACTCTTGTAAGTGAAGGATTTACTGGTTGTATAGTAGAACGGAGGGCTGAAAATTTCATTGTAGTAACATGTAGAGGTAGAGGTTGTTAGTTGCCTCGCTAACACCCATTCCTCCCTTTTTTCTTATCAAAAAAACCCTAAGCACTGAGGATAATAGTGTGGCCAGCTTTCAGACTATTTCCCCCACCTCCCTTGTTGCTAGCAATGTGGCTTCCTTCTGGCCAACAAGATACGAGCAGGAGTTGTTGGGAGACACTTCCAGGATGTCTCCATAAAAGAATGGCCAATTTTTTTTGCCCTCACTTCCTTCTCCTTCCTGGGCTGTAGATGTGATAGTGGGCGCATCAGCAGCCATTCTAGATCATGAAGTCACTATGAGGAGGGAAGCAACATACTAAGAATGGAAGAATAGAGTGACAGAAGGAGCCTGGGTCCCTGATGACCATGGAACCACTGTGCTCACCCTGGACTGCTTACCTCTGGATTTCTTTCATGTATACGGCAACATCCCATCATATGTTTCTGTTATTTGGGGTTTTCTATGACATGCAGTCAGATCTAATCCTTACAGATACATAACACCCAAAAGTGGATGGCACTCCAATAATGGAAAAATTGGTATGCACAATGTTACCCATTGCTACAATATTTGTAATTGCACAATTTTGGAACAGTGTGAATACCCACACACATGAGTTTGGTTGCATAATTGTGATGCATCCATGCAGTGGAACTCTGGGAAGCTGTGCAAACAAATGAAGATGATATCTTTGGATTTATGTGGGGGCAATTTCCAAGACATATTGTTAGAGCAGGATGCTACTTTTTGTGTAGAAAAGGAGGAGGGAAAGGAAATATACAAGGATTTACTCATTTGCGTGCGCGCGCGCACACACACACAATAGCTAGAAGGATAAACCAGAAACGCATAAGTTTGGCTACTTACAGGAAGTGGGTGGGAATGGGTGGAAAGAAGAGAAAGAATGGGTAGGAGTGACACTTCTCTAGCATACTTTCTTATCCAGCTCTGACTTTTGAAACCATGTTAATGTTTCATGTACTCAAAAAAAAAAAAATAGAATAAAATCAACAAGGTTGGGGAAAATCTTAAAATGAAATACAAGTAAAAATAAATGAGCCGAACTATGTTTCAAACGAAACCCACAACCACAGTGACAGGAAAGGTTGGGGAGCGCTGACCCCAGCGATTCTACAACACAATGTGTGGATGAAAGATGAAGGGACCCTACGTGAGCCTTAAACTCTAGATCGTTGGTTTCTTTTTTGCAGAGGTATAGGTTAGCAATTCTGAAAAGACTGTGTATTTTGGGATTGAGCAAATAAATAAACATATTGTACATAATGGGAGCCAGGTTTTTTGCTGACAGAGGAGGGAGTTACAGATATGGGAGCAGAAGGATCTGATGAGATCTGCAGTGTTGGATTAGAATTGGAGGCATCAGTGGTTATTAGTATATGTGTATGTGTGTGTATGGTGTGTATACACACATACATACTTGTATCTACACACATACACATGTATATATGGTTTCTATATGCTTATTATATGCACTAGTATAAATATATATTTATATATAGATATATTTACATAGCTATTGCTTGCATAAATATAGAAATATATATGTTTATGAAATTATATAAATATAGCTATATCTATGTATTTATACAAGTATAAGATATCTATATCTATATATATAGATATAGATATATATAGAGATATTTTATTTTTTTCTGTTGAGAGAGAGAGAAATCTAGTGAATGTTTACATTTGGGGCATCTGGGTGAAGAGTTTATGGGAACCTTTGGTACAAGCCTTGCAATTTTTCCATCAACCTGAAGGTATGACAAAATAAAATAGAACTGAAAGAAAGCAACGAAAGCAGGCCGTTCCTGTGGCTCACTGCTGAGGCTTGAACCCAGCCCCTGGCCCCAGCTTGTGTTTCTTCTTGCCCCTCAGCCTCTCTTCCTTCTCAGGGCATCTACAGAGGAGTCTCAGGGGAAGGTCACATGGGCAGATGGGCTTCCTACACCTTCCCTCATTCCTCTATGCGGAGGGTCCCTGGCATGGGCACTGGGAGAAGGCAGACGGGGAGAAGGGGTGCCCTGCGTGGGGCTGCGACCACACCTCCAGGAGCTTTGGCTGCTGCTGGTGCACTGGACCTGAGGAGTCTGTCTGGGTCCCGGTGTGGGCCAGGGAAGGGGGCTGGGCGCGCCTGGGAGGGTCTTCTCTGCTCGCCCATCTTCCCCTCTTCCCCACTGCTCCTCCTGTTTTCCCTAAACAAGTGTAGAAAGACGTTTTTTTCAGTGCCATGTATCCCGCCCCCATTTATTTTCTCTCTGCGTTTCTCTCCTGTGCATCTGGTGCTCCCAGTTGTTGCTTTTCGAGTTTCAGCCATAATTCAATGCAATGGCCAAAGAAAGGAAGGGAGGAGCTTGCCCCCTCCTTGGCCATCCCTCCCGTCTTAACTTGTAAAGGTCTTGCTTTTGAAGCATAAGTGATTCCATGTTTGGCAATGGTGCCAGGTGGAACTTGATTCAAAATGTTGCCCCTTGGACCTCATTTCCCCACCTGCAAAGTGGGCCCTGTGATGGCGTTGACCTTACTGAGTGGTTTTGAGGATTCAATGAGATAAGCATATAGGTGCTTATTCTAGTGCTCAACAAAAGTTGGTGAGTCGCAGTAGCTGATGGTAGCAGATTTGTGCAGCAGGACTAAAGATGAGCCACACAGAAGGCCCCATGGCTTTCCTGAACCCCAACTCACCTTCCCTGGAATTGCATTTAAACGGTGAGTGCATTTGTTGGGTTTGATGGCCCTCCAGAAAAGACATGGGTTTAATCTGCTTAGAGAATAACCTTCCCCGAGTCTTCCCCACATGGTGTAGAGCTCAGGGCTCCCCACCTGGGCCTGGGGGTGTGTCGCTGAAGCTTCCGTCTTCCTGGGACACGGAACTGCATCATTGTGCGTTAATTTTCCAGCTGCATCTTCTCCCACTGCCTCGCCTTGGTTAGTGTTAGGCTGCAGCAGTCTGCTGGGGTGGAGGGAAATAAGGTTAATCCACTCATCCGCCGGTGGACATTTGGGTGGTTTCCACTTTTTTTGCTCTTACTAATAATGCTGCGATGAATATCCGAGCACACGTTTTTGTGTGGATGTCTGTTATTTAGGAGTAGACTTGCTGGGTCATATAGAAACTCTATTTAGCTTTCTCAACAACTCGAACTGTTTTTCGAAGGAATCATACATGCCGTGTTACATTCCCACCAGCAGTGTGTTAAGGTTACACTTTCTCCAGCACTTGCTACTGTCCACCTTTTTTGTTTAGCCATCCTGATGGATGTGAAGTGATATTTCATTGTGGTTTTGACTTGCATTTCTCTCATGTGTAATCATATTGAGCACCTTTTAAGGTAATTTGTGTATCATTTTTGGAGAGTGTATATTGGTCATTTGTGTATCATTTTTGGAGAAATGTCTATTCTGACCCTTGGCTCATTTTCAAATTGGGTTGTCTTTTATTAATGATTTGAAATATTTTTTTATGTACTATATATAATCCTCTTATTAAACACGTAATTTGCAAATATTCCACCACCCCCCCATTCTGTTAGCTATGTTTTCACCTCCTTGCTGGTGTTCCTTGTAACACACAGTTTTATATTTTGATGAAGTTTAATTTATCTGTTTTTCTGTTTTTTTCTTTTGTTACTTGTGTTTTTGGTGTCACACCTAAGAAGGCTTTAACTTACCCAAGGTCACAAAAATCTATGCTTGTATTTTCTTCTAAGAGTTTTCTAGTTTTAGCTCTTACAGTTAAGTTTATGATACATTTTGAGTTAACTTTTGTGTATGGAATGAGAAAGGGATCCAGCTTCATTCTGTTGTGTGCAGATATTCAGTTCCTTCCATTTTTAACATGTAGATGCAGTTTCATGCCAGTTGGTAAATAGTGTCCCCCCCACTTTTGCTCTGACCCCCGAAGCCTCCTGGACACAAACTGACCTGTTCGTGTCTGGCACAGCAGGAGGCCCAAGATCCCCCTAGAAAGGATACCAGGGGGGCGGTCCCAGTTGTTAAATATTTTGAATGTCACACCTATGTGTTGGTGTGTGTTATGACGCCTTCTGAGGGTTGGAGATACTGCTATCAATTCAAAGATGTCTCCTACCTCGCTGTTGATAATCATGTACTTGTCTTGATAGGGTATTGCTGGAACAAAGAGAATGCCAGCTTTTCTGTAATTATCACACCAGTGAGGACTAGAGTAAGAGTGAACCCTGACCCAAAATGACGTAGCAGTTGTGTGAAAGCCCGTGAACCAAAGATCTCAGAGGTGGCAAGAAAAGTGTTTTCTCCACAGGCAAACTTGTCGCCCCCATCACACCACTGTGCTCGCCTCACAAGGTCCCACCTGAGGACAAGGGAAAGTACAGGCGTGGGTTCCTCCTCGGCCTTCCTCTAGGGGAGATCGCCTGATGCTCTCTTTGCAGAATGGGTCTACTGGCCACCATTTTGATGGACAGAAGGGCCGGTCTCTTTTCTGAAAAGGTTGAATACTCAAAACAACTTCCTTCAAAGTCTGTAGTTTGCAGACGTCTACTTTGGTGCCTGGTGCCTCCTGAGTTCCTGTGACGGTAGAGCTCACCAGGCCACGGGACGGGCCTCGGCCCATCCATCAGAAGGACCCTTCCTCTGCCAGACCTCTGTCTCCTTTCTCCCCCCTGTTCTCTGTTCAGCCCCTCCCTGCTGCAGTGTCTTCCTTCCACATTCTGGGTAATTGTATTTTTGGCAGTCACCCCTCTGCGTGCTGTGGGGCAAGCAGTCAAATCTATGGCCTTTTCCCAAGTGTTATTTCCAGCTGGGCCGTGCCATCCTCTTCTGTTATATTCCAGGACACAAAAGGTCAGGGGCCTTGCCAGCAGGACAGACCCTGGGGTGGAAACCTCCTGGCCTGACTGTTAGGTGGGCAGTGAAGGAGTGTCTTAGGAAATCAGTGAGAGCATGTGACAGGGAACCCGGCCCCAACCTCACTGACTGACCTTATAAATAGTTCCAACTGAACCTTAATATTTAGGTGGTCAAGAGCAACTGGGTATATATTTAGCATGCTTGGGTATGGCTGGGAAAAGACACAGGACAACAAAAAATGGCCACTGCCTTCCAACTACACTTTCGTGCTGCCTTCGTGTAGGAAAACACGATGACAAGTCCCTGTCACGTGGCAAACCCCAACAAAGGATAATGTGCTCTCTTTATAATGACTACACTTTAGAATTGTATTTAAAGTTATTGTGTTTGCTGATCATTCAAATATTTTTACAAAATCATAATATTTACTACTTCTGATTTTATAAAATATTTGGAAGTCATTTTCCCCACAATCAAAAAGAAATTTTTAGGAAAAGCCTAATTTTATTACTAAATTCCAAAGCAGCAGTGAGTTCAGTGAATACGTACTGAGTGTTCACCAATACTAGGCCCTGGGATGCACCCAGAATCGTGATAAAAGGGGATGAGAGATGGAGGGACAGTGAAGAAAAGGGGGAAATGTCAACCTCTAAACTTTAGGAAAAATGTGGGTCACCAGGAGTCTCCCAGGCCAGCCCCAGCCTTCTGCCCTTTGTCACCCTCTCATACCATTGGAGTCCAGCTCTTGTCAACCTCATGTGCCTAAGTTTCTTGATTCAAGGCACCAGACCTCCACAGCCCTCAGCAGTGTCCCAGAGAGTATCAAGGACATGGGATAAAAAAGGGCCCTGAATTATCCATTTTATCTGAAGATCTTTACAGGGAAAACTACTTTTATAACAAGATAAACAGGGACATATCATGGGGTATGATGCAAACTCCTATCTAAGATAAAAAGTGAGGCATGAAAGAACTTGGCTCTTGTAGAAAGTCACTTTGCATCTGATCTCAGGTTCTTCACACTGTATGTTCACTCACTCCTTTTCTAAGGACCTTCAGGTGAGAAAGCTTGAGAAAGGCATGACTCATGCCTACCCCAGCAGGTGATCAGATGGAGACCCCTGGGCCTGGAAAGGCCGAGAGGTTATCTGCCTTTGATTTGGCTTCACTTAGTTGCCAATCCTGCAGGACTGGTCCGTGGTGAAATGGCTGATGACTCTCTCTTCTCACCTGCCTCCCAAACCTCTTCACAGGTCTTCCTTCCCTTGTCCCTCCTGTACCCTCCCCTACCACCCCAGTGTACTAGACATAGATTGATTGTGTCTGCCTGGCACAGTTTCCCCTCTTCCCTTGATAGTAGCACCCTCACATTCTTCAAGGAACTTTCTCTTCTTGCCACACGACTGGCCATTGTGATTGGCCCAGCAATGAACACATGACCCAAGTTGAGTCAATCAGAATACTTCCTTGAGATTTTATACTGAAACTAGGCAAGAGAAAACCATTCATCGCCCTTTGGATCATCAACTCTAAGGCCATGGCCACAGAGTTAATGATGACTGTGTACCTGCCACCAGAAAAAGTCTGAGATAAGAAGGTTGACACTGAAGCAGAAGCTAAAATGAAAAAAGAAAACTACTAATGCTTTCAGATCCCTGATCTGCATCATAGGATTTTGTGAGGATTAAATGAGTTAATACATGTGCTTAGCACATAGCCTGTGCTCAGTAAATACTAGATGTTCATGTTTATTCTAAACTTGTCTTCCATGATTACATGAACCAATAGACCCCCTTTTTAGCAAAAACTGTTTGAACTGTGTTTCTGTCTCTCAGGATCCCAGGAACATCTTCCCTTAGGAAGAAAAGCAGGTGCTATGTTACATCACACAAATGTGTCAGCGACTATAGTAGCCAGCCTGCAGGATGGCCCCAATGATCCTTGTGTCTTGGTATTCATGGCCCTTGTAGGATAGGGTTGCCTTGTGTAACTTCACTAGGGTATTGCTGAAACGATGGAGTGTGGCTTCCGAAGCTAGCTCGAAAAGACATTGCATCTTTGCCTTGTTCCCTCTTGGGTTACTTGCTCTGGGGGCAGAGCTGCCATGTTGTGAGAACACTCCAGCAGCGCTGTGGAGAGATTTTTGTGGTAAGAAACTGAGACATCCTGGCCACAGGTGTGTGAGTAAGCCATGTTTCGAATGGATGCTTCAGTCCCAGCTAAGCCTCCAAGTGATTCTGGCCCTGGCTGACCTCTTGACTGCAATGTGATAGGGAACCCCAAGCCAGAATCACCCAGTTAAGCTGCTCTTAAAATTCTGATACTCAGGATGGGTGAGATAATAACTGTTTGTTGTTTTATACCACTGTATTTTGGGGTAATTTGTTATGTAGCCACAGATAGCTAATACGATGTCTTAATGCTGACTTCTGCCAAAGCAGGTCATTGCTTTGCATGGCATTATCTGATTTTGTTTGTTTGTTTGTTTGTTTGGCAAAATACTTGGTCAAATAATAACAGTCACTTATTGGGCCCTTACATGGTATCAGGTGCTGTATGAGAGGCTTTGCATATGTCATTGTCTCATTGAAAAGTTTCCAGGGCCATCCTGTGGTGTGGTTACTGCTGTTACATTCTTGGCAGTGTAGTGATTTTGATCACAGGCTCTGGAGCTGGACTTCCTGGGTCAAATTCTGTCCCCACAACTCCCTGGAGATGCTGCCTTGCGTGACTTACAACTCTCAGAGCCTCAGTTTCCTCAGCTGTAAAATGGACCTTGTGAAGATTGAATGAGTTAATTCATGTGCTTAGCACATCCTATATGCTCAATAAATGCTAGAAATTATAATTTACAGAGGAAGGCCTGAGGCTCACAGCAGCTAAGCTAACTTACTCAAGGTGTCTTAGGAAGTAGTGGAGATGAGGTATGGACTCCTAGCAGCTCAGTCTCCTGGAAGTGGGCGCCGTCCATTAGAAATACAACAGGAGCCCTATTTATGTCATTGAAACATTTCTAGTAACTGTGTTAAAAAAAAAGTATAAAAATACAGGTGAAATTAATTTGAATAATATTTTTCTTTAATAGATCCAAAATATTACCATTTCAGCATGTAACAAACATGAAATTATTGTAATACTTTACATTCTTTTTCCTTTTAATGTATTGGATCTTTGAATTCCAGTGTGTTGTGCTTAAGGCATCCCCTAATTGGGACCAGCCACGTTTCAAGGGCTCAACAGATCTAGAGCTTCTGATTTGCCTCCGTGCTGCAGGCCTCCTTTGTATCCCCAGGCACATGAATGCATATCTGTGCCTGCATCCACCTCCTCCACCTGTCCCACCTCAGACTAGGTCAGGGCCCTCTTCCTTATACATCTTGTTCTTACTCTTCACAGTCCAGCGTTATTATCATTGTTGTTGTTCAACTATTTGTTCCCAGTAGACAGAAAGATCCAGGATGGCAGGGATTGTGTTCGCACGTGTCTCCTTGAGTTGAATGAATGAATGAATGAATGAATGAGACAGTTCCTGCCCTGTCCTAGGTCTCTGTTCCCTATTTTGTGCCCATTCAAAATGGCTGTCCTCCCTTTCCCCTTCCCTCCCTCCTCCTTTTCTTCCTCTTTTCTCTCTTTTCCTCCCTCCCCTCCTTCTCTTTCTTCAAGAGATGTACCTGAGTTCAGTGGGCATCAGCTGCGAGGTATCCTATAAGAAATCAGTTATTATTAATAAAGTCCAATATTTTCTAATTACATATATCCCTATGCTGTGAGATGTCTGGAAGGGCATGAAGGCAGAGACTGTGGCCATGAGAAACCCAGTGTTACCCACAGCCAACCTTGAACATGTTTAAAGGTGGACGAAGGGGCAAAATGTGTCATCAGCTGTGGCACTGAATGAATGAGGGACACTTTCTCTCTCTGTCTCTCTCGTGCATTTTAGTTGAAGAACAGATTATTTCGCCTCAGGTTGGCGCTTGGCGCCTTCCCCCTAGACCCTTTATGCCTTCCTTTCTGACCCTTGGCCATCCAGCATGCTCCATCCTGCATATCCCATGGAGGTCCAAGTCTCAAAACTGCCCCTGTCTCCATTCTTGAAGGGCCACCTGTTGCACTGAGGAGTGCTTCTCACGGTTTAAGAAGCACACACACGGCCTAGAGAATCAGGATCATGCTGATTCTGATTGGGCAGATCCGGGAGGGACCTGAGAGTCTGTGTTTCTAACAAGCTCCCAGGCAGATGCTGGTCCAGTGGCCACATGTTGAGTAGCAGACATCTAGAAGCAGGACCAGCCTTTCTTTTGCTTAATGTGGATGGTCTTTTACAGCAAAACGTTGGTGTGACTATACCGAAAGCCCCTTTCCACCAGGACTGAAGATGAGAACGAGGTAAAGGAATGGACAGAGATCTTGTCCTATTCTGTCCTTACTTAGAGAAATAAATTTGAAGGCAGCAGATTTAAAGTTATCCCTCCGACAGAGCCATGCGCAGGCCCTTCCATCCCACTGTCTTTCGCAGCAGGAAAGGGTGGGCTATAGTGACAGCTGGTGTGTTGGGCTATCAGGTAGATGGGTGGGGTGGGAACAAAGTGGAGTCACAGCTGCAGAGCACCGCCCATCCCAAATCCCAATGCACCAGTGAGTGGCAGACTCTGGTGTGCGTGAATGCTGCTTGAACGTCCTGAAGCCTGGAAGGCCCGGGCCAGCACGCTGGCTCTACCCTTTATTGGCCACATTAAGCGAGTGGCTGAGCCTGGGTTTACCTGTCTATAAAGAGGGGGCAATAATGCCTACGGGTGTTGTTAAAATGAATAAAAATAATAGTATAACTTTGTAGGTAATTATGCATGAGGCAAATCATTATGCATGATATATTCTTCTAAGCATGAATTAACTCATTTAATTCTCTCAACAGCCTAAGGGGATGGGGGAGGCAAAATTAGAATTATTCTTTCTGTTTTGTGAGGAGCAAAGCTCAGAGAGGTGCAGTCAGTAGCCCAAATTTACACAGCTAGAGAGCAATGGAGCTGGAATTTGAACCAAGGCAGTCTGATTGTAGAGCCTGCCGCACCTGAGGTCTATGGTCTAGCACACATGGGTGCTTCAGGGACATTTGTGGGTGTCCGGTGACTGACAATGAATGAGTGAATGAATGAATGAATCAATGGGATCATTCTCAACTTCATGTGAGATCCAGAGAAGTTGTGCGCGCTCTCTCTCTCTCTTTCTCGTATTTTAGTTATTTAAAAACAAAATAGCTTTTTGAGGAGCTGACACATTCACATGGTTCAAAAGGAGCAAAGGGATAGACACTGAAAAATATTCCGTACAAAGAAATGTATATTGCCCTCTTATTTCAGATGGCAGCGCACCACATGGAGTGCTCTGTCTGGACTTTTTTTTTTTCTTTTGCTCCATGGAGATTGTCCCATGTCACGGGAAGAATTTCTTAACACCCCCCACAAACCCCTGTGAGCCTTTATGTCTTCATCTGTGCCTTCCAGGAGAGTGGCTGTGAGCATTAAGGAAACGGCATGGAAAGAGCTTAGCGTGGGGCCTATCAAATAAGCACGTGCTTAACTCACTTTTATTTTATTCTATTTTATTTTACTTTATTAACAGTATAAAGGAAAGGAGAGCTGAAATGGGCTCTGCTCTGCATGGGCCACGGAGGCCAACACCCTGCTCCCGAAGGTGACGAGACTTCCTGTTGGTGTTTGTGCACAGATGAGCCATTCTCCCCAAAGACAGGAAGGGAGGAAGTTAGGAGCAAACAAAAATATGGACAAAGGAAACTTCAAAGCCATTAGAAAAAATAGAAAGTGAAGCCCCCACACGCCAAGCAGGCGGACTCTCCCCTCGCAGGCCTCACCAGCATTGAGGTGGTCACCATCTGGCTTCAGACACTTTTCCTCAACACCCCAGCGTCAAGTCAAGCGAAGTGGGGTGGGAGGAGAGAAATACGTGGGGCTGGTTCACAAGGAGCTTCCAGATTCCATGCTACAGTGATGAATGATGTACAAAGCCCAGAAAACACAGCTCTCTTGAGTGCAGGCCTCTTGGTCCCCAGGTGTGAGGCAAGGGGAGTCCAGGCTTCACTCTGCTAAATTTGTGGAGCCATGGTTTCCCGGGGCGTAGCTGGAGCCCCAGGCAGCGGGGCCAGTCTGGGAGCCAATCAGGTGGCCTGCCAGGCTGTCCCAGGCCTCACTCACTCTGGGCTTCACTGGCAAGGATGTCACGGACCCACAACCTGGGCATGAGGTGTCTGTCTCTAGCTATCATTAATGCATTGTTCCCATCCGGGCCATCAAAATCCCATAAATATATATATTTAACATTAAAATAATAGTAACATACATTTTTATCACCGTGTAAAAGATTTTTAAAAATTACCCCTGGAAACTCCCGCTATCTAATAATTATCAGGAAAAAAAGAGAGAGGAAAGGGAAAGGAAGAGACAGAGGGGGGCAAAAAATAAAAAAGGAAAGACAGAAAAAAAAAAAAAAGCAGCCCACAAGAGGCTGGGAAGCTCTGCTTTGTCAGGGAGAAGAAAATAAAGAGAAATCAGCCCAGCTTCAAAGGGCGCATTTCCATAATTGCCCTGTAACTTTGGCAAAATAAATCTGAGCGGCTGAGAAAGGCACAATCTCTCAGATGAGTGCACTCCAAAGGCCCTGGAGGCCTGTGGCCCACTTGTTAGCAGCCTAGTGCAGTGAGAGAAAGCCATGAAATCACAGCCTTCCCGTGCATCCATCCGAGAGGGCCAGGCCAGCATAGACTTTCCCGTGCCTTTGTCTCCCTCCGGCTCCCTGACAGAACTCTCCTCTCCTCTCCCCTCCCCTCCCCTCCCCTCCCCCTCTCTCTCCCCCTCCCCTCCCCCCCCACACCACCATAAGCAAGTACATAGTCACCTTTATAGGCACAGAAGGGCTGGCAGCAGTTAAGAGGTGGCAATAATTAGGAGGCAAAATCACACGAGTTAAGCTTTCATCTGTGAGAAACTTCTCATAACCTGCTCCTAGTATAAATATCCAGGGAGCAAGGCCCCAGCTTTTTAGACACACATCCTCTTTGGGGCTGACTCGGTCCCTATGGCCTAAGAGGGTCCCACCTCCAACAGGTCCCACCACGGTGCTCCATCACGGGCACCAGACTGAGTTGAAACCCACTCTTTCTTGTCCCAGGCTGGCATAGTTTCCTGTTTGTGCTGTCTCACTACTACTCCCCCCTTCCAGAGCCAAAAGTTTTTAAAGAACAACAACAAAAACAAACAAACAAAAACCCACCCACTTAGCACCCTGCTCTACTGTTCCTCTCCACAAAGCTGTGGTTTCTGGGAGAAAATATCTGATTGTCTGGTGATAGCCCCAAATGCCTCTCCCCGCCCTCAGCTTCACAGTTTCTCAACTCCTGCACTATTGACGTTTTGGACTGGATACGTCTTTGTTGTGGAGGGCTGGTGTGTACCTTGTAGGCCCTTCAGCGGCATCCCTGGTCTCTACCCATTAGATGCCAGTAGCACCCTTACCCAGTCACAACAATCAAAACTGTCCCCTGACATTGCCATGTGTCCTGTGGGCGGGGGGATCGCCCCGTTGAGAGCCACCTTTTTCCAGGTCTGTCACACTGAGGACTCACTCCTTCCAACCTGACGAAGAGATGCCTTGTGGGTCTTCCTATCTAGACAGTCAGGATGGCCTTTGAGGGGCTACAGCCTCTGCTCAGAGGAGAGCAGCCGCTACATCAAAACTAGGTTAGTCACACGATAATGGACATTTTTACCATGGTCAAGTGCGGCTGGCTGGATCAGATGGCAGTGGTCAGTAAGGATCAGGAGGGGGTATCTGGAGAGGTTTTTTACCCCCATAATCACCTTTAGACCCACACTTTTCCATTTATGCCTAATCCTAGACAGCGTAGGATTTGTAAGAAAATTCAGATAAATTCATTGATCCAGTCCCCGCCATGTTGCAGATGGTGACGGTGGGGCCTGGCGAGAGGACGAGACTTGGCCCCTCTCAAGGTGGAGGTAGCTGTAACCCCAAACACAATTTTACACACCTGCATTTGTCCATTTCCATTTGACAGAGGTAGTGGGTACATGCAACCAGGAATTGCAGGATGCAGCAGACATTTCTAGAAGGCTACAAGTAATTAGGCCCAAAGCGAGTTCCTGACAGAAACTCCCAACAAACCAGTGAAGACGTCTGATATCCAATTCTTACCTAAGCATCCAATGGCTCTCTCTAACCTTCCAGAATTCAGGCCTAAGGCAGCAGCAGTCCCTTTGGCCCTGCCGCTGCCCCTAGAGAACACCAGGCGAGTAGGGGAGACCTCACCTGGGGCAGGTGAATGGCGGGAGCATCCCTTCCTCTCCCTGCGGTCTCTGTAGCACTAGCCCTTGCATGTTGCCTTCTGACTGGACTCTGTTCCCTCCTCCCTGTATTCCACTGAAAATGAATACAATTGGAAGCCGTGAATGTGCCAGCCCCAGAGGTAGGCCACCACTTAGGGAGATAATTTTATTCCCTGGCCTGGCAATGCACCCCCACCTCCAGCTCCATGCAGATAATGAGGGAAGCAGTGACATACACTCTTTACTCTGACCTAATTGATTATCCCCACATACCTTGGAGTGCTTTGCATAACCAGCCCCGACAGCAGGAACTCCTTCCAGGTGGAGTGATTGACACATTTTATTTCTAATTGAAGCTTAATCAGGACCAAGATGAGATTCCCATATTCTCTTTCTCTCTGGCTTCCTTTTTCCCCTCCTTCTCTCTTTCCCCTAGCCTCCTTTCTCCTTTTTAAATCTTAGAGCTGGACAATAAGGATGGAGGCAGCTCCTAGAATCCCTGAGAGGAGGGAGATGAGGGGAGGACTCCGAGAGAAAGGTGAAGAACCTGTTTCCTGATGAAATCAAAGTGCTGCAAAAGAGAGCTGTCTTCCCTTCCCTTTCTTAGCTGAAATGCTGATGGGTGTGCTTTTTCATTTTGATTACATTATTTTGTTGGGGTCAACTTGGGGCCAGGTGAGGGACCCGTGTGTTCTAAGGATAGAGAAGATACAAACACACAGAAAGGAGCTGCTCCCAGGTTTACCCCCACTCTCCTCTGGCACCCACACATGCTCCCCTTCCAGTGGGCAGGATTGGTCTCATCCAGCAACTGGTATCTCTGGAATTGGGTGGGCTGAGGAGTGGATGGAAACCCAGGGTTTTCCCTGGAGAGAGACCGGGGACAGGTGATCAGACCTTTCCAAGTTCCACGTGGCCCTGCATGCCCCGCTCCCTCTGCACAGACACATTTCCTCCCGTTGGACGGTCAGTATGGAGAGGGTGCCTGGCTTCTGCTATCACCCCCTGTCCCTGCTGCACCCCCGCCTGGGAGTTCCTTTTCCTTGATGGAGCTGGGTCCTGAGATGCCTGGATGCAGGCACCTTACTTTCATGGCTGACGGGAAGGAGTGGGGCAGAATACTAGCGGGAGTTTGAGGAATGGGGTCTGAGAGTCTGGAATGTAATCGGAAGACTAGGGCTATTTACCCTCACCTACCGGAGGCCAGCCCCCGACATACTTTGTCTCATCCTCACAACCATCCTAGAAGGTAGGCATCATTATTCCCATTTCACAGCTGAGGAAATAGGGCCCAGAGTCGTTCATGATCTGCTCAGAGCTCCCCGGGAAGGGTGGCACCTAGGCCTGTGCTCCAGAGCGGCTTGTGAGGCGCTGGCTGAGGAGCTCTCAGGGGTGTTGTCCGTGTAAAGATGCTCCTGCTAACCAGAGGCCTCTCCGGTCCAGGCTGAGGCTAAGGGCACCGTACCCAGGGCCAGAGCTCAGCCACCATCTGTGCCTGTGACCGGAGAAGGAGCCCAAATCCCAGGAAAGAAATGAACAAATATTGGGGAGAGGAGGGAGCCTTGTGCCTGTCTGTGGCCTCTGGGAAAGTGAGCTCCAGCTCCTGAGACTTCGCCATGTGTCCTAGGTGGCCCCTGCCTGTTTCATTAGGCCTCTGAGCCCAAGTGCTGCTCACTGACACGCGGGACCACAGACCCTCCTTCCCACTCGCCCCTGGGGCGCTGCCTCTGGTCGGGGTCCCCATGAGGCAGCTGTGCCCACATGGATCCGTACTTGCTGGACTCCTTCCGCTGCCTCTGTATCTCAAAGGTATTACAATAGGACATGTGTTCCGTGGCTTTGGGGGTGCAAGTTCTTCTCAAACCTCCTCTGGGACCCTCGAGACTATCATAGGCCCCACTATGCGGGCAAAGCACCTGGCGTCCGGCCGCCCTATACATTTACTAGCTAAGCTTGGGGAGGGAGATACAAAAAGGGCGCCCCCGGGGTACCCCAAGGCGTCGCTTTCAAGAATTCCCTACAACTTCAAGTCAAAGTTGGTCAAGGGCTGGCCAACGGAAAGCAAAAAAAGAGGGGTGGGGGGCCAGCGGAGGGGTCTCCTAGCCCTGGCCTGGCTGGAGTGACCCTTTTGTCCTGTAGAGGGAGCTCCAGTCCCAAATTTCCCGGCTCCCTGCCCGGCCCGCTGGCCCCGTCTGGCCTGGAGCCGGAATCCTGGATCTGTTAGGAGGCCAGAACCCCCACCACCCCACCCCGGAACCTCGGAATGCTGCCCTTCCAGGTCACCCTGGGAAAGGCCACTGCGGTGCCAAAACGCACAGATACCACCAGGTCCCGGGGACCCTCAACTCTTAATTCGGGCTGGGAGCAGTCACCAAGAGGAAAGGCTGTGCATCCGAAGGCTCCCAGCTCCTCTCCTGCATATCCCCCCTACTCACAGCAGCCCCACATCCTTGCTTCTATAAGGAGGAGTCTGGGGGTGCAATGTGGTTGGAAGGGGACTTGAAGCTGAGCTTGCACAGCCCCTTACATAAGACTGAGCAAACCTCAACTGTGCCTCTCTGAGAATGGGGGTGTGGGAGAAGTGAGACCCTCGCAACCTCACCCCCCACCCCCGCGTCTGGGCCCTTCTCTAAGTCTTTCTGCTTTGTCCCCAGAGGACACCCCAACAACTGCACCCCAACACCGCGGGGGTTGCGCCAGTGGACCCGTAGGTTGGGCCCAGTTTCCTATCTCCTTGTAGGGACTCTTGCCCCAGCTGCCCACCTGTGTCCTTTGTCCTTCCTCTTAGGCGCCTTAGGTACTTCTCCTGTGGCCTCGGTTCCAGCAGCACGCCCAGCCCCGCGCTTCTGCACCTCCTTGGCCTCTGGGCTCCTCAGCCCACACTGTCCAGACTCCTCTCTCCTTTTCCCATCATTCCCGTGACCCTTCAAACACAGCGGGTGGGGGCGAGGCTGGAGGGGGTGGTGGTGGATAAAACAGAACAAAACAGCCAACAGATCCGTCTGGGGGCAGACAGGATGGTTATAGTCAAAGTGGCAACAGCTCATTTATTTAGCCAAAAATAGATACTTTCTTGTACAATTTGGTTCACACATATGTACATTTTTCTCTATATACAAAAAGTCAGACACGCTTATTCTCAGTGAAACTCCACCCCACCCCCCAAATCAACTGAACAAGCCAACCTCACAAACTCAGCTAATGTGGGGTACAGAAGTGACTTGGGGAGGACCCAGGGGCACTTGTTTTATTTCTTTTTATTTCTTTTTTGTTTAGTTTTCTTTTTTAGGTATTCGTACACAGACATGCTTACAAGTCATAACTATACAGAGTGATTTTTTTTTTACAATTATTACAACGATTAAAAAAAAATTTTTTTTTTAAAGAACTAGGATGAGGAGAGAGCCGATAAGACCAGCGCGGCGTCCAGGTGGTTCTGGGGCCTGAAAGAGAGAGGCCGTGGTAGCAAAGTGTGTGAGAGGGGTACCCCATGCTGCCTAGAACTGGGAGACCCAGTCTGGGGCCCAGGCTGAGGGACCGGGAAGTGTCGCAATGGAAAATGATGTCAGCTGTAGATGCTGGCCTTCCGGTTTAAACGTACGTAATATAGGGGGAGGCATCAGGACTGCAGATAGGGAGCTGGAAGTCGGAGGGGTCCCGGGGCCTGCTGGCTGGGCAGGGTGCGGGTCCCACAGCGCCAGACCCTGGGCGGTGCCCAGGTCCTGGACTGGGCCAGGGCTGTTGAGCCATCTCGGGGTCCATAGGGACAAGAGAGGAGTGTGTTTCTACCTCCCTTTAAAAGCAAGTCGCAGCTGCGATTCAAGGGGGGGTGAAAAGCCGAGTTGGCTCCGGCCCTTTCCTCCCCGCCTGCCTGCCCCGCCACCCACCCGCCTCAGGGTCTCTTACCGCCTGGGCACGGGCTGGAAAGCTGTCTTGAGTAACTTTTTCTCCACTTCCAAGGCACTACAGCGATCTAAGGGAAGCGGGTGAGAAAAAGGAGGCCCTTCAGAGAGCTGCCTCCCGGCACCCTGGGCCGCGGGGAGGCCAGCGCCCTGCGATAAGCGCCCTGCGCCCCAGGGGCCTGCCCGTCCCCTTCGGCCCCAGGGGACCTCCGGAGCCCGCGCCTCCCTCCGAATCCTGCACTCAGCAGTCACCTGTTCCGCCCTCCGGCTCCGCTGGCCGAGCGAAGGCAGTGGCGGCTGGGTGGCCCGTGGTTCCAGGAAGGCCCAGCAGGTGTGGAGGGGGCGAGCCGAGCAGGGAGAGCGGGTGTGGGCGTGGGCCCGGCGGCGGGCCTGGGAACGGCCTGTTGGTCCAAGCGGGGAACTTGCCCAGGGGCGCCGAGACGAGTCTGTGAGCCGCGGCGGCGGCAGCGGCGGCAGCGGCCGGGGAGAGCTGCAGGGCTGGGGGCGCCACGGCCGCTCCGGGGGGAGAGCCGCCCGAGCCCGGGGGCGAGCGGCGCGGGTTGTCCGGGCTTGTGGCCGTCTCGGCGAGGGACCAGATCTTGGGCTTCTGCAGGGCCGAGGCCGGGGGTGCCGCTGGGGCGCAGGGGTCCAGGCCCGCGGGGGGAGAGGGCGAGGACGACGGGGCGGCCACGGGCGGCGGCGGACGCTCGTCCAAGCCCTCGGAGCTGTCGTCCGAGTCGCTATTCTTGGAGTCTGAAGCGGGTCCCAGGCCGAGGTCGCTGTCCCTGTGAGCCGCCCCGGCCAGGGCCAGCTCAGGCCCCGCGGCCGCGCCATCCAAGTTCTCCAAATCGATCTCCTCGTCCTCGTCGTCCTCGGCCAGGCCCTCAGCCCCCGTGTCCTCCTCCCCCGCAAGGTCCTCCTCCTCCAGCTCCAGCTCCCGCTTGCTGTCGTCCTCGTCGTCCTCCTCGTCCTCCTCCTCGCGCTCGCTCCCATACGCGTTGCCCTCCTCGTCAGTGCGGCTGCGGGGCGCCCAGGTCATCTTGTTCTCCTTCTTGAGGCGCCGGCGCGCGTTGGCGAACCAGGTGGACACCTGGGTGAGGGTCATCTTGGTGATGATGGCCAGCATGATCTTCTCGCCCTTGGTGGGGTAGGGGTTCTTGCGGTGCTCGTTGAGCCAGGCCTTGAGCGTGCTCGTGCTCTCCCGGGTGGCGTTCTTGGGACGGGACGGGTCCCCAAACTGGTACTGGCCGTACGGGTAGAAGGCAGGGTGCGGGTGCGGGAACGCGGCGGCCGTGGCCGGGTGCTGCACCCCCGGGCTGTCCTTGAGCTCGTACTGCGCCCCCTGCACGCACATGGGGAGGGAAGGGACACGGGCGCAGAGGGCGCGCGGATGAGCCCTAGCGGTGGCCGCCTCCACCCTCCGGGCCTGGGCCCCGCTCGCGCGCCCCCCGCCTCCAGATCCCCATCCCGGGCTCCCTGGGCGCTTACCAGCTGCGGGAAGATGGGCAACTCGGCAGCATAGGGCAGGAAGGCGCCGTAGCCTTGGGCGGCGGCAGCCGCTGCTGCGGCCGCGGCGTAGGGCGCCCCGTACACGGAGGAGAGCACGTTGGACAGGGACCCCGAGGCAGCCAGCTCCGAAGCCCCGGCTCCCGGGCCGCCCCGGGCCGCAGCGCCGCCGCCGCCGCCGCCGGCGGCCCCGGGGCGCTCGGGTGGGTAGAGCGGGCGGATGTACTGGTATCCGAGCTGCGGGAAGGACATGATGGTCCGCGGGGCACGGACGGAGCGGGGGCCCAGCCCCGGGGGCCGCCCTGCTCAGCGCCGCCCGCGGGCTCCGGTGCGCATCGGGGGCTGGGCCGGGCTGGGGCCGGGCTGCCTCCCGCGAGCTGGGCTCCGAGTCCCCCTATTGATCTGCTCCGCGGCGGAGGCGGCGGCGGTGGCGGCGGCGGCGGCGAGGAGCCAGGTCAGGTCCGAACAGATTGGCGGAGATTCCCGGGGCTCCGGGCTCTGATTGACATTTCTACGGCCCGCAGGCCCCTCCTCTCCGCAGCCGGAGCTGCCTCTGCCGGCGCCTGGCCCCTCTCTGCCCTCCTCTCCCCGAGCAGCGCGGTGCCTTGCTTCCTTAGCCCTCCCCTAGCGTTCGCCCCCTCCCGCCCCTCCCCTGCCCTGCCCTCCCCTCCCCGCGCTCCTCTTCCCCCCAGGATCGCTTCCGTTCCTTTGGGCTCTTTCCCTCTCTAGGTGCCAGAAACTCGCCTCTCTCCTCCTTTCCCTTTCTCACGATTCTTTTTCCTCCCCTTTCTGGTCCCTTCACTCCCCTCTCCCTCTCTCTGTCTCTTGTCCCTTCCACACGCACACGCACCACTGTCCCCACCCCACTCCTGGCCTGTGTGCCCCGGGCTCAGGCGGCCTAAAGTTGTGGACACTTAGGGTGCTGTGCCGGTGTGTGTGACCGTGTCTGTGTCTGTGTGTCCGTCCCGCCCTCCCTCGCCCTTCCCCAAATCTCAGGTCTGACGTCTCACCCTCTTATTCGACTTTTCCTTGCGTCTCTTTCCCGAGTCGCCAATCGTGGGGCTCCTTACCAGCGAGGCCGCCCACCCCCGCGGATACCGCGCGCGCAGGGCGGGGGGCGGGACCCGGACCTACACACCCAGTCCCTTCCTGCCCCCTTTGGCCTTTGCCGGGAGGCGGGGGGTCTGCGTGAGTCCCCGGTCAGCGAACCCCCGCCCTGCTTCCCGCGGCTGTACCTCTGCCCCCACCCAGTGTGGGGCCTGGGTGCGGAGCAGACCTCGGTCCAGGGCAGGCACCAGTGCCCCCACCCCTCCCCGCTTCAGCGTGCAACTCGGCCGCCAGGCCACTCTCAGCAGCCTAAGGAGCGAGTGGATTTAGTAGACTCTTCAAAGGCCATCCCACTGCCCAGGGGGCGAGCCTGCCCCCCCCCCATCTAAGAGGGCCAAACCCTGAAATTCGCCACACTACAGTGTCCTGGATTGAATCCCTTAGTAGAAATAGCATTGCGGCTGGAGGGATGAAGGGTGGACGCCCCGGGGACACTGGGGAGCGCTGGGGGGAATGCGGAGTCTGCTGGCGCCCTAAGTGGGCCTGGGATGGGGGAGGAGCCGGGTGGCAGAGGCTCCAGGAACTTTCCAAGAGTGCTTTGAGAAGTTTGTACATAGGAATTTTCAGTCTGGAGAGATCCTTCGTTTCACTACCCTTCCCCGGTGTCAACCTGTTTTCTTTCTGCGAGGATCCTCCCAAGGTCTTGGGTGCGGATGGGAGGCAAGACTTTTAGTTTAATGGTGGGATATTTCCGAAATCAAACCTAAAATCCCGGTATCTGGGCGCCCACCTTCACGGATAAGGGCGTGCCATCAAGAGCCGGATTGAAATGCCCCGAATTGCTGCTGCTCTGGGCTAAACGTTTTAGGTCGCTGCAGCCACCGTCGCACAGGCCTGGCCTGCAGCGGAGCTCTCGGGGACAGCACCCGGGCAGCGACTCTGCTCTGGAGTCGCCAGCCCCAGCTTGGAGGCAGAAACTGTCTGCCGTGTGCCAGTTGATAGACGAATCGAATCTGAATTCCAGCAGAGTGAAGAGATCGGAGAGTCTGGGCTCCGTCTGTCTCTGGCCTCAGCAACTCTGGGGAGCCCAGTTAGGGAATGAGCTCCTGGAAGCACCGCGTTTTCATCCCATCCCCACTCCCATCTCTTTCCATCAGTCTTCACACAGGTCTGTGACTGCAGTAGGTGTGAACACCGAGAAAATGGGCGGGGGGAACAAGGTAAAGTTTGGGCGCCATCAGGTGTGGGGTATGATTGCGGAAACGGAAATGTCGCCTTCTCAAATTGGGTCAAGCTGCTTCCCGTCTTCCCTCCCCTCCCCTGATTCTGCCTGGTGCTGGGAGATGGCCTTAGTTGGAATCTCCCCAGAGGAGGAAATATTAGGGGAAGCTCTGGCTTTGAAATATTTCCCCGGCGCCTGATTTCGTTTGCATTTAAAACTCTCAGCGAAATGGCATAGGGAACCGTGAGCTCACCTTCTCGTAAAAAATATCGGGGTTACAACGTTGACGGTAACATTTCTCAAAGTGTTTCCCAGGTGTCAGATTCAAGCCTCGACAGCCCTGAAATTTTGGAGTTTGTGCAAAGTGGTGGCACCAGAAAAGGGCAGAGCCAAGAGCTAGATGAAGAGGTAGGAAGACGGGCTACGCTCTAAGTGCCCGGATGTAAAGCCCGCAATTTAACTCAGCTCTTCCAGGAGAAAAAGAGAAAACAGTGAGCCCGGGAGATGTTTCTTCCGCCTTAATCAGCTATCGATCTAGCTGCGTTGGACTGCAGGAGGCGGGAAACAGTCCAGGGAAGGGATAAGGCTGTTGTTTTCAGGGAAGCAGCCACACCAGCCCAGGGGCGCCCATACCGCAGAGGGTGAACCTCCACACCCATACGTGGCCCCAAGAACCTTGATAATGAGATTCCTCCAGGGTCCCCAGGTCCCAAGCAGAAGCAGCCTCTCCGCTAGCCTAGTCTCCAGCTGGGAACAGTGCTGCGCTGGCCCATGGTGGGACTAGGAGTCATAGGGCAGCCTAGACCCGACGTGGCACTGGCTCCCCAACTCCATCGAGTCAGTGGAGCCCGGCTCCCAACTAAGCTCATGAATCTGAGGACAGGCGAACCTTTTCCAGAGATTTGAAATCCAATGCATGAGGTCAAAGTGACACACTCACACCGGGAGGAAAAGCAGGTGCACGGGAAGTTGATTTGGGAAAGGCATGCGCACAAAATCATGAGGTGCTGCATGCAAAAGCTTCTCCATCACCTCGCCTTCTTCCAAGGTTCCCAGCCCGCGCAGCGCTTGGTGGCTTGCTGTAGACGCTCTCTCGATGCGGCCCAGGGTGTGGGGAGTGCAGGGAGAGGGTGTCCAGCGCCCACGCTTGGCGCACACAGTAGCGTTGGTGAGATGCGCGCCGGCAGCAGATGCCCTACGTCCGCCCAGGGCCAGTGGGGCTGTGCTGCGCACTGCACAGGAGCTGCGAATCTCCAGGCCCCCTACCTGCCCCTTCTCCACCCAGCCCCACAGTGCCCGCCAGTCCCGGTCGGGGGGCACCGCTGCAGCTTCAGATCTCCCCTGCGGAGGCCCATCTTCTATCCTTCCCTCCCAGGGCCGAAGTCCCCGGCCGCAGGGCGGCCCTGCGATCCCTCCGCTTTCTGCAGACTTCGCAGCACACGCTCCCACCGCTCTCTCCCCCCGCACTCGGGTTACAGGTTAATGAAATGCTCGTTTTCCTCAGTCATTTGTTTTGTTTTCCTGCAAAGTTCTGATAAGTAGCTAACCAACGAAGCTTGTAATTACAATCTTACAGAAACCGGGCCGATCTGTATATAAATCTCACCATCCAATTACAAGATGTAATAATTTTGCACTCAAGCTGGTAATGAGGTCTAATACTCGTGCATGCGATAATCCCCTCTGGATGCTGGCTTGATCAGATGTTGGCTTTGTAATTAGACGGGCAGAAAATCATTATTTCATGTTCAAATAGAAAATGAGGTTGGTGGGAAGTTAATTTCTCTCCGCTCTGTGAAGCGTAGACAAGAATTTAATGATTTAATTACAGTTGTAAGCCCTTTCCATGAGACTTAAATTGAGCTGAGAATATTTTTTTTTCCTTCTCTCTCTCTCCCTCTCTCTCTTTCCGCGTTCTCTCTCTCCGCTACTAACAGCCGCTTGGACGCCCAAGTGCGTGGCCTGGTGTCCGCACAGGGTGGGGTTCGCATCTGGCCAGGAATCCGGACCCGGAGTATCCCGGGAGGTGCCCCGGAACTGGCTGCTGCTCCCCACCGGCTGCCGGGTCCTCGGAGCCTCTCCCCGGGTCCGTAGAAGCGACGGGGAATCTGGGAGAAACTTGGTCAACTTTCCTGTCGGCGAGGGAGAGGCCGTCCGAACGGCCGTGGCAGCGGAGGGCTGAGTCGCGCGGGAGGCGTCCCCACCCAGGCCGGGCACCCAGGAGCCGGCCTGGCCGCCGGAGGAGGGGCGCGCTGCTCGCCGGCGGGCCGCCTGGGCCGCCTCCCCGCCCCTGCGCCTCCCCACCCGGCCCGGGACCCAGGGTCTCTGAACAAGCAGCTCTCCCTGCACAACGCCCAGAATGGCCTGGATCGAAAATCACTGGCCCTCGGTGCCAGGGAATTTATTTTTCTTGACCTTTCCAGGATCCTTTTCTCACCTGACTCGAGCAGTTTCACTCGTTCCCCCGCCCTTTGTTTTTCTCTACTCGACTGTCTGTCTCTCCCACTTTCTATGTATTTGATTCAGGGACATTCATTTTTCTTGTCTTTTCTCCCTTCCCTTGCTGGTAGTTTCATTTTCTTTCCTCTGGACCACTTTTCAGCTCATTCTCCCCAATTTTGCTCCCTCCCTGTTTTATTATTATTATTATTATTATTATTATTATTATTATTATTATTATTATTATTATTTTCCTCTCCCTGACTCTGAGACTGCGTCCCTTTCTGGTATCCTCATTTCTCATTCTTTCTTCCTGCTCTCCCATCCTAATCCTCCCCTATTTCCTTCTTCAATGCCTTGGTCTGGCTCTCAGGTTCTTCTCTGCACGCATTTTTTCTCTTCTCTTCCTCTCCAGGATCTGTCCCTTTCCCTTGTGGATCAGCTTTCCCGGGACAGCCCCTCCTCATCCATCTCCGCAGATGAATATGCGGCCTTATTGGACGCGGAGGCCAGAGCTGGGCGATGGGGCTCGGCCAGCCTAGCACAGTTTCTTCATGCATATTGAGGAGATGGTAATGAGCATGTCTGCATTGTTGCATGGAAATGCTGCGTTTCCTGCCGCAGTTCAGAGTGGGTGAGGGTGGCAGGGGGGCACCGGCCCAGGAGAGCCCCGCAGTGGGCACCCGGCCTAATGGCTGCAGCTGGCCCTCCATGGGTCCCCAGGTGCTCGGCCAGGGAAGGAAGTGACCTAGCCCAGCTTGGGGCCCGGCCTCCGCCTGCCTCCTTGGGCTTCTCCACAAAGGCCAGCCGGACTCTAGTCATTAAAGCCTCTTTATGGGAACCCTGCCTCGTTTGTCTCCGCAACTTCGTGCTGGCAGCCTATGGGTTTCTGAGCCCCCTCCTCTAATATTTCCAAGCCTGTGATGGAGTGCCACCAGGATATTAATCCCTGATAATGTCATCTAATGGCTAGAAATTGTTTGTGATTCCGAGTGACACATGTCACAGGATCAAACAGCAGCACTGTGTACCCTACTCCCCTCACTCCCAGTTAATCTTGGAGGGCCTGTTGGCATCTCTTGGTCAGGGAAGGTGGGGCGCAGGCCCCTGGGATCTGGGGATCTGGCTCCAGCCTGAGCTCTGCAGGACAGAGCTGACCTGCAGGACCCATTGGAGAGGAGCATGGCCTCCCTGAGAAGATCTAAACTCAGGAGGCAGGACCCAGGCACACCTCTCAAGGAGGTGAAGGTTTATGAAGTCAGGAGCATGGAGAACCCAACTCAGGGTTGAACTCAGAGAAAACCAACATGCTCCTTGTTGCAAAATCAGAAGGGGGTGGGACCCTGGCCCTAGATACAGTGTGTGTGTGTGTGTGTGTGTGTGTGTGTGTGTGTGTAGCCTCTGGATCTTAGACATTTGCATGACTCTCTGTATATTCCCTTCCAGCTGTATCCTGGGTACACTGAGAGCTCCTGGTTGGAATACAGAAATGTCAAGATCTGGCCTGGTCTGGAATTGAGTAGCCAAGTTTCCCAAACTTCAAGCCCTCTACCATCTCCACTATTATTTGCTTAACATTTTCCCTTAAACGGACTCATTTTAAATACTCGAATGCATGTGTTTGAAATGAAAACTTGATACTATTGCTATAAATTGAAAAGTAGCTATTACTCACCATAAAAGGAAATTGTGAAAGATAAAAACAACTAAAACCAAGCAATGTTAATACATGTTAAGCCTTGTTGCTTGCTTGGGAGTGACTTCTAGAGGAGGGTGTGTGTGTGGAGATTCGCAGGTGTTGGAAGTGTTAAACACTCAATTTTTCAGTTTTGAGAGAATTGAAAAGGGAATGTTTCCACTACTTAATAATATTCATTAATCGTCTGTCTCCATACCACCTAAAATGCTGTTAAGGATGCTAAAAGCCATACTGGTTTACCAATGTCATGCTCTGTTGACGAGTATGTTCAAAATTTAAGATAAAAAATAACATGTTGCATTATTACTATTTACCAAATAATTGTGTTAAGCATTTTCAAACAGTATCACTCTTAATTCTCACCGTAGGCCTATGAGGGAGAGACTTTCCAGGGTGGCCAGGTATGGTTGTACGGGATGCTCACTGAACAAGGATATCCAGCTGAGGGGCTTAGAGGGTCTGAAGTCCAGTTCTCCTCCTGTGCCCATCAGCTGTGTGCCTTGGCCTAGGACTACACTGGAGAAAAAAGTACCTTTCTCTAAATTGTACAAAATTGGGGTACGACTTCACCCTTATCTTAAAGATTGGGAAGCTGTGATTTAGAGAGCCTGCCAGAGCCCAGACTGGAACCCCATCTGATACTCTTAACTATGATCCCTCTGGGAAGAAGGTCAGGGTCTTTGGGGGATTTGGGAAGGTGTTGCTGGGAGTTTGGGAAGGGAATACTGGGAGACTGGTCCCTGGTTTGACTGAAGGAAAAGGGCAACCAGACTGCTGGGCTTTATCTTCCCCTTAATCCTTATACTTCATGCAGTTATTTGGAGAGGACCTGGGCAAAAATATGACTGAGGGCAAGGATCTGTTACCCCTGCCAGGAGCCAGGCTGGGGGATGGGGAGAAGGGATCCCGTTTGCCTTGGCCTCACTTTGGGTGCTTGGACCTGTTCCTTGCCTTTTTGGGTTCTGTCTACCTGTGTGAGTTTTAGAGACCAGAGTTGTGCTTTCTTCCCGTTCACACTCTTTGGAAATTTCAGAGGCTTAAAAACAAACTGACGAACTACTTGCACAGGAGATTGCAAATCGGGTTACCTCTGACTACAGGCATTTTTTTTTGTGGGGGTTGGGGGTAGACTAAGTTCAGAGGGAGTCATGCTAATGGTAAGATGTGCCTTCAGTGTTATTGGAGACTTCAGTGTTATTGGAGGTTTCTATGCGTACAAACAGGGCTGGTATCATGGGCATGTTACTGGGGCACAGAGCCCCATGCTTAGAAGCACCCCGCACTTGGTTTAATGCTCTATGGTTGTCATCTTGAAATTCTTACCTAACTTTTGAACAAGGGGCCTTTTTGCATGGAGCCCTGAACTTATGTAACTGATCTTACATACAGCAGTGGATGAGGCCCAGTTCCAATCCTCAGAAGCCTTGCAGGCCTGTGAGACTGCTGATGGACCCACCATGATGACATCACAGAGCTATACACATTCCGGGGGAGCACTGGGCCTTTGCACGTGCTCCTCCGCATCTTGGTCAGGTGGAAGCATCCAAGAAGGTCTGCTTGAAACTGCAAAGGAAGCCACAGCAGAGGCCAAGCTGGCCCTGCACCACCATGAAACCCAGGGAGGAAAGCCAGGCAGGAAAGCAGGTCCCGTGATGCATCTGTTAAGGGAATACTGCTTGGGTTCATTTTCAGCAAGAGGAATAAGGTCTTGAATTCTGAAATATTTTTGAAACCTTTGGAAAATCCCACTTTAATCACTGATGACAGTTTGACATTTTTCCAGCTGCTTAGAAGCCGTAGACAAGTCAAGTTGCTCGGCAGGGCACAGGCTGGCATGCTGGGATATGTGTGGGTTCTAACCTCTTTCCCCCTCCCTGGCTCCTCGTGCCTTTGAGAAAAAAGGAAGGAAAAAAAACAAAAAAGCACAACCCAGGCTCTTGCAGTGTTCGTGCCAGCCTGTGCCATCTGCATTTGGGGGTTTACTCCTGAAAGTGAAATCTTAATTGGAAACTAATCCTTTGCTCTTCCCGGATCTATAGACTCGCCTGCTTTTCACCAGTATATGACTCTAGTTGCTTTGGTGTCTTTCCCTCATTAAATCCACCTCTTGGTCAGGAGGACTGTTTTATTGGCTCCTCGGGCACTGGGGACAATCCTTTGTTTCCTTATGCGTGTCTTCCACGTGCAGCCACGGCATGGGATTATAATCAGGTTCCATCTTCACCTGGCCTATTGATTCTAAGTATGTGTTCAAACCCAGCTTTTCCTCTTACTCTCTGGGGGAACTTGGGAAAGTTCCTTGTCCACTCTGTGCCTCAGTTTCCTCATCTGTAAAACAGCTGTGAGAATTAAAGGACTTAATACATGTAAAATGCTTCAAACACGTAATTTAGTGCTTAGGTATATAATTATGTATTTACCATATTTTCAAAGACATCTTTCCCATTTATTATTCTGATGGATACACTACCACCTCCATCATCATATTTCCAACTATAAAAGGTAACATATCCCATTCATGACCACCAGGTGCGTTGTTAAGCCCTTTACATGCATGCCCTCCCTTAAGCCTCAGAATGATATTATTATGAGGTAGGAACTGTTGTTTCCTTCATTTTATAGATAAAGAACACGGATGCACAGAGAGGTTAAATGACTCGCCTGAGGTCACACAGCTGGTAAGTGGCAGAAACAAAATTCATACTCAGGCTTCTAGCTCCAGAATCACACCCCACTCTTAGCCGCTGTTATCTGCTAATGTACATAGCTCATGCATTTGTTGGACATTCAGGGTTGTTCTTCAACGAAATTGTTAACTTCTTACTGGAGATTACTATACATATATGAAATGCATGAATCGTCACTGCAGAGCTCATTTATTTTCACACAGTGAGCACAGCCCGGTGACCAGCATCTATGCCCAGAAACGGGCGATGAATGTCCTCGTCAGTCCATCACCCCCAATGGCTCCCATTAGCCCTACTTCCAACAGCATAGATTAGTTTTACCTATTTTTACACTTGATGAAAACAGCATCACGCAGTGTGTATTTTTTAGTTTCTGGCATCTCTCGCTCAATATTACGCTCGTAAGATGTGTCCCTCCCATGGCTTGTAGGTTGTTCATTGTCATCAGCGCATAGTGTTCCGTGGACAATTTATCAGCGGCACTGCTAACGAGCTTTGGGCAGTTTTCATGACTAGCGCTCGGAACTTTGTGCTGCGCGCCTTTCGGGGGACATAGAGACAGACGCCTTTGTGGTGTGTACGTAGGACTGGCCCATAGGGCTTGCATGTGGTCCGTGGGGATAGATACTGCCAAGCCGTTTGCAAAGTATTTGCAGGAGACTGTGTGGTGGTGTTCGGGGACAGAGGTGAGGGGTGGACATTTTGTAAGTGATTTCCCTTTGTGACCATTGTCTGCAAAGAGCACCTGATATTTGGACCTAGTGGCAAGCCAAGTCATCGCATCGAGGCTCGCCAAGGCTGATTTATGGGGCTTTGTTAAACATCCCACCTTTCTTTAATTTCTGCAGGATATCCTCTTCCTGTAAAGTGGGCCGAAAGGGCAAACCATGCTGGTTTCGTGATGTCAGTGTTAGAGCTGAAAGGCAGAGGACTCAGCTAAGAGCAGTGGGGCTGATGCCGCAGCCGGTCCCAGGGAGGGTGCCAGCCGGACACTGAGTCCCTCCCGCCCTCTGAATCTACTGAGCGCGATTGGGCGGTTCATCTGCTCATCATCAAACGTTGACTGAGGGCTCCCTGTGTGGCCAGCCATGGGCTGGACAGCAGGGCACGGTGGCATACAAGGCTGGCTGGACCCTGCCCTCTCTGAGCGTACATTCTCCTGGGGGACTCAGATAGAAACACAGACACGAACAAGTTTAAACGAGTGTTTTCGGAGCATGTTAAGAAAGCGGAAAGAATAAAACAGGGAGATGGGGAAGCAAGTAGGTGGGGCGGGAGGTGGCACTGGCAACAACCCAGGGAAAGCCGGTTTGAGGAGGCCCTTCATTGGCTTACAAGTATCTGCTGAGCAGGACCGGCCTGATGGGCATGCAGACTGGGGCACTGGCTTTGCGGCTCTGCTGTCCCTCTCCCGAAAGCCTTAACCATGTTTGAACAAGGGGCCACCATTTTTATTTTGCCCTGGGTCCCATGGACCATGTCATCAGTCCTGTCAGGTTGTTGTCGCCATCTCTCCTGGGGTGCAGAACAAAGAAACTCCATGTAAAACACCCTCCATAGCCAACCCCTGAGGGTGTCCTCCATTTCCCTGCCCCCTCTCCCCTGCACCCTCATTTCTCTGCACCTTACAGATTCTGAACCTGGCTCTGAAGCTTTGGTGAGCACAAATCAGGATCCACATGGAACGGCTGCCTTTGATGTGGGCTTTTCATGGCTTAGAAATCCTGCAGTTCCCGTCCCTGGGTGATTAATGATGACGGGGGGGCTTTCTCCATTGTGCAAGCCAGAAGGAAGGAAGGAAGAGCACTTTAAAAGGAGAGCGTATACAAGTGCTGGGCCCTTGGACTTTAAGGCCCCTGGGGAGGGAAGTTTAACCCCTCGGCAGAGGGCCTGCCTGGGTAGCTTTGGGGAGCTGGGATGAGCTGGCGACCTGGGTCAGGTCATCGGGCTACGACCCTGGGTCATCTCTGTTGCGCTTTGATGATCCAGCCACTGCATCAAGTCCAGCTGAGGCTCAGAGAGAAGCTGCTGAGAATTTGAGGCCCCAGTAAAATCCACACCCTGGACTAGCCCACCAGGAGTTTCCCAGCATCCCAGGAAACCCAGTGTTCCAGCAGGGCCCGGGGCAACGGCAGTCAGGGCCCCTCCGAGTCTGAGAGGGACCCCACTTCTGTTGTCATGAGCTCCTCAATCCTTCCAGAGAGTGACGAAGTTTCAAGATAAGGTTCCAAAAGATTGTGGTCCCTTTAGACATTTGCCACCAATAAATGAATGCGTTTAATAAACACACACAAAATATCATGCAGTGTAATTCTGTTAGATGGGGTTTTCATATTCCCATTTCTACTTATAATTAGTTAGCTAATTGATGGGGGAAAAGACTGTGTGGATACATACCCCATCCTGTGGCATAAATACCTGTGCGATGATTCTGAGGCGTGTTCCCCGTGTGGTTCCTCTGAGGGCCCCAGGGGATGGAGTCATTGACACATGCTTTACTGGCTTTCCCCCCACTTTCCTGCCTCCCTTTCCCTACTGCCTCACTGTGCACCCAAGTCCCATTCTTGCCTCTGCTTTTGGGAGCCCGTTAGGACCCTGCCTTAGCCACTTGGATCTACCACACCAGCCCAAGAACCTCCGACCACCCTCCAGGTCCTCAGTTTGCAATCCTAAATAGTTTTTTTTTTTTTTTTAAGTATTGACAGCGACATGCTCTGTGACCTTAGGCAAATCACTCTGCCTGTGAGGGGGCCAGATTTTTCTCCTGTTATGTGAAATAACATTAAGCTAATGACACCCACGTCTCCACTTTTTCATATGGCATATGGCTGTGAGCATCCAATGCCATAATACCTGGGGAGAGAATAAAGGTGAGAGGGTGTTGTGAAGCTGGGGTGTTGGATTCCTGCTCCAGTGGGTCTGTGCGGTTACTATCGTCCGAGATTCCCTTCCCACTCCTGGTAGCAGCAACTCCACTTTCTTGAGTAATAACATCCTTCTCAACCTCAGGCCGTGCTTTGGGATGGCACAAATCCTGCCCTGGGTCCAGAGACAGTGTGTGAATGTGGCCTCGCTATTAAGTTTTTCCCTTGCTTCAAGATTGAGCCCAAGTCCCAGTTTAGTACCATGATACTAAATTCTGTTGCTGTTGTTTTTTTTTTTGTGTGTGTGTTTTTTTTTGCTCTGAAACTATTGAGGAAAAGAGGTTTCCTTCTTCTTAGGAGAAACTGAACTTGTGGGTTACAGACGTGGAGGTGAGGATGGACACCTCGCCCCCACAAAGGGAGGATTTGGTCACATAAGGAAAAGAAGACAGAGAAAGGGAGAACTGAGATGAATGGGAGGGCCTGAGAGGGAGAAGGAGACAATGAGCCTGATGACTTTATTACTCGCTAGAAGTGCTGGATCCAGCCAGGCCTGCAAGCCATACAGTTTCCTTATTTGCTTACGTCAGTTTGAGTTGGGTTTCTGTTTCTTGTAACCAAGAGGCCCAACGAACTAGATGTTAGGTGGTTAATATTTGATGTTCTACCTCTCCAAGCAAATCATGAGTTCCCCAAAGGCAGGAACCAGGCTAGATGTTCCATGGTCAGTAGGTTTTAAGGTGTATGGTGACCAGTCACTGGGCAGAATGTTGCCTATAGTGATCCATGGATAAAAGGGCTGGGGAGATGGAGGGAGGGACGAAAGCACACGGAGACAAGGCAGGCTGCTCGCTCACTCACTCCCACATGACTGTGCCTCTGCCTGGAGGCTGAGGCTGTTGCAGTGGGTCATCCAGACACACCATTTCTGCCCTCCTGGGGCTCACAGTTGAGTGTGACAGGGAAACAGGTGTTCAACGAGTCATCACAGTAATAACATATTATATATATAGCTGTGGGTCATTTGCATGTGTGTGTGTGCACATGCCCCCCTAAGATCCTCCTGGATGAGTTGGCATACATTGTTGTAGGAAGGTTGGGGTCATTCTGGGTGCCCCATGGAGTGCTGATCCCAGGAGAAGCATGAAAAGCGTGTTGGGGCATCTGGCGGAGCATCATGGACATGGCACACCAGCCGTCAGATTGCTGGTATGAAAGAATGTGTTCTGGGTGTCTTCAACATCCTTTGCTTACGACTTGAAATGGCAAGAACGCCATTGCTGTGGGTTGCTTAGACAGCTTTCTAAATTCCCGCGAGGGAGGAAGTCAAGCCTCATCGTGATCTGTCTGCGTGACAGCACTCTTTCCGCCATACTTGCTTTCTGCCTGCCAGGGGCCAGCGCTGGTGGCAGGTGAAGGTGCAGCAGCATCAGGCGTTGGCTGTTCTTCCTGTTGGCGTGAGCCCTGGGAGGGGAGGTGCTCTGTGGGTGAGGATGAAGGAGAGTGTGTCATGTCTCTCCCATGACTGGTCACCTGATTGGGTGATTGTTCCCACGGGCACAAGGCATGTGCCTAATTGCTGTCCTGAGGAGCAGCCCTCCCCAACTCCCTGCACCTACTCTATGCCTGACAAGAAACACGGCGCCCCATGGCCAGAGCCTTGGAGGGACAGGAAGAGGACGGGGAGTGAGAGGTTCCGAGCAAGGGCTTTGGAGTCAGGCAGACCTGGATCCTCGCTGTCCCTTACTATCTGGGCAACATTTGAGAAGCCACTTAGCCTCTCTGTGCCTCCATTTCCTTGTCTATAAACTGAGAACTCTTGCAGGGTTTTCCCACCAGCACGGTAGCTCATGATTGCAATCCCTGGGGCAGGGGGATTAGAGTGATGTTAATTTTCTTTATCCTTTTCGGTATTTTCCCATTTTTGTACACTGACTATGTCAATCTTTTGACTTCAGTCAAAAACAATAGGCACTATTCGAACATGAAAAGGCCATTTCTGGAAGACTGGAGGATGCCGGGTAAGAGGGCAGAGGAGGATAGAGAGAGTGGGGTTCGGAGGCAGCCCGCAGTCAATTTGGCGCCCTGGGCCCAAGGAATGATAAGAAGCACCAAGTTTCTTTGGGGAGCACCTTGGGAGCCCAAAGGTCTGAAGTGGGCCATGGGAATCTGGGCTGGGGTGTGGGACCCCGTCTCAGGACCCCGAGCGCAGGAGAAGAGGCCGATGCTGCACTCGCCATCAGGAGGGAGCTCCGAGAGAAGGCAGTGGGACGGCGGGGGTGGCACTGATAAGGACCGGGAGAGGACCAAGCCACGGGGAGTAGAGGGGAGGCCCCACAGATTCCCACACCAGAGGAGGGCGTGGCGCAACCTGGGTATTCCTTCACATGGCTTTTAAAAGGAGAAAGAGAATAACTGGGACACGCCCAGAACTCTAAGCATCTCTAGCCATCCACGTTTCCTGATGGAAGCCAGCCCCTCTGATGGGCTTCTTGGTCTGTGAGGAGGGAGTCCTGTCCCAGGTATTGACACTAACCCAGCGCCTGGCACATGGGAAGAGTCCAAAAATATTATTCAGCTGTTTTAGCCCAAATGTAAACTGGGGCCCTGTGTGGCCCAGTGTTACTTTAGTCATATTGTATTTAAGGAGACAGAGTCCCACCCATGAGTGAAATCATATGGTTCTTGTCACTTTTCCCTCTGACTTATTTCACTCAGCATGATACTCTCAAGATCCATCCATGTTGTCACAAGTGGCAACATTTCATCTTTTTCATGGCTGAGTAATATTCCATTGTATACATGTACCACATCTTTATCCAATCACCCATCAGAGGACACTTGGGTTGTTGCCATGTCTTGGCCACCATGAATAATGCTGCAATGAACATAGGGGTACATAGACCTTTACAAATATATGTGTTTGCACATTTTTCAGGTAGATGCCCAGAAGAAGTGTTTACTCATAAAAAAGAAACAGAGTCCAATATGATAAACACACATAATTTGAAAAGGATCCTAATCTTGTGACTCTGAAAACACTTTTATGTGGATCCTACTCATAATCTAGAGTGATACTTCTTAAACCCCCTTTCCCCTCTTCCCTTGTTCTCTCACATGCCTGCTGATGCTATGGGGGTGCTCACCCTCCAAAGGACCCCAAATCTGTTTGTCATCTCCAGCCTATGTGGCATTTCCTCTGACTCCTTTCTGCATGTCACACTTCATCGCTTCTCTGCCAGATGTCCCTGAAATTTCTGCTCTGGCCAAAGAAGAGGCTAGAAGGGTTGGAGAATGCGTGAGCTCCTTCCGTTCTGCACAGAGGGATTCACGCAGAGATCAATGATGAAATGGACAGAGAGAGAAGTTGGCTACCCAAAGGGTCTGAGTTCAGATCCTGGGTCCTCTTCTTGATCACCATGTGACTGTACAGGCTATGAAACTCTTTGAACAGTCAGTTTCCTTGTGAGCAAAATGGGGAAGTAATATACTTCCTTCAAACAGTGGTTAGGATCAAATGAGTTAATTAAGTGAGATGCTCTAACAGTGCCTGACAGAGGGAAGGCCAATGAGTGCTGAATCATCGCCATCTTGAAATTTTTTTGAAACACGGAACATGAAAAAAAAAAATGCTGCCCCTCTTGCACCCCAGGAAAGAGGTGTCCCAACTTGGTTTTCTTGTAGTCCCTTTGTTGCTCATCTGGGGACTGTCTTCCTTGGCCCAATCCATAACTCGATCTCTCCCTTCTGCCCTGAGCTTGTGGTGTGGTGACATTTGTGGGCCATGGACCTCCTGGGAAGGGCTGTGCATGGCAAAGACCCATCCTCACTCCACCCTCCAGCAGGGACAGGGACAGACCGAGCCAGTGGCTCAGGTAGCCAGTGGTTCTTTCAAATTGACCAATTTTGAAATCTGGGGTAAAAGTCATATTTTATTATTGTCTATATGTGTTGCTGGAGAAAAGGAGAAATCTTGTGTGTCTTCACCACTGCCTCGTTGGTTTGTGTGAATGTGTATTGCTGTAGAGACCTGACTCTCTCCTTCTTTGTCACAAAGCCACCAAGAATGTCCTGGCTACATTCTCATTGGGGTCCCAAGGGTGAGCAAGACATTTGTGTCAGATGGAACACACTGCAGTGACTTGTGGGTAGATTTTTTTTTTCTGGTTGATTTGCTAATGTCTGCTGGGATTCTTTTAGCGAGAGTTGTGAGATCCTCTAGGTCAGGCAGTGGGGAGACGGAGCACTGGCAGAAACTGCTTCCTCTGGAGTAACGTCGATTGGAATTCTGAGAAAGTGAAGGCAGTTTGAAACTTAGAAAGAGAGGTAAGCAGTGGGCTAACCAGCAAATTGAGGTGTTTTTCTCTCCCTCTCTCACTCTTTTGACTTAATTTTTCTCCCTGTCTTTCCGGGGTTCCTTGTCCCATTTCTCCCTGCCAAGCTGTTTCTATTTTTTTACTTAAAAACCCAGTTCAAACCTCTAGCCCTTCAGGGAACTCTGATTATTTCTGGTTAAAATCTTGTCTTAGCCTGGACTCCCCCCCCCCCCCAAAGCAGATCCTAAGGCAAAGGCTGACGTGTAAGTAGTTGATTTGGGAAAATCCCATGGAGCAGGAGCACGGGGTGGAGCAGGGGTGTGTGTGGAGGGGGTGGGGGGGCAGTGGGGGTGGAACTGGGAGTCAGGAGAGCCAACACAGGGCTGCCTTATGAAACGTGTCTCAGTACTGTCCCCCAGACATGAAAGGGGAAGACTTTTCCATCAGTTTCCACCCCTGTTGGTCAAGGGTGCCCCCTGGTATTTTGGGATATGCATGCCTGGGGAACATTGAGTGAATCCCACAGGCCGAGAAAACCCACAGTGTCAGAGAAACTCTGAGGCAGGAAGCAAGAGGATCATGGTAGAATCTTGACCTTGCAGGGGGCTGTCTGCTTGTAAGAGCCAGAAGCTGCTTGAGGAACCAGCCATAGGGAACCAACCTCCACAACAGTCGCTGGAGTAAGAGGGGCCCAGAAGTGTTGCATAGAGATTTCTAGAGGCCCAAAGCTCAGACGGACACCCAGGAATATAATTTGACATGCAAATAATACAGCACAAGAGAATTCAACGTGGGCCTGGGTTCAAGCACCTACTTCAGTGATTGCTGAAATAGCATCTGTAGGATGCCTTAAGTCTGTTCTCTAATGCTGGGCACTCCTGTTCTGCTAGTACCCTAAACACCAGCTCAGCCTGCCTGCTGGATGTGACCACTAGGCCAGACCACACCCACTATTGGCAGCATGCACCTCACAGATAGGCTCCAAGGATGACATTAGCGCATGTATGCACCTGATACACAGTAATTGCTACCCAAACAGGGTCACTGGCTCTTTCAGTTATATTATAATTATCTTTGTTTTGGAGTCCTGGATATTACTGAGTACTGAGAGAAAGGGTTAAAAACAACCCTCTTATGGCGGGGGTGGTGGGGGTGGGGGTTTGTTTCCTGGGCTAGTGAAATGTCTCTATATCAGTAGTAGTAGTTTAGTATATATATTTAGTTGGATTCACCTTGTGTTTTTCCGGATCGCTAGCATGGGTTGGGACTGCGTGGGACACAGTGGAATGTGGGAGCAGCCTAATGTGGCAGAGGCCATTGGTGTCTCCCCCAATCCCCATGTCCCTACTGCCTACCTCAGATGTCCCCTGCAGCCTGTGTGGACCATTTGTGGACATTGGCTTCCTCCCTTGAGCGCTTGCCTCTCCTGCCTGAGGGCTCTTTCTGACCGAAGGACATGCCCAGTCTGTGGGTGGAGGTGGTGGGTAAATGCCAGCCCCCTCATCCCTTGCTGGGGCAGCTCTCAGCTGTGCTGTACCACTCTCAGAAAGACCCAGGCAAGATTGATCCCTGGTTGTCCATGGTAGCAACCCACATTTGCTGGGCTTTCTTCTCTGTCTGCCTCACTGCCCACTCTTTCACTATGCTTCCTTGGGTCATGGTATCACCAAATATACTGAAAAAATAATTTTAAAAAGTTTATTCTGATTAGAGAAGCCATTCTTGCTCATTGTGAACAATTCCAACATCACAAAAATGCATAGCATAGGAAATAATAGTTCCTTTAGATATCAGACACCTGCCCCTCCAAGCCATAACTATTCCTAATGGTTTGGTGAACACTTTTCCAATATCTTTTCCATGATTTAACAAAGATAACAATATTTATTATAAAAAAATGGAATCATAGTATAATAATGTTCTGTAACATTTCCCCAGCTAATATATATTTCCCAAAGTGGTCCCTATGAATCTGCTGCATTCTTTTGAGTAGATGCTGCATCACTCAGTAAGAGCATATACAATACTTTATACAGCTAAGACCCTGTCGATGAATAATTGGGTTATAGCTAGTATTTTTCTCCTATAAACAATGTGCAGTACATCTATTTACAAACATTCTTTGCACTTGGTGCTGGCATTCTTATGGGATAATAAGCTCTTAGAAGTGGAATTGTGGGCCCAAAGGGAACCTACATTTAAAATACTAATAGAGATTGTCCAGTTGGGCTTCAAAATAATTATACTGATTTAAGCTCATGAGGGTTTTCTATCACTGGCTAGGAGGTTGGTGTGGTCTTAGGGCTGTCATGAGCCAGAGAGATGAGGAAGTGGGGACAGGCTCAGACACCCCAAATATGTGCCTGTTACCCTTTCCTTACCATCAAGTTCACAGACTCCTACCCTCCCGAAGCTGCGTTACAAACTCATTCTCTTTCCTGTTTCGGGGGAGCGGGCAATGGAGCATTTCAGTGCCTGGAAGGCACGGGGGTCTAGACATATTTGAGTGTTCCTGGTCTTTGTGTTTCTGGCTAATCTGTAGGGGAAACGGTGTCTGGAGTCAGGTAGACCTAAATCCCAGCTCTGCCACACCCAGCGTGTACAACTTTGAGTAAGTCACATACGCCTGTCGATTGGCTTTCCTCACTTGAAAAATGGAGACCAGAATACGTGCTTTATGCCATTGTGATAACTGCTATCATAGGGAGCCCCAACCTCAATGGCTTAGCACAACGGAAGTTTATTGCTCACTCAAGTCATGTCCTAAATGGGTGTTTCTGACTGGTGGGTGGCTTTTCTGCAAGTGGTGGGTCAAGCTTCTTCCACCTTTGGCTCTTCAACACACACAGCTTCCACGTTCCCACACTGTGTGTACAAGTGAGTGAGGAGAAATGAACATGGAGACTTGGTTTATCGTCCAGGCCCAGAAGGGGCGCACATCAGTCCCGCCTACATTCCACTGGCTAGAACTCAGCCAAATGGTGTGGCAGCCATGAAAAGGCACCCTTCCGGGCTACTGGTGTGGGGAGCATGAGTGAATGGCATCCCAGCTGCTGTCCTGGGTTTACCATCACATGCACGTGCTAGGCGTCTCCTGGGGGGATGGCTAAGCACAGCAGAGGCTCCAGCCAGGCCCATTCTGGCAAGACCAGGGGCCCCTCCTGTGGGCACCTGTAGCTTGAAGATGCCCTGTTGGCCTGGCAGAAACTTTCTGGGAACTGTGATGCAAGTGGACACTTTTCCTACTCATTCCTCCTTTCTCCCAACTTTCTTCCCACAAGAGTCAGCCCCTCATGGGGCCTGAAGGCTTTCCCTGCTTTCTTCTTCTCCTTCCGCCGATAAAACCCTTGCAGGTGTCATCCCATCTCAGTGTCTACTGCTCAGCCAACCTGAACTAATGCACATGGCTATCCATAACTGCAGGGAAGCCTGGGAAATGTAGTCTATCTGTGAGTCCAGGAGGCAAAGGAAGTGCGCCTGGGGAGCAGTGAGCCAATGTCTGGCACAGACATTGGGAGGATTCAGCTCATATGGAAAGTACTTAGCTCTGTGCCTGACACAGCGGTACAGCCAGTGGCTGTCCTTGTCGCTGTTGCCATTTGTACCAATGCAGTGCGTCTCCTCCTCATCACCACATATGGCTTCACCCAGCAGGTGCTCTGACACTGGGTAGGGGTTCCTTCAAATCAGAGTAGGGAAAGTCCCAGACATGTGTCCCAGGATGGGGGTGATAGCTGGAGAGGCGCCACCTCTCAGAAGACCTCCTGGCAGCAGCCCCAACTCACCCTCCGCAGTCGCTCCACTTGGCTCAGCCCAGATGAGAGTGGGTACCATGGTGTGCCATGACTGGCGTAGCCAGCACTGGCCCCGGGGAGAAGCCCACACATCCCACAAGGAGCATCCTCACCCATCCCCTGCCTCTCCTTCCACGCCTGCCGCTGCTTTAAGAGTTCCATAAATGCTGATAATTGCTGCATTAAACTTCAGTTTATTATTTTCTCTGGGTGCAGGTACGCGGATGATAGGAGGCCTCGCTGCATTTACATACAAATTGAAGATTTTTATTAATCAGTCCAGTACCAGGGATCCAACGGTAACAGTCCATCAGGCCCTTAAATACATTTGGTGACATTTTTACCATGCATTAGCATGATAGGGCAAGGCGAATATAATGTACCAATGATTGCTTTTCCATTGAAAGCACAAACGGTTTCATTTTTCCTGTCATCTCAAATAAGTGTTAAAGAGGGTTTGGAGGCTGTTGTGTCCGCGCCGTATGCTCGGGACTTACAAACACTGATGAGCGCATTAAATAACCATTAGCGTCTCTGCCTGGACCACAGCACTGGCCCTCCTCTTCAGAATTTATTCTTTGATTTAAAGTGAAAGCAATCTGTGGTTGCTTTCATAAAGTCCTCAGGCCCCTCCATTCTCCCTCCAACAAAATGCATTACAACAGTAATTTTATGACTGTTAAAATAACTGTCGTTAACAAGCACTTAATTAAAATGTACAATAAATAGCCGACTGCAGCCTTATCTGCTCTCCGGAGCGGCCGCGGCCCGAGACTGCAATGCTCAGGCCTGCTGTTGCCCAGCTTGTTTGCAGATTAATTGCTTTTCAAGCTGGCAGGAGCTGCCTCTTCAGCAGCCAGATCGTAAATGACCAGATAGGGACTTTATCAATCAGGCGAGTGCGTCTGTGACCGCTGGTGGACGGGCAGGAAGGCTGGGAGTGGTGGAAGGCACACCTTGGGTAGGTGGCATTACTGATGGGGGAGGGGGAGCAGTGCAGTGGGTAACAAGAGAGGTGGCCGAATCTGGGTAATGGGGAAAACCTGGGTGATGGAGCACCTGGTGGCCTGGCCATCTCCAGGACTCCTTTGGACAGCTCTGGGGTAATAACAGTTTTGGGAACGATAGTAATAGCTAGCATGTTCCACGTACCAGGACTTTATTTTTGTCAACTTATTCAATTCTCACAACTCTATAAGGTTGTTATTATTCGAATCTCATTTATAGATGTGGAAAGCGAAGCTCAGACAGGTTAAGTGACTCCTGGGGTCACAAGTTCATAAGTGGCTGCAATTCAAACCCAGGCTGGACTGCTCCATGGGAGGGGCGCTGAGCTGCCACCAGAGCTGTCTCTAGATGCAAAGTGCTTGTCAGGAGCCTGGAGCTGTGCTCAACTCCTTCCGTTCATGTGAGTGCTCATTCCTTTAATGAATACATTATTTGTAAGTTGCCTACTATGTGTCAAGCCTGCGCTAAATGCCAGAGGTACAATGGTGAGCCTGAGCGTTCTGTCTCTGCCGTTATTCAGCTCACAGGCGGTGCTGGAGGCAGCTGTTGAGCAGGTAATGGGACCACAGAGCAGAGTTCCTTAAAAAGGGTGTGTGTGCGTGCGTGTGTGTGTGTGTGTGTGTGTGTGTGTGTCTCAGTGTCAGAGAGAGAGAGAGAGAGAGAGAGAGAGAGAGAGAGAGAGAGATCAAAGAAAGCTTCCAGGAGGAAGTGGCCTTAAGCTGAAGCTGAAGCTGAAATGGAGCAGGGACCAGGTAGGTAAAGGGCAGGGGAATAAGTGTTCCAGGCAGGGAGACAGCATTTGTGAAGGCACAGGGGAGAGTGCGCATGGAGGATAGTGTTCACTCTGTGTCTGAGCAACTAAAGGAAACGCAGTGTGTTTGGGCTTCGGAGTGGCATATGTGAGGGGCAAGGGATGAGGCTCAGGAAGTCACGGGTGATACGTGGAGGAGGGTCTTTGAGGCCAGAGGGTAAGCAGGGTGTTGATTTGTGTTTTAGAAGGGGCCTTATCTGGAGACGGGCCTTGTCCACAACTTTGTGAAGTTGGTATCATGATTCTGTTTTTCACAGCTAAAGACACAAGAGGCATATAGAGGGAGGGTTAAGGGACTTGCCCAAGGTCACTGGACCAGAGGCATCTGGGTCAGATGGTGTGGGTTGGAGGCCAACTGCACATGCGCGCGCGCGTGCACGCACACACACACACAGCTTGCTCACCTGTGCTCAGTTCCCCTGCCCCATCGCTCTTGTCCCCAGGCTGGGGATTACTTTGGGTTTTGGACTTGATTTCTTAGAACCACTAGAACTACTGAGTCATGAAAACTGTTATCTTAAAAAATATAGATGATCTTCCTTTGGAAGTCCATTTTCTATGGTTCTTCCCCAGTTCCCAGGCAGGAAGATAAATATGGGTGGGCCTGGGAACAATGCATAGGGAGGTTTTTGGTTGCAAATAGCAGGATAAAATACAAAACCCAACAAACAGGGTGAAGCAACACGACCGTTTAATCATTCCATAATGAGAAGCCTGGAGAAGGCCAGTTCCAGTTTGGGCAAGGAATTCAGCCATATCAACCACGTTCTTTTTCTGCTCTGCTCTTTTCAGCATGCTGGCCTTGTGCTCTTAGCCTTTTGTCCCCAAATGGCTGCCAGGTTAAAGGTAGGAAGGGACAGGGCTGAGTGGGAAGAGCTTTTCTGAAAGCAGGCAGCACCCTTCCCCGTGCATGTCCTTGGTCAAGCCTAAGTCACATGACCATCTCTAGCTGCAGGGTGTGCTGGGAGGGCTGCTCTCTACTAGCCTGCTGCCCTGATTGGTGGAGTGCTGGGCACACAGCCACCTTAAACAAAACTGGAGGTCTCCCAGCAAGCAAGAAAGTGCAGGATGCATGGCGGGGGGCAGGAATCAGTGTCTGCCATAGGACCCGGAAATTACGGTGTGTCAGGAACTGGCTAAGGGCTTGCATGGATTCTCTTACCTCTGTGACATAACTGAGGAGACTGAGGCTCAGAGAGGCTCAAGAAGGGCGCTGGGGACTCTGGCTTGGCTTCAGATCTGACTCCAGGGTCCCTGCTCTCAACCTCCAGGACCTAATTATGTGGCCACTGCAGCTCGTATAGGATGAAAGAGGGTCTTTCCGGCCCCAGACACCTGCAGACAGAGAGCCTCATGCCCTGTCTGTGGCCAGGCACACTAGGCCTTCAGACTTGAACCTGATTCCTGGTTCTCTCTCCTGTGGGAGCCACATTCATCCATCCCACTGTCCCCTGACCACTTGGCAGGGAGCACTTCTCTCTCCATGCATCATGGTCAGCTCATCTTGGGTGAAACATAGATCTTAGATTCACTTTTGTAAAAAAAGTCAGTTGCATTATAGTAAGGAAAGCTCCCCACAGAAGGACGGATAGAAGGCAATGGTATATTTTTTTCAATAATAAAGTGATCAAACTGTTTTTGAGGTGTTTGTGTGTGGCCAGTGTAGGGAACCCGTCTCATGCAGCGGAGGACATTGATCATAGAGAAAACGCAGGCAGCTGAGGGGTCAGCCAGGTACGTGGCTGCACACACAGTCGGCAAGTGCATGCAGCTCCTGCTAATGTGCAAGCTTTATTCATAGGACTCCATCCCAGCCCTGGAAATGAATGGAGACCCTCCAAAGAACTGATCTGGAAGCCACTGCAAACACACACACAGCTGCGGGGGTTGGGGATGGGTGTGGGGGATGGCGGTGTGTGGAAGCAAAGGCTTCCAATGTTGGCATCTCGGGAGATATTGAACTGAGGTCTCTACCTGGATGTTATTTAAGCAAACACAAAGATGAAGGCGAGGAGTCCAGGGAGAGTGCTGGAAACCGGCAGCAAACCGGCAGCAAACAGGGGAGCTCAGCTGGGAGGGAGCTGCTGTGTGTTTGTGTCAAATCCATTTGCATCAGAGCCCTGTGGGGCAGAAAGGCCCCAGTGCAGAGTGAGCATACACAGAGGCTGGGAAGGAGCAGGGTGGGCCCCCAGGGATGTGAGGGGGCACATCCTCAGGCCGACGGCTTCCCCTGTGTGCATTCATTACAGGGCCAGCTTGGTGGCCCTGTGGCCAGAGAGTGACAGCACTGCCTATGCACCAGGAAGAGCCTTCCCCAGGCGTGCACCCTTCTGATTGGTTCTGATTAACTGGTTAGGAGTCCTCTTACTGAGTGTGCGCTGTGTTACAGGCCCTCCAGCAGCGTCTTTGGTGGTAGTCCCTGTCATTCTTTCACGTTTGCTGGCTTGGTTTCTCCTAAGCAAACTTGCCCATGGAGATCAGTATGGAAGGGTGGAAAGGGCAGAGGCTTACAGTTGGATCAAAAAGTCCTGGTGTGGGCTAATCGTGTCACTTTGGGTAAACTGTTGTCTTGACGAACTACAGTTTCCTCTTCGGGAAAATGGGAATAACTTTTGTCAGCATTGTTGGGAGTATTAAGGAAGTCATGGGTACCACGAGGGTTCTCTCTTCTTTGCTCTCTCACATGTTAGACTCAGATTTTATTGTGTGCGTTGATAGGAGGCCACAGATGGAGACCAGAAACCTAGGGATCACTGACACAGTGTTTACAACATGTGGGATGAAGACCAAGGGTTTAGAGAGGCATTGAGTAACATTGTGAATAGAATTTCATAGAGGGAACTGTGTTACGCTCTTCCAATCATAGTTCAGTAAAAAAAAAAAAAAGAGAGAGTCTCAGTTTGGTGTAATCTGCGCTTAACACCTCTCCAACTCTTTTTAATCAAAGGCAGATCATAGAGACAGAAAATAGAGTGGTGGGTGCCAGGGGCTGGGAGAAGTGGGGAGTGGGAAGTCGTGGGTCTGGAGTTTATGTAATGAGGTTTGGAGTTTCAGTTAGGGAAGAGGAAACAAATTCTAGAGGTCGATGGTAGTGACAGCTGTGCAACAACGTGAATATACTTAATGCCACTGAACTGTACACGTAAAAATGGTTAAAATGGTAAATTTCTTGTTATGCCTATTTTACTACAATGAAAACAACAGAAAACAAAAACAAGCAGCAGACTTCAGGTACGGAGGTTTTCGTAGGCAATAGCATCTAAGCAGACTTTAATCTCATTATTTTTAAAATGTCAAATTTACTCTTAAGTTGGCCTTTTATTGAGGACAAAGACTACTAGTTTTCCATCTTCAGATATCCACTTGATACAGAGTTTCCTTTCGGCATACAATGAACGGGCACGTGGAGACGCTGGCAAAGTAATAGTATATGGATAGGGCACCACCATGAAGGTGGGCCTGGAATGCCCACAGCTGGGGAGTCAGCTCCTGAGTGCAGTTTGCAGGTGGGGTGCCTGAATCCTGCAGGGCCAGCACTGCCCCCGCTGCACCCCTCCTGCCCACCTCCCTCTCCTGCCCCCGCCCTTTTGCCTTAGACTGCCTTCACTTTCCACTGCCCCAGCCAGAAATTCTTTGTCATGACTGATGAGATGGCTGAGTAAACTCCTGTCTTGCCCAGCCTGAGGCTTCTGGGGCAGTTACTTTGTCCTGAGGTCACCCCAAGGCTGCTCTGGGCTTTGGGGGCAGATCCCTAGCATCCTGGTAGCAAACTGACAGACTCATTGGGTGAAATATGGACAATGTCTTCCAAGGTTCTGATTGTAACTGAGGACTCGCTGGAGTAGGGGTTCTCGAACCGGGCTGCACGTTAGAATCACCCAGGCCTCACCCCCAGGCCAATTAAATCAGAATCTCTGGAGGGCGTAGCCTAGAGATCCCAATTTTTCAAAGCTGCCCAGGAGATTCTAATGCATGACAGGTCACACACCACAGATTAGAGCCAAAGTGCCATTGCCTATAGGTGCTTTCTACTCTTTGCCTAGAATGGCCATTTCTTCTTCTCAACAAATTCCAAAATGTGTTTTAAGCCTCAGCTGTAGTGTTGCTCCCACCAGGAAGGCCCCCATGATGGTTCAGGTTGAGCTATCCTGATGGGAACACCTAACCCACCATATTGTAATCACCTGATCTTTAAACAAAGTTTCCACCGCTAGGAAAGGAGCTCTTTGAAGGCAGGGACGATGCCGTCTTCACTAGTGAATCTCATGGTCTGGCCTGTAAGTATTCAGTATATGTCCGGTGAGGAGTAAATGGATGGATTGAAGCACATTGCAGGAACACTGGGGCCACATAAGAAACGCCTTCCCTTGGGCAGCTGAACAGCCTTCCTTTGAGGTAAATGACGGGTTCTAAAACCTGTCCTGCTTTGGGCCATGATGGCTGGAGTCCAGACTTGTACTTCTTCTGACTTCCGCCTGTTGGGGTTCCTCAGGCTTCCCTGGTCTTACCTGCAGTCTCTCTCCCCCAACGCACCTAGCGGTCTGGCCACAGCAGCCTTCTGTCCCTTGTTTTAACGTCCCAGGTGCTTTCTAGTGTCAGCATCTTTATGCAAGCTGGTCTGTTGGCCTAAAACACTCTTCTGTCCAACTTTACCTGGCTTCCTCTGACATGTCACATCCTCAGCAGAGTGATCTTCCTGGATTCCTGCTCTCTACCCCTCGCCACATAAAGCGATGTCTCCTTTTTTATTCTTAATTGCAGCATATTCTTTGTGTATTCATAGCACTAACTTCGGTTTTTAATTATATATTTATCTCACTGGTTTGATTCTTTGATTAACATCAGCCATTCCAACTAGCCTAGATGGGGACCATGTCTGGTTGTTTCTAACAGCTCTCAGGATGGTGTCAGGCATATAGCAAGTACTCAGTAAATATTGATTCCGTGAAGACTCAGGCATTGTGTCATCCTCACAGGCAGCTATGCCTCAGAAAGGCAGAAGAGCCTGGAGGGCAGGCCCACTCCCATGGACAACCATGGGTCCACCACCCAGTGACTTCTGGGTTTTGTCCTAGCCTCGCCCTCTTCCAGTGTCATTTCATTCTCTGGATGGAACGAGCTAAGCTTCCAGTGTCATGCGCAGGTAGCTCTCTGGGGCTGGGGAAACGGTGGTGAGGCAAGGCCAGTGGGCAGTCTGATGTTGACCGAAGACTCCCGCAGGAGAGCCATAAGTGGCCATGCTCCCTGCCGCCACACCATCGTGTGGATTCTTGAAGGAGCCCTGAGCCCCCATGCGCTGCTGGGGACACAGTAGCCATACTCTTTTGATGCTTTGAATTTCCTTAGGCAAATGCTTCTCTCGCCTCAAAAATAAAGAATAGATGTGGGAGCCCAACGCCCTGGGCAGGCGTCCAGAGCCTTCAGATGGCACCCATGGCACGAGCCTTCTTTCCTTTGTCGTCATCTGAGGTAGAGCTGACATCTGCTCTGACAAAGGTGAGCTGGGAGGAGCCGCAGGCTCCTGCTCACTGACCCCAGAAGCTGAGGAGGGTTTGGAGTAGAGACGGGGGAATGATGAGGCACCCACGTTGTCAGCTGTGCATGGATTTTCCATACCTGGCTCTGCCTCCCCCTGCCTTTGGATCTGCAGCCATTTGAAGCCGCTGGTGGTTCACAGACGCTCAGCCAGGTGGGACCAGATTAAGAAAGGTTGCTGGCCAGACTCCCATCAAACCTAAACTCAGCCAAAACTTGGAGTTCCCTTCAGCTTCCACAAGGCTCTCGGCTTGGTTTTTTCATGTGTGGGGTTGGGGGTGGGGGTTCTGCAATGTGGCACCTTTGTTTGGGAGTGGCTGTCGTGGCCTGTGACTGGGATGGGGTGTCAGCTGCTTGACGGTGGAAGGCTGGGGGGACTTGGGAGAGTGGGGAGAGGAGACTCATGGCCTCGCTCCCCACTAAGAAGCTTGAAAAAAGCATCGAAACTCTATCTCAGAACTGTCTGACTGGACCAGATCTCTGGGAATTTGTTAAGTTTTGAAAAGGCATAACTTGAAATTTATTTGTGGAGCAGACTTGGTGGGCAAAGGAGGCCAGATTGTGGTCAGACAGTGATTCTGCCTTCCCCAGGCTCGCGGTGGGGTGGGATGCAGAAGTTTATTCTGGTCCTGTCACATCAGCTCTGCATGTGACAGAACGTGGCTGCCCTCTCCCCCCACCCCAGTGAGTCACCCCAGAAGCAATGGGGACGATTTTACTGCAACCTGGTCTAGTGAAGGATCATGTTTGGATGTTTTTCTCTGCAGCTAAGTTTTGCCTCTAATTTTAACATTTGGATCGTGTTTCGGTCAGATTGGAAAGATCTGTCTGCTCATCTGCAGAAAGAACACGCTATTCCCCTTGAAATCTAAGTAACAGGGCTCTACGGTTTCCAAGAACCCGCCCCCCTTTCCTCACTCCTTACCACACATAATCCCTAAAGACTGCCAGAGGATTGGGCACCAGCAATTGCCTTTTTTCTCACGACTGGCCCACTTATACCAGTCAGGAGGGGCTAGGTTCTAATGCAGTAAAAACTGGCCCCCGGTGTCACATGTCATTGACTTCAAGCAAAGGTTTGTTATTCACACTTCACACCCAACATGGCCAGGTGTAGCTGTGGGTGGACACTACTCCCTGTGGCCTCACTCAGTGACTCAGGCTGAGGGAACTGCCCATCTTATGCCACTGGCATCGCCACGCAAACTTCAGGGTGCATCATGCCAAAGGGAGAGAGACGGCTGCAGAGTTGAGCCTGCATTCATCTCATTGGCCACAACCAGTCCTAGAGGCAAGGAATTACAATCCTCCCCACATCCCCATGTTCCGAAGTGGATCTTGGTGGCAGGAGAAATGTCTGCTATCCCCACTGAAGTTCCTTGGCCTTTTGGTCTTTTCTTTGTGGTTTCTCTCCAAGCCCAGGTGCTTTTTTCTTGCTTGGGACACCCTCCCCACAGTGGGCTTCTCAGAGGAGCCCTGTTTTGAAGAACTTGTCTTGGATTCTCTTCAGACGTAGTGCAGTGCAGTGGTTAAGAGCACAGACTCTAGAGCCACACTGGCTGGCTTTGAATCTGTCCTGAGCAAATGTTCTAACATTTCTGACCCTCAGTTTCTCATCTGTTGAATAAGGACAACAGCAGTGCCTACCTCCTAGGCTGACTGTCACTATTAGATTGTCCATATAGGTAATATGCTTAAGAAAGGTGCCTGGCACACAGTAAGCTCCCTGTAAGCCTTGTTTTAATCAGTCCTAGTACCTGTGGCACGGAACACCTATTATGAATCAGGCTGCAAATAAGTCACAGGCCAGCTTGGAGCTTGGCTGGGGTGTCGGGGCAGCTAGACGGCTGCTGCTCGTTGTGGTCCCCCACTATCTGCCAACCTCCCTGCACTTTACGGAATGAAAATCCATAAACACAAGGATGTTTCCTCGCCCTTCGATGTACGCCTTCTGGAGCGGGGCCCACGTGGGGTCCGGGCCCAAGGCCAAAGGCAAAGAGCACGGTTTGCCTCCAGCGTTCCTGACATCTCCAGAGCTGCCCCCCCAGAGCAGCCTGGCTCGTGGAGGCAGGAAAGGGGGCTGGGTTGGCGTGTGAATCCTTTGTCTGCTGCTAGCTGGGTAACCTGGGCGAGTCGAACCTCAGTTTCCTAATCTTTTATGTAAAATAGAGGTTATAGTATCTCTCATGTAAGGTGGTTACAATATCTGTTGTGAAGATTTTGATATGAAGTAGCAGCACGCTTAGCATCTGGCTCGGAGATAGTGCTCCATACATCTCCGATCACTCTTGTTATTACTGATGACAAGGATGTGGTGGGAACCGGAGGAAGAGGAGCCGGAGAGTTAAATAGGCGCTGATTCATGTGGGGCCTGTAATAACCATGTGGGAGTTTAAACCATCCCCAGGACTCAGGGGCCCCATCAAAGTACTGTTTTCATCAAAGTATGACACCATCAGGTCTGCACTTTGGAAAGGTTCCTCTGGCTTCATTCTAGAAAGTGCATTAATGGGAGTAAGAAGGCGGTGGAAAACCACCCAGAAAATGTCCTGGATTAGGGTGGATGACAGAGAAAAATAGATTCATCTTATATTTAACGAACGCTATAGCATTAATAGCAAATCCACGTATAGCACCGACTACGGACCAGGTACTGCTCTAAGCATCTTACACTATTTACTCATTTAATTGTCACGACAACTCTATGAGGTGGGTTCTTCTACTGTCAACCCCATTTTAAAGAATTAATTGTTTATTTTCCAGTTTTATTGAGATACAATTAACATGCACCGCTGTATAAGTTTAAGGTGGAGCACAATTATTTGACTTACATATGTTGTGAAATGATTACCGTGATAAGGTTAGACAGTCTCCCTCATCTCATATAGGTACAAGAAAAAAGAGAAAACAAATAAAGAAGAAATAATGTTTCCCTTGTGATAAGACCTCTTAGGGTTTCCTCTTTTAACAACTTTCAAATATACCATGTTTTTGTCAACCACAGTCCCCATGCTGTAGATGCAATCCCCAGGACTTATGTATCTTGTACCTAGAAGTTTGTATCCTTTGATCACCTTCCTCCAATTCCCTTGCCTCCCGCCTACAAATCTGATCTCCTTTTCTATGAGTTTGGGGTATTGTTTGTTTGTTTAGATTCCACATATAAGTGAGATCATATAGTATTTGTCTTTGTCTGACTTATCTCACTCAGCATAATACCCTCAAGGTATTGCAAATGGCAGGATTTCTTTTTCTATGGCTGAATGATATATATATATATATACATATATATATATATTTATATACATATATTTATATTTGTATATAAAATATACATGTATATAAATATACATGTATATATATTTATATACATATATATATATATGTATATATATCACAGCTTCTTCATCTATTCATCCATCAATGGACACTTAGGTCAACCCCATTTTTAGATGAGGAAACTGAGGCACCAAGAGGTTAAATAAATAACTTGCCTAAATTCACACACCTAGATAGGGGTTGGAGATGGGATTTGAAAGCAGGGGGTCTGGTTCCAGTGTCATCCTCTTAACAGCTGTGCTTTGATTTGGTGATTGGTTGGGTATGTAGGGATATATCAGTCAACTATGACCACAAGATGCTGAGTAACAACCCCCGAAACGCCAGCGGCACACCCCATGAAACCTTTATTTAGCTCACAAGCCTGAGTTGGCCAGGCAGTTCTGCTGCTCTGAGCTATTGATGGGGCTCACTCGCTGGCCTGTGGTTAGCTGTGGGTCAGCAGGTGACTTTACTTAGGTGGGTTCTCTCCCAAGTCTGAGGTGTCAGGTGGGCTTGGCATTGCCCCAGGTGTCATCCTCTAGGACCTTAGCCAGGCATGTTCTCAAATAAATGCAGGGGTGCAGGGAATGTGTGGAAGCATAAGATTGGAACACTGTCACTTAGCCCCCTGCTATTGGCCAAAGCCAGCCCCAAGGCAAGGCCAGCCCAGATTCAGGGGGTGGGGAATGGATTCCACCTCTTGATAAACCAAGGGCCTGGTACAGGGAAAGGGAGAAAATTGGGCCTTTTCAGTCATCCATCTACAATGGGGAGTGAATCTTTTCATAGCTCTCAGAATGTCTGCTTGGGTAGCTAAGCGAATGACATCACAGGTCACTGAGAGGGTGAAGCAGAAAGCAGCGCAGCTCATGAGAGAAGATGAGGAAGCTGAGGCTCCATGGCACCAGGTGTGTAGCTTAAGGTTGCACAGCTAGTGTATCAGGGTCTGGACTCCAGCCGCTCAGAAATGAAAATCACCCTGGTGACCAGAGAGGTGCCACTGTGTGGCTGCCAATGACCTTGTCATGTGCAGTCTCTGGGAAATGCTGAATAGTAACAATTCCACACTTGGAATTCAGGTTTTTTGCCAGCTCTGTTCTGGGAAGCCTGGGTTTCCTTTTGCATTCGAAGAGTGCTTTCCATGCTGAGAATGTCCCCCAAATGGCTTCATCACACTGAGGAGTGGAACAGCCTGTGTTCACCTCCTGGGGGTAATTCCGTATTGTTTCTCCTCCTGGCTCTAGGACCCCTGGCTGCCACCTCTGTACCCCACCCCCAGCTCGGATGGGGCCAGGCTGAAGTTGTGGGCGACCCTCTTCCAGTACAACCACTGAATAACCCTCACCCTGTGACTAGGGGGCTTGAATGGGTGTCTCAACGAGGCCATCAATGAGCCTGGCTTTTCTTAAATCACCTGAGTCCTCAGGGCCTGTGCCCGATGCCCTCCGGGCAGCCATATTAACCCCTCCCCAGTCATGGGAAACATCTCCCCGTCACAAGCAGCGCTCACCCACCCGTGGAACTCATTTCCTGCAGGTTTTAGCATTCTCAGACACAGCCTAGGCCCAAACCCAAGCCTCACAGCCCTTACACCGCTTTGGCAATAGCCTTTCGGGCTCTGACTGCTCCCTGACCGTGCCGTTCTCAGGGAAGGCTGCGTGCCTGTGGGGAAATTGTGTCTCCCGGGCATGTCACTGACCCCAGACTACCACGGGCTCAGATGGGCCCCTCTGAGTGGGAGGTTATCAGAAGCAGTCTTAAGCGTAACTGGTGTAGATGATCATGTCAGCTCTCGTAGTAGAAATAGCCGATGCTCAATGAGTGCTTACTGTATACAAAGCCTTATGCCAATGCACTTGTGTCCCCTGCCCCCTCTTTCATTTCTTCCTTCGTCCTCTGCAGGGGGTGGCTGTGGTTAACAATGAGGGACTTTGGAGCCAGGCCAGAATTTGGGGCAAGGGACTGCTTAATTCTTTGGGGCCTTGTTTTCCCCTCTGTAAAATGAGGCTAATATATACCCCTTGTAGGGTCACTGAAGGGTCACTGTATGTAAAGGGCCTGGAACACTGTAGGCTCTCTCTCATATTGGGGGCTGAGATTATTGTTACTGCTATTGCTAGTGAGCCCAGGGTCTCTGTGTTTGCCCCAGAGTCCTGCTTCCTAGTCCTCCCAGACTGATTTCCTTCATCCAAGGACATTGTGGGAAACTCCCTGCTCCACTGAGATGGAGAAAGGGCCACACACTGCGGTTCACCCTGATGGGCAGGCCTGAGGGCTGGGCACACCGCTGTGGCTCATCCTGATGTGGGGCCTGAGGGCTGGGGATATACATCAGTGAGTTTCTCCTCCCTCTGTGGAAATGATTTATCGTCTGGAGAGAGGGCAACCGGGTCCTGAGACGGAAGCCCTGTGACTGAGGAACAGCCACGTGAAGGTGGGCAGGCTGTGTAACAGGGTCCCCAGTTGGCGCTGTCCAGGCCTCTGCTGGCAGGAAGCTGGGGGGGGGGTGCCAGGCAGCTTCCCTCCCTTCCCACCCCTCCCGACCCCTTCTTTTTCCTGCCCTCGTATCAGCGATGTTTCCTCCCACCCACCCTTGTTCAGGGTGGCTTTCTGGTCTTGTTCACTTACATCACCATTTGTTCATAAACTCCCAAATCTTACCTCTATCAAGCTGTGTTACCCATTAAATTGTGGTCCCAAGGTGAGATCCAATTCTGCCAAAAACATGTCGCTGCAAATCTTTTGCTGCCAGTTCATTGTCTGTGCTGGGGTCCCCGAGCCAGTGTGGGGGTGAAGCCTGGCTCTGCACAGTGGGAAACCGTGGGAATTCTCCCATCTCCACCTCTCCCTCCCTCCCCTGCCTGAGCCCTTCTGCTTTGGGGAGGCCTGCCTGCTAATTTATCTCAGAAGGTTTGGGCTTCCATGCCTTTAATGGGTCTGTTTTCTGACTTTCTAAACAGATGAGTGAGTGTGAAAAACAAGTCAACAAATAAACACGAGCTTCCACCAGAAGACCTTGAAACAAGGCAAAGAGCTTCCAGCGTTACTGAAAGGAGAGCATCCCCAGTGTCATGTAGTATGAGGCGAACACCACCCACTGCCTAGGAGCTACAAAACTCAGAGCTAGAGACGGTGTCAGGCAGAAGTGAGATCATGGTTCCTCCACTTGCTTATTGGCTGTGCAACCTGGGGAAGTGACTTATTGTGCCTCAGTTTCCTCACCTGTGAAATGGGGATAATGTGCCCGTCCCATAGGATCATACTGCAGATAACGTGAGACGATGTACATAAAATATTCAGAATACTGCCTCACATGTCCTTTAATAATGCCTCATACATGTCAGCTATCAGAGTTATAATACAGATGGTTATGAATAGAGCTTGAGTGGCCCTGTGGTCTTGGGCAGGTCACCTAAACTTTTCATGCCTCAGTTTGCTCAGCTGTCAACAAAGGAACAATCAAACCTGTATCGTGGGGTGTCGTTATAAAAACTATAATTAAAAAATTATAAAAATTTATAAAAACGCTTTGCCCAATGGTTAGCGCTCAGCAGGTTCTCAATAAAATCAGTTTATTTCCTTCCACTCAAGCAGAATCTAAACAACCAGTAAACTAAAATAACAAGGTTGGTTCTTTAAGGAAAGCAAAGTCATTAGCATAACAAATATAAAGTATGCATCTCTTAAAGGTAAAACTCAATGAATGTTTACGAATAGAGCTGTGATCCAGACCAAGCTAGAGGGTATTTCCAACATTGCCAACTGCTCCACTCTGCCCCTTGCCTGTCAATACTCTTCCCCTAAAAGGTAACTGTCATGCTGATTTTTAATACTATGGTTTTGCCTGTTCTTGAACTTCATAGAAGTGGGATGATAGAGTATATCCTCTTTTGTGTCTGGCATCTTCGGCTCAACAGTGTCTTCAGAGCTATCCCTGTTATTGTACATACCCATTAATGCACACTTGGTTCATATCCAGTTTTAAGTTGTTTATGAATAAAGCCTCTGTGAGCATTCTCATACATGTCCTTTCATGGATAGAGGAACTTATTTTTGTTGGGTGTACACCCAGGAGTGGAATTGCTGAGTCATAGGTAGGTACATTGTGGCTTTAGAAGATTTTGGCAAACCTATTATTCCAAAGTGGTTATTTACAAGTTACTTTGTAAATTGTTAAACAATTTTTGAAAGAGGTAGAATTAAGTCTAGAAGAGGTTTAATGCTGAATTATTTTTGTATTTTTATTGAATTCTGATTTCCTCTTTGTTCTATATCACTGTTTAGAATTAACTGAGAATTGACCAACTTCTATAGAAACATCTGGGATTGTACCTTAATGTATTGCTACAAAAATTCACTTTAATGGAAAAAAAGTGAAAATAAAATGTAAATGTCCATCCATAGAGGAATGGTTAATAAATCATAATATACCCATATCATCCAATTGGAAATTGGAAAATACATGAAAAAGTACTAGCCTGGTAAGATGTACAGGTTATAGTAAGAGTAAAAAAAAATGCATGTTGCAGAATATTATGTAGAATATAGAATGTTTCTTACATGTCAGGCAGTGTTTTATGGTGTGCTATTTTGAAAATTGTTCTATCTGTCTATCTATCTGTCTAGATAGATATCCATCTATAGATGGATAGATATCTATCCATCTATCTATCTATGGAAATTGGGCAAAGAGTATGAACAGGCAGTTCACAGGGAAGGAAACTGGAAAGGCCAGCAAACGTGAAGAATGTTTATTAGTAACCATGGAAATGCAGTGAAAACCACTATGAAATATCAGTTCACACCCAATAGATTGGCAAAAATTTCAATGTTACAACACTGTTTTGGTGAGGTTGTGGAACAACAGAGGCTCTCATACACCACTGAATATTGCCAAATTGCTCTCCAAAATGGTTGTGCTAATTTACATTCAGTGATGGGGATACAGGTTAGTATAGCCATTTGGTGAGCAATTTGGTAATGTTCAATAAGGTAGAGATGCTCATATACCATGATATAGACATTGCATTTCAAGATTTATATTTGGGAGAAACTAACTAGGCACAAGTACACAGGAGATGGGTATAAGAATGTTTGTTGCAGCACTGTTTGTAAAGTAAAAAAATAGAAACAATCCCAATATTGCTCAATAGGAGAATGGGTAAATAAATTGTGGTAGAATGACACAATGAAAAGTGATACAGTCTTAAAAATGAACAAAATTTGGCATTACAATGTAACTACATGGAGAATGGTGGAAGGGGGAATAAGTTGTGGAAGGCTGTATATACCAGGATGCTGTTTCTATAGAGCGTAACATTAAATAGAACAATGTTTTGCAGATTATTTATGAATACGTGTACATGTAGTGAAACAATAACAAAGTATAGAAATAATTATTTCTGGACAAAGGTTACCTTTGGGGAGGGAGGGAGGAAATGATACAGAGAAGAGACATGGGGGCTTTCAATTTTGTTTGTCATGTTTTATTTCTTAAGCTGGATGGTGCATTATTGGTCATTCATTACATTAATCTCCAAAGTATTTAATACCTAACGTAAGATTTATCTATCCATCCGTCCATCTGGAATGCTTTACATCAAAATGTTAATGGTGGTTATTTCTGAAGAGCAAGATTATGGGGGAGAGTGTATTTCATTTTCTATTTTGTATATTTCTGTATTATTTGAATTTTTAATAGTATATATTGCTCTAAGCACTATAAAAGAAAAAAAAGGCAGAAAAAAGAAAATTGGTAGTTTTTGAATGTTAGATGAGATAAGCATCTCTGACCATTCTGAGTAAGTCCCACCTGGAAACAAGGTTGGATTCTTCTATTTGGGTGGGAATCATTTCTCTTGGAAGGGTCAGTGAGGTGGATGAGAAGAGAGTCCTGAGATGCTATGGGCGGGTGGGGTTGTCTTAGGTCTTGGAGTGACATTAAGCTCAGCAGGAAGACAGGAAGATGGGGGGTAGGTGGACTGATGGCACTTGGATGTATCCTTCAAACATTTCCCCCGTTATCATCCAACCTTGGCCACAGCAGACTATTTTAGGACCAAGCCACTTCTGAAATGAAAACTCTTAAAATGCAGAGACAGACCGATAAAGCCCTCCTGGGTTATGGTCCATTCACCTGAAGCCAAATGGATTGCTTGTTAATACCTTTCCCCATTTCCCTTATGACCAATTAGCAGCTATTAAGACCCAACTCATCCTGGCAGGAAGCTTTTTCCTAGCAGTGGCTGCCGCTGAGGTTAAAGAATTTGGGGCTCAGGGTGGGTTTCCTCGCCGTCTTCCTGATGCCCCAAAGCTCATTCCCCAGATTAAGTCCAGGGGAGGTGCTGTGTTCTGGCCACTGGCACTGCCTGACCCTATCAGGCAACCCACTGGAGTTGAAGGAAGGCGTGGACCGGTGTCCACCAGACCTGCATTCTCCTTCCCCGTGGCAGGGGCCATCTTGGGAGGATGCTCCAAGTGACCCGTAGGCAGGCCACTGTCACAGAACCTGCAGCTAAGATTTGAAGGCGGCTTTTTTCCCCTCTCTTTCTTCCCTCCCTTTCTCCATTCCTCCCTCCCTCTTCTTTCCCTCCTTTAGTTCCCTCCTTTCCTTCTTTCATTTCTTCCCTCCCTCTCTCTCTCCACTCCCTCTTCCTTCCTTCCTCCCTCCCTCCCTCCCTCCCTTTCCTTCCTTCCTTCCTTCCTTCCTTCCTTCCTTCCTTCCTTCCTTCCTTCCTTTCTCTTACCTTTCTCTTTCTCTCATATAAACAATAACAGCAGCTGCTTTGTATTGAGTGCTCTTTGTGCACCAGGCACATGCTGAATGCTGGCACATTTTCTCACGATAACATCATGAGACAAACCATCCCTGCTTGACAGTTAGGCCGACTGAGGCACAGAGAGAGATTAAGTGACTTGCTCAAGGTCACATCATGAGGAACTGGCAGTGCTGAGGTGGGAACTCAAAGTGCTTTTCACTGTGAGTCTGAGAAAAGCAAATTCTAACAACTACAGGGTCCTCGGAAAGTCAAGATAAAAGCAAATATAATAACCACTTGAGGAGCATTGGTTCTCCTATGGCAGCTAAGATGGCAACACATCATGTGGTGACCGAGTTTTATTCATGGATGTGTATTGAGCACCTGCTGTGTATCAGGCACTGTCCCAGGGGCTAAGGATTTGGCAGTGGACCTAACTGACATGTCTCCATTTCATGGAGTGTACGTGCTAGTGGGGGCCGATGGAAAACAATGAAATAAATGGTTATACAAATAGCTATACGAACAAAAGACTATGTCGGAGAAGCACAGCAAATATAGAGAGAAGTAAAGTTTCGGGGACATGACAGGCTGCGATGGTGGGGTGGGGGTGGGGCTGGGGAGGCCTCGCCGGAGTCCTGGGTGTTGAGATGGGCTGACTATAGCAACACTTAGGGCACGGCCATTGTTCCCACTAGAGGACCAGCCAGGACACAGGCCCTGCTCAGGTCTGTGGAACTAAAAGGCGAGTGAGGCCGCAGTGGAGTGGATGAGGGGGAGCTCGGTACAAGGTGGATTTGGAAGCGAGGCAGTGACCAGATAGATATATATGGCCCACCGGGTCATGGTTGTGAGTTTGGGTTTTATTGCAACTGCAGTGGGAAGAAGTGAGAGGATTTTAGGCAGAGGGATGAGGCAATCTTGATCTGATATTTGTAAGAGCCCACTGGCTGCTGTGTGGATCACAGCAACAGATTATTTTGAAATTGCTGAAGGATGTGTGGGAAGGTAAGCAGGCTACCGGGGGTAGTGAGGCCTGCAGGGCTTACATCCTAGAGGGCTGTCTGGAAGAAGAGGGCAAGAGTATGGAGGCAGTCTAGCCTTGGAGCCATTAGGAATGGGTGACACCAACTCAGGACTGAAAATCATAAGGGTGTGGATTCCGTGTCCACCGAGCATCCCCTCTGCCCTGGGCTCGATGCTGGACCCTTTGTGTGTCTCGTAGGACAGATATTTTTATCCCTTCCTGTGTAGTCAGTATTTTTACCCTCACTGGTGCCTGGCACTTTATTTGCAGTGACAACAATCTGAAGGGGTAGACAGTGTCTTACAAAGGTGAAAGGTCGACGGGCGCTAGGTGGTCTGGGCTCAAGTTCTAGTGCCACTAGCTGTGGGCTCTGAGTGCAGTCACTTAACCTGTCTATGCCTCAGATCCCTCAATTGTATTGCATATCTATCTCCCAGGATTCTTTTGGCTGCAAGTAAGAGCCAACACCAGCTTCACCAGTCAGAATGTTTATTCTCTCACATACCTGGAAGGTGCCAACCCAGTGTCACCAGTGGCTCAGTGATGTCCTCGCGTCTCTCTGCATTGCCATGTCCACAGTAATTTCATTCTCAGGCTAGAGGCAGGATGGTTTCCAGAGCTTCCAGCATTACCTCCAGATGTGACACAGTCTCCAGGGGAAGATGAGCGGCCCGCTCTTCCTAGAGCACGGAAACCTCTGTCGGAAGACCCCACAGTCTTCCCTTGATGCTGAAATCAGATGTTATTCTTAGTCCTACAGATAGAAGGGGGTGGGATTGCCAAGCCTGGCTTAAATCGAACACAGCGGGGCAGAGGGCAGGGGTGGGGACTGGATGACATCAGGCCAACCTCTGTTTCTGCCATCGTATATCAAAGGGTTGGTATACAGGTCCGTGCCCGAGTGTTTGGAACAGGACATGACAGTAAGTGCTCAGTAAATCTTAGTTATGGTCATGAAGGAGGGGCACGAAGAGGGGAGGGAGAGGACGGCGAAGAGAAAGAGGGAGGAGGACAATAGTCACTTTTTAAAGACCCGATTGCTCAGTGGCTATGACAGCAAAGCCAGTGCTCTTCTTACTTCCTTGTGTGGCATCTGTTCTGAGCGAGGTTTCCATGATGAAGATTGGAGAGTGAAGGGAGAGCTGGTTTGAAGGGTCAAGGACAGCCTGCATCCAGGAAGTCTGGTTCCTTACGGGGGTAGGGCCTTGACCTCCCCAACCTCCTTCCCAGTGCCCCCCCATCAACTCTCAAATGGACGGTGATCACCCCCAGGCAGCCCTCCCCCGAGCACTTCGCTGCCATCCATCTCAGAATCCCAGCCACCAAAACTGCATGGAGTCACTGAGGCCCCTCTCTCCCTTACCAATCAGGTCGGATGCCTGTCCCTGCTAAGCCAGTCTTACTCAACACTGGAAACTTTCTGGGCAATATTGAGATAGCCGCTGTGCAGTGAGCAAAGCATGAGCTATGAGGCCTTGGGCAAATTATATCACCTTTCACTGATAAGAAAACTGAGCCTCAGTTTTCTTATCAGTCAAATGGGATACTTAAATCTCTGCTTCAGGGGCCTGTTCCGAGGATGAGATGAGAGATCCTGTGGGTGAAATGTGTGGTCCAGCATGTAGAAATTTCCTGGCTATGATTCATCTACTTGATTGGAGTGAGGTTCTCCATAACATAAAATTAGCCACTTTACACTTAAAATTCGGTGTCATTTAATACATTCACAACGTTGGGTAACCATCACCTCTACCTAGTTCCAAAAACGTTTTCATCATCCCAAAAGGAAGCCCCATTTCCATTAAGAAGTCACTCCCAGGCAGGCCGAGTGGCACGGTGGTTAAGCGCTGGCTTGGGAAGCCAGCGGCCCCGGTTCGGGTCCCACATATGAGGGCCAGTGACATTGCCCTCAAAAAAAAAAAAAAAAAAAAAAGAAAAGTCACTCCCTAGCTCCTGCCCCAGTCCCTGGCAACCACTAAATTGCTTTCTTATTTTTTATTTTTTTTTGAGGGCAGTGTCACTGGCCCTCATATGTGGGACCGAACCAGGGCCGCTGGCTTCCCAAGCCAGCGTTTAACCACCGCGCCACTCGGCCAGCCCCTAAATTGCTTTCTAACCTCTTCGGATTGACCTATCCTGGATATTTTCTAGAAGTTGAATCATGCAACATTTGCCCTTTGCATCTGACTTATTTCCCTTAGCATAATTTTTCAAGATTCATCAATGTTGCAGCGTGGATCAGTCCTCCATTCCTTTTCATGGCCAAATACCATTCCATTTTGTGGGTAGGCCACATTAGAAAAACCTGCCCCTCCCTCGATGGGCATGTGTTTGGGTTGTTTCCACCATTTGGCTGGTGTGCAGAATGCTGCTGTGAGTTTGTGTGGGCAATGCACTTGTCTGAGTCAGTGTTCTAGGAGTGGGGTTGCCAGGTCCCCCGAGGTGACAGGGTGCTTAAGTGGTTGGGGGTCCACCCCTCCAACTGCTTCGGGGCTGCACCATTTTACTTTCCCACCACAGTGGGGCATAGTTCCGATTTATCTACATCCTTGCCAACACATTATTTTCCATTGCTGATTAGAGCCATCCTAGTAGGTGTGAGGTGGTATCTTGTGATTGATTCATTTTTAAGCAGTGGCGTGAAGGGAGGTGGTTTTGGGGTCTCCACATCCCTGAGAAATGGCCTCGTAATGCTGAGCAGCCACAGCCAGTGCTGCTCATCGTGGGGTGTGTCCCCCAAGCGTTTCCCACAGAGATCCTCGAAGGGAAGTGGGTCTCTCACACCTCCACCCCTCCCTCACCCCACCAGAGCTGGGCACTCTGAGGCCAGGGGAGACCCCCACTGGAGTCTGCCTGCCCTTGCTCCTGAGTGGGAGAAAGGGCAGACTTTCAAGACACCTGCACAAGGGTCCCCTCATTTCCTCCACCGTGGATGGTGGGTGCGGTGGAGGGCCGGCTGGAGCTGCCGCGGGGGATGGGGGTGGAAAGACCCTGGGTCTCCTCTCAGCTGTTGCTGTGTTCATGCTTTAGGGAGTGAAGAGACCCAGGCCAGGCTTGGGGAGGTGGGCCTCGCCCTGGTCACCTGGAAAGGTAGCTGCCTCTCAGGACACCTGGGAGGCACCCTCTCCTCAGGGCTCTCCCTGTGTTCTGGGTTTCTCTGTGCGAGAACCAAGCCCAGCTCTTACCACCAACACAGGGCTGGGCTGATCCCAGCTTTTGGTCCATGGACTCTTTCCCGGTGTGTGGAAAGGAAGACCCTCTAGTCCTGTCATTGGACTCCGCTCTGCGCTGGGTGGAGGCTGGCTTTGGATTTAGGGTCCCCCAGCTCTTCCCTGGCCCCCAGCCACTGCTGCCCCACCCTGTATCACCTAGAAGACAATGTCTAATTAAGGAGGCTTAACAGTGCCCAGGACGCCTGCCTGGTCTCTGGCCCAGGTGGAGGGTTGGTGCCTTTTCCACAAGTGGCCCAGACCTGTAGACCCTGAGACTGTGTCCCTGGCCTTCTGGGGCCCTTGGACAAGGCAAAGGCCATCCAACCTGAGTTTTCTGAAACACACGCCCCTTTCATTGGGACATGCCCCAGTGCAACAGTGGGTCACTCTCCTCCATCTCCTTTATTGATAAGCTCTCTCCGACCGGCTTCTCATCCCAGACAGGGTCCATCTGCCCCCTAAATTCCTGTGGGAGGTGAGATGGGTGGGGGAACAGGGCCAGGAGGTGGGGGGCGGGCAGGCTTGTACACTTTGTTTCCAGATGTTTGGGACCATCTCTCCCCGGCTCCCTCCAGGCCTCCTGTTTCCGACGTGGGTGCATGCGAGCCCCACGGCCCCACGGCTCTCTGCTTGCCCCCTCTGGGTGGCAGGATCTGTTAGCGGAAGGTCCTCATCCCTACCTGCTCAGGTCACAACCATGCCTCCCCTTTGATTAGTCCCATTTTCTCTCTTTCAAAGCAACAACCCCCCACTCCCATTCCTCCCACACACTTTATTTGTTTTAAAACATTATTTGGTTATTACAATTGTAGTATCTTCTAGGAAATGGACAAGCGAAAACGACCAAATATTTAGAAAGAGGAAAATACCTATAATGCTACCACCCAGAGTTAACCACTTTTTCATAATGATGATCTCAAGAAACACCCCCTTGTTGAACATTTATTTTGTATCAGAGGTGGTGTTAAACACTTTACATAGATAATTCTATCTGATCTTCAGCACAGCCCTATGATGTAGGTATTTTCTAGGTTTGACAAATAAAGAAGCTGTGGCATAGAGAAAGTGGTTATATAACTTGTCCAAGGTCACATGGCTTGTAAGATTCAAACCCCAAAACTTGTCTGTCTGCCTGCAGAGCACACCCACTTCCCAAAACACTCATCAGGTAAATGTATTTATAGAAAACATTTTAATGGCATCAACTGCAGCTATTGCTCCCTCACTTAACAATAGGTGATTAGCATTTTCCTCCTGCCACTGTGTCGCCTTCTGCAATATTATTTTAAATGGCCACCTAGCCTCTTGTCGTATGCATGTTCCAAGGTTTGTTTAACTAATCCTGTTGTTGTGCATGTAGGTTGTTTCGAAAATTTTGTCATTATAAACAACACTGCTGAAGGGCAACAGGCCTGTGCTAATTTTTTTTGCCCACGTTCACTGTAATTCCCCTGCAGATGAGTTCCCAGGAGAGGTTGGAAGGGAGGAGGCATGCCTTTTGTTTCTCAAATGACTGTAACATCTTTGGATCAATTACATATAATTTGTGAATACAAATGGTGCCATTGACAGAGAGAAGGTTGACACCTTTCTTAACTTGTTGGGCTTTGCACAACCTAGAATTATATGAGTTGTAAACAAGCCTTGTAATAGCCCCAGATTATCTGCAGCTATTGTCAGGTCATGTAGAGGTGGTAATTTATTAAACAGATTTTTCAAATGTGTCCAAGTACATCTGGGTGGAAACAAGAATGGGAGGGGTTCTTGGAAGAGGAGATGGGGTGTGGCATTTGGGGAGCTGGTGGGCAGCTGGTGGCCGTTTGTCTTGGGCCTGGGTCTTCCCCCTGACACCCCCCTCCCCCATCTGATGTGAAGCTGAAGGAACTGCCCCAGGAGGGAACTGCTCCCAGGTTGCTCCGGGAGGAGATGGGGCAGCTGAGCTGGAGGCTGTGATGGCATGTGGATGGCATGTCATGCCCTGTTCCTACAAGGCGGTGGGTGCCATGTCAACATGGTTATTATTTGGCTTCAGCTGCCAGAAAACACCAGCTGGTGATGGTGAAATGCCCCAGAAGAATTTCTTCAGGGAAGTTATTCACCAGCTAAACAGTGTCTCATTCCACGAATGTTGTGAAGAAGGAGGATTCTCTGTGTGTGTGTCAGGGGGCGCCCTGCCTCCTGCCATCCACCAAGGCACCCCTTACCGATCTGGCCACATTCTTCACACATCAGTTGTTTGACCACATTACATGGCTTCCAGGCCACCTGCTCTCTGAGCAGACTGGAGAGGCTGTGGGGTGGGGACTTAATGGATGCATGTACCAATTTGCCTGGGACAGAACCAGTTTGCACTTCAGTCCAGTTTTTCGATGAGACATGTGGCCCAGTTTTCTGTGTGGGCTGGGCAAATGGAGTCAAGGAGATAGTCCCTGCCCAAAGGGGCTTACCTGCACATGGGGCAACAAAAGCCAAGGCCTGGAGAGGGCTCTTACCTTGGGCGGAGGTCAGCCTGGTGGGTGGCATCCTGTCAGTTTCTGTGGGTGAGGACTGGACAAGCCAGCTTAGTGGGGGTGGTGAGGTGGCGTCCAGGAGAAAAGGCCCCTCACCAGTTCATCACCTGGCAAAGGCGCTATAGCCTTCTGAGTCTTTCTTGTCCACATACCTTTCCCTCACCCGCCCATGCCCCCACTGTTCTAACTCCATGGCAAACAAGAGCCAACATAAAATCATTTCTCCAGGTCCCATGTAATGAGCGCTCACTATGTACCAGATACCTTCTTCAACATCTCGTGCTTTACTTTTAATTCTCCCGATAAATAATAGCCTTATGAGGTAGACACCAATCTTGTCTCTACATTACAGATGGGCAAGCCCAGGTCACTCAATCATACAGGTTGCTTTCGAAACCTGGGTTTGTGTGACCTTAACGCAAACAGCGTTCCGCCCAGCACGTAGTCATGTCTCACTAACCTCTCACCGTCATTCCAGAGCCTCCATGGCTGTTGTGCAAGTGCTCTTTTTTTAAAATGTCTATTTGTCCCTACTGGAAGAGACTGTATGTGCCTAATATCCAAAGCTCAGCATCTGCCTCGGGGCCTGACCTGTAGAAGATACTTAATATTTGCGGAAAGAATGAGTCTTAAAATTGTAATAACTCAGCCATATGCCTGGGTATCTGTGTCTGGTATCTTTGTCATCTGCAAGCTTGTGCTGAATCATCCAGAAAATGGAGTAAATCTCAGGATGTACAACCCCTCAGAGGGCCTGAGTTCATACCAAGAGTTTTTCCTTGTTGATAGTCCTCCATTAGAATTTTGTGGCCTTCTGGAACGTGCTTGTCATTTGTGACCTTTCTTGATCTTCACACCTGCCCTGGGAGGTGAGTAAACCAGGTGTCAAAAGCGGCTGTCTTATAATTGGGGCCCCTCAATGGCTGGGATTCATTTCCAAGGCGGAAGTCTCATGGGAATTGATGGACTCAGTGAGGACTCAGGGTTACCCCACGCTCCAGTGCAACCTCATCCATGGGTGCTGGAGACACCAGCAGGTGCTGACCAGGTTCAGCATTTCTCTGCTGGATGCTTAGTGGGGGCCTGAGAGAACAGCAGTCAAGGGTAGCTATCCATACTTTAGGGGGGCTGGGGTCATACCTTCCTATGGGTATCCTTTCTCCTCATCTGGCTGAGCCCTGTTTGGGAACAGCAGCCTTTGGCTTGGGGCCTCCACAGGTCCCTGTTGGTCCATTTTCCATACCATCCTTTCCTAGGTTCAGAAACACTGCGTGTCAACATGGTGCCCACCTGTGTTCAGTCTGGGCGTTGTTAGACTCTGGGAGTCTTATACCCAAGGAAAGTGGGCAGTCATTAGAATTGTCCTCCTGGGCTGGCCGAGTGGTGTGTTGATTAAGAGCTTGCTTGGGACGCCAGCTGCCCCAGTTAGGTTCCCACATATGAGGGCCAGTGACACTGCCTTCTACAGCTAAGATGGTGAACAACAGCTCCACCTGGAGCTGGGCTGCTGTGAGTCCCTGGGATGGCATAGCTGCAGCCCCTGCTGCAGTGGGCCGCCTTAGGCTACAGTGAGTGGCCGGCAGCCAGCGTGAGTGGCCGGCAGCCGGTGTGAGATGCCAAGAGCTGCTGTGAGCGGCTGTCCAGAGGCCGGTGACCGATCTGCCTCATCAGGGAAGAGCGCAATGACGATACCAACATGGGCCAGTGAAGCAACGTCCTCCACAACTAGACTGAAGAACAAAGGGACAGCAACTTGTCTGTTCCCCTTCCCCGATTCCCCAACATTGTTCCCCTCCCCCAATTCCTCAATAAAATCTTTAAAAAATAAAGAATTGTCCTTCTGACCTAACCCTCCCTACAACACCATGTTTTCACAGCCTTCATAGGTTAGGGAGATCCTACTCAAGCCTGAAGGGTGAGCAGTGAGGGGCAGTGGAGCCTGAGAGGAGAGCGAGCAGGAATTCTCATGGGATGCCAGAACCCTTAACCTTGGGGACACTAGACCTGGGCTTTTTTTCTAGCTCCCGTGACAGCTAGAGAGTAAAAACCAAAGGTGATGCATCTAACAGGAAGCAGGAAAATGCTACTTAAAAGCGTTAATGACTTCCAAGGAGGACAGGTCTTGTTAACCGGCTTCCTAAAGAGTTGGCCGGGCTGAAGACTTCCTGACATTTCTGTGTCAGCTTGTCTGCATGAAAGAGAATTCCACCCAGTTGCTTCTTTAACGATAGTGCGATTCACTAGAATAATTAAAAGAAGAAAGACATGGATGCTAACCCCCTGGCGTCTCTCCCACACAGGTGTGCTGGCTCTGATGGGGGCAAGGGTCATGACAAAAGCCACCTCCAGTGGCGTTGGTGGCTGCTCCACGCTCCTCTTCTCTGTCCTTTGCTCACACAGTCAAGCACAGCTGATGGGTGACAGGACGCAGCTGAGGCTTCCATTGCAGTGTCTTTTCCAAGGACGTGCCCGGTGCCCACCATGGCTGCCTTGTCAGGCAGTGGGCTTGGGGCAGAGCAGAGTGACTGCCAGCAGCGGGAGGCTGGCAGGGGTTTAGCATGTGGCTCCAGTCCTCTTGAGGGAGACTTGGAGTCTGGGCTGATGCCAGCGACGACAGGAAGCAAACGGGTCAGCTGCTCCTCCTTCTCCAGCTAAAAGCTCATTTTCTTAGGGCAGTCGGGGCTGGGGAGGTTTTCTTGTTTTTAGATATAATTCACATACCATCGTAAAATTCACCCTTGTAAAATATACATGTCAGTGGTTTTTAGTATATTTACAGGGTTGTGCAACCATCACCACGATCTAATTCCATCATCCCCAAAGAACTTTCATCACCCCCAAAAGAAACCCCATGCCCATTTGTCCTCCCCGTCTTGGCCTCTGTCAACCACTAATCTACTTTCTGTCTGAATAGATTTGTCTATTCTGGGTGTTTCATATAAATGGAATCATTTTGCCCGACTTCTTTTACTTAGCACAGTGTTTTCGAAGTCCATCCATGTCATAGCATACATCAGCATCTCATGCCTTTCTAAAGCCGTACGTTCCCTGTGTAGATGTATCCTGCTTATCTATTCATCAATTGATTGGCATTTGGATTGTTTCCACTTTTTGCCCCTTTTGAATAATGTTGCTATTAGCATCTGTGTAAGAGTTTTTGTGTGACATATGTTTTCAGTTCTCGTGGGTCTATACCTAGGAGTGAAATTTCTGGGTCATAGGATGACCCTATGTTTAACCTTTTGAGTAATTTCCGGACTGTTTCCAAGATGACTGCACCGTTTTACATGCCACCAGCAGTACATGAGGTTTCCGATTTCTCCACATCCTCACCAACACTTGTTATTGTCCATCTCTTTGATTACAATCATCCTAGTGGGTGTGGGGTGGAGAGCTGGGGGTACACACAAGGCAATGTTTGTGTTAGGATGTGACCCAAGCATGGACTGAGGGGGAGGAGCTGGGATATTGGGTGCATCCCAGGTAACATCTGTAGGAAGTTTGGGGACCTGTCTCATACAAAGGTTAGGAAAGCCTGCAAGCCGCCTGTGTGGCTTCCTACTGACTTGTATCCCCAGCACCAAGAATGCAACCGATACATAGCAGGCACTCTAAACTGTATGTTGCATAATTGATTGACTGAATTCATGAATGAAAATCCCAGTCACTGGGTGCCTGGTGAGCATGGAGGGACTAGGATATGGGCCACTTATCCTGCATATTTCAGGAAAGGACAACTCTCATTTGTGTCACGTCCTTAGTGTTTACATAGTTGGGGGAAGATAGAATCTCCTCTTTCTTGTAAACAAGGCGAAGAGGCTCGTGAGGAAGGAGGGGCAGAAGGGGCAGGGGCTTGCATTGCAGAAGAAGGGGGCTGTGAATGGCCTCTCAAAACAACCCAGAGGGCAACAGTTTCAGAGAGGCTCTAGGAACCATGAGCCATTCTCCCTGTTGAACTCACCTTCCCTCGGCTTTCCGAGGGAACGTCAGATTCAGATCCCTTCTCTGTTGCCCTCTTCAGGTCTCTCTGCAGAGACGGCTGTGATTGTTGCTTTCTGTGGCGACGGATGGCGCAGCCATTGGATGGCTGAGTCTCCTCCCAGCATGAGCTGGCGGACTGTTCCTGGTATGGCTATGTGGGGGCAGGAGGGGAGGCCTTGCTGAAGGCCTGGGGGCATTGTGTCTCCTGAAGCTCAGCCCTGAGGAGGGCAAAGGTGCTGACAAGGCCACTTTCTGTGCAATTGGCAGAACAGTTAGTGTAATCGTAATGATACTTGGAGTTACTGAGTATTTTGTATGTGCCAGATTCTGCCCAGAGTGCTTATGCAATTTGGTTAGTGCTGTTGGTTGTCTCCCTGGAGGTCATCTTCCTCTTTATTCCTGTTAATAGAGAACCAGGGGATAAAGCGAGGTTGGCAAAGCCAGTCATAGGCACCTTTGCCCACGTGCTAGTCTTCCCAGTATCCCTTGTAGCTAGAGATGGTGGGTCATCCAGTTCTGGCCAATGAGATGTAAGGGGAGGTGGTCATGGGATCCACTCTGGTCAATGAGATGTAGGGAGAAGTATGCTGGGTGTTCTCCTAACAGAAGAGAGATGTGGGAATGGAAGCCTGTTTTGAGGATTCTGCACTTAGAGTTACTGTGACCCTAAGTGAAAAGAAAGCTGAGTGGATTGCAGAGCCAATGAGTTAACCCTCAAACTGTTCACTCCTGATGCCTTCTTTGAGAAAAACATATCCCTCTTTTTTCAAGTCCCAATAAATGAAATTTTCTGTTTCTTGCAGCCAGAAATCACATATATTTTATGTGATTAATCCTTATAATTACCCTAACGGGGAGGTATACTTAGTTCCACATTATAGACAAGAAAATCGATGTTCAGAGATGGTAGGATAGTGAAAAACACCAGTGAGTTGGAATTTGAACTAGAGTCCATCTATTTCCAAAGCTCTTGTGATTTTCATTGTCTACTCTGTCCACTTTGTCCACTCTGGCCTCAGAGTGAGAAAGAATGTGAGCAATGGTCCGACAGAAGTTCGGATAAAAAGGGAAAATGTGTCCTAACCTTCCTCACCCCAGGCTGCTAATGTTCTCTTCCCTCATGGTATCAGAGCCTTCAAGCCCTCTCATGGAGCAAGACCCACTGCCATCTGGTGGGAGCGACAGTAGATGGGAAAGCATACAGGGCTTTGAGTAAAAAGGCTCTGCCACTTATTAGCTGTGTGACCATGGGTTGGTGGCTTAACCTCTGTGAGCTTTGATTCCTCATTTGTAAAATGTGTGAGAATTCACTTGAACAGAAAAAGCCAAGTCGAGCATCATGAGCCAGAAAGGGCATTTACGGCTTTTATTTGCTGGGAAACCCAAGCTGTAGACCCGGCTTTAGGCTTAGAGGTGGAAGTGGTAGTAGAAAAAAAAAAAAAAAATCACATGGCTGCATCTTTCCAAATTCCATAGCCCAACTTCATCCCCCCAGGTCAAGTGGCTGCGTTTTTTCTTTCCCCTCATGGAATGGACATGCCTGTTTCCGGAGGGCACTGGCAACAGTGCTACAATGAACACCAGTGTCTCTGATTGGCCCGTCTTGGTCACATGACCTCTCTGGAAGCTGGAGGTAAAGTTAGTCCCACCAGAACTTTTTTAGGAAAGTAGGGACAGTTTGGTTCTCAATTGGAAAAGGGGGGGGGGTCCTGTATCCAGAAGTGAGGAATAGATGCTGGACGGGCTAAACCCAAAAGATATCCTTTTTCCTACTTTAAGGAGCAGTTTTGAGCATTTGATGAGATAGACACATTCTGTGCAGGTGCCCAGCACAGCCCACCTTGGAAGGCCCTTAGTAAATGTTAGCCAGCCTATTTCCAGGACCTGACCCTGTTCTCCCTGAGGCCCTTGGCCTGTCCCTGTATGTCAGTGGGTGCAGTCCAGGGAACAGGACTATTTCACTACGCAGCCTCCTATCCATCACCCCAGACTTTGTCCCTGCGCCCAACATGACAATTACCATGTGGCTTGAGATGAGACTCTAATCCTATTACTCACTCATCAACCAGCGGGTGAGAACAGGCGCTGATCGAACATTGCTGAGGAAGCCGGGAGAAGCCTTCTCCACCGCTGTGAAACTAGGCTTAGCTCAGGCACAATAGGTGTGTAATTTAAGGTTTTGTTGAGCTGAAATCCAATCACATACTTGACTGGTGGATCACAGAGACTCACAGGCTAAAAGAATGAGATAATTCCACCTCACACAAATACTGGGATTTGGCTTCCACTTAATGACAAGTGTGTGACCAACCTTACACTGTTGCATTCTCTCTCTCTCTCTCTCTCTTTTTTTTTGTTTCAATGTATTTCCACCCCCTTCCTTCTGGACCCTCCTCTGTACCACCCAGAGATGGGCTGGGACCCAGAAAAGTCCTAGCGCCAGAAAACAAAGGTACATAAACAGGAAGAAGCCTTTTAAAGGGAGATCATCAGGTGGGGTGCACTCACATTCATTTTATTCACTTAACTGAATGACTACAGGAAGTGGGAGATGGCTTCTAAGGATGGATTTATTCTAATTCCTAGTGGTCTTGGTTCTTCTGTTCTAGGAGCGGCTTAGGGTGAGAAACTGCAGCCGCCGGCAGGAGAGACACATGGTCACCCTCATGAACTTGATCCCTTTCCTCATTCAAGGCTTGTTTTGTCTAGTGAACAATGCTCAACGTAAGGTGGGGGGAGGGTTATAAGAAGGAATACAGAACACAGAACATATTTTTTGACTCTTATTAAGTGATGTTATAGCTGTTTACATAATTAGAGAGAGAACAGTATAAATGAGTTCACTCCACTTAGATCTATTCGCTGCACAGACATTTATCGAATGGCCACCACGTGCCATGCACTCTAACAGCACAGGGCGATGCTCTGGTGAGTAAAAGGCATTAAGCAAACAGGCAGCAAAGAGTCTGCAACTAGGACTAATGAGAGTTCTGTTTGGGAAGTGAAAAGGGTGCAGTGGTAGAGAATCGAATGGGAGGCGGTCGAGAGGGAAGACCTCTCTGAGAAGGGGACCTTGGAGTTGAGCCCTAAAAGATGAGAAAAGCCATTTATTCCAAGATCTGCGGGAAGAGCTTTGGAGTCCCCGGCCAGGCCCCAGAAGGGGGACAGCCCTGGGAGCCAGAGGCCTGGGATCAAGGCCTCCGTCTATGTGTGCTCTGTCTCGGGGAGAGTTGTTCATCCTCATGACTCCCTGACTTTTCCCCTGCTCTCCCGACTTTGGGAAGTCCCTGTGATGTCCCATTGTGATCACAGTGTGTCACTTTAAAAAGTAACAGGCAGAATGTAACTGCAGGGAAGATTATTAGATTCATATTTCTTCATCTGATGGGTGTGAGTGTGTAGACATCCCACCCCCCCCAAGATGGAAGTGGTTTGGGACTGGTCTACAGAACCATGACATTTTCTTTCTTGGAGCTTCCACATAGGTCTGCCCTTGGCTGGCATTTTTCAGATAAATGTTTTCTATTGGTGGAAAGCTTAACAGAACTTTCAAATGAGAATCCTGAAACAGTAGCCTCTAGGAGTCATTTGAGATGAACTTGACCCTCATCACTCCCACTCTGGCCCACAGGGAGTTCATTTCATGGCTAACATTAATTTAACATTAACTAAGGGCCAGTTACTGTGCCAAATACTTCCACGGTCTCATGTAATCTCTACCAAAGCTTTATTTTTAAAACAAAGAAACCAAGGCTCTCAGGGGTGAGAGGACTTACTTCAGGTTACATAATTAAGACAGTAGCAGAGCTGAAATTTGAATATTTCTACTACTGTTGTGAGCAGTAATAATGATAGCTTCCATTTACCGAATGCTTACTATGTGCCATGACAACGTTGCCACTGAGAAGTCAGTTATGATTCTGGTTGCTGTTCCTTAGTAGGTGATATTTTATTTCAAGATGCTTTTAAGACTTTCTCTTTGTCTTTGGTGTTCTTTTACCAAGGTGTGTAGGTATGGATGCTTATTCACTCTGCTTGGGACTCCTGAATCTGAGGTGTTATAGGCTCTTTGTGTCCCCCCAAATTCACATGTTGAAACCCATTGTCCAACGGGATGGTATTTGGGGTGAGGCCTTTGGGAGGTGATTAGGTCATGAGCACAGAACCCTCACAAATGGGATTAGTGCCCCACAAAAGAGGCCCCAGAGAGAGTCCCTCATCCCTCCCGCTATGTGAGGACACAGTGAGAAGATGACCATTTAGGAACCAGGAAGAAACCAGAGCTTTCTTACTAGATCCCAAATGTGTTGGCAACTTGATGTTGGACTTCCCAGCCTCCAGAACTATGAGAAAGAAATATTTGCTGGTTTACAAGCCTCCCAGCCTGTGGTGTTTTGTTATAGCAGCCCAAATAGATGATGACATAAGGATTGGTGACTTCCATCCATTCTGGAAACATTCTCAACTGGTTTTACTTAAATATTGCCTCCCTCTAATTTCTTATTCACTCTTTCTAAAACTCAGATTAGATGCATGCTAAATCTCTGTTCTTCCTGTTTTTTCACTACTCTTCCAAATTTTCTGCCTTCCTCTATTTCACACTTGTGCTGCAGTCTGAGCAATTCCTTCAAACTTCTTGTCCAGTTCATTAATTTCCCATCAACACTGTCTAGTTTATTTAAGTCATCTCTTTCCTCTTTTAAGTTGAAGCATAACGTCTATGTAGAGAAGTGCAGAAATCATAGGCTGTTTTCAACTTTTTCTGAAATGGTATTACACACTATGTACCCTTTTGTGCCTGATTTCTTTCATACAGTAGTATGCTTTTGAGATTCATCGGTATATATGTGTATATTATCTCCTTCTAACAGTTCCGTTTAGTTCTATAAACACACTAAACATGCTTGGTTTTCTATTCTGTTTGCTCAGATGCCGGCAGACTTTGCAGGTCTTGTTCTCATGGTGGCTTGTTTCCTTGTGATTTTGTGAGTTTTGCTAATAAAGTCATGTTCCCTGGCCCTTTATCTGCAGGAATGTTTTGGGGCCTAGTATGTTAGGCATTACTCTAGAGAAAATTTGCATTTCTTCCTCCAGGCTTTCTGATTAGTTACCAACATGGGACCATTCTAAACGCAATAGTTGGCTCAATGCTTTTTGTGCCATGAACTGTAGAGATACGGTAAATAGATGCTGATTCCAAACCTGAGACAGGTTTGTGACGAGGGGACACTGCTGTTAGCCCCACAGCCTCTTTTCACAGGAGCGACTGGGATGGTGGGTTGTTGCTGTGGATTTTGGTAACAACTTTATTGAGATATGGGATGTAATTTTTATCCTAATTCACTGACTGAGAGGGGGAGGTCACCTTTCTGGGATCCCCAATATAAACAACTACCTCGATTAGATTCCAAGCCTTGTCTTCATTTCTCCACACATCAGAGACATTTCAAAACAGAGGCCTAAGTCCAGCAGGTGTTAGCAGCTGCTCCTGGGGCAAATGGCAGTTTATGCTTCCTTACTTTCTGCTTTTGAGCCTTCTCAAAATCCCCCAAGCATTTCATTTGCTTTTTCCACCAGCTCACTCATGCTTAAAAAAACAAACAAACATGGATGGAGTAGAGGCTTGATCACTGCACTGTACACCTGAAGCTGATATTGTATAATATTGTATGCCAACTGTAATTGAATATATATAGATAGTCACGGGATGTGGATTATACTGTGGAAGGGAGTCAGAGGAAGTGTAATAGATAGTATGATATGGGGGGGAGGAGTGGGGTGGCGAATTGGGGGAGGGAGGTTGTCACTTTGAGGGGTAAAAAGTATAACTATTGCACTGTGTTGTACACCTGAAACTAATTAAAATAAATAAATTAAAAAAAAACAAAAAACAAACAAACAAACAAAAGGCACCTTCTTAAAAAAATATTTTATTCAACATTTTTTGTGGGGAGGGTGTGATATGTGTGTTATATAACAGGAGACTTTCTCCTAAACACCTATTCAGCCATAATGCTGGACCAAGTAAGCAAGCTCCTTATACGAAGTATGTCACGTGTGCTGGAAACAACCCCTTGAGATCAGTAACCAGGAATATCCCCATTTTACAGCTGAGGAAACTGAGATTCAGAGCAGATAAACCACACACCCAATGTTGTCCAGCTGGCACATGACAGAGGCAGTTGTGACTCAAGGTCTGTGTGACTGTAGTGACCATGTCTGTCGCAGCTTTGCTCACTGAAGTCAGAGCGCGGGGTGACTTAGGGTGCACTCCAGGACTCTGCGCTGGCAGAGGAATCACATCATTGAGAGGAAGTGGTCAGTCACCAAAGGTGACGCCTGCAGTGTCAAGGGACTGCCAAGCTTTGGCTCCAGCATCCAGTTGCACATGGAATTGGAGAGCCTTGTTGGCGTCTTTGGGAGGTAGGGATGGCCACACAGAAGAGTGGCGTGTGCTGCATTGAGGACCTTCAGATGTTATGAATGTGCCAGTTAGGACTTAGGAATCATCCTGGGGGAAGACAGCTTGGCTGATGGAGCATTCAGGGCCCTTAGCTTATTACGAAGGGAGGTCCTTTGCGGGTAGCTCCATAACTAGGCTTCCAGAGTCACCCAGGAATGTCCGCTTGGTGGGCCGCCCCTGCTCTGGGTCCCTGCAGTCCCTGCCCCACTCCCCAACCTTCTGGTCCTGAGGGCCCCACAGTGAAGCCCTCTCTATTCTTCTCCTGGGCTCAGGCCTGGACTCCTGGGTTCCAGTCCTGGGTGGACAGGAGTGACATCAGTATCTGGGGCACCTTCATGTCTTCTGTATCCGTCCTGGCTGTTGGGAAGTAGCGTGCCAGGCTCTGAGTCCTCCAAGCTCCCGCCTTTTCCTCCAAAGGAAGATTGTGTGCATGTTAGTCGGAAAAGCGGTTCGAAGAGTTGGAAGCATAGAAAGAAACTCCTGTTGAGCGCATACTGTATGCCAAGCCCTTGTTTCACAATCATGAGCAGGAGTTACTTTATTTAGATATACCTTTTCTGTTTTTGAGTGCCATTAGAGTTCACGTGTATTTTACATCATATTTTATTGCACTGTGTTTGGAGACTTACACAGGACAGGCAGTGTAGCCTGGTGGGTCAGCAGGGGCTCTGGAGTCTGCCGTGACTGGGCTCCAGCTTTACTATGTTCTACCTGTGCGACTGCGTGTCTATCTGAGTCTCAGTTTCCCCATCTGCAAAACGGGGCTATCAGTAATAACAGCTAGCTGGAGTGCAGTAGATACGTGGGAGGTCAGCCGTAGGCAGTTCCCATACTTGCCAATGGCTGAGTGTCTCTCTCTGCGTGAGTGTTCTCATGGCCTGTGAGGGGACCATCCCGAGAGTTAAAGCCTCAAGGAGCACCATCAACCAGTGAGGCACAGCAGTTGGGGGGTAAGTACCCCAGCTTCTTGGCCCATAGTGGGACTGTTTTGTGGCATCTTCTACACAGACCCTCAGAGGATGCCCAGCAAGATCGAGCCCCGCTCCCCGTACTGGTAACCTGCTTACTAATGCACTCCTTACAGACTTGCCTCCCTACTTGGCCCACTTCTCCACCCCGTCCCAGTGCCTTCTGAGTCCACCTTCCCAATAAACACGTGCATCCATTCTTGCCCTGTGAGGCTTGCTTCCCAGGGCACATCACCTTGGAGGGCTCTGTGCTCTGTTCTGAGATGGAGTGGCATTGTTTGGGGGATAATGGGGTCCTGGGCTCTGCAGCATGTGGTCGTGGGAGCACACCGCTCATTGATTTTAAATAGCAGAATCCGTTTTCTGGTGACATCATCCTGGGTGCCATGGTAAGGCTGCCAGCTGGATGGCACAGTGCTCTTGACCCCACACATCTTGCTCTGTGAAATGGGAAAGGCTTTTAACATGTTTTGTTTTCACTAAAACTTTAAAACCTGCAGCCAGCCTGCCGCTACCCCCAGATGGCAGGCTTTGGCAAGCATGAGTGGTGGTGGGGCGGGGGTGGCCCTTCGTTTCCCATCCATGCAGACATCTAAATTGGGCAGTGGCTCTGTGACCAGCCCTGGAATTGGTGGGGGGTATGCCGAGCTCAGCGAGCTGGGGTCAGGACTTCCGGCCATTGGTCTGTGGCTGGGCAGCAGGAGCCTGTTCTGCACAGATGGGGCTTACTCCGGAGTGTCCTTGTCCTCGGCTCTGAGGTTTGCCACCAGCTACCTTTTACCACAAGAGTCTTGAGAAGCGGGTATAAACGAGGCTCAGAGTGGGTGGTTGACTTGCCCCAGGGCACCCGTGTGTTAAGTAGAGAGCACCTCCATGAAGCTGGGTTGCTCTGAGCCGCGGGGAAGATGGAAGCCTTGGGCGGGAACTGGCACCACCTTGTGTAAGCACAGGCCTCCTGGCGGGAATGCCCCTCAGTCCGGTTCCTTGGGGAGGCAGCTGGGACCCCAGGAGCTTGACTTTCTGGAATGGTAAGGCTGGGAAGCCAACACAGGGGGGCGTCATGCCCCGTGTCTGAGTGGGTATTTCCTTCAAAGCTGGGAGAAAGGAAGGAAAGGTGGCCCCCGAAGGGGCCTCCCAGCAGAGCAGGAATCTGTTCCCAGCTGCGTGAGGCTGTGCCCAGAGCCTGGGATTTACTGCACCCCAGCCAGCTGAGGAGAGGGTGTTGAGGGAAAGGGCATTCCAAGTCTAAAAGGCATCAGGACACCCCTGCCTCCCCCCACAGGGGTCAGGCACCAGCCGGTGCAGCCAGATAGAATCACCTGGGACCATCACTCCAGAGCCCGACTCCCGTGGGATAGGTCTTAACAGTGGAGTCTACCAAGTGAGTGGGGACAATGTGGCAATAGGAAAGTCACCCGCTGTGTGACATTTCATCGTCGATTCTGCATCGTCGTCATCATCCTGCTAACGTTCTTTGGACGTTTACTATGTGCCAGACACTACTCTAGTGTTTAGCTGATATCATCTCATTTTAAGGCTCACAACCTCCTGGTGAGGTTAGATGGGGCGGTGTGAGAATTAGAAAAATGTGTTCCTTTCTGGGAGGATGTGACCCAGCCACATTCTTGCTTGCCAAGTGGCTAGTGGCTGGATTTCAGCCTCCATAGGCCCCTGGGTCAGACACCTTTGCGCAGCCTGCAAATTGCACAACTGTAGTCACCATGGAGAACAGCTCCCATGGTCCCCATTTCACAGATGGGGAAACTAAGGCTAAGAAGGTACTTGCCCTAAGTCACAGAGCTCTGAAGTAGTGAAATCAGGATTAGAAGAAGCTGCCTGAGCCCCAAGCCGTGGGAAGTCATATGATACCGTATTGTATAACCACTCGATCTCATTAGCACCCTTGGGCGTTGTTAGTCGGGAGAGGGAAGGGAATCCATCTAGAAAGATGCCTTTCATCAAAAAACCTTGTGATTACCAGGCTTGTGTGAAAAAGGAGATAATTTGCTACAGTTTTAAAGTTATTAGTGGGTGGGGGAGAAAAAAAGCAACCCAAACTTGTAAATACTCTTAGCTCCTCTCCAACTTTGTTGAATTTAGCTGATGTTTTTGGTGTTGACTTTCCCAGCTATCAGCTTAACTATATAAATCCAGTTGACGTGTCTTTATTCAGATAAAACTCTAATACTGCCAGTGTAGCAAATTAGATGCAAATGCCCCTTTTTTATTTTAAGTATACTTAAAGCTGCCTTTCCAATGCAAATTTTGTAGGAAATCTCAACCAGCTAGGACAGACATCTTAGCTGTCAGCAGGCAAGTGCTTTCATTTTGGTCTCAGGCAAGGGAGCTGCCTGCTTCTTTTCTTTTTGCCCCTGCAGACTGAGATAATTAAAACTACAGAGAAATAGTTTTAAATATACATGATACACACAGTTCCTTAAATTATGGGATAATGCATAAATTCACACATTACCATATTTGATAGTGGTCTCGCTGACCAAAGTGGGAGGGATTGGTGGGGGAGGGTGGCAATGTAATTTTCCACCAACACCTCTCCATCTCTTCCCTTGTCATAGCCTCAGTCCTCTGTCACTTCACCTGGGGTCTTAAGGAGCCCTGGTAATGGTTCACAGAGAGGTCGTGAACACACTCATTAGAAAGGGAACACTGTGTTTTTTGTTTTGTTTTGTTTTTTAAGAAATAAAAATGTTAATGGTAACTTTTCTTCCCCCCAGCCGTTCTCAGTCTCTTTGGGATACATATCCATTTCGGCTTTGATTTGTTGAGCTCCCTGAATGAGTTTATCCAAACAATGTGAATTTACTCAGATCTCTCTCAAATCCCACATCTCTTGTGGTTGATAAACCTGACTTTAGCTAAGAAGGGTTGGATCAGTGCGATTTGAAATTCACATTGAAAATGATAAGGGCTTTGCTGGAAATAAGCAGCCTGGCGAAGCACTGTCAGGAGGCAAGGGGGGAGAGCGGGGAGGGAGGGGGCATTCTGGGGGAAATTTGGTCAGGTCATGCCCCGACCTCCCCTTCTCTTTCTGGAATCAAGGTAGAGAAAGGAGGGGAAAGGTGAGCAAGGCTTTGCTTAGTCACACACGGAAGCTTTGCAGATGATGGGATGATAACTCGAAAGAGCTTTGTGCATTCATCTTATTTTTCATGACCAGAAAATGGCAGCCGTTCCTTTATGGGTGATGGTCACCCAATGGGCATTTGGAGTGGCAGCGATTGTGGCCAGCACAGTGCCTGGCACCAGCAGGAATCCAATTCTCTCTCTCTCTCCATCTCTCTCTCCCGCCCCCTCTCTCTCCTCCATTCCTTTTTGAGCACTTAATATGTTCCTTGTACTGGGCTAAACATTTTCTAATTTCTTCCTCACAACCCTAGGAGGCAGCACAATTATTAAACCCATTTTACAGAAGGTGCCATCAAGGCGTAACCTTGTGGAGCCATGGAGGGCACGTGGGTGCTGTGTGTCATGGATGAGCCCTTATTCTTTTTCCGTTTAGCTGCTGGGCTGAGACCAATATCTTAAGGAAGTGATGTTTGGAACATGGTTCCTGAGAAACTCTAAAGGAAGATTTTTTTTTTTCTTTCCTGGAACGTGTTAACATGAAGGGAAGGAGGGGGAATGGAGGGTGAGGGCAGAGGCCAGCGTTTTGGGGCACAGAGTGAACGGAAGAGTCGGTGTTTTCCTCAGTGAGTGAGTGTGACCCGAATAGACCAGGATCTCTGGATCTCAGCTCTCTGGACATTTGCGACTGAACATTCTTTGCTGTGTGGGGGACGGGGGAGGCTGTCCTATGCACTTTAGATGTTCGGCACCAACCCTGGCCTCTATATGCTGGGTGTCCCCAGTGCCTCACCTTCAGACGTAACAGTCCCCTGACATTGCCAAGTGTTCTGGGGGGACAGAATCACCCTGGTGGAGAACCACTGGTGGGAGTTGGATCCTTCAGAACCCAGATGCCTCATGTCCCTTAAAAGGCAGGCTGCATGTAGGTTCTGTCCCCACCTCGCTATTTGCCTTTGTCTCAGAAGATCCTGCTTTCACATGCCCTTCTGAGTGGCTAAACAACCTTCCTTAGAAATAGGTGGATGGCAGGAGCTTTGCCACTGAAACCTTATTTCTAATTATAGTGATCACTCCCCCTTGTCTGCACCATAAGGGCTTCTCCGCACTGCCTTGATCTATACAATTCCAGTTCAGCCTTGATGAATGGCTGTTCCCACTGCTTCTGCCCTGTGTGTGCGTGTGTGCGTGTGTGTGTGCGCGCGCGCGTGCACAATGGCCAGGCTGGGGCTGGGGAGAATTAATTCTTTGGAGTCCTTTCCCGGGGCTGCCTCACAGGCCAGGCCGGCCCCACTGACCCAGTGGAGGCTGCTGAGCTCAGAGCCTGACCTCTGTCTTCCCCTCTCTTGGGGCCTCTTCTCCCCCTCCCATCCTCAACCTGGGCCACCTCTTCTGACCCCACAGACTCGGTATTTCCTAACCAACGCCGCTAATAGCCACTGATCACCGAAGGGCAGTTTAAATTCTATTTAGACCTTAAAAAAAACAAGGAAAAGCTGAACTTCAAAAGCCGTTTCCTGCAAGCTGAGCGGAAGCCAAGTCCAGCCATTATCAGCAGAAACTGGATCGATATTTCAGCACCATCCCCTGGCTGGGTTTTCGAGGAACTTTTATTATGATTGCGGTTAAGCTGTTCTAAAGTGGGGCATCATTTATAAAACAAACGGATCCCTTCCAAATAGGTTATTTTCCTGGTTAATGACCGATCGTCTGCCCTGGGGTCTGTCTGTGTTGAGATTCCAGATGGGAACAGGCACTACCAGCCCAATTATCTTTATTAAGTGTTTTTCCTCCCCCTCTTCTGAAAAATGAAATGGCAGCCCACTCCAGCACCTCCTCCTTCCCCTTGCTCTCACCCCTGCGCCATTTCCTGCGATCGCCTCATTATGGACAAGTATGTCCTTTAAGACATGGAGACTAATGAGGCGGTTTTATGAGACTAATACATTTAAAATTTTAACACTGGCGCTCGCATCTTTAATTGTACAATTATACATTCATTTAGCACACTCTCTCTCATGCTTTCTCTTTTCTGCTTTAGAAGATAACAAACCACAGGTGACTAAAAGTGTGTGAAAAGGCAGGATTTATGTCATTCTTTAGGGTACTAAATCATGCAAGAATAGAAATTGTTTCTCTCCTGACAGATTTCTTAAGCAAAATTACTTGGTTACTGTTTCAGAGAAAAAATTTAAAAAAAAAATTTTTTTTGAGTGGGAAAGGACAGGAGAGGGTTAAATTGTACCTCATCAAACACTTCTATCTTCCATCCCCCATTTCTACATATAGAGAATATAGCTAGAAAGAATTTTGAGAATTAAAGAAAACTTGACGGTCTGTGGCCCAGTCGCTGCAGCTGGTGAGAGAGAGAGACAGAGAGGGAGAGAGGCCACCCCTGCGTATCCTTGTCTCTAACAAAAGCTCCCTACATTCCCCCCCTGACAGGACTTTATCGGGTAGTAATAAATAAGGCTGAATTATTGATGATGAGAACCACTAATATTATTATGACCTCAATTAAGTGCTTTTTTCAGACACATTAGTAACAAAGGGTCTTCCCTCTCCTGGTTGCTGTTTTTCTCCCCCAGGCCCCACTTTACATTAAAATCTAATTGATCAACCCTATTTGCCATTCGCACAAGAGTGATCACCATAATGGGTCATCTATCAGCATGGGCTCCTCATCAGGCTATTAACACCTTTTGTTGCTGGCCCCCCATTCTGTACCAGCTGAGAGGATCAGAAAGGCAAGGCCTGCAACCTAGAAGGATCCTGTGTGAGGTCTGACTCTGGTCCCCTTTAATTGCTCTCTTTAACACCCTTGCAAAACACGTAAGATGTTCTTGCTTCCGAGGAAGTCCCCCCGCCCAGGCAGCTGTGAAGTAACAAGATGGCACCCTCCCTGTCCAGAGCAGAAGGTGTTGTGGGGAGCTGGGCCAGCTCCACTCCTTCTGCTCACAGCACCCCCAGGGTCTCTGCCTCTCTGTTGGCCTTCATTCAGCCTGCTCCATGGAGTCGCAATGTGCTGTCTGTGAGGAATCTGACGCTTGGCGGTAGATGTGAAGGTATGGGAAGTGTGCAGGTAAGCCCTTATCAAAACTGGAGACGGATGCTGGGTTAAAATGGAGACAGGTCCCCACAGACGACAGCCTTCTCTGACTTCCTAGCCCCTGGTCACTGATGGGAGTTTCATGGATGGCCCATAAGCCTCCTGAACTTTCTGCAAAATTATGTTTACATGTATTTTTCTGGGAGAGGGTAACAGCTTCCATCAGATTCCCCAATTTGTCCATGATCCCAAAGTGGGTGAGAAATGTCTTCTCAGGAGCTTCTTAGATGGGTGAGGTCTTCTCTCAGTCTGATCTTCACTCAGGGCCCTGGACCTCTGGCTTCAGGGACACAATAAAGCCACTGAGATGAGCTTTGGTCCTGGAATATTGACTGTTGTTGGCCTGCTGTTCTCTCTCTCTCTCTCTCTCTCTCTCTCTCTCTCTCTCTCTCCCCATCCCTCCCTCTCCCTCTCCCTCTCCTTCTCCCTTGCCTATTTGATCAAGAGAAAAGACTCATCAACCTCCCGCTTCCCAAGGGAACTGTGAGAATGGGCTTTTTAAATTAGTCTGACTCCCACAGTGCCTCCCTCTGTGTGTCGGAAGTCACAAGAAAATAGGAAGTGCCCTGTGTTAGTTGTATTGCTGTTTTTTGAGAGGTGCGAGCTCCAGATACGACATGACAGGAACTCTCTTTGGGTGACATTAGGAAGCTTGGAGCACTCTTTGAGGCCATCTCTTTCGGCTCATGCAACTCCACCTACCCACCATGAAAACAGCTTCATCATTTCCTCCCAGCGGCTGTGAGATGATGTCCCCCCTCCCGCCCCCCGCCCTAACTCTGTCCTGGCTCAGCTGGACCCCGGGCCAGGCAGGCAGGTAAGGGTCTATCTGCCCACCGCTCCTCGAGAGAAAGGGGGTGGTCAGGAGCTGCGCGGTGGTGAGGCACTCCGTCCCAAAGCCCTGGACAGCAGTTAGCACTGCCTAGTGGCTTCTCAGCCTGTGTTGTCTTAATTCAACTTGTCATTCATAGACCAGCAGAAAACTAAAATCAATACGTGGTGAAAATGGGCTTAAGAGGCAAACTAAAGTCACAGAGGAGGTAGGTAAGCAGCATGGGTTTTCTCAGTGGGTTATTCTGTTCCTTCCTACTTACAGAGGCTGGATGTGAGGATGGGTGAGAAAAATCAGTGAATTTCTCTTTTGAAGATATACAAGGTATGCGTTGGACAAGACCTCAGGGTGGGAGGAGGGAGAGCATCATTTGATTGGGCCACAGAGAACAATGAGGATGATGGTATTTTACCCGAGGGCCATAGCAGGTGCAGTCTGAGATGTCTGCTGATTGCTGTGTTACTTCTTGTCAGTCCATGTACTTCTCTGAGCTATAGTCTTCTCAATCAGAAAACAGAGTCAGACGAGGTGCAGTGATTTTCAGCCTGTTCTCTGGTGAAAAACCATGACAGATATGCCTTGGGGGGCATTAGGGTGAAAACTGAGGTCAGGGGATTCGGGCTTTGGTCTGCTTGCCTTGATAACCACTCTGGGCTCCTGCAAAAGATTGCATTTGTGGTTAGAATTTTACAGCAGAGACAAAAATTTGAAAAAAAAATCCTTGGGGAGGGGAGGGTTTCTAAATTTCCTTTCACTTCTGAGGGGCTGCAAACATCTGTTGCATGCCTACAGGTTATTACTGAAAACCCAGTTTAGACTAATTCTATCTCCTCCTGTGACTAGCGGAGAACTGGCAGGGGCAAGGGTGCCAGGCCCAGTGGGCTATGCGTTCTGGTTCCAGCTATCATCCCTGGAAACACTGAAGGAGTCTTCTTTCACACACGGGACACATGGGACATCTCAGCCTGGTTCTTCTCCATCTCTGCATGTCATGGGCTTGGTTGTCAGATGGAACAAGAGTGGGTATCAGGAATAATTTCAAACCAAGAGACAGCAGCAACAAAACATGGCGATGCTATCTTCATCGCGATGAAACTCTGTTATCCAATCTCTGTGGAAAAGTGAGGCCATAATTTCTTGTGCCTGTTTTGAAGAAACCAGAGCTTCTGTAGATTGGCACCAAAAGGGTGGCCTGGAGGGTACATAGGGCTGGGGTGGGGGGGCAGAGGTTCAGCCGCAAGTCCCACCCCAGCCATTTGTTGCTCCTCAAGCCACTTCCGGCAGGTCCCAGAGTGCCCTCTTCACCCCTCACATTTAGAAGTTCTGGGGTCTGTGAGAGGCACATGGATTTGCCCAGCTCAAAGCCAGAAAACCATTAAGAGTTAAAAAACGAAAACTATCACTGGCAAAAGGGGTGTTGGAAATATAAATGTGAGCTTACCTGTAGTCAGAACATACCAAATGAGCCCGCGTGTTGGAAAACATTCCTGAGAAATTTAGCTCTGGAAACTTGACTTGGAGCTAGGGGTCTGGTTTGGGCTTGGAATTTGAAGTGTGCAGAAGTTCTGTCTGGGCCACGCAAGGACGGTGCCGGCTCCACAGTCACGTGACACAGCTGGTGTCCGGAGGGTCGGGAACTGCTGAGATGGGTGAACCAAGCAATGCAGAGAGAAAGCCTCAGTGCACACACACTGGCTCATCCAGCGCCTGCTGCCTCAGGGTGCTAGGTGGCGGCCCCTCTGTTCCTCGCGCTGCTCCTGTGTCATCTTACTTAGGTCTTATTAAAAGGGGCACCCGTCACACATCTGCCATAATAGCTTCTGACGGTTATGGAGCACTTACTTTGTACCACACACTGTTGGACTAATGGAATCAGTCCTCTCAGTGATCCAGTTATTACCCCCATTTCACAGAAGAGGAAATCGAGGCTCAGAGTGGGAACAGTGGACAAGCCCAGATTTACTCTCACTCTGGAGTCTGGCTGTGCAACCACAGACTAGTTTGCCTTTGAAGCCACGTACTTCCACATTTAAAGGGAGAGAAAGAGAAGCCTGGTGCTGTTGGTACCTGACTGTGGCCATTATCAGCACCCTTTTCCAGGAGGTCCTTGAGAAACACACGGACTCCCCTGTTCAGAGCAGCGACTTCAGCCCCAGCAGACTCTGACTCAGTGTCCACTGAGAGGGCTGGGCTGCATGGCGCCCTTGTTTGCCCAGATTGCAGGGAGGGCAAATGAGAGGCAAGTTCTTGGAGGCTGAGTTACCTGCGGCAGGCCCTCCCAGGTGGGGACAGTTCAAGGTAGAGAGGAGACACCGTGCCCCTCTTAGGAGAGCACAGTCCCGTGCTTTTGTGATCCTCCAAAACTCTCCTCCCAGGACCTGGCCGCCTGAGCAGGAGATAGAAAGATGGGGAGGGCTTGTGCCCTTCTCCTGCTGGAGGCCCCCCGGGGCTTCACTCTCCACCTACGCTTGTGGGGAGAAATGTGTCACCTGACCCTGTGCCTGGATGGCCAAGCCCCATTTTCAAGGTGGCAATGATCATAGCTGTTAACACATTCGGAAGGTGCAGAGCCCTCGCGGGTAATCCTTGCTTTTTTTGAGCTGTGGAGCCCTATTTATTTTGTGTGACAATCTCTTCCTTCCCCCTACCGTGACGGAATGTTCTGTGGCGTATGTTATGATCTTTAATTAAAGGGAACTTAATTTGCTTTCGAGGCATCCTTTGTTCATTGGGGACACCCTAGGGTGTTTTAAAACCAGGTTTGGAATCGCTGCCATTGAAGCCTGGAGTCTAAGTCGGCCTCACTCCTCTGGACAGACATAAGGGGGTGTCTGTCCCCTCCCACCCCACTCTGTGCTTCAGCCTAGAAGCTGGGAGTTCTCCAGGCCTTCCCCGCTGGCCACAGGATTTGTTCGCCCCCCTTCCAAAGAACACAGACCCCGGAGGCCCCACGAATGGACCATCCGCCAAAATTATGTTTGAGAAGGGGACGGACCATTTAGATGACAAATGGGCTTCAAGACTCTGTCAGAGAGTCCGGGCGGGGGAGACTATTAACGGTCACACAGAGGCAGCCGCATCTGTGATGGCAGAGCCGGTCGGTGGGTCCCCACTGCTGTGTTTACTGCTCCTTAATGCGGTATTGTTTACTCACAATTAAACCCTTTACCATTAATTTAACTTTCAGATGCTGAAATTGGTCACACAGCCTCGAGTCTCGAGGCCCGGACAGATGTGTTCTGTACACTTGTTTAAACACGGCGCTCATTAGGAGGTAATGCATGTATAGCAAGTTGATTACACCACAAAGCAGGACGCTTTATCATGGGGGCCTCTCAGGAGGCCCGGGAGGGGCCGTCAGCTGCTGCTGTCACTCTCCCCCCCCCCTCGGATCCTGAGTGACGGCTGGGCCGCCACCTCCTCGCGGCCTGCTCGGAAGTACACAGCTTCCCGTCAGAGCTGCCTGGGAGGAGGTATTAATTGTTGTCAGCCTCCATTTCACACCCCAGATAACAAACGAGCACCACCCTAGCAGTGTTTAAGGAAGATAAACAAGGAGCTTGAGCCCCTGCAATTAAACGTGCTTGCATATTTTAACTGAGATGTTTCCTGTAAGAAAAGCAGGGCCACCCTGAGCAAGGGGAGACCGAGGGATCCTTCCCTCCTGGACAGACCGACGGACAGGGAAGCTGCCCACTCCACGGGACTCAGAAGTGGGCCCCACATTTGCATTGTCTCTCCGTAAATCTCGTTTCTCCACCTTGATCCATGCAGTATGATGTGGACAGGATTGGACCTCTTTGATTTCCTATCTCCTAGGAGAAAGGTGGAACAGTGCTGTGGCTAAAGGAAAAGCTTCTGAAGCCAGATTACCTCGGTATAAATTCCGGCACTGCTTTCATAAGCGGCATGACTTTGGGCAAGTAGCTGGTTTGAGCCTCAGTTTCCCCATCCATAAAGTAGGTATAAAGATAACGCACCTCCTGTCTCATGAGGATTAAATAAGGCTAACATTTGTTTGTGGCCCTGTGCCTGACCCCCGGTAAACAGTGAGAAAATGTTAGTTGTCGGTAGTAGTGAAGATAGCAGATTTTTCTGTTACCTTTAAAAAAAATAAAGTGCTTACTAGTAGATGGTTAGAAGCAAGAACTGTAGTTTGTCCCTAAAGTGAGCACTGTGACACCAATGTTTGATTGCAATGCGCCTTTCCTCCTCAGGCCTGAGAGGGGGAGATGGGATGAACTCAAACCAGAGGCTATCGGTGGGGATTTTGCCTCTGGGCAGCTCTAGGAGGACTAGGAATTGGCTAGATCTACCCCTTCTGGGCAGATATTTCTGCCCCAGCCTCCGTCAGGCTTGAATCTGCCAAACAACCCAATTTGCTTCTCTCCTCCTTCTGCTCCTCCTCCTCCCTCCTCACCCCTCCTTTCCATCTCCCTCCTCCTCTCCTCCCTTCTTTAACTTGACTGCCGTGAAGTCTTAAATCTCCAGCCATAGTAGCTTGTCCGCCATTCTCTGCTCTGGGGTGCCCACCCTTTGTTCAGATCCTGATGTTTAAACTATGAGGAGAAACTGAGGAAGCGGGGGTGGCAGTTCTTTGCTACTCTATTCGCGTCCTCTTGTCTTCATTGTGCAAGTCCAAGCCACCTCCTCCCTCTTGCCGTGGGGCCTTTGTACATGTTGTGCCCTCTGCCTGAACCACTTCTCCTCACACCGGCACCCTCCCAGGCTCCCAGCCCAGACTCCACTCTCCTTGTCCATCCCAGCAGACTGGGGCAGACCTGTCTCAGATTCTTAGAGCACCTTACTTTTCCTCTGTAGCATCTCTCAGCATATTGGTTATTTGAGTGATTCTCTGTTTAATTTCCATCTTCAAGTAAAGGTGGGGGCTGTATCTGTCTTATCCACACAAAAACCCCACCATCTAGGACACTGCTTATAGATACTGAAAAGGTGTTTGTTTCTCCACTGTGAACCACTAGAATGAATCGGACCATTTCCCTTGGGACTCCGGAGAGAGGACAAGTCCATATTATTTCTCATGGCTCTTTAGTCTTTTCTTCCTAAGACTCAGAGAGGCTAATGTTGCTCCTTGATCTCGATTTCCTTGTTGGGCAAGGCAGGGTGGAAGGGTTAAAGTGGCGTGCCATCAGCTAGGTGCTTCGGGCCTCTTCAGTGGCCCGAGTCATCACTTTTTCCTTCGTCTTGCCGACACCTCCTGCTGCTGGAGAAGCCGCGATGATTTGTCCTCGGACAATGCAAAGGATGTCGCTCTGCCTTGTGGGTGCCTTTTAGGGAGGCGGGACCTTCATGTATTTGTCTCCACAGCTGCTTCCTCTGGGTTTTGTGGTTGCCCGGGTGTAGCCTTCTCATCCGATCACATTACCCTTAATAACCATCGCCCTGGCAGGAGCGGGGCGCCGAATTCGGCATCCTGTGTGCATGTGTGTGTGTGTGCGTGTAATGTGCCGGGCAAAGGATCCTAACCATGTATTCTGCGTGCCACTCCCCCAACACCCTGCTTCCAGCTTCTCCACGTCCATTTATATTCCCGCTCAGACCTATGGGATCAACATTCCTGACCCTCTTGCGAAAAAGCAAAAACACCTTTTGAAAAAAAAATAGAAGAGGGAGGTGACATTCCTTGAGCTTTCATTTCCCTTCATGGTTGAACTTGGATGACTCAAGTCATTTGCAGTCAATCTATTTAGCTGACTTGTCCTGCCAACTGCCAGGAGGTCAGCATGGCTGCATCTGCCCCTCCAGGGGCAGCATGTGGTCCCAGCTGGTTGTGCCTCGGTGGGAATGGGAGTTGGGGGCGGGTGGGGGGGCGGTGCTGTCTGGAAACTGTGTTGGGGGCTCTTCTGTGTCTTGCCAAGATGTTACTTCTGGGGATGTGCTTTTGTTTGCTGTTTGTTTGTTTTGGGTGGGATTAGCTCTGATTACATATTAATAACCTAGAGCACTATCTAGTAATTAGATATTATCTTCCAGATGTTTAAAAGAAACCTTTAATATTTTAAGCTGCTTGGAGGTCTCTCGGCACTTTATTAAAATGGATGGAATTTCAAAGGGGAGTTGGTGGTGTCGCTTTCTCTGGATTCTCTGGCTGGTCTCAGATCCCGGAGCCCTGGGTACCCGTGAAAGGACCCCAAGCATTTATTGTGGTGGCCCCTGTTTGGGAACAATCGGGGCAGCCACCCATTCAATGGGTGGTAGAGGGAACCTCGCGGCACTTCTGGCCCCTGTCAATCGGCCAGAGCGGCTCATTGATTTCTTTGAACCACTTGAGTGAACCCCTCAGAAGTTCGCCTTCTCTGAATCCCACACAATCGCCTGTTCTCTCTTTATTAGGCACTTTGAGGGACAGCCTGGTGTACACCTGCCTTTGAAGGGGCCCCCACCACGGTTTTAATGACCTCCATCCGTCAAAGGAAAAGTTCAGAGTTCATTCTTTTGTCTAAGTCCGAGCAACTGAAGAGTCGAGGGTGCTGGCTGGTCCGGCCTCTTTAAATCACCCGCCCGAAAACTTTCCCTGTGACCCCGCTCATGTCAAAACAGCGAGCTGGCCGCTCTGGCCATTGTCATCGGAATAAGGGCTAAGTGATGCTGCTTGGTCATTACGTGTGCCCTGATTGGCAATCAGGGTACAATAGGGGGTCATTAAAGGCCATAAAACTGCCACAGCTCTGAAAAGGGGATTTTGAATGGAGCCAGAGGGCGCTGGGAGCTGGCCTTCCAGGAGAGGGGGCTTGAGCTGGGCTGGGAGGGGAAAAGTCAGCGCGGTTTGGATTAAGAAGGTCCTCCCCTGTGACACCAGGAAAAACCGATCTCCTGATGTCCTCTTCCCAGATTGCTGGCTCTTCCATTCTCCAAAGAGAGTCCTCTAGAGCAATGCCACAATAAATGATGCCCAGGGGATGGTCTTCATATAAGGAGGTCCACGCTATTTGGAAATATATAGATGTTGGTGGAATTAAAGAGTAACATACGTATATGTATAGACATAGCTCTTTGTAATAAAAGAGGCTGCTCTTGCCGAGTGTTCGCTTTACTCCAGGGTCTGTTCTAGGCACTTTATAGGCAGAAACTTAGTTAAGCTCCATGCCAACCCATAGAGGCGGGTTAATGGTTTTCCAGCTGTGACAGTCATTCTTGTAAAGCTTCCCCAGTATGGCCAGCCTTGGAAGGAACCACGAGAAAAGAAGGGCAGTCCTTCTTCTTAGGGAAAGATGATGGCTGCCTTAAGTTATGTTTTACAGAGTCCCTACTATGTGCCAGGCATTTGTAGCACCTCACTTAATTCTCATGTCAAAACTGTGTAGCCAACACCATTATCATTCCCGTTTTGTAAGAATTAACAACATGGAAACTGGAGCACCAAGAAAGGAGATGTGGATGGCCTGCAGGCCCTGCCCAAACCCGGGAGATGCCAAACACATCTGTGTCACCGGGAGTGCCAGCCCTGTAGCTGTGCCATACGTGGACTCGCCAGGTCGATTGCCTGGGCTCTCAACAACTGTGCCTGATGTGGTGTAGGAATCCTGGGGTTAGGCTTCAGGAGCTGTGGGTTCCAGACTCTGCTCTGCTGTGCAGCCTTGGGCAAATCACTTCACCTCTCTGGGTCCCAGTCTTCTCAGATGAAACAGGGTAGGGGCAAAGTGAGACCTGGACTAGCTCTGAGCTTCTTACATGAGGCACTTCTCTGCCTTGGGAATAAAACCAGGGGATGCATGTGGGCCACATTTGAGATCATCTGTTTTAATCCAAGGCAAGTTGCAGACACATTATTTTTCTGTTTCCTCGGAAATATATCCTGCCGTAGAATGCAAAGTGCCTATGGATTTTTCAGGTTAAAAAGGAGACTTTATGGAAATTTGGAGCTTGCATGGACTGCATGCCTCTGGGGGAGACCTCTCACCCCCAAGGTCTCCCAAGGCTACCTGCCCCCTCTCCTCTGCCTGTGGAGGAGCCTGGAAAGAAAATATAGGATCCACTAGGTCACCTGGCATGAGGACAGCTTGAAAACATTTTGAGGTAGCCCACTGGGGGCTAACATGGTCCTTTTGGTCTGTGAAATGAAGCCCTTAAACCCTATTGGGGCAATCAAGTGAGATTATGGATGAGAAAATGCGCTGAGAGCTAGAAATGGAGGTGCACACAGCAAGGTGAACCCATATGGAGATGCATGGGGATTCTCAGGGCTGTAGTTCCAAGTCCCAGCTGGAGCTAGAAGGAAGGCCCTGGGGACCGGAAGCAGGACATCCAGCAGATCCTTGCTCCACACAGGTTAGCTCGGAGGCCCTGGGCAGATGACAACTTCTCTGAACCTTTGTGTCCTCACCTGTGAGAGGGGAAGAAGCCCAGTGCCCAGGGCTTCGAGTGGTGAAGTAACTGGAGAAATCCATGCAAGGCACTCAGAGAGTTTATGTCATAAACCCTCTGTAAATATCAGGCTTCCTTAGTATTAGTATTACCATGCTTTATTTCTGTGACTAAAACCATTCCTGCAGAGCACTGAACTCACCTGTGGTTCCTATGAACTCTGATCTCTGACTCAGAAAGAAGAGAAAGAGAGAATAAAAGAAAGAAAAAGAGGAAAAGAGAAATAATGTGTATGTTTATGATCTCTTTCTCCTTTTCTAGGTTCTCTTGGAATGAATTTTCCCTTTTCTGTTTGCATGTTTAAAAGCATTGAGATTTTGCCTCACCTTCCGTCCCTTTGCTGACAGTTATTTAGACTCTCTTTGCCTATCTTCCTCTCTTGCCATCCAACTTTTCCTCTCTGCATCTCCAGGATTCTCCCTCCCTCCGCTCTCTTGGTTGCGAAGTGGGAGATTTTCTCAGAATCTCTGAAGCAGCCTTTCCTTCCCCTGTTGGAAGGAGTGGGGCCTTCAGGTGATGGGGGAGAGACATTTTGTGATGAAGCCATTCTCTGGTGGGTGACACCCTGAAGCTTCTACCACCAGCTGCTACTTCCCCTCCTGCCCTCCATTCGAAAGTCTCATTTCCCCACACCTCCTTGTCCCAGGAAACTTCTGGAATGTGCAGGAGCCATCCTGGACCCCGTTCTCTTGTCCGCTGTAAGCCAGACCTGCCCGTGTAGCTGGAGATTCCCCACAATGCCCTCCTTCCCTCTGGGAATTTTCCAGAGCACATTTGTCTCCCTCTGTGAGACAAGCAGGATATCCTGCACTCCAGTCCAAGCTATGAATGCCCAGAATACAACACCATTTAATATCTCATCAATCTTGCATCCCACTTCTGTGAATAAGCAGCCATGGGACCAGGCATGGGCACTGGCTTAAATTTGCAGGATCCCAAATGACGCCTTTGGGACAAAAACCTATTAACTCCCTACTCAGATAATCTGCAGACGGATTGGAGTTTGCCCATTTGCTCCTAGTCCTTTCAAAGTCCTCTCAGATCTATGGATTCTAGCCTGGCCTGGCGGCTTGCTTGCCCTGTGACCTTGGGCATTCCCACTCATTGGCTGAGACCTAGTTTCTTCATTTGTAAAATGAGGATGTTGAACTCCATGCTAAGGCCTCTTCTAGCTCTAGCATGTGATTGCAAATAGTCCTTTGTTTATTCAATACAGAGTTACTCGGCACCTATTATGTGTCAGGCAGTGCAAGCACTGGAAATTCAGCAGCGAATAAGGGTGATGTTGTTTCAGCCCCATGGAGCTGAGGAAATCTGAAAGGCTGGAAGGTTGTTGGAAGAAAGGAGGAGAAAGAGGAAGTTAAGACCAGTGAGGAGGGTTTATGGAGAGATGATGTCAGATCGGCCGGAAGATGGACTTGCCAACCTAGGAGCTAGTCCAGTGAGATGAGAGCCCACACAAGATGCTGAGTTCCCCATCCCTAGAAATGTTCAGCGACGTCAGAATGACAACCCATCAGACTGTGCAAGTAATCCCCTCACTGGGAGGCTGTGTAAGAGCTGGTCAGACTAAGGACTTGGAAGGGCTCTTTTAGGCACAAGAAAAAGCACGTGTAAAAGTTGGAAGGCTGAAGCTCAGCCTGTCAGGGCCTGTACATACTATCAGGTTTTATCCGCTGGTGAACTTCAAGCAAGGCAGTGAAATCCTCAGTTTTAGAAAAGTGATGTCTACTGCAGAGAGGTGATTGGGTGGGAGTGAGGAAGCCTGGAGCAGGGAGGCCCTCTTTAGGAGGCTGCCGGAATAGGGGGATGAGAGATGTCGCTCTCTGAGCCAAGGGGGCATCTGCACAGGTAGAGAGGAGGGACAGGTGCTAGACATCAAGAGGAGGTGGGCTCCGGGGGGCTGGGTGACTGAGTGATTGGCCAAGGGGTTCAAGGAAGCGAGCGAAGTCAAGATGACACTTGGGACCAAAGGTTCACCTGTGTAGATGGATGTGAACCAATTTTGATTCTGAACCAGGCATCTTAGGGACTTAGCTAGAGGAAAGTGGTGTCTTCTTTTTATAGGAAAGGGTGCTAGCAGGTGATAACAGAAGTATTTACCCACTGAGGCATGGGAACCAGCCCATCCAAACAGCAGTGGTCAACTTGGGCTGCCATGACAACACATCATAGGCGGCTCACTTAAACAACAGAAATGTGTTTTTGTCCCAATTCTAGAGGCCAGAAGTCCAGGATCAAAGTGTCAGCAAGATTGGTTTTGGGTGAGGCCTCTCTCTTTGGCTTAACGATGGCACCATCTGGCCAGGTCCTCATACAGCCTTTTCTCTGTGTGCATGTGTGGAGAGAGCTCTCCAGTATCTCTTCTTGTAGGGACACCAGTCTGATTGGATTAGGCCCCACCCTTATGACTGCATCTAACCCTAATGACTTCCCTGAAAGGCCCCATGCCCAAATATAGTCACATTAAGAGTTAGAACTTAAACATATGTATAGGGGGGGTGGAGGATAGTTAAGTCCCTAACATTTTGCATGTCCCCTGGAGTGCCAGGCCTTAACCCTTTAGTATCTGGGCCATGAGGACATCTGAGGGTCCTGGGGGAAGTGTTGGGGTGTCCAGGCAATGGGCATTGGCACTCAGGGGCTGAGGCCATTTACCTACTGGCATGGAAGTACTTTAATTTCTGACAATTGGGAAGGCTTTGCCAGCACAGCCCAGATGAAAGCCGCACCTGAGTGGCTGCATGGAATTGGGTGGCACGGCCTGCACTGGGTACCAAGCCACCTGCAGCAGGGGCTTTCAGAACAAAAAATCAGCTGGGTGTTAGTGGTGTTGGGAGAGGCCTTTACAACACAGATTAAATGTTTGCTTTTGAGAGTAGTAGACTTTTAAGAGAGTAACTTGGCTATTTTTTTTTTCCCTCGGACTAAATATCCATCTTGATGAGCATAAAGGGAGCAGCTGCATCGAACATCAAAGTCCTCATTATAACCAGAGGGAGGCCCCTCTCTCCTCTCTCCCTCTCTCATAAGCCCAACCTTATCTGGAGGGACCTCTGTCCCCAGAGCTGTAAAACAAGCTCTCTTTCTAAGCTAACGGTGCACAATAGTGTCAAATTATGTATAATGATTTTGTAATGTGAACTAATGCCACCAGGGACCTTGTGGAAAGTACCACTTTCATTAAACTTACCCAGCAACAGGGTCTGAATACGAATTTAGAGGCGGCGGTAAATTGCAAGGCACATTTATTTCATGTGTTTGCCGGCTGCTCCCACAGGCAAAGACCCATGGTGCATGTTGGTTTCTTGGTGTGACAGTGGGACAAGGTGAGACTGATGTGTTCCCTCCCGTCTGTCTCTTCACCCTGGAGCCTCGAGCTTTGTGAGGTTCTTTGCCAGCCCATGGGGGGGCTGCCCGCCCCTCTTTGTCTCAGACATGCTCGCATCTCTGGGAGAGTTCTGCCGCCCTTCTGATGGATCAGAGAGGGCACCTGGGCATCGCCCCGGAATTAATGAGACCTCCAATTACATTCATTTGCTTCAAGGAAGTGTACCCAGCAATGACCCCCACATTTCAGAGTTCTCCCACCTCCTTCATGTCCCTTCAAGAGAAGGAGCTCATTATAAGAAAGTCATACCCAAGAAAGACAAATGGAAGAGACCTCAGGAGAAAATAACAGGAAAAGGCCACTTCTCCACCCCAGTGTCTGGTCTATGAACCCCACTTCGGAAGCCCGCCTCGCCTTGCCCGTGACCTGACAGAACCCCGATCCGCCTGTGTCCAGGCCACCACCACCAAGAGATGAGAAGGAAGACATTACTAACCACAGCTAACCCATGCCATTTTTCCGAGTCTGCTAATCTTAATTGAATCAATCTCCCAGCCTCTCTTGACAGTGAAAGATTGCTCAAATCTGGGAGGCCAGGCTGGACACGACTCCTAGAAGAAAAAAAATCTCCCTTAATCATTAATTTGTCCATTCGCTCCCATTTGGCCCCATTCTTCACTGTCTTGGCGGTGCACCCCCCACAGCCTCCCTGTCTTGGCAATCATCGCTAAGTGTTCTTCCCAGGACGCTCACATGACTAGAAACCAATCTGCTGGGAGATGAGCAGCCCCCACCCCCTCCCGCTTTGCTCTCCCTTCTTGCTATGAAGTCTAGTTTGGCTTTAATTAAGTCCAGTGAGGTCTCTAGTACGATTTTTTGACACTGGTAAACAGGTTTGCAGCAGACATTCCCCAGAATGGAAACAACTTGCTCTTAGGTAAATCATAGAAAGAATGCTATGACCCTAGGAAGCGACCTGATCCCGGTGAGCCCATGTAATGAATGGAACTGCTGTATCCTTGATTAGTCTCAAAAGGAAAAGGACTTCAGTTCTTTGGACTTATCGCTAAGTTTTCAGAAACCTCTCTTTTTTTCCCCCCAAATTATCCAGACTTCTTGCACTCTAGGTTTAACTGTGATTTTTGTCTTTTCTTGACACGGGTCCAATGATTGGTGAGAAATATGCATGAGGTACAAGTTGAGATTAAAGTAGAATAAGGGAATTTGTCACCCACTGCCATTGCCTTTGGCTTGGACTATTGCAATAGTATGTTAACTGGTCTCCTGGCTTCTGTCCTTACCTCCCAACACTTTGCCTCCAATGAGAGAGTGATACTCTTAAAACATAGGTTGCATCCTCTCACTTCTCTGCTCACATTTTCTTAAGTTTCCCAGCTTACTTAGTGTTAAAGCCCAAATCCTTCCACAGATCTGGCGCCCAGTGACCCCTGATCTTGTTTCTCTCTCTCTCTCTCTCTCTCTCTCTCTCTCTCTCTCTCTCTCTCTCTCTCATTCATTCCAGTCCAGTCACTCCGGTCTCCCTGGCGTTCTTTGAAAATGGCAACCTTTGCACTGGCCGGATGTTCTCACCTCTCTTATCTGCTTGGCTCTTTCTTTCACTTCATTCAGGTCTCTAATTAAATGTCCACTTATTAGGGAGACATTCCTGACCATCCTGTCTAATAAAGCACCCCCTTAACCCTCTACTTAATTTTTTGCTATGCAATTATTCTCATCTGATCTACTTAAAAAAATTTTTTCTGTCTCCCCTAGTCATCCCCACAAGAGGATATACCCACAAATAGTAGATATTCATTAAATGTTTGTTGAATAAATGGCTTATAAGATTCACTGAAAGGACATCAGTGACTTGGGACTCTTGAAGGCAAATTTTCATAATTTCAAAAGTCATAAAATGTTTTACATTGATCTTGAATTTCCCAGTAACAAAGGTAGGAAAAGTCCACAGAGGACTCTTTCTATTAATAATGGTCGTTAGCAGTGTTTGAAGCTAGACAAAACATGGCAGTTGTCCCACTGAACTTCCATCCAACACCATCCTTGCCCAGGACTAAGAATCTTCTATCAGACAGCATATTTTTGTGGTTATTTGAGTTCAAGTTCTTAACTCAAGGTGGGTTGTCCCACAGGTGGATTTATTGTAGCCTTGTGGATTGTTCCCTGGCCCATACAGGCCAGCTCCCCAACGCTCCTCTGTGTATAAATGCCAGGTGGTAAAACAAATAAACCACACTGTTCTTCTCTCGTGCCTCGCCATAAATCGGTCTCAGCCTCACTCATGGGGCCGGAGTCAAGTCTTGATTTATGCAGTTCATGAGATTTATAGTGTAGTCATTTAACATAAAAAAAATAATAAAACCTCTCAAACATGAGTTCTTACACATAAATTCCCAGACCTAGCAAATGTTTGGAAACTTTTGTTTTTTTTAGATGGTGCTGACCATACCTGCCTCATCTTAGGGATCGTGTCAGGTAGAACCCAAAATTTCAGTCCAGTGTAGCCAGCATCATGCTTTGTGCAGAATGGGTACTGAGTCACGGCCAGTTGGTTTCTTGTTCAAATTGGGGTCTGTGCTAAGGGTGGTGAAGAGTAACTTCCAGGATGCCAGTGTGGGAGGTGCAGATTTCATGTGGAAATGGTTGACACCATCAGCAGACACTATCCTCACTGGCTGCCCTGGTGAAGGTGGGGAGCAGGGGTTGGGGAATGGTAGGTAGAAAAGTCCCTGCTTTAGAAGTAAGGAAATAGAGCTTTGCATGAGTTCGCCATTTTTAGGCCTCAATTTTATTACATATAAAATAAGGGAATAGACTAGCGATCTAACCGCTGCAATTACCTTTCATATTCCATTTCATGCTTCTGTGCTCTAGAAAGAAAGGAACATTTTCTAATTTTTCTTTGTATTTTCCCAGGGTTTGGTGCAAGCAGAGATGCTCATATGTTTGTTAAATAGAATTTGATTTTTTACTCCAAAAGTTTGGAGTGAGGATGGCAGTAGGAAAGACATTTCCTTTAAAGTTGGAAAGAGCCTCAATGACTCACGAAAATGAAAATAATCTTTTATTTGATTTAGTTCACATAGGCCATTTGAGAAATACCTGAGGATTTTAGGCCCAGGAACATTTAGACTGAAAAATAAATCTAAGCCACCCTTCCTTTGCCTAAAATTTTGGTAAATTTTTGTCATATTTGGCTCTTAAAATTTGTTATTTATTTCTTTGGAGCTGACAATTGTCATTTTGAAAGCAGTTGGGTGTGTTTTCCACCACTCAAAGAATGATAAATCTCACCACAGGCAGGCTCATTTGGAATACGTATATATTTTTCCTGTGTAGGTGACAGTTTTAGGATCCTTCTAAGCAGTGATAAAAAACTCACAGTTATAATGTGTGATCATTTTGCCGTTCATTATAATGCAGAATTGCTCCATGCAAAATCAGGCCAAGATATAAGCCTAAACCCAGGGGCAAAATTCATTCATTATGCATGTACGTTATTCCCCCAAATATTGATAATACTTTTCATAATAATTATTTTACATATATTAGCTCGTGCTGCTATATTAGTATTAAAGATACCTTTATTAATCTTGAATATTTTGCTGAATAATAAATAGGATCTTAGAGGCCTGCGTTAAAAAGCTGCTTTTAGCTAGAATGCTGTAAATCAGTTGTTTTATGAATAAAATTGGCTTCTGTAATTTTTTTCCTCAGGATTGCTAATTTAAATAATTTTCCCATTTATTGAATGTGCTTTTTTTTTTTTTTTTTTTTTTTTTTGCTAGAGATGCGTCCCCCTACTGCTGCCCTCCCTCCTGGGTCTCCCTCCCTGTTGGAGAAAAATGCAAAACCACATAAACCTTCTAAATCCTCACAGTCTGAAAGGGCAAAGACTCTGCATTACTTAGCAGGCAATAGGCAGGCAGCTCCCTTGTAGCTCGCTTGCTTCCTTGTTAACAGATGACAACAATAATGATAATAAATATCATTTATTGAGTGATCACTATGTGCAAGGCCTTGAAAGTACTAGCTCACATAAGGATCACGCTGTCAGTTGAAACTTTCATATGCCCCATTATGTGTATGATGTTGCTTAGGCTTAGAGAGGAAAAGGTCACATCCACGGCAAGAGACGGAGTCTGGGTTTCAACTCCAGTTGATCTGACTCCAAAGCCTGTGCAATGCTGCCCCTGAGATGAAAGCTCAGACAGGGGCATTTGTGTGCTACTCAGGAAGAGCCCTGAGGGTTCTCGTTGGGGAGGCTTGTACTACCATGGGTGGGTGAGGGGGTCCATGGGAAGGGGATGTGGCTGTTGGAAGGACAAGCTTGGCTATGACGCACGCCATGGTGCAATGGTCTCCCCTTTTCTTGTGCAGTTCAGTAACTATATCTTCTGATTGTGTCCATGAGCTAAGGAAAGCTTATATCTTAGACTTCCATAATCTCATCCTGTGTGGAGGCCAAAGGCTAGCCCACGGTTGCTGAGTCTGATTGATTGATAGGGTCTGCCTGGGTCAGACTGTGTCTGAGGCAACATCACAATGGATTGGTGATGCCTGCCATGGGCTCAGGGTGGGGTATGTGGCAGCGGCACATTGTGTGTTCGCTAAGCCTGGGCTAGATTGTGTAAGTGCTAGACGGCCTGCTTTTCAAAGGATTCCATGTTGGGGATTTGGACTTAGGTGTTTCACATATGAAGGAGAAGAAGGCTCTGGTGAGGGTGGGATTTTTCCAAAGAGTAAGAGTACAGGCTCCTCGAATGCCTGTGAGCTGCTTCTCTGTGAGCATTAATTACCTCATTGCTCTGAAAGCGGGGAATATGGCCGTCTCCATTTTCCTCACAGCACTTGCGTCTCGCCAAAATAACCTTATTTATTGTTTGCTTGTTTGGTCTGTGCTCACCATTGAGTTGTAAACTTTGTGAGAGCAGAAACTTGGTCTGACCTCCTTGCCACGCCATCCCAACACCTGGAACTCTCCCCGGCATTTAGAAAATGTTTGTTGAATGAATGGATGTGTGAATGAATGAATGGTTCTAATGAGTTTCCCAGGACATACACTCCCCTTTGAGAAATTTTCACCACTCTCATCTCAAGCTCATCCTTCCCAAAATGCCATCTTCTGGCCTTGACCACTGTATGTGGTTCTGGATTTTTCTTCCTTAATTCCTCTAGTACCTTTTCTTTTTGCCATTGAATCATGACTCATGTGTGTTCCTTGGGAGCCGTCCAGGGTGCAGGAACATTCCTTAAGTAATTTGTATTCCTAAATATGGCCTCCTCAGCTCCCACAGCTAGGGGCAGCCTGGCTTAGTCAGGTTTTAGATATGCATATTATTATGTAAATGTACTTGAATTGAATATAATTTCCTTAAAAATATTTTCCAATGGAAAATAGATCTCCTTGTAGAGGGAACCTAGCCAGGCAGCACCTGAAGAAAGCCTCATTATTTGCATGAAGCATGCATGAGACATGCATGAGTCTGAGACATTTCAACAAGCTATTTTTAGAATGAATAATGACAACAATAGCTAGAATTTATTGAATTCTTGCTAAGTGCCAAGCACTGAACTGAGAACATTAAAGATTTTTTTTTTCATTTAAGCTTGCCAAGAACCCTTAAGAGTACTTGTAATTATCACCCCCAGATAACAGATGAGTAAACTGAGGCACAAGAGGGTTTAGCACATGCCCCAAGGTCACTCAGCAGGAGGAAGAGCTGGGATCTAATGTAGTGCAGGCTGATCTCAGAGTCCCTGTTTAACCTCTCTGCTATCCCGACTCCAGGCACTGGCACTCCAATGTTGAATTATCTTCAAAGGAAATGTTTAAGTAAATCTGGAGGACTAGAAAACAATGCATAGTATCTATCTCTTCCTTATGCCTTTTGTTCCACCACTCCAGCTGGTTCTAGTGTCTCTCTAAGGGACAACTTGGAGAAGCCAGATACTTCTGGTTAACAAATGTGTGAAATAAATTAGAACATACCCCAACTCCAATACAACACACAGAAATCAGGCCCACTTGGTTTTTAAAAATAGGAGTGATAGTTGTATTGAAAGACTGAGTGCAGTGTTCTCCCTATAGTCTCTGGAGGAGATGCTTCCTCTTTCTTTAAGGGGATATTTGAAATCACACACATATGCACACTCACACACACACACGTGCGCGCACCCCACAGACTTTTTCTCCACATGACTAACCCAGTCTCCTGTGACCTCTCTTTAGTGTGGCGGGGACACAGGAACAGAGCCTGCAGCTTCCGCCAACCCCAAACATTTAGTTACATTAATCACAGCGCATTTTTGGACTTTGAGCATCCAGAATGAAAGACACTTTCTTGGGGAGACATTGATCAAACAGTCTACAGGTATCTGTCCATCGAGGGCCATTAATCATCTCTGCATTATCTCGCCCACCAGTAGAATATGTAAATGTGATTCCTGTCAGTGATAAGGGGAAGTGAAATTATTCTTAGAGATTGGTCCATCTGGAGCTGTTGATACAATCTTACCGAAGACAATAGGTTGTAAAGATAAATTTTTTAGCATTACTAATCCAGCGTTGCCAATATCCATGGAGAACGGAGAAATTTAAAACCAAACTAAGGCTGTACAGTCAAGGGAAGGGAGGAAAACAAATTCCAGTTTTGCTTTAGTTCCTGCAATATTATTTGGCAACCTCACAAGAAGGATGCTTTCTGCATAATCAAGGCGGGCATTTTTGGAAGGGTCTTGCTAGGCAGTTGGAGACTGCATTCTAGAAGGGTTCACATTCAGCCACAGGATTAACTCTTAACACACACACACAAACAAGACAAAGTCCTCAAAGTCCAGAATGGCATTTCCATTGTGCCTACGGACTGGAAGTCCAGGAGTTCCATCTTCCACGGAGGAAACTTCCTACACCTATCTGATCCAGCAACTGGCCCCTTCTATAAGCTGGCAATGTGTCCAGTGTAGAGAAGAACAGGGGAAATGCGTGGAGATCTCTGAGGAAGAAGACCCAGGGTTCTAATCCCAGCCATGCTCATCAATAACTTTGGAACTTTGGGAAAATCCCTTCCTACCTCTGTTTTCTTTCTTGCATATATGAAATGAAAAGGGTTGGATGAGATGATGTCTTCTCCATGACAGAAGGATAGATCTTCCTCGATGCTCCATCTAGGTTGAAGAAGTTAACAAGTTCAGTAGAGGACCTTGGGACATTGATTTCCAGGGAAGTCTCCTGCTTTTGTGTGGCCACAATGCCTAGAAACTTTGGGCTGTTTGTTGTCGGTGATCTTGTGAGATGATGCCCTGTTATAAAAGAGGCCTCTGGAGAGAGGACGTGTAAGCTTGAATGAATGTTGTCTTAATAGAACTTGTAGTACTCAAGAATCATCAAAAGCAGGAGAGTGTCTTGGAGAGCTATTCCTTTTTTTAATTCTGAATGCTAAACATGTTTTGCTAAAATTTTCAAAATTCAAATTTACTCTTGGAAGACTATTGACAATCAATGGTAAGAGTGAGCTTTCAGGGTCTTCCCCACACTGTAACTGTCCTCTCCTCCTTTTACATTGATAAATAAAAGAAGCAAAGAGTTCTAAATTGTTATTTTTCAGCTCCAGGCAGGAAAGAAGGTGAAGGGTTTTGATGGGTATGAGGATGGTCTTTCCTGGCAAGTAATGATGGAATAGCATGAGATGGGTCGTTAAGGGATGCAAGGAACTCTGCCTTTGGAGACCTTTAAGAAAAGGACTAAGCGACAACTGGCAGACTCCAAAAAAGAACATGGTAATTTCCCTCTATGATGTCAGTTTCCAAAAGGTCAGAGATGTTTTCTTCCCCCAAACCCTTAGCTTTCCTCAAATATGAATCTGACATCCACTAATTTGCCCAAATGTTCCTTGAACTTGAGGGGGTAATGAGTCCCTCAACTTTGTTGTCCCCTGTGAAGGTTAAATGATGTCCCTCATACTCTATGGGCTGCCTACTTCCTATTTCAGGATATGGCAAGCACATTTCTCAATCAATTATGTCCCCTTCGTCATCCCTCCTTCCAGAGTTAGCAGTCTTCATGTTTTTTTTTTAGCTTATCCTCATAGAAAAGCTTGTTTATTACTTGCCAATAATCTTAATTCTTTGTTTCGTTTTTTACGTTGACCATGCTGTGTAGCGGCAGGATTATTGAGTGTGTGAAGACTATACTAGTGTACAACTTACATAAGTTATAATTTGGGGCCACACGTTAGACCAGGTTCGTCACACATGTTCTGAAGAAGGAGTCATTTCAGTGTCTAATAAGCATTACTTAAAGAAAGGACTTTATTTGGAAAATTTTAGGTTAAAGAGGTACATGGTTCTAATTGGAATGCTGGTGTTCCCAGCGCTTTCTGTGTGTTAGTGAGCTCCAAGGCTCTCAAAGAAGGAGAGGACAGTACTTAGCATCCCCTCCATGTATTTGGTCACAGAATCCTCTTTTCTTAGCATACCTCCTGCGATGAGTGTCCATGGAGCATGCATGGGGAAAGGCTAAGTCGAAGTCTGCGTGCCTGGAATGTGTTAGAGAGTTTACTGTATGTTCAGAAGGGAGAATAGATTGCATTAGTCCTGGATATTACTCATGAGTTTAAGAATTCGTGATCACTTGTGCAATTTGCTTGTTACGTATACCCTTTGTAGAAAGGAGACATTCTCATATTCTGCTCTTAGGATTAAAAACTGGTATCGCCTTTCTGGAGCTGATTTCATGATGCTAGTCAAAAATGTGAAAAGAAGTTAATAGTAAGTAGCAAGTCCTTTTATAGGAATGTATTCTAAGTAAATAATTATTAAATTCCACTAAGACTTAGTGCTGATGATATTATTCCCATATTGTTGATATTCAAAATATTGAATGGCTGTCTTGGCAGGGGCACTAACTAATCAGAACAAATGCGTCCTGTAGAGCGCTGATGCAGCTAGACTCATGCACAGCAACTAAATATCGGCCCTGATTCTTTATAGGATAATGGCAAACTGAAAAAAAAGTCATGCAATACAAGAGTAATTATATAAATTATGATACATCTATGTAATGGAGTATTTCACAGCTATGAAAAGTAATGTTATGGAAGAGAATTTAATGGCAAATATATTCTTGGAATATTAACTGGGAAAAACAGAATAGAACTATATATAGATAATAATTCTGTTTTGAAAATGAAATAAATATGCATGGAGAAAAGATTGGAAAGATGCACACCCAAATACTAACATCCGTTATTTTGGGTGGTAGGATTCCAGGTAAATTTGTTTTCTTCCTTTTATTAGTCTGTTTTCTTCAAGTTAGGGGTCAGAAAACTATGGCTTGCAAGCAAACTCTGGACCACCACCTCTTTTAATAAATAAAGTTTTATTGGGGCACAGCCAGGTCTATTCATTTATATACCATCAATGGCTACTTTCACGCTACGACTACAGAGTTGAGTGGGTGTAACAAAGACCATAAGGTCCACAAAACCTAGAATATTTGCTAGCTGGCTTTTACAGAAAGAGATTGCCAAGTCCTGACCTAGGCTATCTAGCACCTTTTACGTGTATAACAGGAAAGCATAGCAGTAAAACAGAAAACAGCAAGTTATGGGGTTTAAGTATCAAAGCTGTCCCTTTTAAAAGATGGAAATGTAAAGAAAAATCACTTAAACATTTAGTTATATAAATTCCAAATATTTGTACTTCTCAAGAAAGTTTCAAGGAGAGAATTTAACAGGAATTTAATAAACTGCTAGATACCATCTGAGATGGAATTCACAATATTGAATGTGTACATAAAAGTGTTGGAGATTTCAGGCAAGAATAAGTTTTAACCAAAACACCAATAAGTTGCATCTCCCTGCCTACCCATTTCCCCTTCTCCCTGTCCCCAATATCTTGCCAGAAAACCCCAATAACATCACATTTAGAACATTAAATCTTTGATCCTGTCTCCTGCTCCTTGAATTCCATCTGCTTGTTTATGGCACCCCTTCCCTAATCCTTACTGTCACCTGCAGGAGATAGGAGATTCTTCTCTGGGGAATGTGAATGACCCCCAAAGAAAGACTAATAGATATTGACATATGGGCATCTCCAAAAGCAAAATATGGCCTTTGATCAATTATCAGAACACACAGAGCATCCCACTCACTTTTTGGAGCCTCCCTATTCAATATAAACAGACAGCCAAGGATCCTCAGATATTTCAAAAAAGTATTCAACATGAAAAAATGAAGACACTACCCCTCTTCAAACAAAATGAAGACAGGAAGTAAAGACAATACAGAAACCAGAAGAATTAAAACAAATAAGCAAGCAAACAAACAAACAATTATAATACTTCCAGAGTGATAACAGAATATACAGATACAATTCATCTAGTGTAGAACAAGAAAGAGTTCTTGGAATTTGAAAACATGATAGCAAAAAAAAAAATATATTTAATAGAAGAGATGGAAGATAAAGTTGAGAAAAATCTTTCAGAGGAGCAAATTAAAAAACCCCCACAATAAACAGCTATTAGGAGGGAAATATTAAAAAAAAACCCAAAAAACTAGAGGCCATATCCATGTGTCTTTTTATGCTATTGTCAGGAAGTTTAGGAAGAATGCACACAGAAAGTGAAGGCCCCCAGTGTGGGACTTGTGGGCATTGCAATCTAACAACTGAGTTTTAATTCTACTATAGCACTTCCTAGTTGAGTAAGTTAACCTTTCTGAGCCTCAATTGCTTCTTCTGTACTATGGGCACAATAATAGGACTTATCTCACATGGTTGTTCCCAGGATTACATTAGATAATTAGCTATAAACCACTTAATACCCATTTAGGCTGGTGGTATTCATTCAATGGTCATTATGATTATTATGATGATTATGACTGGGGAGGCACATGCTAAAAAGGGCAACTGACCAGCCAGGGCTCTCCAGTGCTGGGAAGTCCAGGAAGGAAAGGAAAGAGGTGAATAATCTAACATTTACTGAGCACTTGGCTCTGTACCAGACCCTGTGCTTTCCCTGTACTTTCTCACAGTGCCATCAGTGTCCCCATTTCACAGGTGAGAAAACTGAGCCTCAGGAAGGTCATGTCACTGCTTCAGCTGGCAGAGGCAGGTGTGGAAGCCCAATTTTCTGCCTCCGAGACTCTTGTTCCAGGCTCTGGGAGGCAGGGGTCCTGAGGGCTTCCGTCCCTGCCCCTTCTCACCCCTCCAGTGCCTAGTACTCCTCCGTTTACTCTTCTGGAGCCAGGCCGGGGAACTTTCAGGCCAAGCCTGGGGCAGGAAGTTAGATCATCAGCCATCTTTTAAGGGGGTAATTAGCTGACTATGAAAACAGCTTCTTTAACCACAGCAATTCGCCCTACCAGGGGAGAGGGGAAGTCAGTGTTTTTATTATAAACGGAATCATAGAGGGGTTTAAGGCTTAGTAGTATTTGGTTTGGTTTTGTTTTTTAAAGGCCTGAGGTGGAACTTGGCATCTATTACCCCAACCCAGAAGAAAGGAAGTTTATTTTCTGGGTCAGATTAAAAGGCTTTGGCTTTCTTGCTTTTTATGTTCATGGAAAAGGAGCAACTTGCTGCCTTTGCTGAACCTCCCAGACCCCTTTCCCCCTCTTACCCAGGCTGTCTGTTGCTTTTCCAGCCAAGTCATGGAGAAGCAGGTCCGGAAGTCTAGTCTAACAGGAGAGAGATGGAGGTGTGCTTTAAGGCAGCTCTGGGGTAATGGCAGAGGGGCTGCAGAAGCCAGAGGGCAGCCTGAGGCTCTTGTGGTCCAGTGGCAACAGGGGAGAGCCGAAGTAAAGTGCTTCAGAGGCCACTGACTGCTTGCATTGCCTTGACCAAGTTATTTAACCTCTCTGAGCCTAGTTTTCACATCTGTACAGTGAGAAGGGTCCCTGTCCTGTGGCTTGTCCAGGGGGTACGTCTACCCAGCATGATGTTGTGGCTTGGACTGCCTGGCTTTGAACCTTAGCCCCAACCCTGACTTGCTGTGTGGCTCAAGCTTTTGTTTGTGCGTCTGTAAAATGGGAATGATATTATTAGGATGATTGTAAGGATCCAAGGAAAAAGTTCTTAAAATAATGCCTGGCACATAATAAGTACTCAAGAAACACCAGCAATTTTATATGCTTGTTAATAGCATTGTTAACATGGTCTGTCTGGTTTTTGTAGGAGGATAAATGACAATAAAGTTGAGTTTAGGTCATAGTATGGAAAGATTTAAATGTTGACCTACGAAATTCAAGGAATCAAGGAATTCATTGAACTCATTCAAGAGGTCAACTTTTGAGTTAAACAGACCTAAGAGGCCAATTTAGCCAACCCACTCAAATAACAGATGGAGAACTCAGGGTTCAGGAAGAGGATGGAGCTTGTGTAAGGTCCCCCCCCCAGTCTGCAACCAGGAAGGGTACCTTGGGGGGTAGCTCAATAGATGATCATCCTCTTTTCTGGAGATCTCCCAAATTATAGGTCCATTGTTGGTGTATAAAATCTTTCCAAAGGCCCTGGACTTTAAGGCACCTTTCATATTCACAGGAAAATACATTAAGCACATGTGGGATCATTCACACTTTAGTATGAATTAGTTTATCAGATTTCCAGTGTGCTAGCTAGCTGAGAGCAATGTCTTCCCAGGTAGGTCAAGGGGCAGGTGAAATGTGATTCCAGGTAGAGGTGGCACCTGAAGCCTTCTTGGTCAGCTCCAGTGTGGTTGGGGGTAGGGCTGCTAAGAAGCCAGATGGCATCCTGAGGACCCCCATTTTCCCCTCCCCAGGGGGACCAAATATATACTTTTTTATGGTTGGGCCAAGGCTTTTATAGCTTGGAACCGGCTCAGTTTTGGGCAGAGATTCCTCATCCTTCCTGACCACTCAGAACCAAAAAAATGCTCAAAACGTTTGGCCAGTGGTGTCTTAACCTCAGGGGCCCATTTGCAAATAGGCCCAGTACACTGGGTTCAACCATTTCCCCAACCCACAGTATCTCTGGGTTACATTATTATTGCATTCATTTGTTCAGATCTACCTCCAACCGGAAAGGACTTTGGCAATTTATAAGGAGATGTTAAATAAAACAAGATGGTCTCCAACCTCCCTCACCCCCTTAAAGGAACAAAGGGAGGAAAGAAAATGTAGATCGTGTAGAATGTTCAATTAGGACTGAAGCTACAGAGCACAGTCCGTTAACCCATGGAGCTTGTCTAACAGTGGGCTACATCTGACCTAGTCTGGGGGGCCATTTGGCCTTTTTGGATGCTTGGATGCAATCTGCTTCTTTAACTGTCAAAACATCATCATTGTTATTTCTACTAATAAAGAAACAGCTCAGACATAAGTCTAGCTGTTCCCTCAGTCAACTAACTCAACAATAATCACAGCAATCACACCTTACCTCCTTAAAGGTGCTGCCTCCTAATGGACCCTTTCTTCAGATCACTAGATTATCCATTTAGTGCATAGTAATAGGTATGCCTCCTGTGCGTCAGCACTCTTCTGGGTTTGGGTATGTAAGGGTTAACCAAACAGGCCCAGGGTGCTCCCCTATAAAGCCTACCTTACTGTCCAGTGTTTATTTTGGCACATTACCCAGTAACAGTCAAAATGCTGAGAAGTTCTCCAGAAGCTTGCCCTCTCTGAATGCAAGGAAGAGGGGGAGAGGACTGGTCAGGGTCCTGCCAGAAACACATAACTCCTCAAGTGTCTTCAGCAGAGGAAGATGAATGCATGGGGTTGATTCCAGCTCGGGGAAGAGCTGAGGTGCCAAGCAGTGAGCAGTGAGGTTACTCAGAGAATAGGAAGTGGCTACCACCCTGCTCTCTGCGGAGGGAGGGATGGAGGGCAGAGGCTGTGTTTCCCAAGCCCAGGGACCAGGGTCACCCAGTGGAAGCTGTAGCCAGGCCAGGCTGTCTGGAGGAAGCCTGAGCCACAGAGAAGATGCAGCTTGTCCTGAGAAGACAGACAGAGAGAGACAGAGACAGAGAGAGAGAGAGACAGAGAGAGAGAATGCCCTGGGTGAGATACCTGCAGACTCCCACCAGGGCCTCCTATCAGGTAGCTCTTTGGAAGCCAGTTTTATAGGAGCCTGACGTCCGCAGAGTCAGCACCCCCACACCCCATTATGGAGCAGAGTAGAGCAAGGGCAAACAAGTGATGCCTTTACAAAACAGGCTGCTGGCCATGGAAGAAACCTCTTGGCCAAAGTTCAAATGGATGCCCAGAATATGAACTCACCCTGATGGTCAGGGATAATAACAAAATTCAATGCCAGGTTCTCTTGGAATAATATAATAAAGCACCACTACCACCGTGGAGAGAGTGCCTTCGATGTGTTCAGTCCTTCTATGTGTTCAGTACGCTCACCAGAGAGTCTGCTATTGGGCTGTTGTGTAGATGAGGAAACTGAGGCAGAGGCAAGGCAACTCAAATAGAGGGCTATTTGCCCTCGGTCAAATAGCGAGGCAGAGACAGGACCAGAATTTGAATTGCAGTTGGTCTGGCTCCAAGTCCCGTGTGCTTGACCACTGAACCCTGAGCCACGGTGGCTCTAAGGGCAGTGGGCTCGGGAGCTAAGCCCGTCTCTGGACGTGGGAAATTTGGGAGCAAAATACAGCTCTCTGAGAGCTCAGGGCTTAGACCCAGACCAAGAAGAGGAACCTCCTTTGGACACCCCATCCCCCACCCACACGCACCATGTGGTGTCCGAACATCTGGGGCTGGCCACAGGCCTGGGGAGCAGGCCAGGGACTGTTGGCGAGACCACGCCCTGCTACCCAGAGGGCCAGGCCAGTGACTCAAAGGCGCAATGCATGCTCATTTCAAGACATGCAGTGTGTGCGCCAGTGCCAGGAAATCCTCCCCCAACCCCCGTGTGCTGCCCAGTTGGTATCAGATGGGGCCAACCCTCCCTGGGTCTTTCCTGGCTGGTTCTGCCTGTGAGACCTCCAGCTGTTGCTCTGAGGCCGCCTGGTGCCTACCGGGGCCTGGCCCTGGCCGGCGAGGAATGGCTGCTCTCCCTGCCTCTGGAATGCTGGGTGTCCCCCCAGATCTGTGCCTTGTCCAAATTGGGAAGGGGCTTGGTGGAGGCAGAGAGCATCCAGCCAAACAGGCCAGACACTTCTTTGAGGACATGTCCCCCTGACCCTACCTGGCAGTCGCCCATCCTTATTGGGTGTCGGGCATAAGCTGTGTCTTCTTGAGAATGTCAGATTGTCAAAAGGAGAAAAGTCAAATAAAGTTGGGGGGAGAGGGGGTAGGGAGGTTGGGTGATTGTCTTTGAGGGCCATGCCCCCAAGTTTCTGATGTGGCTTTCACACTTTGTAAGAGTCAGGCCTCTGTATGTTACAGTGTTTGCAGCCTGGGACCCTGGCTTGATCACTCCCTAATCTCAGTTTAATTGCTGTGGTCAATGTACCCTGCACTTAATAACCCACAGCTTGGTATATTGTTTAATATGGTTGACACACACTTTGCTTTAAATGTCAGCACTGGCTGGACCTGGGGACTTGGCAGGCTCCCTGGGAGAGATGGCAGAGGAGCAGCGTCATCTGCTCAGCGTCTGGGATGCTGGTATGTTGGCTGCAACTTTTCTTGGCTTGAAGGCTCAGCTACTGCCAAGCACCGAGCTGTTGGATAGCAGTTGCCATCCCCAGCCTGTGTCTGAGGCCTCTCCAGCCCCGATCTGCTTTCCTCTTGCTGTGTCCCACCTAGGGGGTCCATGGAAAAGGGGCATCTGGAAGGCAGCCATTCTCAGCTTGGAAAGTAGGTTGCATCCAGCCACAAATGGGGGTCCTGCAGCCCCAGTGCTGTATGTGGGCTGGTCTTGGTTGTGTGCTTGTGACCAGGACCCCAGGGGTAGCTGTTGGGTAAATGTCACACTCTGGTTGAAGGATTGTAAGCAACATCAGTGATGACAGTTGTACCCAGATGGCTCTGCCCGCCACCCTCCATGGCTGGACTCTATCAGCAAACTGGATGCATTTTTGCTTCCCACTTGGAGTCCACTCCTTCTGCTTCTGGTGGACTAACCAATTCAAGGGGATGGATGAAACTGATGGACCTTCCGAAGTGGCCTCTCCGTTTATTATGGCCACCCACTGCGGCTCTCTGTGGAAACTGTTCTTTTATCTGTACCACACAGGCACCCCCAAGTGTTGGCAAAGGGTGTCCCTGCCTCCCTGGCAGGACCCCAGCCCCAAAGCTGGGCTCATCAGAGTTTCTCTCTTGGAGATTAGGAATTCAAGGTGAAGAGACAACCTGGAGGTGTCTGAGAGTGCCCCGGACGTAACTCAGAGACTCGGAAGCCATGGGGTAGCCATGTTTTGCCACTGACCAGGCTGCCGAGGAAGAGGAGTGAAACATGCAGAGGTACAGAGACGAAAAGGAGAGAGAGGGCCTCTGGGTGGCCCTCATCCTTCCCAAAGGGGCAGTGTTTTCCTGCCTTTGGCTTCCCTGAAACCCCCTGAAGCCCTGTGATAAATTCCCCCTTTTAACTGAAGCAGCTTGGGTTGGGTTTGTCATTTTCAGCCAAGAGCTTTGCCTAAAACAGTTAGGCAAGCCCTCCACACAGAGCCGGCCAGGCTGAAGGCTCATCCTCTTATCATTAAGTTGTATTTGGGATAGGCTCGGGGGGAATGCTAACTTCTTGGGTGGGAGTTTGTTGAGGGTCACACTGGCTTTGGGTGGGGCAATTTGTTCCTAGGGCTAGAGTGTCCCCAGGCTCCTCTCCTTGGCTGGGGTTTTCCATCCGCCTTTGACTGGAATGGCTGGAATCTGGTGTCTGAGCTCCAGACACAGCCTGGGGTGTTGGCTCCAGTCTCTGGTCTGGTTCCATTGTCCAGGTGAGGACAGCTCCTGCCGGCCTGTTTGGGAAACTCAGGCTTAGCCTGGAGTCCATGTGGGAACACCTTAAGGTCTTAATGATAATTTCTTTTAAAATCAGCGGAAAAAAGTGAATACAATAGTAATAAATCTATAATAACAAATTCAGCTGCAATTCAACGTGTCTTTATACCAACACTATTGTCAAATGTAAGTTTTATTTTTTTTTTCTATGGAGGAAGGGGACTCCAAGGGCAACAGTGACGAAGGTCCACAAACAACATTATAACGTAACCCTGTCTACACTCCCACTCCTAAGGCTATGTGGGGGCTCCAGTTTCCTGGGAACCCCAGGTGGAGCCTCCCCACCAAAGTAGGTAGATGTGCCCTGGATGGTTTAGTGGTGTCTGCAGCGGGGCAGTGACCCCAGGTGTCTCTGCTGCTCTGACTGACATCTCCCAGTCTTGTTCCATATAGCTGGGCAGTGGGACAGACCATGGATCAGGGGCCATTACTTGTCCTATGTAGACTGAGCTCAGAGGTTAGCCAAGCGGGGGCCTGAGCCCAAGGCAGCATTGCTGGGTGACTACATTCTTAACCTGGAGGGACAGTCAGCCCAAAGATGTGAACGTCGGCCTTTGCAGACCACCAGGTACTTGCCCTCTGCCCTGGCCTCTCGTAGGCAGGAACTAGCCAGCACATCATGAGAGCTACCAAATGCCAAGCTCAGTTCTTGCATTATCTCATTTAGTTAGCCCAGCAGCCCTGCAAAGAGGCACTCTTATTAGCCCCATTTTATAGACGTGGAAATTGAGGCTCAGAGGGACTAAGAGGTTTGGCCAAGTTCAGAAAGCGAGGTTGGGATTTGAATTCAGGTCTGCCTGACACTAGAGCTTATACTTACTCTCCTTATACTCTGTCCCCCTAACCAGAAGGCTGGCCTCTCAGGTGGAGGGACACTTTCCTCAAGGGAGCAGCATGGGCTCAGGGGACACTTTCAAGGTGAGGCGCAAATGTGGTACCCTGGCCATACACAGGAGACTTTTGGGAGGTACAAAGGATCAGCTTTTTCTGTATATTCCATAATTCTGTGAGTATATAAGCAAACGTGTAGTTTATACAACAAAAACACGATTTCCTGAACATTTCTGCCAGCATAAGCTATCTACATTTGTACAAGTGAGCTGATCTAAAGAAAAATATTAAGTAAATATAGTACAGCTGACATATGGACAAAGCAAAAAACCCAAAACATGTTAAATACTGGTATACATGAGAGAACTGTAGATCTTAAACCATAATCTCTGGGTTTGAGTCATCTATTTTATGTGCATTTTGGAGTAAGATTCTTCAGCTCTCTTGGACTCAGCTTCCTCAGCTCTAAAATGCGGAGGGTCCTTGCCGTGTTATAAAGATTCAAAGGAGGCAACACAGCAGACGCACTGCTGGAAGTGGGGCGGCGCAGACCCCGGCCAGGCACCCCCCTTGCCGGGAGCTCTCCGGCAGTGAGTGGGAAAGAAAGTCTTTTTGGACAGAAATGCCTGGGGAGAGTTCTCCATGCTTAATTCCACTTGGGACCCACCCCAGACCGCTGGGCCTCTCAAGTAACACGATATAAACCCGTTTCATTGAACATGAGTCTTAATTGCCAAAATTACCTGTAACATTAGCTTCTTTCACAGCTGTGCCCTCTCCTGGGGCTGGTGCCAGTTCTCTGGGGATGAGTGGGTCCCAGGAGGGCCAGGCCCTAATGGGGTAGGCTGTCAGCGGGCCTGAGAGCTCTGCATAGGGTCTTGGGGTGGCAGGGAGGAGCCAGGCCTGGGGACCCACACTTCACCGCCAAGGCCTCTAGGCTTGTGCTTCCTTGGGGTGGTCCTAGCCCCTTGACACGGCCGTTCTGACTTCTCCCCCAAGCAGCCTTCCTTGATGAAAGGTGTCAGAGAAATCTTTCATTTTCCTGAAATCACCTCAGATCCTGGAAGTGAGGGCCCATGCCCAGTGTTCCTGTCAGAACCCCCAAGCACAGAGCCCATGAGGCTCACCCAGTGGGACCACATGGCCTCACAGAGGGGATGGGAGCCATGACAGGAACTCTGGGGAGGGGTGGCTACCACAGGCCATATGTCTTTGACTCAAATGTCCTTATCTTAATTGAAGAGTGTAAGGAAAAAAACTGGGCAAAAGGAAGAGAGTAAAGATAAGTCAGCATCACCAGTTATCAGGAAAATGTGAATTGAAATTAAAATGACATACATTTATTTGCCCATCAGATTGCAAATATTCTTAAAGTTCAATAATTTCAATATTGTATAATGTGGGAAAACAGACTTTTTTTATTATTATTCTAGTGGGAGTGTAATGTGGTTGATGAAATTTGGCAGGATTTCCTAAAATTAAAGATGTACATGGGCATGCCCCTTGGCCCAGCAATTTTACCTCTAGCTACCTTTCTACCTTGGGAAAGTACTTGCACTTGATAAGGACATTGCACAAAGATGTTCATTGCAGCGTTGTTTCGTAGGCTACTGGAAATAACCTAATGTCCATCCAACGGCAATGGTTAAACACACAGTGCTGTGGTGGCCATCACCTCCCCAGGTTTTACTTTGTCCTCTCCGATCAGCATGAACCCTCAATAGTGACTATAGAACTCTATGTACAGATTAGGAAAACCTTAAGACTTTCTGTTGGTGCAAAAAAATAAGGTGCAGAAAGATCTAAACAGTATGAAATAAACTATATAAAAGCAATACATAACAAACATCTATAGAACAAACTGCAAGCAATACCATGCAGTTCTGTAGGCATACAGCTTCATGAAAATCTTATGAAAAAGTTTTTGGAAGGGGACCTGCCAAGCTAATGATAGTAGTTCCCTTTGGTAAGGGGCATGGAATAGGGGGAGGTGGCTAAGGAGATCTCTAGTTTTAATAGCAACTGTTTGAAAACAATTTTTATAAGTGAATATGTTCTCATCCTATTTACATATGAATATGTTCTCATCCTATTTACATAATTAAAAGTACACTTATTGATGGGATTGGGTGAAGGATACATGGAGGTTTGTTATATTCTGTTGACTTTTATATTTGTCGAAATTCTCCAAAATAAAATTTAAGGATTCAAAAATAAATTTGACATCATAAAAATGATTATCTAACAGAGATATTGCTCCTTCTAAGATCTTTGTGGCCTGCCCAGTTCTGCCCCTGTAGTGGACCTGGCCGACTCTTGTCCTTCTGTACCGTGGGATTGGTCTGACTCACTGAATGAATGAATGAATGAATGAATGAATAGACTGTTCCACTGAAAGGGCGTGGGATCTACCAAATCAGAGACTTGTCTCTTGATGACCCATTTCCAGTTCCTGGAGACTCTAGAGGCACTGTGACCCGTTGGGCTGTAGGAAAGGGGGGTCACGCTCTTCCTCGGGACTGGAGAGGTCGGTAGCTTGTGGCAGTGGGTATTTCTGACAGAGAGAGAAGCCTCGCTACCTCTGCCCCCTTCCTGGTCTGCACTGTGAGATCACTTTATAGGGGCCCAAGCTGCTCCTGCCTCAGGGTTCCGGGCTAAGCCTTGGCATGTAGAAGAGGCTCCATGGATGGTTTCTAGATTGTTGAACAGGATGAGCAAAGGGGCTGGGTAGGCAGAGCCCCTGCAGAGGGTCCCTGCATCTGACATCCACCCAGACTGGGCTGGGACCACTTCACATATTCTCCATCGTTCTCCCAATGGGCTCTGGGCAGACACGGATCATCTACCACGGTGGTCTTTCCCACAGTGGCATTACTTGGTCTTGGACTCTTGTCCCAGTGCTCTGGGGCAGCTACCGTAATGGATAAGATTTAGCAGGATCATTAAAATATATGCGCCATCCCTGCCTGATGTTATCAATGAGAACTACCTTTGTCAACATCAAGTATCTGAACGTGGAATGAGACAAGGAGGGAAGGGTATGTGCGTGGTGGTCTGTGGGTGTTGAGATGATGGTGGTTGGGAGCTTGGGGGACCAGAGAGAGACGCAGCGGGAACAGATGCGGAAAGGGGGATGGGGGCACTGAAGGTGCCTGTGTGTACCCCCAAGGTACCAATGTCCACTTATAGTGCAGAGAATGGCAAGAGATAGAAGAGAGACAGAGATCCTTGCTACCTGAGTGTTCATTTCTGGGGTCCCCAGTCTCCAGATGTGGAAAGATGCAAATGTCCTAAGAATACAAGCCTTGAAACATGAGGAGGCTTTGGCCCAATGGACAAGATGACAGAAAGGCATGGAGGGTAGAAGGCACAGCATGGACAGTGCCTGTGAGGTACACGTAGAGTGCAGGAAGGAGTTCGGCTTTGCAGCCATGTTGAGTACAGATGACAAATAGCTGAGGAAGAAGATGTAGAAACTAGCTTGAGACAGATCATGGGAGACCTTGGGGGCCATTGTGAGAGCGGTGCGGACTTCATCCTGTGGGCAGTGGGAAGGGTTTTCAGTAGGTGCATGCATGCTCAGACTCCGCTTCTGGAAACGTCACCCCAGGAGGAACATAGGGGGGCCTCATGCAATAATCTGGGGCTCCCCGGTGGTGATTCAGCAACACCGTACAGCACTCATGCTGGGTAGTGTAAGCAGCGCCTCACTTAGTCCTCACCTAAACGCTGGGAGGGACAGAGGGGTCAATGAACTTGCCCAAGGTTCCACAGTGAGGAAAGTGCACAGCTGGGTTCCAGACTCGGGCATGTATCCTCAACCAGTCTGCCCGCCTGCACACCCAGATAGGCTGGCTCTCTAATTCACCTTTTCAAAATGTAGATTTACTTCTGTATTTAGGTACATTTATTCAAAAAGATAACTTTATGTCAGTGTTACAAACAAAAACAGCAATTTTTTTTTCTAGCAGACATTAAAATAAACAGCGATTAAAAGAAAACATTTGTCCATGCAGGAGTTTAATAGAGAGGTGAGTCTGTATACTAAGACAGCGGCAGTAGCCAGAGAAGGAAGTGACCCACGGGGACACATTTAGGAGGTTTGGACAACAGGTCCATGTAGTGAATGGCTGGAATGGGGACGCGCCCCAGGTGTGTGTGGTGAGTGACATGGTTCACACACCTGGGGGTGTGAGCTTTACAAGAGGTCCTACTGTGTGCGTTCAAGTTAAAATCTTAAATACAGTGCTTTGAGGGTTAGGTTCCATCTGAGATGGTGGGATATGATGGGACAAAGAGCTTGGTCACTGGGTGACTTCCTGGACCTTAGAAAGGGCTATGGCTCAGGACACTGAGCTGTGGACAAGGAGTGTGCAGTTAACATCGTGGGGAAGTGGAATTGCTGGCCTAGGCGGCAGAACAGGGGCCAGGAAGGCAGCTCTCTGGCCCAGCGCAGCCTGTAACCCGAGCCATGGAAGATCATTAGGAACGTGACATCAGGGTGGCATTTGCAACCTCGCCCCAACAGGTGGGTGGGGCATTTATTAGTTGACTGCAGTTCAGCTGGAGGGGGTGGGGGGGGCAGGGTAACGGAGTCACTGTCGCAGCTCTCCTCCCAGGGTACCTGGCCCTTTCCCGTTTCCCTCTAGCTATGGATCCTGGCTCCCTTGAAGCAAGGCCTCTCTCCCCTCCTGTTGTCTTTTGTTTCTGTGGCGGAAAATTTGAAAGCCCGGCCTATTGGATTTCTTTTCAGCACACCGATAAGGCAGAGGAAACATCTGTGGCTTGAGACACAATGTGTGAAAGATGGGGGTGGGGGGTGGGGACAGAAGTTTTCTGTCTTCACTTGATCTTAGCCAAAAGGCGGAGAAGCGATGAGAAGTTTTCTGTCTTAAAGAAAGTTTTCTCTCCTTGCTAGACACCTCCTTTATTAAAATTAAATTTATAGGTTGAAATGTTAGCACGAACATAGAGGAGGAGGAAGGTTTAAATCCAAGACGAGGGAATTCAAGATAAATAAAAAGGAAATCCTGAAAAGTCACACTTCCAGAACTGAATGCAGACCCATTCGTTTTGCTTTACTACACTTTTCTCCGCCATGCAGCTCAAAGAGCGTCACCACCTGTGATACACGCCTCAGATTCACTATCAGATTCCAGAGGCCGGTCCAATAGCCTCACCACCGGCCTCTTAATAAATCAGGTGCCAAAAGCCATTCAGATGAGAACCTGATAAAAGGGGACTGGACCCCAAAGAGATGGAGCTCCTGAGCCCCTGAGTCTGCCATTTGCCCTTCCCTGTAGTCCCAGAGAGGGGGGGTGGGGGCAGAGGGAGAGAGGGAGAAAGGGTGTGGAAGAGGGTACGGTGTGAGGTTTTCTGGAGTCAGCCCAAGCGTCAGAGGGCTGCGTTTTGCAGCATCCTTCCTCCTTTCCCCATCCCTGCTCTTCATGGTCCAAGCCCTGCATCTGAGGGCGACTCCACAGGAGCTGCAGCCCAATTGCGCCAGGAGTTTGGGGGGGGGGCAGGAGGGCAACGCCCTGCTTCCAATTAGCCACAGCACTCTCTGTAAGTGGGCCATTTGTTGTCTGGTGTGTGAGAAGTTTCATCCAACCTGCGGGCATATTTATACAATTAGAGCGGCAGGCGAAAGAAAGCAGCACTGCGGCAGACTCAGCTTGCGTACTTTGATTACCTTGTTAAGCTAAATAAATTGTGCAGGGAACATGCCCCGTTTGAATCTACGCAATTGTTTCTCATCGAGATGGCTGGCTGCTAGGCCCGTCTGGGGCTGACAGCTGGTCTACGCAGGGGCCGGCATTAGACATGGGAGCAGAAGGAAAGGGGATACCACCCCCTACTCTAAACAAAATGACAGGTCCCCTGTACAGTGCCAAGCGAGGCTGCTGTTTTGTCCAAAGCCCGTTGTGTCGACGTGTTCCAGTACTGTCAACTCTTGTTGACCAAGAACCCAGACAGCAAGCTGACTCTGTCACCCAGTGTTCTTCAGGTTCCTGGATTTTATGAGCAAGACGACTGGCAGAAAAACAAGAGGGCTTCAGGGTTTTAGTGTAAAAGCCCTGTAGATCCAGCCTGCACCCCCTACGTGTTAAGCCAATGACGGTGGACACTGTGCCTCCTGTCCAGTCCTTACACAGAGAAGCCAACTTTCTTCAAGCACTTACTCTGCTGGGACACATGCTAAATGCATTTAAGTCAATTATCTTCTTAAAGCCTCACAATGGCCCTCTGACCAAAGTGCTAGCGTTAGTCCCATTTTCCCAATGGGGACAGAGACAGGTCCAGTGCAGTGAAGTCAGTGAATGGCAGTACCAGGACCTGAACCCAGGTGGGCCTGGTCCCAGAGCCTGGGATGCGAACTTCATACTGTGCTGCCTGTGTCAGGGCCATGGGGTCCCTAGGCCCTTCAGGGACCCTACGGGTCTGAAACATCCTTTTGACACACCAGAGGACGGTGTTCCAGTTCTGTCAGGCTTGAGTGTTATTTATGAAATACAAATAGTGCATTGAAAATGGGTATGTACAGGAATTGTCCCCCAACCTATGAATTCATCAATTCATCTTATGCCCTGACCATTCTGATGCTTAAGGGGAGAAGGGATTCACAGTGTGTCAACTCCACCAATAGTAGGAATAGCTGATAATAGCTGATGGTAATAGCTGACTTTTAGCCCCCATAGCATCCTGTGTGTCTGGCCCTGGTGCTTTGCCTGTATAAACTCATTTACTCTTCCCATCAACCCTATGAGGCAGGTGCTTTTGTTTTTAAGCCCATTGTCCAGATGAGGAAACAAAGGCACTGGAGGCTAAATAAATGCCAAAGGTCACACTATTGCCTGGAGTCCCCATTGTGACAGCGGCTGTGGGCAAAGTCATAGAGGTCCTGTGTCTCCCCAGTATGACTGTCCTGTGCACAAGGTCAAGCCCCGCCGCCCGGCCTTTTCACTTCTGGGAGGTGGTCCTTGGGGCCCAATCAGACTGCACTCTGGGAAGGTGACTCATCCTCCTTTGCTGCTGGAGCAACCCGCTTCCAGAGAGCCAGTGACCAGGCTGCTCTCTCTTTTTCTGCCACTGGGTGAGCTGGGCAGCGTGTGGTCTCTCCAGCAGGGCTCTGCCAGGGCAGGCTGTGACTCTGTGGTTCTTGCCCCCTTTGGAGCATGGCTGGAGGACTCGATCTTGTCAGGCAGCGTGTGGAGCTAGACAACCTCCTGGAGAACAAGGAACCTGGACAACAGGACCACCTTCCCCACTGGGACTGGGGTTCCAGTGAACTGGGCCTCTGAGGATGTGCTGGGGCTAGTGCCCTGGTCACACAGGATGGCAAGAGTCAGATCATTGGCTGCAGAATGACAGGCCTAGGCCTGCCCAGGCCAGGCAAGTATGTGTGGGCTGTAGAAGACTGATATGGGGCGGGGCCCAAATTTCCCTAGAAACAGAGACTTTTGAAAGAAAGGTGATTCACTTTCTCTTAAAGTAGGTAAAGGCAATGCTCTCAGAGGTCATCGTTCGCCACTAGCAACCCAGGTCACTCCTTCCTTCCTTCCTTCCTTCCTTCCTTCCTTCCTTCCTTCCTTCCTTCCTTCCTTCCTTCCTTCCTTCCTCCATTCACAAGTATGCAGCAGGAACTGTGTGATGTGACCAGAACAGGTATAGCCCCTCAGGAGCGAAAGATCTAGGCTGGGGGCGGACACCTGGTTATATTGTCACATGAATAAATGCAAATCTGTTCACCTGTGATGAGAGCTACAAAGGAAAACAACCCAATGCGTTGGGAGCCTTCAGGGACAAAAGACATGGTCAGCAAAGTGAAGTATAGCTTCACCGAGAAAGAGACAATGGGGTTGAGACTTGAAGCATGAGAAGAGCTCACCAGACAAAGGAGAGATGCGGAAAGAACATTCCTGGCAGAGGGAACTGCAGGTGCAAAGGCCCAGTGGCAGAGGGGAGCATGGAAGATAGATACAGGGGACGGCAGAGGCTGGGTGGCTGGAGCACCGAGTGTGGGACTGAGTCTGGCGAAGTCAGCAGGGCCCTCACTCGGCGGGGCCTTGTTGGCCATGCTAAGGCCATGGAAAGGGCTGGTCTTCTTCACAAAATATGCTTACATATTTTAAGCATGCAGATGGGGGAGAAGGGTGAGCATGGAGGAAGGGCAGTGACCTACCTATTTGTATTTGACAAAGATCTCATTGGCCTCATCTCATCTCTTCACGGCAGAATTTCCAGCAAGGGCTGGGTGTTTCCAACAGAGAGGTCATGGGGGTAAGACCCCTGGGGGCATGGAGTCTAGGAGAAAACTCAAGTGGTAAAAGAATCAGTAATCTAAGCAGTTTTGGGAGACCTCCACTTTTAGGCACAAAAGCTAGCAGACTGGGAGCATCTAGTGTGGGCGTCCTAGGACCACACTTGCTAGTCTTTAGGGCAGGTTTTGCTGTCCTGTAGCAATAGAAGTTCATCCTAATGACTCCAGGGCCACCTAGAAAAAATATATAGTGAGTATTATTTATTTCAGAAGATAGCAGAAGACATAATACATTGCAGATATATTCCCAAACTAAATGGTTAAAATAAAAAAAGGCATTGGTGCTAAAGGAACACATCACATAGCCTCTAAAATGTTGCCTCATGATATGCCTCTGAGCAGACCAGATAGACAAGCCTCATTGGGCTACAAACAACTTGATTAACTCAAGAGATTTTCAGCTAGCAATGAGGAAGTGGAGTGCTCCTGTAACAAAGACCTAAAAATGTGGAAATGGCTTTGGAATTGAGTAATGGACTAAAAGCTGGAAGAATTTTGAGGCATAGGAGAGAAAAAGCCCATATCGTCTTAATCACACTATTGCAGAAAGATGGACATTAAAGTTGCTTCTGGCAAGGGATCAGAATGAAAGAAACATGCAGAGGGCATGGCCATTTGAAGATAGAGGCAGAGATTGGAGGGATGCAGCCACAAGTGCCGGAATGCCAGCAGCCTCCAGAGCTGGAAGAGGCAAAGCACGGGTCCTCTCTAGAGCCTCTGGAGGGAATGTGGTTTTGCTGACACCTTCATCTTGGCTTAATGATGCTAACTTTAGACTCCTGGCCTCTAAAACGTGAAAGAAGAAATCCCTGTTGCTTTAAGCCACGAAGTTTGTGGTGATTTGTTATAGCAGCCACAGGGAACTAACACATTCTAAGTAACATTTACTTCCTATTCCACCAGCATACACAATTTCACAGGGCTGGTGCATTCTCGTACTTTAAGGCTCAGACTAAATGACACCTCCTCATGGGGCTTCCAGACTGCCTTAACCAGAGCAGGTTAACCTCTTCTTAACCTTGACGACCACACCTTGTTAAACCTAGAATTCTTTCTTTAGTTTATATGCTTGTATTCTGTCTGCCTTCCTCCTATTGGAGCCTGAGCTTCAGGCAGCCAGGGGCGGTGGCTTCCTGTCCCTGCTGTACCAGCACCTAGCAGGGAGCCTGGAACAGAGTGGACACTCCATGAAGGTTTGTTGAATGAGTGGATGACTTTTTACAGTGTCTGGAAGGTCACTTCAGTGTGACTGGTATTAATAAGACTGGTGCTGTAGCTTGCCTGGATCAACAGGTATGGACAGCAATTTAAATTCTTATTTTGGCTCCTTACTGTGTCCCAGGATGGGAGGCTATTTAGTATTCATTCACTCATTCACTCATTCAAAAAATATTTATTTATTTATTCGGGGCTTGTTATGTGTGAGGCAGTCAGTCCACTGATGATTCCTAATTGGGCTATTTTTTCCCCTGTTGAATTTCAATGGAGGAAGAAAAAAAGCAATGGCAGCATTTTTCAAGGCAAAACAAGGCATATAACAACCACAGACCACAAACAACAAAACAATCTTTCATGAGGCTAATTAGTCCTAAGCCTTAAAAAAAATAATAATAATTGCCAATTCTGGAGCAGCCTTTGAAGGCTTTTTCGAGCTGAATAGTAATCAGGGAACATCAGCCCTCGCAAAGCCAAGTGCTCAGAAAAAAACAAGGCGCTCAAGTTGTGTACTTTCTGTAACTCTGATTTTGGCTGAATTTTCTTTTGATAAGGAAATTTTAAGGACATTGATGGGCAAGGGAAACCCATTCATTGCACACACTGGCTCTTTCAGCAGACTTTGTGATACACAACCAGCCTCATAATCAGAAGTGTTTCTTTCTGTTTAAAACCCAGAAGGGGAGTTGACATCTTTTATCAAAAAGACAGACAATTCTTATCCCTTGACAATTCCAGATTATGGGTCCCAGGAGGCTCTCCTTACACTGGTATTTTATCACCTGAATCAGAGCAACTGCTGTTCATTTTCTGAACCTCCACGTAGTTTTCAAGGTGTTGCCAGCAGGGCCTGGGCTGACAGTGACACGTGTTATTGTCACATTGCTAGATCTGAAAGAAAACACCAGATAAATAAATATCAGTGTTTTCTTGGATCTCGTTTTGCTATCATGGGCACCGGAGGCTCTGGCATTTGTTAATTCACGTATCTGCTCTGTTTGGTGAGGCACCTTCCCCTTTCATCTAATGGAGCAGGGGAGGGAGGTGGGGCGCCGGCTGGCAGCCTGGCATGGACTGGGACAGACATTTAATCCAATTCCTAGTCCAGGCAAGGGACAGAGGGTGGAGGTGGCCTCTGGATAAAGTTCCACACTCGGGGCTGGGTGGAGGCAGAGGCCGGCTGCAGGACTGCTGCCTTCTCGGTCCTCTCTCACGTGCGTAGGTCAGCTTGCAGTATGGTACAGGATCCGTGTGGCCCGGCTCTGAATCAGGTGACATGGGCTGGGGTCCCAGCTGGGAAGGTTGCTTAACCACAGAGCCTTTGTGTCTCGATCTATAGAACAGGATACTGGGACCTCCCTGCTAGGTTGTTGAGAGGTCCCACATGCATGAGGGAAGTGCCCACCTCCAGGCAAACCAGCTCCCCCTTCCGTGCCCCAGACACTCACCACTCCCCTCTCTGCCCTTTTCTCTCCTCTGCCTTTTGCCTTCTTTAGATCTGCTTATCGGAGAGCAGGGGGTGACGTCAACAAACTGCGGCCCATGGGCCACATCTGGCCTGCTGCCTGGCTCTGGAAATACAGCTTTACTGGAACTCGGCCATGCCCGTTCATTTACATAGGATCTGAGGCTGCTCTCATGCTCCCGTGGCAGATCGGAGTGGTGGCTACACAGACCATATGGCCCATGAAACCTAAAATCTGTACTGTCTGGGCCTGTACGGAAGCTTGCCAACCCCTGTTCTTGATGATGTTCTCCTAGACATAAAGCACCCTAATTCCACTCATCCTTGAAGACCCAACTTGAGTTCTTGATCTGCTGGGTGCTCCATGCCATGTTAATCGGTTTTATATGGAAAAAACTTGCCATGATAAAATTCATTTGGGAAATCCTACCCACAGAAATAGCCATCTTTACTAAGTGCAGGACCTAAAAGAGTGTTTAAGGCCCTGGGGTGTCTGGGAGTCTTCAAGAGGAAAATGTGGGATGCAGCACCGCTCAGATGTATTTCTTTTCTGGGCCACTAAGCATTCAAAAGCTTGACCCACCTCTCTCTCTGGGTGATGTCATCTACGACCACAGCTTTACAACACATTACATTTTTATCTGACATGTTCATTTCGGGCCTGGGTCTCTCTCCTGGGCTCCAAACACTACGCTTCCCCTCCCCCCACATTTACTCTACCACTGTCTAATAGAACCTCAAACTGCCTGCTCCTCTCCCATCATTATCCATCTTAGGAAGTGGCACCACTGCTCACCAGTTGCTAGGGTCAGAAACCTAGGACGCCCTTCATTCGCTTACACCCATTATCTAATCTATCAGCAGCTCTGTCATCTCTAACTTCAAAATGCATCCTGGGTAGCACCACTTCTCACCAACTGCGCACCGACCAAGCCAAGTCCAGGCCACCAGCGTCTGTTGACTGGATTCTCTGAAGAGCCTTCACACTGGGCTCCCTGCTTCTGCTCCTGCCCACTAGGTTCGTTCTCCTCACAGCAGACAGAATGACCTTTCTGAAACTCAAATCCCATCACATCTTTCCCTGGCTTAGAATACTTTAAGGAACATAGTTCTGTGCCAGCCAGAATAAAATGCAAACTTCTTCAATGGCGTTCTGGGCTCTAGAGAACGTGGCTATCACCTGCCTCTCTCCTCTGGCCTATTCTGACCTCAAAGCCAGTAACTCCAGGGCCTTTGCACACACTAATCTTTCATCTTGGAATGCTCACCATCATTTCATCTTCCTGTCTTTTCAGGGCCTCTTCCGACTCTCCATTGTCAGGGAGGCCCTTGCTGACCAGTCCAAAGAATACCCAATTTTTTTGATATCAATTTGTGCTAGTTTATCATCTTCACAGCTCTGATTGGAACCTGAAATTATATTCTCTATCTACTGTTTTCATGCTTATTGTCTGTCTCCCACTGAGGGGACACCTTCACGAGGGGAAAGACCAAGCTCAATGCTTTTCATTCGTAATCTCATGCCATTCATCCAGTTAGCCCACAGAGCCTATGAGCAGGTACTATTGTTATTCCCATTTCAAAGGTGAGGAAACAGAGGCACCGAGAGATGAAGAGCTCGCCTAAAATTGCACATCTGGTCAATGGCAGGGCCTGGACACCTGCCTGGACCTGAGTTCAGATCCGTGACTATGGGCAGTGCTGGGTGGGGCTATGGCTGCCATCATGGATTTGGCATTTGAGCCTCTAGGAGTAAGGTTTATAGGGCCCTCGCTAGCTTATCTCTGACTGGGGGTTCTGATGTGAGCTGGGGCTCCCCTATCTCACAAGCACGTTACTTGGAATGTTGCTTAGCTGGGTCATTACCCGTATTCTCATCAGGAGCAACCAGACTGGCTTTTTACAGTCTCTTCATCTCTCATAGAAAGTGGCTCTACCCTATCTATTAGTAAATGAGCTACTAGTTGTAAAGCACTTGCAACAGTAATCATGGCCCATAGAAAGCACTTTCTGATTTTTTGTTAAATATGTAGCTATATACATTGTAGCTCGAAGAGCTTTCTCCTTGACCACAGAAGTAAGCAAGATCACTGGTGACCTGTATCTGCCACCCTTCCTCATTCCTGCTCTATGAAGCAGGTGTAGTGATTATAGGTGGCATACCTGAAGGACATTAAGTAACCCTGAATTACTGAGTAAGTCCCTCCCTCAAAACAGCTTGGCCCAGCCTTTAACCCCTCTCTAGCAGCTGCTAATCTCCCTCTTAAGCAGAGAGAGTTCTCTGGACTAACCTAAGGCTCAAAGCCTGACCATATCTGTCAGGCCTGGGAGAACAATGCTTTGTGTAAGCTTGCATGTTCATAGCATTTGCATACAAAACCCAATGCCATTATATATATCTAAATCTGAGGCTTTCATCATTATGCAAGCTTCGATTTATGGTAAATGACACTGCCTTTCAATTCCAGTAGTGACATCAAGTTTTCTTTTTAAATGAATTTAAGTTAAAAATTAGTTTAAAACACACATTTACCATATGACCCAGCAATTCTATTCCTAGGTATTTACCCCCAAAAAGTGAAAACACATGTCCATGTTTATTGTATGCAAATGTTTGTCATGGTATTATTCATAATAGCTCCAAATTGGAAACAACCCAAATGTCCATCAACAGGTGAATAAAGAAAGGGTGGCATCTCCATACAATAGAGAGCTACTGGGTAATAAAGAAGGAACAAAGCCTCAAGGGACACACCCACGGGGATGAGTTTCAAGGCATTGTATTAAGTGAGAGACATCAGACACAAAAGACTCGGTTATGATTCCATTTATGTGACTTCGTTAGAAGAGGCAAATTGTAGCAACAGACAACAGGGGGCTGGAACTCTGGGATGAGGAGAGGATGAGTGTGAAGGGGCTGAAAGCAATTTACAAGGATGACGGAAAAGATCTGTATCTTGATTGTAGAGATAGTCACAGGGTATGTAAGTTTGTCAAAGCTCATGGAAATAGACACTTAACATGGGTACATTTTCTTGTAAGTTAAGTATACCATACTTACGTTGATCAAAAGAAGAGTTTAAAGGGAAAATAGATAAATCACCAAATGGTATGGAAAAGGCCAATCTTGTGAAGGTGGCTGATGTTTGGGAACCCCATGTTCTTCTGATTGTCACTAAAAATGCCTCAGCGATCTTTGTCAGTCAATGCAATTATGACTTCAACTCTGTCTACCTTTTCTTTTAGGGAGTCTAGATTTCATGCCATGTTTAAGACACCAAAAAGGCCTTCCCACCCTGTGACTAGGAAACATCATCTTATGTTGTTCTCTAATGCTCTAATTTTTAAGAATATGACTTTTAAAACTTATTATTTATAATTGTGGTTAAAATACACATAGCATAAAATTTATCATCTTAACCATTATTAAGTATACAGTTCAATGGCATGAAGTTACATGCACATTGTTGAGCAGCCATCACCACCATCTGTCTCCAGAACGCTTTTCATCTTCCCCAACTGGAACTCTGTCCCCATGAAATAATAGCTCCCCGTTGCGCCATCTCCCCATCCCTGGGCCACCACCATTCTACTTCTGTGAGTTGGACTACTCTAGGTCCCTCAAGTAAGTGGAATAGTACAACATTTGCCCTTTTGTGACTGGCTTATTTTACCTAACACAATGTTCATAAAATTTTGAAACCATTAGATTTTTAGTCCATCTGGAGTTTATTTTTGTGTGTGTGGGTGTATGGTACAATCATGATTTAATTTTAATCCTTTCAACAAATGGTTAACTGGTTAGTTTCCTCGCATTTTTAATGGAATAGACCGCTTTTTAAAACATAATTAACCGAGTTCCGTAAGCTGTATTCTACATGTAAATGCTTCTTTTTGAGGTCTTGTCTTCAGTTCCTGTGCTCTGCTTGTTTATTCCTATACCAGTTCCCCGCTGTTTTGACAGCATTAGCTAAGACCTCATTCATCTCAAGTCGAGGATCCTATGCAGCCTAACTTTCTTCTAGTCAGCCTTTCAGCAGCTCCCAGGGACTTGGGACACCCCAAGGTCTCGCTAACATTCTCCCATCTCTCCTTTTCCAAGGGAGCCTAATGTTAGGGCTCTCAGTTGGGCGTAGGTGACCCAGCAGTCCTGAGCACCCCCACTGGCTGTAGGGCTAGGGTCACTAGGAGGTCATCTGGCTGCCCCCACCCCAGAAGGATTTGGTGGCGAGCTTCGGTGCTCGGGGTGGCTTGGATTTCTCTGCCTGCAGTGGAACTCTGTGATGACCCAGTTGATTGTCAAGCAGACTTCAAGATAAGGCAAGTTAATCTTGGTTCCCCTCCAAGGACATTTGGTAATGACATGTAAAACAGAATCCTCTTGAAGTTCCTTTCAGAGGGGTCCCTGGGTACAGCAATGTAGTGCTCCCCTACATTTCAAGTGAGTGTAGTGGCGCTGCTAGGGCTACTGCTCTGAGGTTGTACCAGGACACTGAGGAGAATAGCATGGGCCCATCCAGGCAGGGCTGGTTTGCAGGCGTGTGGGCCCACAGACCTTCCATCACTGCCTCTACAAGGTTGTGTTAAGCCCTTGGCCTAGTATCCCACGGGAGCTGGGCATTTCAGACTGCTTTCCTGGAGCCAGGGATGTGGGCAGAGAGTGGGAAGAGCTGAAGTTTCCACAAATCTCTTGCCATCTTAGGTCAGATGAGTCAGGTCATGCCTGCCAGCTAGCTCCCTCTAGGTTTCTGGTAGATGGCAGGGAAGATAAGCTAGGCCAGCGTGGAGCAGAGATAAGCTGGGGGAGCTTGTTGGGGAACAATGGGCACCCTCTTCCTCTACCCCTGCATGCCTCTGAGCAGCAGAGAGGCCACCTGGAGAGCCTGGCTGCATTTGGTAAAGGGCCCTGGGGCACAGCGTTTCCAGGGACATGCAGCACTGGGAGGGGCATGCTGGGATTGTGGGCACAGCTGGCCCGCTCTGCTGGGATTAAGCAGGAAGGCCGAGTGACAAAATCAGCCAGAAGTTAGTGTTTCCCAATCTGCAAGCATTGGCACACCACGTTCCCAGCTCTTCTGTACCCCATATGGCCTGCATTGGTCTTTACATGTTTTACACACACACACACACACACACACACACACACACACACACTCAAATGACTTTTTAAACATATGTGCATTTAGCATTGTTGTAAGCAATAATATGTGTGATACAGTAATAAGTATCACTCAGATAGCACTTATGATAAGCCAGTCACTGCTGTAAGCACTTTAAATATAATAACCTAATCAATATCAGCTCCCTGCGGGTGGCTCTACACTGTGCTGTTATTTCCTCCCATTTAACCTATGAGGAAACTGAGGCACAGAGAAGGAAAGTCACCTGCCTAAGGTCACCTGCCTAAAGTCACAAACCCAGGCTCGCTGGCTCCCAACCCAAACACAGGCTGCCTCTCAAACCATGGGTCCAACATGAGCGAGGCTGAAATTCCCCCCCCCCAAGTCACATTAATACATCACAAATAACACATGCCTCCAAGTAAAAACATGTTCATTGTACACCATCTGGTTCTCCCTGCAAAGGACCCCCTCTTAGGCGTGGCTCTGCCCAGGAGGGATGGCTGTGCCCGGCGCAGGGCCAGGAACAGCTCCCTCCCCCGGATGCGAGGCCGGCAAGGCCACCATCCTGGCACACCCGCCCACCTTGGCTGTGGCAGCTCCACAGACGTTTACTCCCAGCTCGCGCCTCCCAGCCCACCGTGGGGATTTGGGGTGAGTGTGTTGGGGGGAGGGGAGGGGGGAGAAACGCAGGCACCCGAGGCCCCACTAGCCATGGAGAATCCCACGGAGCCCAGCGAGCTTCTCCCCATTGTCCAGGATGCAAAAATCACCGTTTTCTGTCATGGTCACTTTCCTGCTGTCTGGTTGTAAATCAAGCACCTTGCCTTGCTTGCTCCTGAGGGGTTCTCCAATAAGCCTGGGAACAGAAAGTTCAAGGTTGGTTTCAGGGCAGTGTGGTGGGAGAGTGGCCCTATGCACCAGGCCCAGGTTGGAACCTGTGGTGTGGTTTTCATTGGAAGTTATAGCATCATCTGTGATCACCTTGGGGCATGTTTGGGGAGAGCTGGGCAGCTCTTTGGGAAGCCCTGTGACACATTCCGTCTCTTTAGCTGCCCTGAGTTGCTTCAGCCCAGGATAGAGCAAAGCTTGAGAAATGGTTTCACCCTCCCCTGAAAATGATGGGTCTAATGGGAAAAGATGGACTCTTTCTCTGGGCCCGGGCCACTGATCTGTCTCACAGGCTGGGCACCTGGACCTGTTTCTGAAGGACTGGACACTGGGGCCTCCTCTGAAAAAGCACCCAGTACTGCCCTCTAGCCCAGCTGTGGATAATTATGGCCTTTGAGCAGGTGGCTCTGGGTTGCAGTCCTGCTGCTGCTCCTAATGCAGGGTGGCCTGGACGGGTCATTTCACCTCCCTAAAGGCCGGATTCCTCATCTATAAAATGGGGACAGTAGTTCCTACTTGAAATGAGTGAAGCGGGGGAAAGCGCTTGGGCCCCAGATGCTGCTAAGAAATGTGGGGTGAAGGTGCTGTGGGGCAGGAAGACCTGGGGAGCCTGTTTGCTGTGTGTTTACTTGATTTTACTCCAGCCTTTTTGAACCACCTCCTCTGGGCTGGGCTCCCTGCTACCTGGAACACAGTGGCAACCCGGATAAATGCCATTCTAGCCCCCGGGGACCTAAATGCCTATTATTCCTGGTCCTGTAGCACTCATTTTGGAGTCTCTTAAAGACCAGCCTTTCTCAACTTTAGGGGGAGAATCACAAATACTGCAAAACTCAGATAAGTGCACAGATGTACAAGGAACCCCAAATGGGCAGCCAAGTCAGGGGGTCCTTGGACCCTAGTTACTTTCTCCATTCTCATCTTAGTGTCTGTCTCCTCTCATTCCCTAAAGATGAAATAGAAAAGGCAAAGGGTGCCCTCAGCAATTTGTGCGCATTCTGTTTTCTCCTTCCCAGCTCCCATGGGTGCCCATGAGTCGGTGTGAAATGCTCTCTTTAAAAGCCTAATTATTTACACTGACAGTATTTACTTTTAACCTTCAGTGGCTGTGTCAATATCATTTTTCCTCCTCTCCATCTGTCCCTTGGCTCAGAAAGCCAGCAGCTTTAAGAAACCCACCTGACTGTATCTCTTTATCCACATCGTGGCCTTTTCAATTTCACCTGCATGGGGAATTAAATTACAGGGGCTGGGAAGGTCTAAGAGAGGCCAGGATTGAGGCTGAAGTGTTTGCTCCTGCCTCACACCAACGCCTGTCTCTCGTCCTGGCACAGCTTTCCGCCTCCAGGGTTTTTAGTCCAACAACCACTACACCCAGCCTGTTCCATTGTTTTCAAAGTTCTCTTCCCTCACGATGCCCTGAGGCATTGCCTCCACTGGTGTGGGAGGCTGGGAATTTTCCCTAAACCTGTGACCACCAGAGAGTTTCTAAACAAACTGTGACTACAGGAACCAACCTCTTATCTGTTCTGATGGTTGTCCCGGTGAGCCTCTCGGGCTACGCCCTGCCACTGGGCACCCTGTACCCAGAAGTGAGTTTCCAGGCACTGGGTTGCATTCAGCAAACTGATTTGTTCAGTCCTACCTATCATCAGATGCCAGGGACAGATGAGAGTGATAACACCTTCTCCGTTTTGCAATTGTGGACATGATGGAAGTAGGAGATAAGGTGAGGGATAGGTGTGGGGCAACCTTGAACTGGCTTCCCAGACACGAGTGAGGCCATACAACCCATTTTTCTTGTTGAACAGCATGTATCTGCATTAGTCAGCTTGCCGATCCCCCTGCAATTAGGCACGCTCCTCGCATTCTCTGCAATGTCATCGCCTTGCGCGCCCCTTCGCTCCCTTGGGAACAATGCCCAGCAAATAGCAGCCAACTGGGTGATGAAGGCCTCCTCGCTGGATGACGACGGCCTTCCGATACCATCTTGGGCCTTCCTGATTCTACAGAACTTCACTCGAGTGTCTTGCCCATCTCCGAGTGGAGGGAACTTACTGTTCCCCTTCAGGCACTTCCTCCTGCCAAGAACTGTAGGCTCAGCAAACTAGTTTACATTTGCACATCCCTCTTTTCTCTCCCTCTCTCCCCAGCCACCTTCTCAATTGTCTGGCCAGTTAACCTCTGGGTCCTTAGAGTCTAGCATTGTGCCCGGGGTGTTCTTGGCCTGCAAAAATGTTGAATGAATGAATGCTGAGGAATGAATGCACCTCACCACCCATCCCCCTGCGGGCTGACAATTCATTTCACAAGTCTGATTTGTATCCTACCCACAGCTGCCTCCTCCCCAGGCCTAAGAACAAGTTGCAATCTATAAGCTAGAAGGAAATTGACCAGTTTGATCCCAAGGTGTGGGTACAGCTATTGCCGTGGGTGGAGGATCTGAGGCAATGAGCGCTGGTAGCTGTAGATGCCTCCTGAAAGTTCTGTGGGGTACGGTGCATGGGTGCTCTTAATACCAGTCTACAGAATCGTAGGGGATGAATGTTGGTGGGAGGGCAGCAGGACACAGCTGTCAGGGTGGGTCATCGGTGGGTGGATGGTCTCTTTAGGGTTATGTCAAAAGTTCAGCCGTGTGTATTTCTAAATACGAGGGGAGAGAGGGGGGAGAAAATATAAAATATATTTGTATGTGTATGTATGTATCTATATGTACCTATATAAATTGTTTTTTTAGATATACATGACTGCTATGTTTTGTCCCACCAAAATCCATACGTTAAAATCATAACTCTCAATTTGATGATATTAAGAGATGGGGCCTTTGGGAGGCACATAGGTCATGGGGGCAGAGCCCTTGTAAGTGGGGTTAACGCTCTTATAGAAGAGACCCCACAAAGGACCCTCACCCCTTCTGCCATGTGAGGACCCGACAAGTAATGCGCGACTTGGAAGAGAGTTCTCACCTGACTACACTGACACCCTGATCTCAGACTTCCAGTCTCCAGAACTTTGGGAAATTCATTTCTGTCATTTATAGGCCACCAGTCTACGGGGTTTTCATTATTGCAGTCCGGACGGACTTAGACAACTACCATTTTCTGAACTATTCATCGATGTGGTTGGTCTACTGGTCAGACTTCCAGCAGGAAATAGGTTCCTGTTGAGATAGGTTCCAAGGTCTTTAGGGAAGTCCTGTCTCCAGGGTCATTCAGGGCATGATCAGGGATGACAGCCCCCTAGCAGGGTAGCAGGGTGTTGTCGGGGAGACATGGCTGCCGCCACTCATCATGGCCCGAAGAGAGCAAGGAATATACCCTGTTCTCCTTTCTTCCTGTCTTTTGTCAGGGCTCTCTGGGAGCCAGAGAACGTAGATGCCAGGGTGTGCAGTCCCTGGGGCCAGCCTCCTGGGGCACAGGGCAGGGCAGGAGGGGGGGAATGGCACAGTTTCTGGACAGTAAAGATCTGCCTGATCCTGGAACCCAAGTCCAGGTTGGCTACTGGCTGCCCTCTTCTGTGGGGCTCCCATCGAGGCCATATTCGTAGCACACAGTAGTTCCCTCCTAGTGCCTTTAACCCATTATCTATTAAGTCTAACAAATTGTCAATTACATTAGCTTCTTTGGTACAGCATCTCGTTTAATTTCAACACAGTGCCTGGCATATAGAAGATACTCAATAAATATTCCTTAAATACTGGCTGAATGAATAAACAATAAGTAAACTAGGAGTGGGTATGAATCACCTCATTTGGAGTGGGTACTATGGAACCTGTTTGACACAAAGAGAAACTGGGGTTCTGAGAGATTAACTGACCAGCTGAGTCCACTCCGCCACTCAGTACATTTGACAAATATTTAGTGAGCACTGACTATGTACCAGGCGTGTTTACATTCGCCTGGGGACAAACACATGAACACATGTATGCTGTATAGTAGCTAAGTGCTACAGAGACAAATACAGCAGAATGGGGGGAACCCAGAGCTCTGTGGACAGTGTGTGCTTTTATAGCTTGTGTGGCCTCTCTGATATGGAGAGACATTGGAAACGAGACGTGAGCTGGTGAGAACAGGTCATGTGGCTCTTTGGGACAAGAGCATTCCTGCAGGAGGAAAGTACGTGCAAAAGCTCAGAGGCAGGAACATGTCTGGGTGTTTGGGAACAAGCAAGGAAACCAGTGTGGCTGGGGCAGAGTGACCTTCCACGGGTCCAGCTAGATGGATGTTCTAAGATGTCATTGCGACCCCATCCTTCTCCAGCTGGAGTCCTCCCGTGCTTTCACTCTCCCTGAGATACCTGCCCCGCCTCCCTCACCAAACCCCAGTCACTTGCAGCCTGGCTCTTCCGCAGCTGGGCCTGTGCCCTTCCTGTTTCCTCTCCCTGGGACAATTGCCCTGTCACTCCTCAGAATGGCCTCTCTGACTGCCTGACCCCAGGCAATCTCGTCTGTCACAGCCCTCTTCTTGTTTCCCTCCCAGTTCACTTTATTATCACTCATTACCTGGTTTACATGTTGGTCTGCTAGGTTAGTATGTTTTCTCTGCTCCCACCACGAGCACCCTGAAGGCAAAGACCTCACCATTTTGTTCCTCACTGGGTCCGCTGTGCCTGGAACAGTGCCTGACACCCAGTGGGTCCTCAGCAAATATTTGTTGAAGAATGAATGAATGAGTGAACTTTATTTGAGACCCCAGGGTGGGACTCAGATGAACATGTTTTGCCTTTCCTCAACCTCTTGACCCTGTAGGTTTTCTTGTGAGACCGCAGGCGTCCCTAGGGAGGGTTTACAGCCAGGATCCACACCACATCTGTGACCATCGAGCAGAGTTGTGGGGGTTCCAGTGAGGGTGCGAGGAAAGATCTCTGTGGTACTTACCCCACCTTGTTTTCAAAAATATTTTCCATGCAAGTTTTCCTCAGTTCCAGGAGCTTCTCCAAGCCCTGGGGGGCAGCCCCAGGACCCAGTGTATCAGCCACACTGTGGAATCTCATGAGAGCACCCCACCCCTTGCTGAGTCATTTTCCCGTTTTACAAACAAATGAATGAACGGGAAACTGCCAAAGCTGACATCAAAGCTGTGCTCTCCACCTGGGGGTTTTGAGAAATACAGATTCTCTCACCTCCAGAGTGGGGGTTCCCAGATTCAAACATCTATTGATCCTTTTTATGGTTTTTCCCACCTCCTCCCCTCCATCTAATTCCATATATTTTTTAAACAACTCCTGTTTTGCCTTATATGCCTAGTTTACACATACCTACTCTGTGAAGTCATATAAGCTCATGGTATCACATTCGTTATAACACTCTTTAGAATACATGGACAGCTGTAAAAATGAAGACCATTTCTTCCTTCATTACCCAGTCCCTTCCTTGTACCACCAGTGATAGCAGCACCTCATTTAGCAAACACTAAACTGGAAATTTGGTCCTAGTTTTAGACAGAAGCCTGGGAATCTGCCTTTAGAATAAGTGTTTCCAGTGATTTTAAAGCATGTGGTTTGATAACCACACTCTGAGGATCCTACCCTGGGTCCCAGACTTGGCTTTTGGTGTGAAGAGTGGTGTGTGTGAGTGTGTGTGTGTGTGTGTGTGTGTGTGTGTGCTTATACAGTCTATATCCAGGCAGGTTTTCAATGTCTGATAAAACAAGGTCCTATCAGGATGCTGACATAGAAATCTGTCATCGTCACCATTACCTTATTGCTTTCTATTATGGTGGCCTTTCTCTCCTTGAAATCTTCTAACTGGGCTGTGCTTGTAGGTGGGGTGAGCATGATTCCTGTCCTCATTTTACAGAGCAGGACACCAAGGCTGAAATTAAATGGCTTGGTCACGATCATTTCCTGAGGACTCTACAGTCCATCAATTTCCCCTCTACTCTTGGGAGCCTATGTAATGACATTCCAGTAGTAGAGAAAGGAGGTATCTAGAAGGGAGTGACTCAGAAAATTTGCCCTGTAATGAAAATGTGGGGTGGGGGGTGGGCGTGGGGGGACGAGACAGATGTCACACATGGGGCTTTTGACCACCTGGAATCCAGGCTGTGTATTCCAGGAAAGGTGAAATACTAAGAAACCACATGTGTTAAGAAAAAAGTACTGGAATCAAGATGGGCCTCAATCAAGTCTCTATACTGGCCTCCAACTCTCTGCCTTTGGCAACGCACCTCATCTTGGGGCCAAGCAAACACCCGGAGGAGTCTAGGCCATGGAGAAGCCAGTATTTACCCACAATCTCTGTTTTGGAAGTAATTAATCTTCCAATGTATGAGCCTCTTTGTGGTGGAAAGAGTGCGCTGACACTTTTGTGTAAACACCCAGCTTAGCATATTGACAAACTGGTGTTACTTTGATCCCAGGCTGCTGGCTCTGAAAAGGCAAGCCGGTTTCGGGTGGCCCACCAGGCTGCCCCACCAGGCACAAAGGCGGCTCTAATCCCCTCTACACTCGTTTCAGATCCATATTTAGAATTCAGAGTCTTTATTTTCTACATCCACTTAAGCTCTGCTTGGGGTTTGTTTAGTACCCTTCTTCCTTTTTCCCCTTCGCCAGTGACTCCTAAATTCGTTTTCTTAGCAAGGCGTGCAGCAAAATTCCAAAGTAGCAAATGACCTGAATGAAAGCCCTTAAACTCACATAGATTTAATCACTGCGGCAAATTGGAACCATTTGTGGTCAGGTTTTGATGGCGATCTATAAAGATTTCCCCCATGCCCCCCTTCACTTTCTTTTTAAGTGGCTTAGTTAAGGTTAGTGAGAAAGGATGCATCCATGCCAAGGCCCACGGGTGGGTGGGGGGAGGGAGGCACTTAAATGATTTCTTTTGGCTTTGGGGGGACATCTGCAATCACCTGAGTATCCTCCACTGTCGCAAGGGGCAAACTTAGGTGGCAGCCAGCAGCTCTCCCACACATCTCAGTTGGCCGAGGCCCAGCCACGTTCTGTGTTGTGAGTTTCCAGTGGATGTTTGGGGCCCTTCTAAGAAAATATTGTGTTTTGTGACTTTTGTCACCTCTAGTTACCCTAATAAGGCAAGGGAAAGGTCAGGACTTTTTTTTTTCGTGAACAGAGAGGGAATTGAATCTGATCTGCTTTGATTTCTCCCCATGCAAGCCAAACAGATGAGCTTTAATGCAGACGCAGAAGCAGGACTGGGGTTGGCCCAGGGAGCACCACCGGGCGGCAGATCTGTTTCTGATAAAATCGACATTGAGGTTTTGAAGAATGAATCAGAAAGGAAGTTCAGTTCCATTTCATGACTAGGCCGAACTAAACAGAAAGGCTGGTCTGTAATTAAAGGGCAGCTTTTCTTTACATTTGTCATTGTGCAATGTTTTTAGAAATTTCTAGAATTGGGATTGCTCTCACCAATAAGTTTGTGGGGTTCTGTTTGATTTCTCGAGAGCAGATGGGAAAGTGAATTTGTAAAGACTGCAGCAACAAATTTTACTGTGCAAATTATGGAAAAAGTTACCCTGAGGGTTCTCCCCGCACCCACCTTTTTCTTTTCTCCATCTCTAGTTTCTATGATTATAGTTGGAGAGAAAATTCAGGCTGAAAGAAATTTGATATTTATTTTCTGTGAACTTTAATAAAGAAAGTGGTGGGTTTGCGACTTTTTTAAAGGCCCCTTGGACAAGTCAATTTTTAATTTTTTTTAATAGCACTTTTTGGCATAAAGCTGCCAGTGTGTGATTTATGGAGCTGCTAAGAGGCTGTGGTGAGAGCCATTGCCGACAGGCTGGCCAAAGACTTTGAAGAGGTTTTCGACGCTGGGAGCCTGGTCTTCCCGGGACCCAGGTTCACCCAGGCAGGCCTTTTAAAATATTTAGTGCCTGAGCCTTCCTTGAAGTCCGTGTTTGTTTGGGTTTGCAGAATCCCCTTCCTTTCTTCAACATTCTCAGATGTCCCCGGTTTAGGCCGAGTGATCAGCCCTAATCCACTCCAGCCCTGACCAGGAATAGTCCACTTTGCTCATAAGCACATAACATAACTTCAGCCCCCCGGGGCCTCCATTGTGAAATGGAATCCCAGACACTCTGAGATGTCTTGGGAGATAAGCGTGGCCCTAATCCCAGGGTCACCCTAACCCTTAGGAGCAGAAGTTCACCTCTACATCATGACATTGTTATCAGCCAGGGACCCTGAGCAGCTACCACCTACCACATTTTCCACAGGGTTTGGTGGTGTTAAGAAAATACCCTCCAGTGCAGTGTTATTTTAGGCTGAAACAAAAGTCGACATGAATGGCTGGGGGGGGGAACAGAGGGGACATTGTTCTCCCTATGGCTGGGTGCTCAGAACTGGCCTGAAACTGGAATCCAACAAACAGAGAAGTAAATGCCATCACGTACAAATGGGCTATCGGGTGTCCGGTGGGATCAATGGAGCAGAGAGGGCGGCCAGGCCAGGGATTTTGCCAGTCCCTGGGTCATGGGAAGTTTGGTTTCCAGAGGAGAGGCCAAAAGTGCCACCTGACTCATGGCCATGTGATGGCTGACTGGGAAAGGAAGCCACCTGCTTGTGAGGGAAGGACAGGAGAAGCTCAATGCCACCCCTCTGAGGAACTGTCCCGTTTAATCTTCCCAGCCATCTGAGTAGGCAGGTACTACTAGTATTTGCTCTTTTCACAGATGAGGAAACTGAGGCAGAGGGTTGTTGATTTGCCTGAGGTCACATTGCTGCTGTGAGGAAGGGCTAGGGGCTCTGGCCCTGGAGCCCCACCCCTTGCAGCTATGCCTCATCGTCTTATGCTCATTTTTATTGACCCTGTTTCTCATTCATGGCACCGCGTGAGACAGCATGCTGTCTGCCAAGAGCCCTTAACTCTTACCATGTCAGCCTAAGCTGGTGACTCAACTTCAGCTGCGGGCATCTATACCTTTCTGTTTGTCTGCTCTGCCCATTTGCACAACAGGCCAGGAGTGCCAGGAAATTTGCAGTCACCCGGGTTGATGATGGTTAGCCCCCTTGCCTCTCTGGTGGGAACATTGGGAGATGCGTGTTCTATGGGGCTCCCGAGGGCTCCCCAGTGGGAATGAGGTCCAGCCACCCAGTGGTAACTTGCTGGAAGATGCATGCCTTATTGTCTTTCTTCTCCTCCTGGCTCATTTCCCCACTCCCCTTCCAGTGTTTCCTGGGATCACCTTCCTAATACCGCCTTCGTTCAAACTCGAGTCTTTAGAGGGTAGTTTTTGGAGGAACCCACACTGAATAAGCCAGGGGATCATGCCTCTGTGTGATTATGTGTCTGTGTCCCTCATACATCTGTGAGCCCCATGACAGCTTGCCATTCTATTCCTAGGGACTAGCTGAGTGTCTGGCTTGTAGTAGGTGCCAAGCAAATACTTACGAAGTGAAAGGATTTGGAAATGGAAACTCCCTTTCTGTCTAGTCCTACATTTATATTCTGATAGTTTGTTGTCTTCTTAAGTCAACACATTACACTTAAAGCAGTTTTTAATCATTCATTCTGAGTTCCTTTTCCCAGATACCTAACAGGGGGTTGGAGATGTGACCCCTTTCTCCTCCTCTGCATCTTGCCTAGAATTGGGAATGAACCACCTTCTCAGTCAGGCTCAGATTAAGACCTTGGGAGGTTGTTTCAGAGACTGGCCCACCATTTACCAAACCTATGATCTCCTTCTAGACTCACAAAGGTGTGCCATGTGGCTGAGTTGTAGCCAATGGAATTTGAGCAGACCTGTGTCACTTTCAGCCCGGCCCGGGAACACCTCCTCCATGCAATCCTCCATGCTTTTCCTTTCTGTGGATTGAGGCCACTGAATGTGGTAACTTTAGGAGCCATATATTAAATACAACAGAGTACATGCTACAAAAAGCCTGGGTCCCTGAATCACCACTTGGAAGAGAGCCATACACTGACCAGGAGCACCCATGTCAGGATTTACTACTGAGAAATACTTTTCTATTGTGTTTGGACCATCTTAAATTTGGGAGGTTTGTTTGTTATAGCAGCTTGTATGATCTTATCTAATACTGAAGGTCTAGGCACTGACAAGATTTAGTGTCCTCTGCCATATAAAAAATAAGTATTAAACATGTCCATCAAAATTCCAATTTTCTGTATGATAACAACTTTCATTAAAAAGTTAAATAGCAAAACCTTAAGTTTTAGGGGATGGGGTGGGAGGTGGGTAGTGACTAGTTTTACTGGCATCCTGAGTATGTATTGTGTCCTGCCTCTTAAGTGACCCCATAGGCTGTCTTTCTGGAAAGTTTTGTCTAACAGGCTGACACATGAAAACCTGCTCCATCCAAGGACCTTGAGAAGAGTGAGTGGGTGGGTTTATCTCAGTTTAAGAGCACTGGTGTTTTCTTCAGAGCTTCAGGCAGCTGCCCCAGCCTTCCTCTGGGCTCCAACAGCGATGGAGATGGGTCCTTAGGTTAAGAGCAGAGACTTCACTGATCCCTCTGACTTGCCTTTCAGCTCCAAACTTTTGGAAATATTCTCCTAGGCTTGTGTAAAACCCAAAGGGAAACATAGGCAAGCAACCACGGGAAGGTGCCTTGGCTGCCCTCACCACCAGCTACCTTCCTTGAAAGGAGCTAGGAGTGGGAATGGTCATGGTTTCTGGAACCAGGCAGATCAGGGTTCGCCTCCTGGGTCTGTCTTCTTCTTGTTATTATTCCCTTTTACAGACGGTAGATAGAGACTAATTCCCGAACCTGTACCTTGACCCCGAGCCAAGCTCTCCTTGACACAGTGAGATGTGGCTGCCTTCCAAAATAATGGTCTAGGCAGAGAATGCCATGTCATGAGAAGAACATGGGCCTTGCCAGCCTTGTAAGGTTCCTTAGCCTCTCTGTGCCTGGTTCTTTATGCGCAAATCAGGATCATATAGTATCCATATCATGGGCCCCTTGTGAGCTGAACTGAGATATCACCTGTGAAATACCTGGGACAGTGCCTGCACGGAGTATTTTTCTTCCCGTACTTACACTGGATGTTGGTGAGGCTTAGTGGGTGCCATCTTTGTGGTCAACAGCACTTCCTGTTAGTGTCCCCATGGAAGCAGCATGTGACAGGGGTCTGAAGATGTGTCTGGAGCCTGGCCTCCAGGGAGGATGCTCACCTGCGGGGACTTGCCGGGAGCCTTTGTAGTCTCAGAGGACCACAAGTCAGCACCCTTGGCCTTCTGGGCGGACTCCTGCTGCTCTGTCCTTGGGACGGGCCTCCCTCAGAGTAGGGCCTCGACCCTTGATTGAACCCTCCTTCCACATGCAGAGTGACCACGGAGCAAGAGAGAGGAGGCCTTTGCTGATGACTGGGCTCACGGAGGCTATTTCAAGTGGGGCACTGGGGCAGAACTCGGGAGATTCTGGTGTGAGTTGATCGCCCATGTGGGAGGAAACGTGGCACTCCTCATGGTCAAGGACTTGGCCTTTGGCACCAGACACACCTGAGTATGCTTCCCACTAACCGTCTTTTCCTGTTTCCTCATCTGTCTAATGGGACTGTCGATAGTACTTTTCTCATAGGAGTTTTGGGAGGGCCGAGAGGGATAGACATGATGTACATATAAACACTTGGCATAATGGAAACACCCAATATACCGGGAGTGCCAAAAAAAAAATGTATCCACATGATTTGTATTCATCTTTTGTTATATTAAGGATTAAAATTTTAATACAGTCTTTTCCTTTCTTAAAATGTGTATACATTTTTTGGTACTCTCTGTATTTCTGAAAATATTTTTTTCTCAAATATAAAATAGACACGGGACTTAAAAGATTCCGGAGGTATATTAATAAAAGGTTGTACACTGAAAAGTAATTCTGTCTCCCACTCCTGATCCCCTGTCCCAGAGGGTGTGTCCCGAGGAAACCATGGTTATTAGTGTGTTGTGTGAACTGCCAAAGATATTCTCCATATATGCCAGCATGGAGATTATATACACATTGATATAAGTTGTGTACATAAATACTTTGATTTGCAAAAATGAACATGTCGCATGGTTCAATGCACATGTTATGTGTGGATGTGTGTGGGTATAAACAGTGATAGCCTATTATGCACTCTGTTGTATAGTTTTTATTTTGTTAACCTAATCACCATTGTGTGTCAATTCTTACAGACATGTATCATTCTTTTTCATAGTCGTGTAGTATCCCAGCCTGAAGATACACCTTAATTTATTTAGCTAGCTGCCTCTTGATGGGTAGTGCCTAGTTTTTCCTCCCATTCATGGAGAAGAAAGGGAAAGCCCTGCCCTGGGGCTTCCCCATCCCCAGACCCAGGCCAGCCGCCCAGCCTCCAGCACCTGTTCTTTCCTTCTGTTCGGTAACTCCTTGGGGGTGCACATTTTTCTCACTGCAACTGTGCTAGGCCAAGTTTTGGGCTCCTGCTCTCGGCCTCAATATGCCTTAGATCTCTTCATAACTCAGCTTGTGAGTTGAGGCCCCTTAATTTGGCCCACAGGACTCTTTAACGCCTTTAAACCCCGTTAAACCCATGTAATGAGTTTCCCCTTGCTGTGCTTCTGGCCATGAAAGCTGAGAGTCGGGGCCCAGGCCTCCCACCTGTTCCAGAGATTAGGCTGTGCTGGAGAGATTGTGGGGCTGCAGGGAAGGGGGGAAAGCTCTGTGGTCAGCACGCAAGGGTCGGGATGGGTGTGTGGGTGTCCCTCGGCCTTGGGGTGTCAGGGCCCTGGGGTGGCTGGGCAGCTTCAGCTCTCAGACCTCCCAGGGGGTGCGAAGGAGCCCGAGGTGGCTTGCCGAGGTGGGAGTCACATGCTCCAAGTGGGGTGGAGAGGGCTTCCTCTCTTCGGAGAACCTGGAGGCACAGGGCTGGCCAGCCAATGAGACTCCCGAAAGTGCTGTCCACGGCATGTTGGTGCCTGCTCTGACATTTTTCCGTGACTGCCCATTGTGTAAGCCATGTCTGCTGGTTTATATGCTTCCTGCTGGAGAAATCCATCTTTCCCTCGCTCACACTCAGTCCACATGGATCAAAGGGGGCTGACTCCAGCTCCTAGTTCCAGGTCTGGGCACGTGACATAGGATTAGCCAATCAGAGGATTCAAGGTCACCACCCATAGTGATTGGTTCAAGGTAGCCCCGGTGTTTAATCCCTTGGTCACAGGAACTTTCTATGTGAGCATATGAGTCAATGGTAGTTCAAAGAGATTCACTCCCAGAACTCCTGTGGGAATAACTAGGAAAGAGAAGCACTCTTTCCATGGGGGTGACTGTAGGAGACAGTGCCAATTTGGGGTGCCACAGGCCAGCTTTTCATCTTGAGGAAAAAGCCTGCTTGAGATGAGCTAAGAGAGAGGGATGCAGGGCAGAGAGGGAGAGCAGGCAAGATGAAGGCTTGATGATACCATGTAGCTCCTGGATCCAGCCTAACCTGAGGGTTTCACACTAACATGAACAAATACGCTCTCCCTTTTACTTAAGTGAGCATGAGGGTTTCTTTCAGCCCAGAGTCCTCACAGAAACATGCTACCCACTAGACGTACAGTAGGGTCCTCAGGGTGGCCTCAGCCAACCTTTCCTTGCTCTTCTTTGACCAACAGTCCTTCACCCCACCCCAGAATTTGTCTTTGATATATCCTACTTCCACCTCATTGCTCAGCCCAGGGGTCGGCAAACTTTTGAGACAGAAGAGCCCCCAGGGGTCGGCAAACTGCGGCTCGCGAGCCACATGCGGCTCTTTGGGTATGTACATGTGGCTCTGAAGTAAAATTGAAAATGAAAATAAAACTATCATAGTTTCATTTATAATATTACTTTAAATTTTCCTTGCTTGTAAAAATATATTTATGGCTCTCGAATAATTTTTAAATTGTTGTGAGGGACAGGATTGGCTCTTCCAGGGATCAGCAAGCTTTTGAGACAGAACTACCCAAAGAGCCTCATGCTCACTTAAGTAAACTCGCGAGCCGCAGTTTGCCAACCCCTGGCTCAGTCCTCTCTCTCTGTGGCAGACTATTTCCCATCAGCTAACATTTGATTCCGTACACAGAGCTCTCGGTTCTGGGAAGGTGCTCTTCTCCTGTTAGCACATGACTTTCCACTTCCGAGGAACTTTATAATCCAGTTGGGGGTTCCTGAGCACCAAGTGGATTCTCAATAAAGAATGAACAAATGAACTGAGTGAATGAATGTGTGAATGAAAGAGGAGGCAGCTCTCAGACGTATGATGCTCATACCCATTCAAGACAGTATTAGCTAGTTGTCAAATATGGGGCATGGACAATCCAGGGTTCTTAGAAGGCTCAAGACTAGGTCCAGCAAGCACAAGGAAAGCTTGGGAGGAAGCTGTGGGTTGAATGCCAGGCTAAAGCCTTTACATGCTTTCTTGTGGGCAGTGGAGAGCCCCCGAAAGGTTTGGAACAGGTGTGTGGCCTGCAGAGCTGTCTGAGGGATGCTGACCAGACAATGGTGTGAAGGCTGGATTGGACAGGATGGGACCCATGGCAATTGAACAATGGAAAGGTATTTTAAACACATCTTTCATGAGGTGATGTGAGCCTGGCACATGAGGTGGTAGGGGCTATGTCAAGGGTGGATTTGGGGCGATACCTGGGTTTCACTCTTGAAAAGTCTTTTCTATGAGGTCAAAGTTCACGTTGTCTTTTGTCTCACCCAAGTTATTTAGAGGTAGATTGTGCAGTTCTCATCCTTAACATTCTCCAATTCTGTTCCACCTTGGGCTGCCTTATCTAAAAGCATTAAGGGGCCCATGCTGCTAGTTTGGACCAAGAAGAGCAAATCTGGTTGGGACCTGTGGTGGTTTTAAACCATGGACCCCAACTTCTTTGCTTCTCCTCCCATCAGGAGACGAGTCCCTTGAATCTGGCCACATCCGGGACTCTTTGTCCAACAGAGTATATATCATGTGACTCTGAGTCTAGGTCAGAAAAGGCCTTGTAGCTTCCTCCTAGTCCTTGGGACTCTTACTCTGGGGCAAGCCAGATATGTGTGATCAGTGTGACAACCCTGAGACCTGTTGTTGGGCAGGTCATGTGTAGATGCCAATTGCTGGGATCCACAGTCCCTCTGAGGTTCTACTGTCAGTCTGCTGGGTGAGACCTTCTGGACGTCCTGCTCAGTCAAGCCCCCAGATGTGTGCAGCCCAGCCGATGGCTGATTGCCAACTCATGAAGACCCCAAATAAGAACAATGCTGCTAAGCCCTTTCCCAATTCCTGACCCGCAAAATGGTGAGCAAAATAAAATGGTTGTTTTAAGCTGCTGGGTTTAGGGGTAATGTGTTATATAACAGTAGTAACTAGACTAGGACCCAAAGCTTCATGAGGATGTTGGATGAAGTCTAGATGAGAGGAAAGGGCATGAAATAGAGGGAAATACCTCCAATGGGTTCAGGGGAGCCTGACTTGGGGGGTGGGGAGCTGAGAGTGCTAAAGGACACGGTTAGAGCCTTCCTAGGTGAGTACTCAAGCATCTCCCCAGAGAAAACCTCAGGCTTCGCCCATCTCCTGCTCACTGGCAGGACCGATTAGGATGCGCTCAGCACAGAGAGCAGAGGGGGTGCAAGAGGGAGACAGGCTGACTTCCGGGTAGGCCTACTGAGGCAGGACTTCCCTGTCAAGGTCATGCTGAGCGGTGATTAGATGACTGACTGTGGTCTGGCTCAGACCAAGTTCAAGTGTCAGCTCTTCCTCATATACCTGTGAGCCCTTAGTGTAGTAACTTGCTCTCTCTGTGCTTTACTTTGTTCATCTATAAAATACGACCCATGGAGGTACCTACCAAGCACATGGCTGGGTGGAAGAGTAAATTAGATTATGCAGATAAAAAATCTGAAACGTATAATAAGTGCTGGATACTACTAGTTATTATTCAATATACCATGTTATGTTTAGGGATCTGTTTCTCAACCTTTCAGGATTAGGAACTCAACTTTATGGGCACAGTGAGGTGGAACAGACTGAAATTAACGTGCATGGAATCTGATGTATAAACTGGAAGGTAAATGGTTATCTTAAGTCAGCTGTCTGTGAGCATGGGTGAACCAGTGTACCCTTCTCCAGGTGAGTACTTATGGGAAGCCATATTCTAATAGGAAGGTTACTTTGGAAAATATCTGGTGAGAAGAAAGGACCTTAGAATCATGTCTCAGTGAATCTGAGGCCTCTCACTTTTCACAGGGAAACACAGTATTCAAATCTGTCCAGCCATGACACCCCCTTCTCTGGACCCCTTAACTTGTGACTGCTTAGGTTTTCTTTTTCTGTTGCATAAGCCAGTTTGGCTTATTTCAGTCATGTTGTTGGGAGATCATTTTCTGGAGGGGGGTTCTCACATTTATGCATGCTTTGCAAGGGAGGTACTAACTGATCTTTGTTCTCTTTGCAACATTGTTTGTATAACAAATAGCTTTGGAAGACGAGGATAGTGTCACCCCCAGAAAACAAAGGGCAGGCATGTTTACTACCCATTATAAAGATTCCAGTTCCTTAAGCTTGGGGTTTTTCTCCTTTAATGCAATCCCCTTCATGGACAAGTATCCATCTAGCTAATCTATCTCACCCCCATGGGATTGGGGACAATGGGGAATGTTGTAAATATGCTGCTGGCTATGCCATGAATAACAATGTTCTTTGTCTCTGATCCAGATGTCGTGGCTTCTGCTAGCATCCATGAGACTGGCAAGTTAACTTGTTAACTTGTAAGTAGGATAACATCTCAGACCTTTCCTAGTTCCTGAGAATTCTCATCCAGTCTTCCTGATTTTTGCCGTATCTGCACAACACCTGCACCATTACTTACTTAATGTTAACCAAATCTCTTTTTTAAAATGTTGATGTATTTTAAAAAAGAAAACTTTATGTAACTGCCTTCAATGGAGAACCTTTATGCTACCTCATAAATCTAAGCTAAAGATAAATATAACAAAATAAAAACCCAAAAAGGCCCATACCATGTGATTCCATTTCTATGACTTTCTGGAAAAGACAAAACTATAGGAAGAGAAAACAGATTATTGATTGCCAGGGGCTGGGGGTGGTGGCAGGGTGGACCTCAAGGGGTGTGGGGGAGCTTTGTGAGCGATGGAAATGTTCTATATCTTGGTTGCAATGATGGTTCTACAACTATGTTTGTCAAAGCTCAGAACTGTACACTAAAAAGAGCGAATTTTACTATATGTGAGTTTTGCCTTGATAAGCTTGATTTTAAAAGAAAAGTAAAAGTCAATATCATTGAATTCTGGCCAGATATCTTTGCTGGCCTCAGGCTTGCGCCCGAGGTCTGTGCGATCTTTGCCCAAAAGGGAGAGAGATGACCTCACGTTGAAGGTGTGTTGAGGATCTCCTAGCACCAAGCCAAGACTTTGTCCTTATCCTCATCAGAAGGACTCAGAGACCTGAAAAGGGACGCCTTCTCCCCATGTAATTCAATGTTAGGGAAAGCTGTCTCTAAATCATCTGAACCATCTCTGTATCACCTGGAACAACTGTGCCATGTCTTGGGAAATGTGCTTCTAAGCTTCTAAGAAGGGGATTCTTAGCTCTCTACTCTTCTTAGATTCCCAACATCTCCTAGGCCTGTCTGATGAAATTACTCCCAGATATGTGGGCAAGAGTGTTGGGTATTCCCAAATTCTCCCATTGCACACTGGCTGTCTTTAGCCTCACCAGAGAGAGCGCTGCTTACCTCTGGTCTATAGATGGTACTACTTAAATCTCTAGGGCACCTCGCCTTCATCAGTGCCAAGTTCTTGGGGACATTTCACTGTCCCTTGAATGAACTGTTTTTGTTTTTTGTTTTTTGTTTTTGAGGACAGTGTCACTGGCCCTCATATGTGGGACCGAACTGGGGCCGCTGGCCTCTCAAGCCAGCACTTAACCACTGCACCACTCGGCCGGCCCTTGAATGAACTCTTAATGCAATGAAACGGCATGCACCTGAGCTTCCATCTTTCTGTCTATCTCAGTCCACCACTCCACCCCCACCCCATCTCCATGGGCTTCTCCCTCCCTACCCACCCCACCCCATCCCCAGTCTATCTACCAGTCTCAGCAACATCCCACAAGCCCCACCAGCCAGTCTCAAAGACCACAGTGGGGGAACATGGTGGCCGCCTTTGACTAGAGAGTGTGATAAATGCTACTGTGTTTTTCTTGACGGCTTTTTTATTTTTCCTGGCAGCGGCCCGGAGCGGGGAGTGCTTTGTGGCTGTGTCAGTGCCAGTTATTAACAGGAACGTCATCATTGGTGGCTGTTGTGCTGCCTGGTGTTGCAAGCAAAGCTGGGCCCGGCTTTGCACAGCTCCTCAGTGATCTTTCTAATTCACTTAGATGATTCACTCTTGTCCACCCATTGTACTCTCTGCAAGACTGGTGACATCCTTTTCCACGAGGAACTAAAAACAGGTATTTCAGAAGCCATCCTTTGGAGGACTTTCTCAAGCCCTCATCCACCTGCTCTCTCCTAATAAAACTGCCCGACCTCACTCTGCTCTCTGATTCTGTTGGAAAACCTCACCTCAAGACTGGGTCATTGAGGAGGAACTAAGGGTTTGGTGCACGCTTCAGTAAAGAGAGATGCATGGGGGGGCCACGTGCACCCCTTATTTTTGACCCTATCCAGTGCCTAGCATGTAGGAGACCTTCAAGAAATGTCTTTTCTGAGCTGACTATTTCTTTCAAATCCCAGCTGTCCAAATAGAAACTTAGAGGAGTAGTTCTCAACCTGGGACAGTTTTGCCCCCCAGGGGATATTTAGCAATATCTGAGGACATGTTTGGTTGTCACAAATAGGGGAGTGCTACTGGCATCTAGTGGATAGAGGCCAGGAACAGTGCTCCACGTCCTGCAAAGCACAGCACGACCTACAACAAAGAACTCTCTGGCCCCCTATGGGAGCAGTGCCAAGGAGGAGAAAGCTGGGATTACAAGATGCTGTGCCACTCTCATCTTGCCCTGGATTGACTCATGTTGGCATGTGATCGGGCTCGAGGAAGCCTGCAGATGTGTTTTGAAGCCCTGGAATGATTGACGTTTCACTGCCTGGATTTTATGTGAATGGCTGCTAATGAACATGGCCTGGCTTGATGACGGCAGAGGGCACCATTCAAACGAACCAATTATGAAGGATGGTTTAATATAAACTTTTAACCAGGTAGCCTGAGGGCTTACTGAGCATGAAAGTACAATTTAGAAAACATGAGGTTTCCTGAGGTTCTGGGAGGCTCCGGCAGGATCGATGCAGGCACCAGTGCAGAGAGCGCCGTTTTCTGCAGTCAATGAGGCGCTCGGCCATCGTGTCATCCCAAACCCGTCCCCAGCAAAGAGGGTCAGGGGCTTAAACAAGAAGCTGGCCGCAGGGGGCAGTGGGTGTTCCACTGTGGAACTTACTTTCACTTACGCAGCCAGTCCCTTATTCCTTCTATTAGATGGTTTCCTGAAGGCTTTCAACATCCATTTGCAGATGTGGGACTCTATCTATTGGTTAAGTATTAATGGAAATAAATACATTTATTGAACACATTAATTGAATGTACCTACTAGATAGATTCTTGGGAGGAGAATTGCTAGGTCAAAGAGCATGTATGTTTTTCATCCTGATACATATTGACTATTTGCCCTAAAAGGGATTATATGAATTTATATTCTCTGCCAGTTTACAAAGGCACCTTTTTCCTCGAATCCTTATCAACGGTGTGTTTTCAAATGTTTTGGTCTCTCTTTGAAAACTGATCGGTGGAAAAGATCTCAGTTGGTGTGAATATTTTATTAACTCTCAATGAGTGTGAACATCTTTGACACGTCAAAAACGCCTGTTGTGTTTCTTGTTCTATGAACTGCCTAGTCATGGAAATGTCGAGGTGAGGTGCCTATTAGATGTCCAAGGACCGATGTCAAGAAGGGGTCCAGATATGCAAGACAGAGCTCGGGGACTTTCTGGACATAACTCTGCAAGTCAGTGGTACACAGATGGTATTTACAACCATGGGAATGAATGAAATCACCTAAAGAAAGAATGAACACAGTAGGAGGAGGAGGGCTGAGGCCCGAACCTATGGCCATCCTACACCTAGCCGTTGGGTTGCAGAAGGAAGGTCAACAGAAGACTGAAAAGCAGCAGGCAGGGAGAGGAGATCGATAGAAGCAGAAGCTGCTGAGAAAAGAGAGAGACTCAGGAAGGACTGATGGGTCCACTGAGAAGTCAAGTAAGAGAAGAAGAGAGACGCTCTTTGCATTTGACAACATGGAGTCACTGATCAACTTGAGATCAGTTCCGGTGGAGTGATGGCGAAGTCAAGTTGGACTTGATTGGAGAACTAGAGACAGGGCTTGGAGGCAACACAAGATATTTTACCAAGATGGGCACTAGAAAGACAGGACATAGTTGGGTAAAGATAAGGCCCAAGGAAGTCATTTTGGTTTGATTTGGTTTGGTTTTCTGAGACAGGAGATGTTAAGTGCATGTTACTGCAAGTGAGAATGACCCAGGAGAGGGGTGTGTTGATGTATATGAGTGTGTGTAGCTGGGAGGGCAGGCTCTTAGAACGGGAGAGGTCTCGGGACACAAATGGAGGCTGGCCCCTGGTGGGTGGGAGGAGGGACATGGTGTCTGCTATGTCTGGAAGCATGAAAGAGAATGGTGCTCGAGCACGTGGGTTTGAGGGGTAGGAAATGAGAGAGCATGAGTCTGGTCATTTCTATTTTCTCTGTAAAAAATAAGGCAGGGTGGTCAGCCCCGGGGGAGGGAAGAGGGAGTGATGTAAACTGTGTGAGCAGGAGGAAAGCGTGACATGGGCATCCCTCTGAGTAGGACAGGACCTTCTCCGAGGAACCCCGATAGAATCCCAGCTGAGCATCAGGCAGCTCTGCCACTGAGATGTACACCCGGCCCAGTCGGAGGCTTTGTGTTTCTTACACAGAGTGGTTAATTTTGAGGTGTCTGATCTCGACACTGAGCACTGAGTTATTTATGTCCGAAATGATGAAAATTCCCTCCCCCTACTTCGGGCTCATAAAAAGTGTGGGGAAGTGGCCAAAATACCAGCCTGTGTTCCTGGGTCGTGTGGATTACCGCTGTCACGGGCGTGTTTCGCGCCCTCATCCATCTTCGGCCCAGACTCCCCAGCTCACGCCTGTCAGGACGGGGCACTGACCCCTGCTGGGGCTGGGTTCCCGGGTTTGGGCACCATGTGGGCCTGAACACGGCTTGTGAGCAAGTGCTTTTAATAAGCGTCAAGTTCCTCAGTCTCTTCTCTTTCCTGGCCTCCTTCTTGGCGTCTAAAGACAGCAGAGCCCAGCTCCCACTGAGTGTGGGATATGGTTTCCTACCTAAGCACACACTTGCCACGGGATGGGGTATGTCCTGGGTCCGCGGGGGGCGTGTGCACATGGTTTTGTGTTACTCCACTCTCCATTGACTAGATTTGGGATCCTATTTTCTAGAAAATGCTACTCAAGGGAAAGTACAGGAGAAGGATTGTCTGAGGGGCACACACAGCCCCATGCCCCCCAGCTCTTTTCAGTTTTTCCATTTGACAGTCTCCTAATCTCATAGGTTTGTGTATGTGGGGGCATGAGTGTACGTATATGAAATTTAAATGAAAGAATGAATGCAAAATTGCACTTCCTTCAAAGACTATTTTTATTAAGCATCTCTCCATCCCCTGCTCTGTCCCCTGTCACAGAATGTCTATCACAAAGCCTGGCGCTTTGTAGGTGCTCAATAAACATTTGGGGAGAACTAAGGAATGAACAGAAGGGGTCAATGTGCCTGCAGATAAACCAACATATGCAATAATAGTTATAGTTCATGAGCATGTAATAGATGCCAGACACTCTGCTAACAGTGTACGGAATGATGTCATTTATTCCTCACTGTTCAGGTGCCCGTTCCGCAGATGAGAAGATAGCAGCTCGGCAAGGTCAAATTACTTACAGGAGGTCTCCTATCATGTAGTGCTGGAGCAGGGGTTTGAACCTAGGACTTTCTGGTTCTAGAGGCCATGATCTTGTCACACTGTGTGTGACTGCAAAGGGACCAACTTGGGAAGTGACACTGATGCCCGGTGCTGAAGTCATTTGGGGGTGAAAGGTGTTATTCCCACGAGTCAGGGGAGCACTAATAAGCATGGGCTGAATGAATAAATGAACAACTTCTGTTTGGAGGAACAGGAAATGGAGTTAGGTGTGCATATACCTGGCCATCATGCTGGTTTGGGCATAGCCAGGTGGGCTCAGCCCTCCAGTGTCTCCAGCTATCTCAGTTCAACCAGCTTAGTGAGAGAATAACTAGCCACAAGGATGCATTTTCCGCGGCCTCCCAGATCAAGCAGAATAGGGATTGAGTAGGGCTTTTGTATTATTTGAGTAGGGATTGAGTTGACTTTTGTATTGTTTTCTTCCCTGTATTGGTTGGGAGTGGGATCCAGTATGGTAAGAATGGCCGTCGCATTTCTTGCCCTGATTCTTGGCCCATTGGGGCCATTTGCTACTGTAAAACTAGGCAGTGGGAGATGAATGTCTCACTGAGACCCTTTGCCAAGCTTTAGGACACTGGCTCCTCCAGGCTGGGAAGTCTTTCCTCCCACCCAACCACGTCTTCCCCAGAGGACTGGACAGAGGGAGCAGGCTTGGGCCTCCTTCTGCATTCCCCTAGACGTTAGAGAATAAAGGGCTTTACCCCGTGAAGCTGGGGTGTTTGCTCCCGAAAGACTTCAGGGGAGCTGAGGTCTGAACTCGGGCACACGGACGTGCAGTGGGCCTAGGAGGAGGTGGGACAAGCTTTCCCCACGGGGGAATGACAGCCCCACTCAGCCGGCGGGCGTGCACTCGTGCACTCCGCTGGCTGGCTGCTGTCTCGTTCTAATAAATTAAATCTGTTATATCATCACTGTTATATGCCTGAGACAAGCACTTCCAAGGCAGATTAGAAAGGAACTTAAGGGGATTAAAAGCTTCTCTTAGTGAAAAACAATGTTTCAGATGGGAAATCCATTTACCAATATGAATTTCAGCAGAAATGCATGTTTTCTTTAATGCATTGCTACTGCTCAAAGAAAGCGGGATTTCCCCCACGCCTCCCGTCCTCTGTTTTGCATAAGTTATAATGTGGATTCTGTTGAGCGTAGCCAGCCTCTCAGGGAGATTGATGGCTTCCATAAAGTTGCACGAAAACATTTCTCCTTTGTTCGTGAGGGTAAAGAAAAGTATCTAATGGATTTGGAGTATTAAAAGAGTGTCGGTTTGTACTGGAAACCAGGGAAGTCTAGGAGTAAATACCAGACACCAGAGGAAATGGATTAATTGGAGATGGAAACAGTCAATTCTCAGTTATCTGCATGCGGCTTATCTGCAAGAAGTTAAAAAAAGCGGGGCTGGGTGAGCTCCCCAGCGCTTTGGCTCCCCTGCCTGGCTGCCTATCACTGTGTATACTCAGGGAATTGAAAGTCATTTTAATAACCTGGGTCCAATATAATTTGGAAGGTAATTCTGCTGCGACAGCTATAGAAAAAAATCACAGAAGACAGTCCAAAGGACATGTAATTAATTTTTTTTCTATTACTCACAGGCTGGGATTCTCAGTACCATTAAAAAGTTGAATTAAGGGCTGGCCGAGTAGTGTGGTGGTTAAGCGCTGGCTTGGGAAGCCAGCGGCCCCGGTTCGGGTCCCACATATGAGGGCCAGTGACACTGCCCTCCAAACAAAACAAAACAAAACAAAGCCCAAACCAAAAGTTGACTTAAAATCATGAGCTAGTTCCCCAAAGCCAATGTGGACCTCATACTTCGGGGCCCTAAAACTTGGGGAAACTCCTGAGTCAGCCCTGAGCTCCTAGTTGCCTTAGTTGGGCAGAGAGGTGATCTCTCCAGAAGGCTCATGGGACAAGGAGACCTGCTGCCTGGATCCATTATAGGCCAGAGACTGGGCAGAGAGAGAGGCCACGTGCTGCCTGTTGGATTTGGCCAGTTAGTGAGTGTTGATCTCTTTTAGGTGATTCTCAGGCATCCTGGGGGTGCCATGTGCAAACCCTGCTCCCACTGTGCCCCATGGAGCTGGGTACCTGCAACCATGGCTTCGCCTTGGCCATAACTGCAGAAAACCCCTCCCTGACAGTAAGTGACTGCTCAGTGTGACGGAGAGAGCTCGTTTGGTGGCCAAGGAATAAAAGCCCACGTGTGCTAGTTCAAGTCAGAGAAAGGTCTGTTGCTGGGAGACAACTCTCACAGGGTCTAAGGCAACAGAGCTGAGCGCGGGCCAGAGCGGGTCACGAAGCAAAGCTCCCTCCATCCCTGCGTCCTCAGTCCTGCACCCCAGTCCTGACCCCCTTGCCTCCTCCTTCCCTCCCTGCCTTCTTCTGTTCCTTCTCTTCCCTCCTTTTCTCTTGCCTGCAGTGAGGCTGACCCAGGTCTCTCCAGGATCCTAGGTCTCAGAAACACATCTCCTCACATCAGCCTCTGAAAGAGGTGAGACCAGCTCTCTTTCCCGAAGCCACACTGTCCCTTGTCAAAGCTCCTCGGGGTCCCCACGTTTCACCATGTAGACCTTCCATTTCATTGGCACCACACTGGTGCCACATCTGGTAGAAGACTGTGCCTCTTAAAAGGGGAGGCTGAATTTCTGCAGTTAACGTTCCTAATGTTCAGCCCTAATAAATAACAATATTTGCTCGCAGTTACTGGGCGCTAACTAGGTATCAGGACTGCATTAAGTGCTTCCCATGTATCTTTTTAAAGCCTCTCAACAACTCAGAGTAGATGCTGTCGCCATCCCATTTTACAGCTGGGAAAAATGAAGCGTGCAGAGGTTCCTTCACTTGCTCAAGGTCATACAGCTGGAACACGGAAAAGCAAGGTTGGTACCTAGGGACCTGGCTCTAGGGTCCATGCTTTTAAGTGCGACATTATGGGGCTTTAATGTTTAAGGTTTTTTAACTGGAGTCCTTCTGTGTGACTTCACGAAAGGTCATTTTCAGGTTGAAAACCCCAGTCTCCAGCCCAAGAAGCCAATTTTGTACAACCATATGGATAGAAGTGAAAATAGTGGATTAAAAATTACATATTGTTAGCTGATACTTGGGATGCCAGCATCTATGGGCTTTCTTCACTGTGTCGCCTAGAAAGCTCACCTTCCCCAGACTCCCTCTCCCCGACTGCTCTCCTCCTCTGGACCTCCACACATTTTCAGGATCCTGCTAGAAAAAACCTGGTGCTAAAATTTTGCTCAATTTTAATTACACTTCCCAGCCCCTTGCTGTCAGCTGCCCTTCTGAAATTGTTTTAATTTTAGTTCCATGAATCCTGGTGAGTTCAGACGGAGTTCATCTCTAAGCCCATCCTGATTTCATTAAAGATTTGATCTTTCTTTTTTCACCAATAAAACGTTTGTTATCGTTATCTGTTTCGTAACCGCTTTCTTTCTCCAAAAGGGGGAGGGAAACCAACCTCATCTTCATGCCCATAAGACTAAGGAATCATCTGTTGATTTTCCTGGCACACGATAGCAGTAATGTTAAGAAAATAAGAACTAATGAATTCTTTTCCTTGTTAAATGAAGGCAGGCCTCACTCAAGAGGGTTTTTAAGCCTGCAGGTGAGGGCCGTTATGAATTCACGGCACAAAGGGCTTAGGGAAGAATCATCTTCTGAAAGATAGGTGTTTTATTTGTGTGTTTCTTTTCCCTTCTCATTGAGGAGATGTCAGGGCCATGTTTAACAGCAGAGGCAGGGATGGGTCGCTAACCCTCTCTCCCCACCTCCCACCCCTAAGAGGTAAATTATGGGAAACCAAGTTATAGATGAACCAAATAATGTAAAAGTAAAACCATCCTGCAGAGGAGCTGGTTGACCCCTGAGTGTTAATAATTAACAGTTAATTACTATTAAATCATCATTGCCTAGCTGTGGCTAGGATCACAATTTACGCCCAGCCTATGTTTGTGATTATCTGGTTCCCCACCATTCTCAGCAAACCAGTGCCTGTCTCTCCTGCTCGGTGGATCTGAGTCACAATGTTTTTGTTAAGACTTCAGCTGCAGCTCCTTTCTCGATCTTTGTTTCATGTATGTAATATACTTAAAATGCACTAAATGACAGTTTATAATATCATTATCTACAGTTAAAGATATTATAACTTCAAAAATGAAAAGAAAGTGCAGCCATATGTGGAAATGGTCTATTGTGTGCCCTTTTCACCTCCTGCTCTCAGAGTTTCAGCTGGACCAGACAGGCAACAGTATAAAAATCATACGTCTGCAAAATCATTTTGCTCGTTTAGCCCACAGTTGTCATGAAAGGGAACCGGGTTATTTAGACAGTAAATAACAACGGAAGGCTAATTTATTTTGCTTTCTCTTCTTTTCCTTTATTTTGGTACCGGGTTCCAAATATGTTCTTTATTACATGGTTTGATAATTCAGGGATGGCTCAGCAACTCCTGCTGCCCTGCCACCGCCCCCCAACCTCTCCCCACCCCACCAACCCCCCAGCCCCCAATAACATGGGAGTTGATTTAAAACTTCACTCTGAACAGCCCTGGGGTTATAGGCACAGTGTGGACCGAGTATGGATTAGGTTTAAAAGTAATAAAAAAGTAAACCTGTTGGTTAGGTGAAAAATTCACTATCAAATTCCTGAGTGCAGCATTCCTTTTCATGTGCAAACGACACTAAATGAGGCATTTAATTCAACAAATCCAGAGTTCTGATCCGCCAGAAATAGAGACTGGGTCAGTTCAATTTGTAACAAACGATCTCCGTATGATCAAAGTCCTGAGCGCTGATTTCAACATGCTGCTTAAATTAGTCTAACACCAAAGTCTTTGGCTCGGAGACAGTATTTGGAATGTCTTACCAGAGGAGAAATTCCTTCTCACACATGGTTCTAATATCATGCCATGCCAGCTTTGCTTTTTAATGGGCTGACAAGGAGGCGCGGTGCTACCTTTCTGACTCCAGAAAGTTCTTGTGCTGTCACCCGCAAACCAGCTAGGATAATTTTTCCTTGGCTTCCTTATTAAAGAGTGAATGAAGGGATTGTGCGGCTTTCTTAATGTCACTTGGTCTGTTTGCCATAAATTCAGGCTCTCATGATGAAAGCTGCACTTATATTTCGCTGGGAAATGGAATCAAGGAGAATGCACCCAGGTTCACAATAAATAACAAAGCGTGAGTTATTAAGTGAATTTCATATACCAGGGCCTTATTACATCAGCAGTTTCGATAATGGCTTCTGAAAAAAATACACCTATGGATTTCGCTGCCAAATCGTTGGAAGGGCAGGGTATGCAGAGGGCGCTGAGGTGGACAGGCAGAGGCAGCTGGGGCGAGAATGGAATAGGTGGTATTTGAAAAATAATATAATATTTACATTTTTGCATGCTGTTTGCCTTTTTAGCTCAGCGGGGAGACTAGCAGGCCTCTTGGCCAACACGACACACATCGCTGCAGGCTTCCTGCCTGTGATTGTTTGTTTTTTTGCAGAAGGAAGACTTGGGGTTGTTTAGACTATGAGCCTAATTTTAGAGGATGATAATTATGTTGCTTCTAAACCACATATTTTCCAGAATTTGCTGCCCCATGAAAATAACTTGCATGTGTGTCCAGCCTGGCTGGCAGCCAGTCTGATGCCCATGGCCTCGGTTCTCCGTGTCATCCTGGGGGACTCCCAGGGACTGTGTTGGGAAGGGCTTGCTCCATCACCCTGTTGGATCTTGGGTTGTTCATAACTTTCAGGGCAACATTTATCAGAACACTGCTCCCATGAAATGCTCTGCAGGGTGCTCGGATCAAACAAGTTTGGGAATCTGTGCCAGCTGCAGTTCCTGTAGCAATCCACAGTACACACAGATTTGTCATCCATGCTGGCTTCAGCCTAGCTCAGTCCTACCCATCCTTCAGGTCTCTGATACACTCTTTCTTTATGGTGTAAATCACAAATGTGGTCGATCCACCAATTACTTGAGAAGTCATTTGATGAAGGGAGTGCCCACTCCAGACTAACTCCCTGAGAACAGGTGCTATCTGTGTTGGGGTGAATCCTCAGTGCTTAGCACAGTGTCTGCCATGTAGTAGATGCTCAATAATGATTTGATAAATGATCAGGGCAGTGTTCCTAAACTTTCATGAACATTCCAACCAACTGGGAGGATCTTGTTAAAATGCAAGTTCTGATTTGGTAGGTATGGAGTGGGGCCTGAGAAGCTGCATTTCTCATATGCTCCCATGTAATGCTGATGTTGTTGCATTTTGAAGGAATTAAAAAGTTTCACTGAATATAATTCCCAATATCTCAAACTCTGTTTTCCCTTTCCTGGTAGAATACCTAGTAACATCTGTGAACTGAGTCTCAATTTATTTGTGTATAAAATGAACTAAATGCTCTTAAAGGATCTTTGAAGCTTAAAACATTATAGTCTCTGGGTGTGTTGCTCTGAAATGGTTGCTGAGTCAGCTCTGGGATCGGGGGAGGGGAGCTTCCCCAAACCCATGATCTTAGGAGGTACCTGCAGAGTTCACTGGAGGTCTGAGGACATCAAGAAGGGGACTCAGCCTGGCTGAGCATTTTCAGACTCAGCATTGACCCCTAGGGAGGCAGCTAATTATCTGCTGGTCACAGTTGGGCAGCTGCCCCTTCCTACTCCTCTGAGCCTGGGTGTGCCAGGTTGGGGTAATGGAGCCTTCCATGAGTTCTGGACTCAGGATGATACAGATTCAGGAAGGCAGTGGCGACATGGATAGAGCTGGCCCAGCGACTATGATGAAGACAAGAAAAAGATAAAAACAATACAAAGAACACTGAAAATTCAATAATAAGAAAACACAAAGCACCCTATTGAACGATGAGCAAAGAATTTGAACAGATACCTCTCCAGTAAAGATATACAGAGGGCAAAGGGGCATATAAAAAGATACTCAGCATCACTTGTTATTAAGGACTTGCAAATTAAAATAACAATGAGATATCACTACACATCTATTAGATTAACATCCAAAAAAGTGAGGGCACTTACAGCTGAGCGTGGAAGAGCAGGCACTCTGATTCATTGCTGGAGGGATGCAAAATGCTAGTCACTTTGAAAGACAGGCTGGTAGTTACTTACAATACTCCAACCATATCATCCAGCAACTGAACACTTAGATATTTACCTAACTGATCTGAAAACATATCTACACAGAAATTTGCATGTCAATGTGTAGAGCAGCTCCATTCATAACCACCAAAAACTGGAAGCAACCAAGATGTCCTTCAGTAGGTGAATGAATATAAAGGTGTGGTGCATCCATAAATGGAATATTGTTCACCTATAAAATGAAATGAGCTATCAAGCCATGAAAAGATATGGATGAATCTTAAATGTATTGTTAAAATAAAGAAGCCAATCTGAAAGAGCTACAAACTGTATTATTTCAATTATATGACATTCTGAAAAAGGCCAAACTAGGACAGTGAAAAGAACAGTGGCTGCCAGGGGTTCAAGCTGGGATGGGAGAAGGCTGAATAGAATGAGCACCGTAGATTTATTAGGTCAGTGAAACTATTTTGAACATTATTGTGTTGGTTAATACAAGATAGTATGTTAAGAAGTTAAGGAATCCCAAAATGGAATGCAGAATATGACACAACAATCTAACTGTATTACAAATGTATGAAATAATCTCACTGAATTGATGGGGGAATAAGGTGCTGACCTCAGTAACTTTGGAAATGAGTGGAATTAATTGTAAGACTGCAGGCACAGGAAGTGTGTGTAAGCACTCTACTCTAGCTGATAAAGTTGTTTACCACAAAGGTCCATGTTAGCATTTCTGAAACCACTACATGTGTATATTGGAACTGAACAGTTAAGGAGATGGATGAGAGGCGGTGGGGGCCAAGTTTTCCATGGTGGGAGTAGGTTACAGATAAGAGAGGGAAGAGGCTAGATTAAACCATATGTACCGTTGGAGACATCAGAATGAACTCATGGCTAGCTTAATATAGAAACATATAGTTACATATCAAAGTTTTAAAACATATTTGGATATTCATCTGTTCGTATAAATGCACATATCTCCTTGCTCTGTCAGCTGAGGACTTCAAAGTAATGACACCCCAGTTGTAATGTCCACATATAGCACCCAGATCGTGGTTTCTAATATCCTTCTACAATAAAAGGAACCAGAGCGTAGAGAAATAGCTGGTTCTAAGACTCTAGGACTGTGGTATGAAATATACAACATGAGCCTGGAGCATCTCGCAGTACCAGAATGTAAGAAAGTGCTGAAAAACAGCAATAGAAAAACACAACTAGAAAACCAAACCCACAATGATGGGACTATGTCAGAGGGATACAGGAGCCAACTGAAGAGCTCCCAATGACCAGAGCTGGGAGGCTTTGAGCAAAAAAAAAAAAAAAAAAAAAGGAGTACTGTATTATAACTTAAAGTATAAAATAAATATCCAAGAGTCCATGCTGCTGTAAATACATCATTGCTCATAAATAAATAGGGGGAGAATAGCTGGGCAGAAGAATTAAAAATAATTTATGTAGGTCCTCTGCCCTCAAGGAGGGGGAGCATATCTCCCCTCTTTCTTAAGCATGGCTGCACATTGTAACTTCCTTCCCAAAGGGACAGCATGGAAAAGGAGACAAGAAAGAATAATTGCACAGTGGAGAAACCTGACAATTACTACCTCAAGCCCAGTGATCAAAGGGAATATCAACAGTGCTAAGTCATGCTGATAGTATGTACCTTTGATATGATGAGATGAGAATGGTGCTTTGCCTGATGTGGTCTTCTTCCCAAAACCATTACCTAAGTCTAATCATGAGAAAAACATCAGACAAATCCCAGTTGAGGGACATTCTGCAAAAATACCTGATCAGTACTGCTCAAAACTGTCTAAGTCATCAGAAACGAAACAATTCTTACAGCCATCACAGCCAAGAGGAGCATAAGGAGACCTGATGAGTAAGTGTAATGTGGCATTGGCTGGGATCCTGGACCAGATAAAGAACATTAGGAAAAATGTGAGAGCATCCCAATAAAACATGGACTTTAGTTGATAATAATGTATCAGTATTGGTTCATTAACTGTGACAAATGCACCGTGCTAATGTAAGATGTTAATAACAGGGGAAGCTGGGTGTAGAGGTCTTTACTAACTTCAGAATAACTGTAAATCTAAAATTAAAATTTAGTAAAAACATATTCTCATAAAAAAATACCAATTGTAATAGGCTCAGGAAGAACAGAGTTAGCAGAATGTAAGAGCTCCTACTGTGTGTCAGGCACTGCACTAGACTCCCTTTGCAATAGCCCTGTGAAATTTGTAGGATAGTCCAACATTTCTAGATGTGGAAAGGAGTGGGCAGGGAAAGCAGGTAAATGATCAAGGTCAGATAGCCACTGTGGGAAGGGCAGCATTCTACAAAGCCTGAGGTTTCCCCCCTTTCCACCAAAATTCAGAAGATTTTGTTCTGGACCCTCTGGCCTCCACCTCTTTCACCAGTCATGTTGAGTGCTGGGGCTGAAAGGTATTTCTGCCCAGTGTCTAGAAGTTTTAGTCGTGACTTTTCAATTGAACACTCTTGATGTGGGGGCCTCACGGTTGGACAGAGTGGTATAGAGGCCTTGGTTTAATGGGAATGGCCAAAGGTGGGGAGTTTCCTGGCCATGTGGGAAGGGCCTTTCTGGATCTAAGCCCCAGCATGTGGACACTGCCTAGGCAGAGGGCTCGGCAGGGAGACATTTGAGTGCTGCCTGCAGATAGGTGTAGCATAAAGGCTCCTCAGGCTCTGTCACTCTTGTTCATGAGCTTTCACAAATGCTTTCACGTGGTGTTTCAGACCTTCAGAATTGGCGATCCTAGGAACAGGCGTTTGCTGCTGCGAATCTCAGTGCCCGTCCTCTTACTCGAGCCTTGCTGGCTTTCTGGCAGTAGGAATGCTCTGCGGTCATACCCCAGCTCTGCAGTTTACAAGTTGGGTGACCTAGAGAAAGCAATGTTATCTCCTTGAGTCTCTATCTGCTCGTCTGTAAAATGGGGCTAACAATAGTTCCCACCTCCTAAGTTGTGAGGGAAGGTGAAACGACATAGTGCCTTCGTGCTTGGCCGCACAGGTGTGTGACAAATGCCCCCGTTACTATATTGTTGTTATTCTCCTAAATGTTTCTGCCGCCTTTATTCCACGCTCTTCCCAGTTTGAAGTGCCATATTCTCTCATCCTCACAAGACCAAATCCCTCCCAAAGCTGTACCTCTTTCTTACTTATGTTCTCAACTTTGTCTGCACTTAGCAGGGGCTTCAGGGGCCGTGAATGGCGACACTGAGAATGAGGGTAAAGACTGAGATGTCAACAAACTGGTGAGAGGAAGTTCCCCTGGGGTTTGAGGGAAGGGGTTTGAGCAGAAGGGCTGCCTTCCTTCTCATTCCCAGGTCGCTGCCACAGGGGAGCCTTGGGCAGCAGACATGGCTCCTGGGATCAGGGGTGCTGCTTCTCATTCCTGACAACCGGTGCCACCCCGCGCCCTGCCAGCTGTGCCTCATAGCTTCCTCGCCCCAGGTCTCTGCCCTCAGAGTGGGGGTAGAGGGTTACCTATATGAAATTCGAGAATTGGCCTAGACACAGCCCGTGAGCCGTCTGTCTGAAAATCGCTGCCACTCCTCCGAAGAGGCTGCCCTGCTTCATTCCGGCTCTGCTGCCCGTCTGAGTCAGGACTGGAACCGCATCTCCTGCTTCGAACCCTGTGTTCTGACAACTGCATCCTCTTCTGTGAAAGGATGGTGACAGAAGTGGGTCATTGTCCTTTATAAGATGTTTCGATGTTAAGCAAGGGGAAAATGGTAACGTTAGTGGTCACCTCAATGAATGCATGAAAATTGTCAATGGCCCATGAAATCTCAAATCTGGGCCCCACTCCACCAGGCCACACAGATCTTTACTCCTGTGGAATAAACTCAGTGGAGCTAAATTCAGAAATTCAGAAACCCAGGACAAGGAAGATGCATGTATCCCTTTATCTACTTGAATTTAGAGGATAGGTACTTACGTTTCAGTATCTGTCTTATAATAAAATAATAATAATAAATAGAAAAGGAGAGAAAACACTTTCCTCTATTCAATCGTTTTTTTGTTTTGTTTTGTTTTGTTTTTAAATAGTAGAGGAAGAGTCCAGAACAACAAACTTAAATTCCATTCAATCTGCTCTCGGGAGAAAGAATTCAGAGATACTCTGCGTCAGATAAAGCTTCTCGTCTCCTTTAAAAGGCCACTCGGATGGGGCTTAAGCGTCTTTGTTCCTTTGACTCAAGTTGCGAGAGATACATGTCATTCCCAGAAGTATGGAACTAATTGAGGACTATGCCCAGCCCTTGTAGAGGTGAACAGGGCAGATAAATACAAACTCCATTGCACATAAATCTTTGCTCCCAACATCAAAGAAGCAGGATCCTGCTAAGTGTATTTGTATAATGCAGTAATTTATGCAAAAAGCAGCTTTGATAAATGTCCCCTAATTTATTGTCATGTATCTCAAATCAAAGTCAAACATTTACAGCCTGAGCCTGAAGGAAGCCAGGCCTCAGAGAGCCAAAGGGGTTTGAAGTAGGTAAAGCTATGTTGGGCAAAAGGTTAAACGCGATCTGGTTTGAATGTTAAGAACTTTCTACAAATGATGGTGAAAGAAAGAGGGGCACCAGTTTGGCTCCTAAAAATAAAGCGGGGCAGAATTTTCCCAGAGGTTTTTCTTCCAAAGACAGACATGATCCATACACTAAAATGGTCTTAGGGGGACAGAACTGGGGCCGCCATCTACCCTAAGGCAAAGCGGAAGGAACATAACCACCATTTGCTGAATCCTTCCTGTATGCCAAGCGGTGTGTTTGGCATTTTGCTTTCATTATCTTGTCACTTCTCAATACAATGCTATGAAGAGATAGCCTTACCTTTCTTATTTTACAGCTGGGGAAACTGAGGCAGCACATTGACTGTGGAGCTAGAAGACCAGAAGGCACAGAAAGCCCCCCCTTTCCTGCTGCAGTTGCTCATTTCCTGCAGGTCACTGGTCCCAAGGGTGAACGGGAGTCGCTGAGTTGGGGGAATACCCCCATAGGTGAGGCCCAGGCTTTATCATTAGGGAGACCTTAGTCTGAATCCCATCACTACCACTTTCCAGCCATCTCATCATGGGCAAACTCTTACCCTCTCTAAGCCTCAAAATACCCATCTATTGAATGGGCCAAGCAGTAGTGCATACTTAATGGGGTTGCCATGAGGATTAGGACACGATGTCTGCTGATTACATGGCAAGTGTTCAATCCATGAGTGTCGTTACTGCTGTGTTCATCTCTTTTACTGGTAAGGGTTCCATGTTCTGGCCCTGGAACTAAAAGATAAACCTTAGGAAGCCACCACCCTCATGAGATGCTGGGAAGACAAACCAGTCTTCGTAACATGGCATTTTCAGTTTTCAGTCTGAAGGATTCTGCATGGCCACGGTCCCTATAAAATAGACTGACAACCCTAGTAGTAGCAGAGCCGTAGACGACAGCTGTTTAAAAGATTTTCCTGCCCATCTGGTGGCTTGGTGTGGTCCTCAGCTCGGTTCCAGGAGAAAAGCCTTTGCTCCGTGATTCCACCAGCTGGGAACTGGTATTGCAGACCCGTATCCAGAGTGCAGCCTTCTGGGTAATAAAACCGAGCGACGGAACGGACTTGTAAAGGGCAGGATGTTTTCTCCATCTGAGGGGTTTAGCCTCCGAGGCCTGGATCATGATGCAGGGCTGATTTCCATCCAGGGCAAGGCCCTTGGCAGTTGGACATCTCCTGGTTCAGGGCGCTGTGGGTTTAGAGGGGTTTGGGAGCGTGTTTGCCAGCAGCTTTTCTCGGTTCCGGTTGCCGTGGACAGTGCGAGAGGGCCAGGCTCTTCCCATCCAGATGGTGGTGTGAAGCTGCACCACTTGACTTTTGAAACATGCAAACAGAAAACTTCCTTTCCACGTACTCTCTTATCCAGAGCGGGGGAAACGGTCCCTATGCTTCAGCATAGAATCCGGACCACAGTGGGTTTGCTCAGGACACATACTTTATGATACCGTCAGCAGAGCCGATAGAATCTGGTCGTTGGGTTCAAATCCCAGGAATACCACTTCCTGGTTATCTAAACCTTGAGTCTATTTCTGACTGCTCTGAACTCTAGTTTCCTCATCTGTAAAAGGGAATTGATCATACCCATCTCCCAGGGTTGTTTAACACATGAAATGAGTGAACTATCATATTGCGCAGAAGAGGGTTGTACTGGATACATGTTCTCTTTCTTGGCCTCAGTTTCCATATCAGTGAAAAGAGATGGGTTCACTTTCCACCAGACAGTGCTGCTGTAAGAATTAATTGACAACATGCATGCGAAGTACCTAGCTCAAACCCTAGCGCACTACCCAGTTCCCTCATCACCTCCCTGCTCAACTGTAAACCGTTGGAACTAGACACAAATCCAATCAGGAGCTTTGGGGTGGTGAACTCTTGGAGATTGAGGGGCAGTAGAGTGCTTGGAGAGGGCGTGGAAGCTCCTTGTCCTGTCCCCATACCTAGCCCTTTGCATCTCTTCCACCTGGCTGTTTTGGAGTCACATCCTTGTGTAACAAACCAGTAATCTAATAAAAAAAAATCGAATCGAATACAACAGTCCACACTGCTCCCTCCACCACTCTGGTTATCTGAGAAAAAGTCCCATTTAAAAACCAGGCACTTTTTAAAGGCAGCTAGAGAAAGGGTGGGTTTGAGTTTCAAGAGTGTTCAATGGGCATGGCCGAGGCCTCTGTTGCAGGTCACACATCTCCTTTAGGCACCCAGAGTCCGGCAAGGCCCTGAGAGGTCCCAAGTGGGCGCCAGCTACCATGCTGACTGCAGAGTTCCTATGCCAGGTTTCTGAAGGTAACAGTTAGCACTTGTTTCCCTTTGCTGCCAGTCCTGGGAGGCTCTAGGAATCCTTCAAAGCCAGTGGGAACACGGTGTGGGCCTCCACCCTGCAAACAGCCCAGAAAGTCAGCGTTCGGTCTCAGTCTGCCCCATCGCTCTCTTCTGGCTTCTTCCTCCTAACCCCACCTCCAAACACAGCCCCGGAAACTGCGGTCCCCGGCCCCTGCCAGGTCCCGAGGAACGTGTCCTGTGTCCTGTGATCCAGCAAGGGGGAACGCTTTTGTCTGCTCCCTTTCCAGTGGCAGGTCACGTCCCGATAGCCACCGGATGTGGATTTTGTGGGCGACCACCATTCTGGTATCTCCCTCCACTTGCCTCTGCACGCTGAGCAGGCTAGCCCAGTTAGACGTGGAAGAGTCTCTAGGTTATGTTTTTTCATTTGTTTTGTGTTTTGCTTTTGGTTACTCAGCTACTTGGGAAGCCTCCTTTGTCCGGTCTTGGGCAAGTACGCCCCTAAGCCTTCTGGTGCTTTTGAGCATATTAGAAAATGATGCCCCCTCTAGGCAGGCATGTGGCTCCTCAAGTGCACAGTGTGATTGCAAAGAGAATGGTGCCCTTTTCTGTGGGCAGGTGCAGGCTTGCATCAGGCTTTCTGCTGGGTAACCGTAACAGACTGGGTTTCAGCCTTCAGTCACCCCTCGGAGGGGCCTTCTGCAGGGAGCAACCTGCACAACGGGGTGCATTCACCCTGCTCCTGGGCCTCCCTCAATTCACTGCCACCCCGGCAGTTTCAGAGCTGGTGTCCTCTTGGTGTGATGATTTTTCCAACTCGTTGCCCTTCACAAGCTCCTCATTATGTGACTCTACTCTGAAGTAAAATCCCCAAAGGAAAGCCTTGAAATGAGAAGAGTCCCACAGCGGGGGTTGGGAGCAAAAATGGGACCCACTGGGAATCAGCCTTCTGGAGTGAGCAGAGCTGGGAGACGTGGGGGAGAAAGGCCAGGCCTGAACTGTGTCTGCTGGAGCCGGCTGCGCGGCAGGATCTGAGAACACTCCGAAGGCCTTGTGCATCAGCAAAGAACTCCGCCAGCTGTCTGCCATGGCCTTCCGGGAAGGGCCACCTGTGGGGGTGGGGGGTGACCTATGCAGTTGCTCAGAAGGGTCCTGAGCTTGGTTTAACGCTCTGCCCTTGCTGTCTTGAAATTCTTCACGCTTTGCAAAAGGGGCCCTGCATATCATTTTGTACTGGGTGCTGCAAATGATTTAGGCTGGTCCTGCTGTCAGTTCTTGTGGGCCTTTGGGGAGGTTGTTTTCATGTAGATGTGTTTGTTTATCTGTACTGTGCACCTACTATGTGTCGGGCGCTTGAGATGCAGCAGTGAGGAAAGCAGGCAGAATCCTGACTCACAGGGGCAGACAGCTTCAGGTGCTGATGGGGGTGAGAGTCAACAGCCAAATGAGTAAACGGAACAATTCCAGAGGATGGGGAGTACATGAGGATATGAAGCAGGGTGACACAACAGAGAGGGCTTCGCGTGGGGTCCTTGTAATTAGGCTACTGGAGAAGGCCTATCTGAGAAGTGACATTCGAGCTCAGATCCACATGATGCAATAAGAATCACCCATGCCGTGGGGGATGGAAGTGGGACCGGGGTTCCACTATAAGGAACAGCAAGTGCAAAAGCCCTGAGATGGGACAGAGCTCAGGGTACCTGGGACGTACAGGCAAAGAAAGGGGTTTGGATTTTAAATATGAGAGACTGTATAGAGAAGGAACAGCGATCTCAGAGTGGTAACAACTACCCTTTGTTAGGTGGCTACTTTGTTTCAGACACGTTATAAAGATTTATCTTTTGGATCAGTCATGTGAGCGATGTATCATTCCCATTTTCCAGATGAGGACACTGAGGTCCAGTGGCTCAAGGTCACCCTAAGAGAGCTGTGACTAGAACTCAGGTTTATCTGATTCCAAAGACACTGCTCACTTCTCTTCACTGGCCGTCTTGATCAGTGCTATCTTCTGGCTGCCCCAGGGTGGGGCTCTCCCCTGGGATGATGGCTCCTTCCATGTCTTAGGTCCCTTCTGGGGCTGAGTAACCTCTGAGCACCAGCCCTGGAGACAATAGATGAAGCAATCTTTCATCACGTTTGCTGGAGATTGTGATGAAATTTTATCCTATGATCACTTAAATAAAGCCAGCTGGGAGTAGCTGTTGAGGAGACACAAACAAGAACGTGGTCCAAGATATCTTTGTTCAACACAGCATTTGGCTGTGCCCAGCTTCAAGTCCAGAAGAAAGGGAGAGCCCAAAACATATTAATTAGTTGCAATGGAAGCTCTCTCTTCAAATGCATGAATTCCTTTAGTTCAGTGGTCCAGAAATGGTGAGTTGACTTTTAGTTTTGGCTGGGCTCCAAAACCTCTTGATCTGTGTGCCTGTCTCAATTAAATTTTAGAACCAACAGCGGCAGAACTCGATCCTAAGCACTGCTGCAAATATAAATGTCTCTGCATCCAAAGGCCTCCCAGCCTGGTAGAGGAGGCTAGATGGAGTGGGGTGGGGTCTTTCAAGGCAGAATACAAATGTCATAAGATGTATAGAAGAGGATGCATGGAGGTTTTAAGGAAGGAGAAGTTGCATTCACTTAGTGAAATCTATTCATACATGCAAAATGTATATATTGAGCACCTACTCTGTGCAGGGCACTTATAGCATTGAACCAAATGGTCAAGGATTCTCCCCCTCATGGATCTCACATTCTAGAAGGGGAAGAAGACAGTAAATAAACAGATGAACAAATGAGATCATTTCAGTGGAGGGAACAATCAGGAAGATGATAGGAAATGACTGGGAAGTGGAGGAAGGTAGGCAGCTTGGGAGTGAGTGGTTAGAGAGGATCTCTCTGATTGGTGACCTTCAAGCTGAGACCCAAAACATGAGCCAAATAAAAAGAGAAAAGGCTTCAAAAGGAGGCAGCAATCACAAGCTGATGCATCCAAGTAACACTTTTTTATTGTGTTTGTGTGTGCTCTTGGTTAATTGAGCAGTCTTTTGATGTGTGAGAATATATTATCATAACAGTCTCTCAGAATTCAAATGGTACCCACACCAAGCATGGCACTTAAGTAGAGGCGATGTGTGGTCCACCTTATTCCTTTGGACTCACTGACTACAAAACAGCTATTAATATCCAGGTGCTGGTCTTGGTTCTGTTACAAGCTCACTGTGTGACCTTGGGTAAGTCACTTAACTTCTCTGGGCTCCTTCTCTAAAAAAAAAGGCCAGGCAAAATGTAAAGATCTCAGAACTCGAAGGGTCAGTGAGACTAAGATATAATACATCAAAACAAAACTTCCTGATGTGTCATTGGGAACACATGGATTTCCCCACTTGGCAGAAAATTACATTACCAGATTCTGACCTGGGATCACAGCAAAGGTTGTGAGCTGGGGCCGGGCTCTCAGCCTTGATCCCCAAGCTGGGCTGCTCAGGAGCTCTGGGGATGCATCCTGGCCAGCACCCACATGTGTCTTGTATTAGTGTTATTTTCTTAATGGCAACAGCCCTGAAACCTGCCCATTTTACTATTGAGTTACTCAGCTTGGTCTTAGTATCGCTTACACATAAATACCATCTCTAGCCGCTGAATCCACTGTTTTGATTTTACGTTCCCCACCTCCCGCTTCCTTGGGCAGGTGTTTATTGCAGCCATCAGAAATAAAACGGATCAATCATAGTGCTGTTTTTAGACAAACTGAGACACATTTTTGAACCTCTGCTTTAAGAAAGAAAAACACTGGTGTATGCCTTCGGTAATCCTACGTCTTGTCTGTGTGGGATTCATGAAGAAAAATGGGAGACTAAAAGATAGCATTTCGGATGAGTGTGGGAAAATGGACAGAAAAGAAATGAGCAGAAGGAATGGCTGCCTTTGGTTAATGGCTGCTTGGTCTACAGCTGCAGTTCAGAAAGATCCTTAATTTGACTAAATTATGCCCTTGGTGAGCATCCCCTCCTGGACACTTGCAAGAGTGGCCCACGCCACCCTGTGGAGTGGAAATGACCACTTTTGACTTCTGGTTTGAAAGACAGCCTTCATGGTCAACACCAGCTTCTGGAAATATTTTATAATTGAGGGTAATGAAAAAACGGATACCCTTGAAAATCTGTCCTCTACCTTGCTGTAGTTTCCCAAATTTTCAGTCCTAAGTGCTATTTTCAGAATCAGGCATCCTGTGGTTTCCTCAACGCACACCCTACCTTCCCCCATCCCCTGCGTACTTATAAACATATTGGTCTAGGGCAGGGGTCTGCAAACTGTGGCTCTCGAGCCACATGCGGCTCTTCGGGGACGTTACGTCTCAAAAGTTTGCCGACCCCTGGAAGGGACAATCCTGTCCCTCACAACAGTTTAAAAAGTACTCGAGAGCCATAAATATATTTTTATATAATCACCATTATGTGAATAATATTCGGTAAAAATTTTATAAATGAAACTATGATAGTTTTATTTTCATTTTCAATTTTACTTCAGAGCCACAGTTCAAGCAAAAGACACAGTTTGCTGACCCCTGGAGGCTCTTCCATCTCAAAGCTTTGCTGACCTCAGTCTAGGGGATCTCTTTTAGCTTCTTCTCAGGTGGTGTCTGCCCAACTGGGAGCCAGCCAGTCACTGGGAAGTCCCTGTTAATTTGTTAATTCAGCAGATAATGCCAAACATATCCACTTTTTAAAATTTTGCCCATGTTTGACCCAAAAAATTTCCATATAGTTATAACAAACTCCAAAGGCCAATCGAACAACCAAGTCAATGTGGGTTTTTGGTTTTAAACTTACAATCATTAATTTTTTGAATAGATACCGTAGCTGAAAAACCCAACTGTATAAAGTATTCGTGAAAAGTCTTGCTTCAAACCCCTGATCAATTATCATACCACCCCAAAGGTTTCCTTTATGCAAATATAAATACAAACACATGGTATTGTATCTTCTCTTTGTTACACAAAGGTAGTACCTTATACATACTGTTCACCTTTCTGCCACGGCTTGAGAATAATGGCTCTTGTCTGAAGTTATTTCTACCAGGCTGCCATAGTTATTTCTAGGGTCAAATGAAATAGTCAGTATAAAAAAAGCTTTGAAAAAGAACTGAGGAAATAATATGTATTCGGGAGAAGGGGGTAGAGTAAGGCCCCACCTTTTACTTTGGAATTTTAAATATGGAATATTTAAGGGCCGGCCGAGTGGCATGGTGGTTAAGCGCTGGCTTGGGAAGCCAGCGGCCCCAGTTCGGTCCCGCATGTGAGGGCCAGTGACACTGCCCTCAAAAAAAAAAATAAAAAATGGAATATTTATTTTACAAAAAGAAAAAAGAGAGAAAATTCTGGAATTCATAGTAATTCAAACCTAGAAGGACCCTTACACTCAGTCAATGTAATATTAACCAACCTCAGAAAATGAGTATGAAATTTGAGAGAAAACCAATGGGCAGTTAAGGATAAAATATTTTTCATGGATTTTTTTTTTTTGAGAGAAAACTAGAGACAGGGATTGGGGGTGGTGGGGAGAGAGAGAGAGAGAGAGAATATGAATGAAAAAGAATGAGAGAGAGAGAGATAGATCCAGGCTTTGCTCACATGGCGAGGCCTGTTTGGTGAAGTTGAACAGCTGTTTGATCTCTTTGATCTGTATAGAAATAATTGCAGTTCCCATCAGAGGCTGAATAGAGAAACCATGAACATATAATCTTATGGTGCGGACAGTCAGTCCTGGAGGTGAGTGAAACCCACACTTCTATCCACAGCTATATATAAAGGAGGTCAGATGTAGCTGATGGATCTAAGGTGCTTGAATACTCTGTGCATATGTATGCGTGTATAAATTCACCTAGACCTTCGGCTGCATATGAACTCACAGGTCTGAACACTCAGCCCCAAACATTGGAGCAGAGAGACATGACCGGTCAGCAGACAAATCATCCTGTGAGAGTCCCAAACACAGCCATGCTCACTCAGAGGCTCTCTTAGTATAGGTGGCACCCCGATTTACAGATTCCCTCTGCTTAAGACACTTGCTATTTATTATGTTACTAATTAAACAATTAGCAAACTATGTAGCAGACTATTAGGGTGCATTACTAACAAAATGTTTACAGACACAGCCTTTTGTCACAAAGACTTTTCCTTTTATTCATTGAAGAGCCACAAACCCTAGGAAGATGGAACTAATGATCACCTTGTTCCAAAACGAAAGAGTATTTCTATTAAGGAAATAGAGGACAGTGGGCCAAATTTTTCATATGATGAACACAAGAGTGAGGCAATTAAAATAAATGTGATTTTCCAGATCAAGAAAAGTTGGGCCCATTAATTACTCTACTCCATGGCACCCCTCCTGGTGTCCTGTGTTTCCTTGCAGCTGTTTTTGTTTTGTGGTGCAGTCGACATCCCTGGGGGTTTCCATCCTGGGATTTGATGTGGAGACAGCTCCTCTCAGAACTGGGCTGCTTAGCCGGTGTTTATTCTATGTACAGAGGAACCTCGACAACAGGCGTCCTGGCCGCACGCTATTGGGACTATATTTCTAAGGGGGCGGATGTGTCTTGTCTCCCCTTCCCCGAGAAGTCTGAGCCTGGTTTTCATATGTGACAGTATCCAGGGGACCCTCAGAGCCTTGTGCTCCGTGAGAAATCGTGATCCAGACTTAGGACAATGAACTAACCTACTTTAGGGGTGAGAAATGCTACAAGTTAAGTCCCGCTAACAATGCCTCGGAATATAAATGGAGACTGCTTTTTATTTAATACTTTCTCCCCCTTTAAAAAAAAAAATCAATGGAAAAGTAGTTTCTCTTCACCTACCCATTGGTTGTCTCTCAAATTCCATAAGCACTTTCTGAGATTGCTTAATACAGCATTGATTTGGGCTGTTCAATTGGCAATTGAAAGTTCTATGACTGGGAAGTGTAGAATATTTGCAACCTCATATTTCATGTTACATTAGTCAAATACATATTTTTTTAAGATATGTATTATTAATGACAATAAAATCTCATTAGTGGATGGGGTTGATAGATGTGCTTTATCTAACATTAAGCAGAAATTGGCATCTTGAGAGAAGTATCAAGATTCTGTGATCCCAGACATTGATATTGAACAAGCAGAGGCCAAGAGCAATCCACTATTGATTACATGATGCAAGTAATTATCTTTACCGAGCTGCTTTACTGGGTGGGGCAGAAGGTGAGGTGGTTCTTCTTTAGAGTAGAGAGAAAGCAATCCACAAAGATGTTGTCGGCCAGAGCCCTAGAGCCAGCGTGATTTTCTCGGGCTTTACTCTTGGGCTTGCCCTGGTCTTCATCATTATTCAGAAATGTAGCATGTGCTGGAAGGCTCCTCCTGGCTTCGCCACCACCGCTGCCATTACCAGCATTAACAGCTCCATCAGCATTAACATGACCACTGCAACTGTCATGAATAGTATTCCCACCACCACCACCACCACCATTATAATTATAACACCACCATTATCACTGCCACCCATCACTATTGCCATCACCACTACTATTACCAACACCACCACTGGTACTGCCACCACCGTTATGACCACCACCAGTACCACCAGCACCACCAGCACCACCAGCACCATCACCACCACCACCACCAGCACCAGCACCACCAGCACCACCACCACCACCAGCACCTCCACCACCAGAACCACCACCACCACCACCACCAGCACCTCCACCACCACCAGCACCAGCACCACCAGCACCACCACCACCACCAGCATCACCACCACCAGCAGCAGCACCACCAGCAGCACCAGCAGCACCACCACCACCAGCACCGCCGCCGCTACCACAACCACCATGTTCCCCATGAGGAAGTAGTAGGCTTAGGAGTTTGACAGACATGGGTTTGAACTCCCGCTCTGCCACTGTGTCCTCCTTATTGATACTATTATCTGACTCAGAGGATTGTGATGAGGTACTAATGAGTGATAATTCTATAAAGGCTATGATGGGAATGGCATCCCCTTAGAGCTCTTGTGCAGTACACAACCTGCGCAGCTGTACCCTGGTGGCTCTAAGTGGGCCCAGGGACCCAGATTGAAAGTGGGAGCATGTCCCAGCCTGATTGCAAGTCAGGAATGACATTGCTCCATCTGACTTTTCCCTCCCTATATGTGAAATAATTTCTTATGATGATGATCATATTTTTACCTCTGTCCCAAAACCTGGTCTTACTCATCTCAACAGGTTCCACTTATGAATGTGCAGTCCTTAATTTTGGAGCATGGACCATGTAAGCCCATGACTGGCATACCAGCCTTAGGAGGGCATTGGAAGGGTGTCATCGGAAGGGGGCTCATCAATACCATTAAGTTGACAGATATTGGGCGAAGCATGGGATGGATAGGGGGAGAGTAACAACACAGACTCTTCTGGCCCAAGGAGAAAAAAATCAAAGACATCTAGTTCTTAACAGGCGCACGATTTATGGCCTCCCCAAGCTAATCTAGAAATTACCTTGGCATTGATTAACCCTGACTTGCCTAGTCAGTAAATCTCCGTGGTGACCTGAAAATGGGGCCTGGGTTTGAAAGGCACCTGCCAGGAAGAACCGAGGTGTGATTTAAGCTGATGTGGGGTGTGGCAATGAGTAGAAAGCCCTCCTTTCCAGCAGGCATGCCCTCTCTCCTGCCAGAGAGCCAGACCTTTGCCCCACTGCCAGCTGGTCCTGGGAGGGAGACGTCCCTCCTTCCAGGCTATGGGAAGTGTCCCCCCCGGCTCATCCCTGTTGGGAAGGGCAGCTCAGATAAAGGAAACAGACCCATAGCTGTTGTTGGGGAGCTTTGTTTCCACACATGATATATGGTTCCGGAGGAGGAGTTAGAAAACAAATTATTGTGTCTCCTCACTCCCGACAGGTCTTCAGTGGGGCCGATGGGAGAGCGGAGATGCCGGAGATTAGAGCCTACCTCACAATAGGTCCCCAGTACAGGAAAAGTGTCTTAAGTTTATCTATTGTTAAGTGAGATAATTTATCGTCGTCAAGGGTTAAGGAGCAATCCCAGTGCTTTCCTACTTCGGGAACAGAGATTTATAAGACGATGCCCAAATTTAGACATTGAGGTGCTGCCGGCAGAAACGTCCCCAAAGGCTGATGGCTTCTGTGCGTTTGAAGCCAAGTCACTCACGGAGCTAATTTGAGGCTCTCCTCGGAAACTATATTTGCTTTCTGAGTGCATGGTGAGTTTTCATTTGGGCTCTGACCAGCTGACAGCTATGCAAGCTTGTAGATACCAGTAATTGAATATAGATAACCTTGATGGTTGACCTCGTCAGAGCCAGGCCTGGCTGCTTCCCATTGTTCCTGGTTTTGCCAGTTGACACGAAACTGCTGCTGGATGAATTTATACATTAAGAATTCACTGCGGTGGGAATTGCTTATCGTTTCCTGGTCTATCCTGTAAGCTTCTATTTACTTGACGTGGTGAGCTGGGAATAAAAGCCGTGATTTGACTGTTCGCTAGTGGTGACGAGAGCCGTGTGTTGGAAAAGCTTTATTAATTTCTAAAAACAAAGGAGATGTGTGGGGCAGGAGGGTGTCAAGCTTTCGCTTTGTCTGAATCGTGAGGAGAGGCTCCCGTCTCAACAAAGCTGCCTGTGGCTGTCTGAAGTTGGTTCCCAGCCATCACTTCAGTGTTCCATTTAGCTGAAAAGCAGAGTTTGAAGTGAGCTGGGCACTCCTGCCAGCATGAAGCTCTTGTGTTTTAAGGGAGATACTACAAGAGGTTCAGAATGTATGGTTAAATCGTTGAGATGCTTTAAGAAATCTCGAAGAGGGAGAGGTGGCCGGATCCTGAGGAGAAGGAAGAGCAGGTCGTGGGGACACGTACAAGTCAGGCCCAGTGTTTGCATCAGGCTACTTGGATGTTTGAGCAGACGGCTGTCAGCAGTAACACAGGGACTGTCTCCACAGTAAGCTTACCAGAAAGCTCTTGCTTTCTTCTTCACACTTTTCTGAATTGTTGAAATGTCAACAGTGAACCTGGATCACTTTTTGCCCTCAGAAGAAAAAGATGAAACTGTTGAGAAAAATCTTTTCTAGAAACCATGTTATTTAGCTTTCTGGAAGCTGATCTGTATTTCCTCAGGCTCTCCTGCCACTGGCTTTGAACTTTGCAGCTGGTACAGACAGTGTTTGGAAAGGTCAGAGTCTGTGTCCCCATTAGAGGTGTAGGGGTTAGCGGGTGGCACCGTGGACAGCAGAGGAGGAGGAGGAGGGACAAACGCAACCTGAGGAGTCACCCAAGTGGCCGCCGTCTGACGAGTGGCGTGTTGGTTGCTAATGGCGAGGGATGGATTCGGGGTCCGGGTTTTAGAAATGGTGCAGCACGAGCTCCTGACGCCCTGGCTGCCAGGCAACTGTGTGTCACCACTCAGCTGTGGGATCAGCCTTTGATGCTTTCCACATCAGAACATCAGAGCTGTTCTTCATCCTGAGAAGGGAGGTTCGGGTTAGTCAGCCAGGGCAAATAGCTCAAGGGAAATTTCATTTTCCCTTTGTCGGGCCCCCTGCTTTCATGTGCTGGGGCTGTACATTGCGACTGCCACACGGGGAGAAGAAGGCTGGGCCGGCCCGGGCGCACGCAGCCAAGGGAGGAGGTGACCACCTCAGGGCCGGAGGCCTTCTGGGGAGTCGTGACACAGACCAAGCCTGGAGGAACGTCCTGTGGCAGGCCTGAAATGACCTCTCCCTCAGGCCCTCTGCCATCACTGTAGTCCCCGTGGGGACTGGCTGGGGAATTTTTCAACCCTGGCCAGTCCAACCGGTCTGGCCTCCCTTCCCAACAAGGCCAACCCTGTTTGTGTCCCTGCTGCTCTGGGCATGTTTACCTTGTAAAGAAGAGAATGAAGGCCAGGCGAGGGTGCCAATAGCCAGTGGCTTCCACTGTACCTTGTGGCGCATGCAGCCAGATATCTTGGGTTTGAATCCAACCCTGCTCCCTATTAGTTATCTAACCCTGAGCAATTATTGCATCACTCTCTTGCTTAGTTCCCGGCTCTGTAAAGTGGGTGTGGTGTTAGTGTCAACCCCATGCAGTTGTGACAATGCCATGGAGCGAATATGCCTACAACACAACCTGCTCTGCCTGCACTCCACAAACACCCGAATCATTGAAAACATCCAGTCGGCATTCGTTTGAACACAGTCCAGAAATCCTCAATATTTTCAAAGCAGCTTTAAGAAGTGACTGCTTGTTCCAACCGTGGAAATAATGTTTATTAAGCAAAATAGTGATTTCAAAAAAAATTAATACAGCCCAACCAACATCACCATACCAAGTAGGTATTGAGCACTCTGCAGTTCTGAGGAATGTGGCCTTTTTATTGCAATGACCCACACCACAACTCCTTTCTCAGGAGCTCAAAGTGCCCTGGACAAAGCACTGTTCAGGGGAGCTAGGAGGCTTGCTGGGGGCTGGACATGGAGAAGGGAGAGCAGGAGTTATGCCAATGATGAAAATCAAGCCAGAGATTGGAGGTCCTTTGCTGCAGGGAGAAAGTGATGGTCAGAGGGAGGAGGTCGGCAAGGGAGGAGGAGACACCAGGCTGTGAGGTACAGGCAGGCCACAGTCTACAATCTAAGAGGTCTGATGTGCCCGGTGGGGTGATGGGGCAGCTGCTGCTGTGGTGAGCTTGACCTTTGCCTCCAGAGATTTGCCCTACAGCATGCTAAATAGTATCTGTGAAATTCGGAGGTCTCAGGTATTTGCAGGAATTCATTTCAGAGTGTTGGGTGACAGCAGGCGGCCCCAGGCAGGCTGGAGGAGCAGTAGAGGAAGTCAGGTTGCCTCAGGGAACCTCAGCCTCCTCCTCTTGTGAACCCAGCCTGGCATCGGGGTGTGGGCTCTGGGACGCACACCACAAGAACTGTGGCTGAAGAGGATGGGAAGCCCCTTCATCTCTTGGGGCCACGTGACAATGAAGATCCTATAAGCACCACCTCGGATGATTGATTTATTTAATCAACAATATTTATTGAATACCATCTATGTGTAAGGAACTGGGCCAGGTGATGGAAATAATTTTCTTTAGAACTGGGATTATCTTGCCAGAACCATGGAAGGCCTCCACCTGAGAGATTCTGACCCAGTGAGTTGCGCTTGTGGCCTGGGCTCTTGCATTTTGGGTTAGTACAGATTTTGCCTACTGAGGCCAATGTGCCATGGTATGTCTGTCTGTCCATCCATCCAGCTATTATTCACTAAACACCCACTAGTGCCAAGCACTGGTGGGATGCTACGAATTGGGAGACGGCTTGGCCCGTGCTGGAAACTTGCTCATGGCTGTTGGAAAGGGTTAGGCTCAAAAACCATAATGTTTCCTACTATTTCAGATTCTATAATCTTTAAAAAGGTGCTTAAAAAAAACTAAAACAAGAGCTAGAGACACATTGTCTATTTACTAGCCTATTAGATCCAGAGTTGTACAGAATTTATAATGGACATAATGACACATACCATAAAGCAGACAGTTCCCTACGTGCCGCGTGTACTTTATTTCAATGTTACTCTTCAATGTGAACAACTTTAGGAGGCTGGTGTTATGAGCATTCCCATTTTATAGAAGAAGAAACTGAGACCCAGGAGGCCTTGTAACTTCAGAGCGTGCACACTTCATTATTACATTGCATCCCAACTCAACGTGCTATTGCTGCAGCTTTGAGGCTGAAAAAGTTTCCATACAATTAGTTTTTCTGGTACTGGGTCTATACTCCAGAGGAGAAAAGTTCTTGTGTTTTGACTTGTATTTGAAAGAACCCAGGGCATGTCTATTTTCTTGGGTACATGGTGGGAGTGAGCTGGTGGGCCTGAGAGAGAGAAGGCTTAGCTTCACAAACAGCAAGTCTGAAGTTTGAATTTCGCAAGCAGCTGAAAATTTCAACTTTGAAAAATGCATTTCAATTGGCAAAACTTAGAGTTTGATAATATCAAAATGCTGGCAAGTGAGTGGGGAAACAGCTACTTCCATACACTGCTGGTAGGTATGTAAGTTGGCTCAATCATCTTGGAAGGTGACTTGGCAATATCTAGTAAAATTTCAAGTGTACATGACCTCCGATTGTGCAAATCCACTTCTACATATGTCCATGCGTGCCCAAGGAAATGGGTAAAAGCATGTTTTTACAACATTGAAAAAACTGGAGGCAACCTAAATATCCACTAAGAAGAGGAATAAATGAAAGAAGGTTCCAACCCATGGAACTCCTCCAGCAAGACCTCAGCTTGCTACTTTATACCCATGGATTAAGAAACTCTTCGTAATGAGGTGGTGTATCCTCATAGTTAGAAACAGGTTTTGGCCCAGATGGCCTGCTATTAATCTCGGCTCCTTTTACTCACAGTGTGATCTTGGGCAACTTTCTTGATCTCTTTGTGCCTTCATTTCCTCATCTATGAAATGGGCATGATAATAATAGCCCGTTGCCCATAAGGTTATTATGAAGATGAAAGGCATTAATGCAAGTGGATTGTCTATGAAGGGTGCATGTTTCTGTTCATTGCATAGTATTGCTATACAGCCTCAATAAATGTGAGATGAGATGATGATGATGATGATTAGCTATGGCTTGGCTCTGTCTCAGATATGAACTGGAAAAATAAAAACAAACCCTGGCAACAAAAAGAATAAAACTCAGAGAAATAAATTTGCCTGGTGTGAACCAAGTTGGAGATTTGATCCTTCCTCACAAACCGGAAAAGCTCATCCAGTGGCCAGGAACATGCTTAGAGAAATGATTAGTGGCTTCTGATAGAGGGGAAGGGGTAATAAAGAAACAGGGACTTTCTCTAGAAACCAGGCTTAAAGGGTTCAGTACCAAGGCTTTGATGCCTGTGGCGGTAAATATGGCGGCCCCAGGGTCACATGACCTGGTGAAACTAACAAAAGCTTAATCCCTTCAGGGTAGAGATGGTGTCATGGCAAGCACTTCCATTCAGGCTGCAATGCCAATGTCTTTTGTGATCCTGAGAGCCTGAAACGTTGTTCAGGATTTTCCCACAGTGAAGCAAATGTTTTCATTCCAGCCCCCAGCGATTCTGTTGGATCCAACAGAAATGTTCCTGCTTCCGCAACCATCCCCTAACTCTAGTGTCTGGCTCAGTGACCTGGCAACTGCTCTCTGCAGCCTAGCCTGTGCCCCATGGAGCTCCTGAGGCCTGGCAAAGGGGATTTCTAGATAGCTAGTAATTAACGATTTCTCTCATAAGACATATGAGCGCTTAGCAGGGAGGCGACTGCTTTTTATTTTGCAAAAAATTCACCCAGGCCTCCTCCTCCATGATGAACGACAGGTTCTTTGGAGTATTAAAGTAATACCGCACCTCCAGTTCCAGCACTGAAGCCTCTGCTCTGCCATGAAGCAATTTACATTTCAGTGGGAGACGTAGGACTCACGTTGCAAACTGCTGCCGACTAATTCCTAGGCACCGGCTGAGATGCCAAAGCAGCCACTGTGCTGTGTTTACTAACACAATGAAAGCTCCACTATTCCCAGCTGCAGTACAAATATAATCTTATCTACTTAACGTCAGCCGATTAAGTCATCGGGGCTGCGAAAAGGCAAACAGATATTAATAACCAACCTGTAAGTGAGTCATTTGAGTGGAGTGGAATATCGTGGCAGGTTCTTAGGCCTTAAGGCGGAAAAGTTCACACCTTCCTGACACCTCTATAAAACACTGCAACATTACAACTTTTCAGCCATGTCTAAAAGGCCAATTTAGGTTTATTCCCAGCCGAGTTCATGGCCATGGTTCAGCAGGTGTAAACCGGTAATAGCTGCAGTCCAGCCCTGGTGTGGATGCCAGCACAGATGTGTTCAGTCAAATGACTAATTGAAAACCTTAGACAAAATCAGCAGCCTGGCCATTTTGCCTGCATAATAAAACAGTGCTGATAAAGGCAGCAGAGAAAAAAACACCCATCTCATCATCAGTGCCATTAACAATCATGAGTAAAGATGAAAACAACGCATGGTTTATTCTGCAAATGAAGGCGTATAACTAGATGGTTTCCCAGGGGCCCATTACCCGTTTTAATAATACATCAAGGAGCCTGAGCAAATAGTTTGTATGTGCAAACCAAACAGAGCAAAGTATTTACAGTTGCCGCATACAGAGACAACTCCCAGCACTCTGGACTTAACAAATTTATAAAGGTACATAACATGATAGCTATTAGCAAAATTAAAAGAGAATCATTATAGACGTATAGTCTGCCATGCTCACTCACCAGTAAGGAAGGAACGCTAACACCAACTTTCAATTCAGAAGAATTCCAACCCCGCCCCCCCCACGCCTTTTTTTTCCTTTCCTCCAAGAGAGCAGCCTGACTTGGACTCAAATTATGTGCATGAATAATAAAATACCATCTAATTAAAAACTGTAGTTAAATATGCAAAAATTAATGGTAATGAGATTGTGCAATACCTCTGAGTATAGGCACTCTATGAATTACTCACACGAGCGCATTCGCTTGACCTAAGCCAGGGATAATGGAAGCAGCTTGGAACATTCTTGGTCCTGGTGCCCTACGATGCCCCACGATGTCTCACCCATGCTCACCAGCAGGGCATTGAATGGCCAACCTTTGTGGAATGTGGCCCAGCTGGCCAGAACATTCTCTTCTAGTTCTTGGATGTGGCAGGAACAGGAAGGATTGGGGTGGGCATTGGGCCAAAGGCTGAATGGAGGAGGGGGTGAAGGCAGGGGCTTGTCACCTCAAAGTAAGAAGGCCTCTCTCACAAAATGATGATGGTTGGACAAACAGGCTTCTGGTAGTAAGAAATAGGCAGAACGTCTAATTTTGGACTCATAAGGGATGTTCCCAGCAAGCTGTCCAGAGGCAACCTTCCCAGTCACCAATGCAAGGTTCTGCCCACACGCTGGCTTGTACCAAATCATTCTAGGAGAGCTTCCCCATGACAACACTGTTGCCTGGGACAAGGGCTGTTACCAGAAACTTCTCCCCGGTGGACAACAAGCATGTCCCCTCTTGCAGCCTTGGAAGGCTTCGCTATGTTGTCAGCACAAGCTCCTGACCACATTCCCCTCAGCTCTGTTTCAAGAGGCCACTGGTCTCCTTTTGGTTTTTAAGCCCTCTTGGCACTTGACCATGTGTTTGGGACTGAGTCAGCTTCCTGAGCACATGGCTTGACATTTGTGTTAGACACAGGAGACTAGATCTCACCCATCACCTCTGCTTAGAGCTTCTGAATCTCAATGCCCCCAATCTCTATCTTCCCATTTCTGGTGATTCTGCGAGAGGACAGTCGATGACAAACTGAATGACAGCACCCTTTACGACAAGAATGTGATCTTGGTGAGGTAGACAATCTCAGACTCACTCAATATGATTCCCGCTTTTGCCTTTTCATCTGTCGAAACGGAGTCTGACATGCTGAAAAGTAAGCATTTCTTTGGGAAGGCATTTCTCACTCAGATGAGCCAGATGGAAAACTTCTCTCTCAGCACCTTCTTGAACATGCCCATGTCATCCTGCTTATGATAAGGACTTCTTGTCAAGTCAGTAGGTATTTGAGCTAATTGATATGTTCTCAACAGCTCTCTACCCGGGGCGTGGGGGGGGGGTTATCATTTATGCACGAGAACAATCCTTGTGATGTCAGCATAGTGGGGATTTTGTTCACTGTCAGCTGACCTTAACAATCCTGAGATCTGTATTGAAACATTTGTGGTGTGTGAGAAAATGGTTTTACCTGACTGCCATTTGGCAGCCAAGTTTTAATGGTAGAAGCACCATGATAGGAATTTCTAATGTTTGCTATATCCAAACTATGAAGTTGGCAAGCTGAGCCTTATTAAAATCCTTGGACAAGTTACACTTAGGTTTGGTATCCTAAAAAGGCTTGGTGCCTAATATGTGCATTCCTGATTGACTGATTTGCCATTTATGCGTACATCTCCCAAATGAGTGGCATCTGAGAATTCAGTTGAGGGTACAACTGCTAGTGTCATTCAGATTGGTGTTCATATTTCAGTGTTGCTGCTTTCTCGTTGTTGTATGATCTTGGGCAACTTCCCTCACCTCTGTGAGCTTCAATTTTCTCATCTATAAATGGAGATAATTATGTCTCCATCACAGAGCTCTTATGTTGATTAATATGATAATGTACATAAAACACTCAGCACAAATACTAAACTCATGGTAAGTAGTGAATGAATAATAACTATATGACGACAACAATAGCAACAACACCCACGATGACAACAATCACTAGGCTGATTTTTCCATAAAATCACTTAAAACAATATAGGAAAAACATGAAAAGTGAGGAGTGAGTCAAGAAGCTTTGGGGCAGAAGGAGAAGTAGATATACTGGGAATAAACATAATAATTACCATAGCATTTTATAGTTTTTTAAACTGTTTTAATGTACATTATTCAATGTAACTAACAGTTAAGATACTTTTGACACCAAGAAGTAGAATGCTCAAATATCAATGGTTTAAAGGTTTAGGGAGTTTGTTGTTCTATAGATCAAGAAGCCCAGAGGCTGACAGGGTTGGGTATTTGGCAGCTTCTTTCTTTCTTTCTTTCTTTCTTTCTTTCTTTCTTTCTTTCTTTCTTTCTTTCTTTCTTTCTTTCTTTCTTTCTTTCTTTCTTTCTTTCTTTTTCTTTCTTTTTCTTTCTTAAAAAAACTTTTCTCATTATGTGAAATTTTAAACATATTTTTAGACATAACTAGAGAGGGCAGTATAATGAACTGCCTGCCATGTCAACATAAGATCATCCAAACCTGTAGAAAAATTTTATGAGAACTTATTAGAGTTTATTTGAGCCAAACAAAAGATATTCCTAGAAGAAAGATCTCAACGGATTGAGAAAATGCTTCCATTTGGCAGTTTCCTGACTTCAATATTGGCTTCCCTGCAAATGTCATGGTTTCCCTTATGGTTTCAAGATGGCTGCCCTAGCTCCAGCTCTCACATCCTCACAAAACTTTGTTCAAAAGAAGGAATTCTTGGGGTCCTGCAATGGGGTTTTCTCCTTACTCATCTTTCATGCAGGAAATCTTTTCCTGGGCTTCCCAGCAGACTTCTCATTATAACTCATTCACCGTAACTAGGTCACGTGGTCTCTGAAGCAATCACAGGGGGAGAATGGGATTATTATATATTATTATGTTTGTTATTGGCCAATGATGACTCATTCCCTAGAGTTGGATTCAGCTTTCCTGAGCACATTGCCATAGGGAACCCAAACAATACAGGACTTTTACCAAGAAAAAAAGCGGAGGGCAGGCCGGCAGAGTTGCGCAGTGGTTAAGCACTGGCTTGGGAAGCCAGCAGCCCCGGTTTGGGTCCCACATATGAGGGTCAGTGACACTGCCCTCAAAAAAAAAAAAAAAAGTTGAGGGTGACTGGTAAGTGGGCAACCAAGAATGTCTGCCAGACCCTATGGTGGCACTTGTTATTATTATCATTTGTTAGATATGTAAACTGAGGCTCAGACAGGTTAAATAAAATTTTCAAGGCACATGCAACTTACAAGTGATAGAACTAGGTCTAGAAGCCAGATCTTTAGGCACCTGATTTAGTGTTCATTTCACTACATTCAGCTGTAAGGTTGACAATTAAATTTGAAACTCCAAGCTTCCCGACAGAGTAAAAAAGTCAAGAAGATGAACTTTGTAGTTCATCTTATGATCTGATCAAAAGGAGCCATGTAAGTTTATCTGGAGAGAAACATTTTTCCTGGCACTAAATTCTTGGAATTTGTTGCATGAAATGTTATAATATAATATATAAGGGACATAGTAACATAATGGATAATGTCAAAAGTGATAGCTGGCAAGTGCTCTGCCACTATGAAAAAGAGAAGTGGTTTTAACATTTTGTTTTCTGTTAAGGTATATATGAATGTCATGCTATCATGGGTGAACCCAGGTTTTATTTAACCTTAAAAAGTTTGACAGAGAAGTTAATCTCTATAGTGATGGAATAGATCAACACTAATAATAGTACACTGGGAACAATTACTCAGTACAATTTTTGGCATAGATAAGTTGGGCTTTGGGGTATTCCTGGTATATCCTAACCACATCCTTTTCTATCCCACTCAAAAAGGCAAATGAGGGAGTGAGACTGGTTTATGGATTACTTTGAACTGACTCATTTATATCTATAAAAGTGTCAATCACTTGCAAAACCTCATTGGCTATTACCGGTTTAATTATTATGCCTTATTCTGCATACTACAATCACAAAGTAGACACAAGCCCTAACCACCCCAACCCCCCAAATTCCAGATCAATATTCAGAAGAACATTGAGCAAATTCACCTCCATGAAAAGGTGCTTAATTAAAGAGAAAACGCTGACATTTCCTGATGTTTGCCAAGTCATCATTCTTTAAAATTACCTTAAATAAATGTGCACTCTCTCTCAATAGCTAGAACTTACTGTTCTGGAGGAGGATGGTGGCTCAGTTTCTCATGGCTAATGCACGAAAAAGGCCCTGTCATCACCTGCGGTTATTCCTACTGACCCCTCTTCAAGTCGTTATGACCTGTATTCATTCATTTAGAGAGCAGTTGGCCTGTGTGGAGAGAGCACACACAAAAGCTAGAGCCACCTGCAGTCACCGTGGAAAGGCGTTGTTGGAAACGCCAGCTGTCTTCATTGCCTGGGAGAGGCTCTGACCTCCAGACACGGTGTTATCTAGTGATTTCGTTTAGGGGTGGGCATGGGCACTTACCTTGTTTTACAGAAGTTCCTATGTGTGTTCATCGGGGTGCAAATAACAATCCTTTCTGCTGTGGAAATGCATCTTGTGTAGTAAGGCATGTGTCAGTCTGGTTATAGAAACACAGGAATTGTTTAAATATTTTTTAAATGGCTATTTCATTTTTGGAAGAAGGTGTTTATAAATAAGTATAAGGAGATGTCTTACTGATTAAGGGGAACCCCTTATGCTTAGAAAATGAAAGTTTTCATGATGGTACCAAGGCCTGATTGGTTACAAAGTGGGGAAATACCAGAACATTTATCCCATCGTTCTATTATTATTTATTAAGCACCTACTGTGTGCCTGGTACTTAGTCTTGTAGGGGGTGTGGAGAGGAATAAGACCCAGCACTTAGCACTCGCTCTGAGGTGTTTCCATCTCCAGGGCTCACCAACACCAAGTGCTTGTAAGGGCCAGCATAAATGCATGATGGGGAGGACTGTGACAAGCCCAAGATGCCAACCCCACCTCACGGGGTGGGTGTTACCCAGCCTCCATGATGACGTCCATCTGGGAATGCTGGCCCAGTGCAACGAGATCACCCCATCTTACATGACTAACTGGAAATCAAACATTTTATGTAAACCCTCTCCACTTCTCATTGTTCATTTTATTTAAATGAAATAAAAACTGTGAGGGGATAAAAGAAAACATGCCGGTTTGCTGTTTTCCCTGAATTGATTTGTCGGTTTGGCAGCATAAAGGCTCAGCTCTTAATGGCATTCATTTTCTGTCCATTTTGTCTTGTGAAGAAATTAATTACACTTATGTCAGCCAAAAGTACCTTTGGGTCTTTAACTCCTTTTTTTCTCTCTTTTTTAAGATGAAAGTATTTCTGCCTAATTGACCAGCATCTGCCATTGTGAGATCCTGGCCCTCAGGAGAGATGTTGAGAGGTGGTGTGAGGCCTGACAGCACATTTCAACTCAGTTCCAGCCACCATTTAAGAATTACTTTTCTTCCCATCATGTGGGAGTGAGGCTAGTGGTTGAAACCTGATGACAAGAGAAGAGAGAGACAGAGAGAAAGTAGGACTGCTGAAAGGCTGGGAATGTGCAAATGACTGAAACTGAATAGCAAACTGGTTTCTTATATTTTTTTTACTCATGCATTTATAGTCATCCACAGATATTTATTGAGCATATGTTACGTGTCAGTCTTTATTTTAGGTACGGATATTTTGGTTGAATGGGACGTACAGAGTGTCTGCTCTCATGAAACTTCCAGCAGGGGCATGGAAGGGGCAGAATATGAACAAATAAAATAATAGAGTCACTTGAAATGGCAATAAGTGCTAATGCAGTAAATAAAACAGGGTGGTGAGATGTAATTAGATGTTTCATTATTGGGAATGGTCAGGGAAGACTCTGAGAAGAAATCTGAGCCAAGACCTGAACAATGACAAGAAGCTAGCTATGCAAAGATCTGCAGGGAGATGGTAAGGGGTACAAGGTTAAATAACCTTGACTTAAAGATTGTGTCAGGTATTCCTACTTTTTAGTATGTTTTTGGTCTGTTTGGTTAACAAAGGGGGAATATCTCCATTTGGTCTCAGCATGTTTTCTTAATTCAATGTCTTTCTAATGCCTGCTAGCCTGTCTCTTTAACAAAGAGAGCACAGACCTCAAGCCCAGAATCTTTGGCAAGCAATAGGAGCTGACTAGAATGAATAATGCTATTTTTTGTGTTCTTTATTTATTTTTGTAGTTCTTTCTGGTTTACCATTTTGCAATAGTGACGTAAAATTTCCTTTTGAATGAATGTAGTTACGTGAAAAGAATGAATCAAATATAAAGACAAAGATTAATTAAATAATAGCAGAGGACTTTCCAGAATTAAGTGGACAGGATATTTTTCCTGCCCCCTTTTCTTCTTGGACACCACTCCCAAATATCCAGAAGAATAAAAAACCAAATCACAGTCCCCATCTCTCCTGAAACTAGAAGCCATCTATGGTGCTTACCCATAATATGTTAAAATGGAAAGCTGGTAGAGAAGATATAACCAAGATAGAATGAAGATGAGGTGCTGCCATGAAAAGATTTGGATTAAGTGAGATCCTGTGTAACTGTACATTGTGTGCATTGGGGTCCCTTAGTGCACTTTCCTAGCTCCCAGAATGCACCATCAGGTTGATAACACATAACTCGGAGGTGAAGAGATGGATAATTCCAGAGAACCTGGAACCAGAGGAAATACACAGAAAGACACCAATACGCTAGTTTGTCATCTAATTACCCACCAGTTAACAAGCAACCTCAGGTACCTGGAACCTCCAGCCAATTATTTTGTTAGTGCTACATTCTTAAATATAAACTGGCTGCAAAGGATTCACAGATATCAGAAGGAAACTCCCACCAAGAAAGACAGAGACCAAGCAAGAAATCAGAAGTACAGAAATCCTGAGAAATCAGAGATAATGCAAGGACTAAAAGAAAATGTCACAATATTTAATTAATATTCACACAGAGATGAACATATATTGCATCCATGAAACAGGAACAAGATACTATTGCTTTTAATGTTCAATCAAAGAACAAACAAGAAGGAACTCTGTGAACACAAAGTAGGTTGAAGAAATAATACATGTAATTTAAGAGTTGAAAGGTACAGTTGAAGAAATGTCTCAGTAAATAAAACAAAAAGATTAATAAAATCGACAGAAAATACCTTAAAAATTATTAAGATCTAACTGTGAGGTCTCACATCTGAATCTCCAAACTTCTAGAAAGAATGGACAGAGAGACCACAAAATGGAGGAGTAAAATTTATCAAGGAAAGAGCATAAGGGGAAAAAAATCCAGAATTAAAAAACATGAATTTTGTCATTTGGATTGAGAGGACCCACTAGAGTTCAGCACAGAGGCTCACCTAAAGCTCATTGGCATGGTACTGCAGAACACCAAAGAGAGAGACCCTAAAACTTTCTGAGAGAAAAAAAGAAACAATGTCACACACAAAGGACTGGGAGGAACAATGGAACCAGACTGTTTACACTAGGAGAGAGGAGATGCCATCTTTAACACACTGAATGACAGCGAGTCTCCAACCCAGAGTCTTATATCCAGCCAAAATATCAAGTGTTGGGGTAGAATTAAGACATCTCACAGACAGAACATTTACCTTCCACAGTCCCCCTTCCCAGGAAGAGACTAGAGGATGTACCTCATCAAAGAAGGATGTTTGGGATCCAGGAAACAAATCTAACACATGGAAGAAGAAAAGAGACTCCAGGATGAGGTAATATTAACAGCCATCCACCAGTCCTAAGCAGCAACTGGTCCAGATGGGAACGGAGGACAGAGGGCTCCAGGAGAGGGTCTTTAAGGAAAAAAAAATTAAACCAATAGATGATCTGACATATTGATACATGGACAAGTGTATTAAAAAGCTATCAGAGTAAATTTGGAAAGAATTTTAAATAGATATATTTTTTAAAAACTAAGAAAATGAAAAAGAAAATGAGACAACAATTGATCACAAAACAGATACATTTTCCAAAACAGAAACAGAATGGTGCCACCTCACTAGGCTTAACATTGGATACTGTTTTAACTGGAAAATTTTATGTGATCTTGTTGGGAAGATCTGGGGAAGAGGAAGTGGGGCAGGAGTGTGTGTGTGTGTGTGTGTGTGTGTGTGTGTGTGAGAGAGAGAGAGAGAGAGAGAGAGAGAGAGAGAGAGAGAGAGAGAGAGAGTCTAATCCTTACTTATCAAAGTCAAAAGTCAATATGGAAAGCCTAAAATTAATAAATCAAGAGAGAGCTGTATAATCATATTATCTGTTAGACATATAGAGGTTAATGGCTGAAGAAACCACTAAGAGAATTAAAATTGCTGCTTCTGGAGAGGTGGATTGGGGTGAGTAGCAAAAACTCTTATCTTTCTATTATGAACCTTTTAACATTATTTGACTATTTCAATTATGTGTCTGTATTACTTTGATAAACTGATAATATGGTTAAAGTAAAATAAATAACAATATAAGTATTTCACAGTAGGGTAGAAGTTTCTCATCATCCCCCATCATCATTCTCCCTGTCTTCCTCTGAAAGAAAGCCCCAAGTTTTCACCAGACATTTGTCTAGTGAATAAACACTAAATTATCCTGGGTCCCTTGAAGCTAAGTGCTGGACAGCCAATTACAAACAGTAGTAGTATATACAATTTCTGAGATGTGTCCTTATAGGTCTGTTTTTTTGTCTTCTCCTACTTCCTGCTGGAACTCCAGGAGCCATGATGATTTTGGAATGGTTGCCACACAGGGTAGAGCAACAAGATCGAAGGGGCCTGGGTTTCTATTGCCACCCCATGTCCTGGACTGACTACTTCTAGAATTCTGGAAACGATGGAGACATTCATTGTATCTTTCTAAAAACCATTATTATTTTGAGGCTGTTGAATGAGACACATATAAATCCAACTAATGCACTTGGATATGTCAAAAAATCATTGCAGAAGCATGAACCTACTGGGACTTGGGAAGTACTGACATACAGGGCATGAGTGAGGAGTAAGGAGGAGGATGGGGAGGTAGCAGAGCAGAGCCCTATCTCGGGGAGCAAGGGGAGTTGTATAAGTCGAAGGGTCTCACTTTTTAATCTGGTAAGCCCCATTCAAGAATATAAGGTGGAATTCAAGGGAGCAACTGCTTATTAAGGGTCCATCAATGTGACTCACCTACAGTCGTTAGATTCAGCCCTTGTCCTGAAGCTGCCTGCAATCCAGTGGCAATCCTGGTAGATACCCATATAGCTCTCCTAATAATGGTGGCTGCCATTGGCTGAAGCAGACATGATGTCTCCTCTTACTAAATCCTGACAACCAATCATGTGATCTGAGCACATCTCTTAACATTCCCACCTTACAGAGGAGAAAACTAAGATTCCAAGAGGCAGGGCAAGCCCCCAAAGTCACACAGGTATGATTACTGTCTGGCTTATCTGCACAACCCAAGGAAGATGACAAAATGCTGAATCTGAGGCTCAGACCAAGGAAGAAGAGATGAAACCTTGGCTTGATGAACAAGCAAGCATTTGAGCTGGGCCCTAAAGTTTCCGCAAGGTGAAATAAAAATAAGAGGAGTTCCAAGTGGTTGGAACAGTGTGAACCAAGGGATGGAACCTGGAAAACACCAGGCTGGTGTGAGAAACTGGGAGTGGGTGAGTCTAGCTTGAGGGGAGAGTGTGGTGACATCGTGGGAAATGAGACTGGAAATGCAGGGCTGGGCCAGGGCACAGTGCTGGCTGGAGGTGTGCTTTAGATTCTGTAGGTGGCATGGAAGCTGTGCTAGTTTGCTTGCTTGCTTCTTTTTATTTTTTATTAAATCTACCAGATGCCTATAATATATTCAACATGAGCGTGTATTAAGGCCACCTGCTTGGCACTGCCCCATCATGGCCTCCGCTGTTAATGCTGGCTCTGGTGGCCAATGACCAAGGTGGCCACAGGGATGTTTCCCGGCCTTAGAGATTCCATTCCCCCAGGAAATGTTTTCCGGCAGGCTAATGATCAGATGTGCAAGGACTCATCAAATTCATCTCTTTTATAAAAGTGGTCTTGTGAGTTTCTCACCATCTTGTGGTCATAAAACTTTTCCTCATGTCCATCTTCTGTCAGGTAGGAGAAACATCGTGAGAACTGGAATCAAATTTGGGGGTGAGGGCGGGGGGGGCTTTTATTACCCCTCAATCGGGAGGGGGTGGGTCTGGTACACACAGCACTTCACTCCCTGCAGTCAGGACGTGTCTTGGGAGCAATTTTAGCCAAAAATCTCCCCTCTTGGTTGCCAGCTTCCATCTGGGCAAAGGCTGGTGGCTTTTACTGCACTTAACAAATTAAAATATGAGCTAGGCAGAAAACAGTGGAACTGACCCAGAGAGAGATCACAGGTTCTGCTGGGGGAGGAGAGTGAGGCCTCTGTTTGTATCCACACCAGACGGGGAGCTTGGCACAGCTGCAGCTGGGGGAGCCTCTGATTGGGGCACGCTGGGAACCAGAGAATCGTCCTGTGGTCCCAAGCCTGCCCAAATCCCCCAAAGTCCCCTTTTCTTTAATATCCTAATAGAAAGGCTTAAGTGCCCACCCCTGAGGAAAGGCCAGGTGCTCACCAGGAGGTCTGAGGACTCTTGAGGATGGCGCCCTGTTTCTGGCTTGGCAGCCCTGTGCCTGCCGGGAGCTTGGCTCAGCCACCTGCTGTCACACCCCTTCCCTTCTCAGCACTGTTCCGTCACGTTTCAAAGTGCCATCATCCTGCCTGCTGTGAGAAGCAGCCCCTACTGCAAGTGTGGGAGGCAGACTCACTCTTACCATTTGTGTGCCCTGGGACACCAACGGAGACCCACTTCCCAGAAGCCTCGGGATGAAATGGTTTCAGTATCTGTAATAACAAAATGTGTTAAAGCATTCTATCCATCTACCTTGACAAAGAGAACCTAGAAGGAGGCTTAGCTGCTCAGCGTTAGGCCTGCAGCTCGCCTCCCTTCTCTCCGTCCCAGGCCCCTCGCAGGTCCGGGAGGGGCTTCTTGCTCATGTGACTGGATCCACACATCTGGTCTCTGTCCACACCGCCCCCCCCCCACACACACACACACAGCCTAGGCGTGGGCACGCTGTGGCAGTTACCTCTTGGAGAGCGGGTCTGAGCAGGCCCAGACATGGGGCTGGGTGACTGGGACAGGAAGCGCTCGGGCCCTGGGTACCAGGAGTAGCGTCTAGACACGTGCTCGGCAGTGGCACCAATGGGCAGGTCAGCCCACCACCTGATTTTTGTGTGGCCCGCTAGGCCAAGAACCGTTTTTACATTTTGGAAGAACAGAAAAATCACAAAAGAACAATATTTTGTCACTTGGGAAAATGGTGTGAGACGCAGCTTTCAGCGTCCATAGGTGTAGTCCTGTTGGAATACAGCTGTGCTCATTCACTTATGTGTCACCTTCGCCTGCTCTTGTGTTTCTGTGGTAGAGTTGCGTGTTTTCGACACTTGGCCGACAAAGCCTGAAGCGTTTTGTATCTGGGCCTTTACAGAGAGCAAAGTTTCTGTTACTTGTGCCACCTAACTATATAGAGCAGACTCACTTTTTAAATTTTTTAAACTTTTAAAAATTGTGGTAAAAATAAACTAACAAAATTTACCATCTTAACCATTTTTTAAAAGTCTCCACACTGTTGTGTTACCATCACCACCATCCACCTCCAGAACTCTTTCATCTTGCAAAGCACGGAACTCTGTCCCCATTAAAAGATAACGCCCCATGTCCCCTCCCCCAGCCCCTTCTACTTTCTGTCTGTATGGATTAGAATCATACAGCATTTGTCCTTTTGTGACTGGCTTATTTCACTCAGCGTAATGCCCTCAGGACTCGGCCATGTTGTAGCAGGTGTCAGAATTTCCTTCCTTTTTAAGGCTGAATAATATTCCATTGTGTGGATACGTCGCTTTTTTTTCATCCATTCATTTGTTGACAGACACTTGGGTTGCTTCCATGTTTTGCTGTTGTAAAAAGTGTCCTGTGAGCATGGGTGTATGCGAACCTTCTCAGGATCCTGCTTTCAATTCTTTCGGGTGTATATTCAGAAGTAAAACTACTGGATCAGATAGCAACTCTTTGCTTCATGTTGTAAGGAAGCACCACATTGTTTTCCATAGTGACAGCACCATTTAACATTTAATATTCCCACTAACAGCAGGTAGCCTCGCTTTCTAAAACCAAACAAAGATCATGGAGATGTTGGCCTGACAAAAGTGCCACCCTTTTTTTTTTTAAAAAAAATACCACCTTATGGATTTCTCTTTTTTTTTAAAAAAAAAAAAAAAAAAAAAAGAGAAATCCATAAGGTGGTATTTTTCGACCCTGGCCATACATGAGAATCATCCGGGGAGCTTTTAAAAAGTTTCCAGTGTGGGCGTGTGTGTTTGGGGGGTGCTGGGAGGCCACCTTAGGCCAATGAAATTGGAATCCCTCGCAGTCGAGTCTGGCACAAGTATTCTTTCCATTTGTCTAGGTCACTCCCCAAAGCAGCCCGGGTCAAGAGCCGGTGCCCTTGGACAACTAGCTTGCCCTGCAGCCAGCTCTTAAAATAACTCGTCTTTCCTCTTGCTACATATGCTTTTCTGAGGACCCAGCTCCAGGAAACAATAGACATGTCCCTGGATTCATGAGTGGTGTTGGGCATGGAGGTGGTGACATACAGCTTCCTGGTGTGATAGCCGGTGTGTTGGAGACAGACGCCATCTGGAGAAGAGGAGGTGAGGGCTGGGATTGGGCTGGCCACACCCTGTCCCTTCAGCACCTTTCAGGGACAACTCTAGGGCCACTCTGTCCCAGACTCCTGGCATCTCTCCCTTTGGTGGGAGGGAGGCACCTCCCTGCCCCCCCACACACACACACACACGGAACCGGGTCATTCTCTTCATCTGCAAACAGGCCCAGGTTCTGTGACTTCCTCTTTCCAGAAATATTAACATAAGCTCCCAGGTCACAGACAGGTGGAAAGGACATATTTTTATACTCCTCCCACCCCCAACACACAGACACACCCAGCCCTGCATCCAAATAGCCATTTTATTTTATGATGGTGATTTCAGGAGTCCCATTCCGCTCAGTTATCTTCCTACAGAGGCACAAATGTCAAGAGAGGTTTTCAGCATTGCTTTGTTTAAATATATTGAGGCAAGGCCACAGGATGTGCTTAAATGATCTAGAATGATGAAGACCGGGCAGGTTTTTTTTTTTTTCTCTTTCCAAGAGTGGCCCTTGTAGGTTTAATTGTAAAGTATAATTACTTCAAGACATCATAATTTGTTGTGTACAATATAAATCAGTAGAACTCCATGGAATCATGTTTTTAATGTAGACCCCAAATAAAATGTATTTTTATGACATAGCAGATGTTTCTTAATTCACTAGCGCCATGCATTGGGGTATTAAGATTATTCCTTGGCATTTTATTATGAATAACATACTTGCTCCATCATTAAGTGGGCCATTAAAGACATAAACAAGCTTTTATGCCCTGGTTTTCAACAGCTGCTGGTGGTCTACCAAGTGATAATCCACCTTTCAGCAAATATTCTTCAGCTCCAAGAAATAAATACATTTAATAGGGTAACCTGAGGTCAGTCCACAGCTTCTGGGATCCTGGCTGGGGGAAATTCCTGGAGCAGGAAAATGGACTGCAGGGGTGTGCTTTTCGTGAGTTGTTCCAGGAGGCCCTATTTCCTTGAGAAAGCGTGTGTGTGCGTGCGTGTGCATGCGTGTGTATCTTTAAAATAAAATTTAAAAAAAAAAACACTAAAAATTGCAAAATGGGAAATAAAAAGGGAAGAGAAAGACGCGCCTCATCGAGGGCGGGATGGGGGTCTCTTCCCTCTCTAATGAAACCGGGAAGACATACCCACCAATCCTATAACCTGTGCTTTGAAGGAAATCAGCTGAGTCGGTTTTATGCCACAAACAAAAGGAGGCGGAGGACAACGTAGGTCGCGGGCCTGGAATCGGAGCGGATGTGACCCCTGTGTGACAATGTTCCCAAGGTGTACCGGGAGGAGTTTCATGTCTGTAAGTAGGATGGGAGCCAGATAAGCGTTCTCTCTCCCCCACCTTGGACTTCCTAAAGATAACAAGCCAGGCCGCGGAGGAGCCAGAGAGGGAGAGTGCAGAGATAGGAAATACCGCCGCCTGTATTATCCTTGGCTCGCAGGCTCCTTGCTGCCTGTGCCAAAGGGAGCCCCAACGGGCGCGAAACTTTACAGCACTAATGTACACAACGACATCCTCCTACAAGCAGATGTTAGAAGAAGAAGAAAAAGGAGCAGGGGAAACCGATGGAAATTTACATCCAGGCTATGTTGCCCTCAGCCCCAGGGACACTCGGAGCACTGAATGGAGGGGAAGGTGGAACTGATTCCCAAGTCTGGTCCATTCCAAATCCATGACAAGCTCTGTCATCACCAGAAGGTGGGAGAAAGTGTTACAGTTTACACAGTGCGTCAGGTAACAAACGTGGACCTACCTTTAAAGGCTACAACTCCCTGGATAGCACTATTGGAATATTCTCACTCCAAAGCTTCTGGGGGAAGGACTCTTGGGTGAAATATTAAGCACGTGGCTGTAAATGACGAAAGAAGATCCAGCAGAGACTGTCTGTAGGAAGGCCTTTTGTCTTTGGTTCCTTTTCTTTAAATAGGGTTTGGTAATAAATTTTCTTTTCCTTTTTTTTTCTTTTTTTTTTGGGTTGCTGATGAGGGTTTATTTTCTTTCTGTGTCCTATTTCATTTTGTAGCTGGATGTACTATTGTTCTGGAGCTGGTGACACAGGGGAGGGGAACAGGAGGCAGGAACCACATTGTGAGTGAACTTGGCAGCAGGCGAGTTCCGAGGTAACTTTCCCGTCCGGCCCAGTATCTGAGATTTGCAGAGGGCTCCTGCCTCATCGCTTCTTCCATGGCCACAGCCGAAACATTCCTGTGCCCTGATGGAACCATGGATGGACCCAGCGTGGCCTTTTCATTTTTTTGTTTTTTTATATATGCTCACCTGATGGGAAAGTGACGCTTGATATTACTTTTCCATTATGTTAATTACAGCTCTAAAAGGATTTTATTGTGCCCTCGATGACATCACTTTGGAAATATCATTCCATTGGGTGGCCTGCTTTCCTCCTGGTAATTATACAAAATAAACACTCAAGCCTTCTTTTTATAGCTATTGACTGTCTGTACACACACACCACACACACACACACACACACGTGCATTTTTAAACACGTAAGAAAGGAAACAGGCTGCCAACTTCACAGCACTCTACATGATTCTGAATTAATATTAGCCTATTAAAAAGAGCTGTGATCAGAAGAAAAAAAACTTAGCTCAATTTGCACAGAAAATGCATTTTACAGTTGTTTTGGACAAATGCCCTCAGTGAATATGTTTAAAGTCATGTACAACAGGAATATGTTATCACAAGTAACCATGTTTTAATAAACACTTCATCTTTTTGTATTGCTTTCTTTTCATCACAATAATAGAAATATAACACCATATATCACTGTAAAACACATTTCCACATAAATGCTGATAAGCACAAAATATTTTTCATCGTTTACATTTTAACTGTAATAATATATGGCAGGATTAAAGCTGCATCCATCATGTGTCTAACTAACCTTGCTGTAATGAATTTTTAAATGTAATGGTTTCTGTCGCAAAGTAAAATCGTACATAATGTCTAGTGACACCGGATGGTGGTGGATGGGTGGTTTTCAAAATGTAAATTCAACTTCATTTTTAATTAAATGTATTAACTTCACTGCCTCTACTCACAACTCCCACACCCCCACCGATTATTTAAAGCAAGAAATACAAGAGGTGCGAATATGGGAAGGACTGCCAAGGAGCTCACTCCTCAGGAGATTTAAAATCACTTGCTTAGAAATTCTGTGAATTCGGCGTGTGTGTCTGTGCGTGTGTTTGAGAAGAGCGAGGCACCCAATAGAAACAAAAGCTTATGAAAATCACAGTGAGAAGAGCTTTCTAGGGCATCTGCAGGGGGTTTGCTACTTGGGGTACCCTCTTGATGACAGGGTGTGGGGGCACCAGGGGCATGTGCTGAGAGGATCTGGGTCAAGGACAAATGCACCCCTCTCTGCTTGAAATAACAAATAAGCCGACTCACCAGAGAAGAATCATTAAAAATAATTTGCACAAGCTTTCGGTTGTGTGAGCTCTTTTTTGATACAATATTTCCTTCCGTGATTATCACTGCGGACATGTTCCAGCCATATGGAAGCGAGCTGGGCTGGGAGCTTCCTCAATACCTGAGTGGTTAATTAAGAGCCGTTGCCCGGCCACAAGAAGCAGGTTTGAAATCCCTCTTCAGTCTCCGACAATGAGTAGCTTTTTTAGCAGCAGAAGTCACCAGGGACAGCCAGAAGCGAGGGTAATTATTTGAGATAACATACAGCTGAAAAGAGTGTGTGTGAGTGCAGAGGGGGGCGGGGGGCGCGGGGGTGGGGGAGCAATGTGCAGTTGAAAGAAGGGCAACAGTAGAGAAAAGTCTATAATAAAAAGGTCAACATCTCCTATTTTTCTGTACAGTGTCGACAGTCTGTAATGCCTTTTTAGCATGAATGACAACGGATTCTGTCTCTCTCTCTCTCTTTTTTTTTAAAGGGAATATCTTATTTTGTATTCAAACTTTGCAATTGTGAGTTCAGGCCTGCCAGCTCAATCTGAATAAGCTATTCTCACTTTATCAGGGTTTGCTGAACTGACTTTGATTGCATTGTTGCAAAATAGCAGTAATTTTTCCATTAACCCATACAAACCCTCAGCGAGCAGGAGAACAAAGAAATATCAGAGGGATGAAAGCTATGAGCCGGGAGGGAAGCCAGGAGTTTCCTAAATGGCTATAAATGCAACTGCACACACCAGCTTCTCAGGCTGGCTGGGGCTCGTCAGAGATGCCATTTTAGGCTCCGTTTGGGGTCCTTTGGGGTTTGGGTCTCAGTGGGCACCTTTTGTCTTCTCGGCCAAATTCTATTGTTCCCTCTTTGTCAGCTGGGTCTGGGAAGCAAAGGATGGGATTCTCTCCTTCAGACGGACCACATTTTATCATGTGTTTTCCCCATGCCAGGGACCTCAGCCTTTATCTAGAACTCAACTCAGGAGTGCTCGAAGCCCTTCAGAACCCAAGATTCTCTGAGCATGGAAGGACCTTCCTTTTCTCCAAGGAAGAGCCCAGTGGGAAAAAGTCAGCTCCTTTGGCAACTGGCAAGGAGGGAGGAACCCCAAAGCCCTTCTACCTGACATGTTTTGGCAGGTTCAGCATCAGCCCCATAGGTCTAGCTGCTAGATTTCTGGTTCTGAGGTTCTCTGGGAAGCTATTGTTTTACACAAGTGGAGCCGCCTTGGCCTGTGGTTTTAATGATGGGACCTCCCATCAGCTGAAGGTCAGTTTGGAAGCATCAGACACCGCTGAGAGCTTGTGTTCCTGCAGAGAATCCCCAAGTCAGGATGCTGGCGGTGGTTGAGTTGATCCAAATGGAAGCAAGAGGTTTTGTTTTACGTTTTAAACTTGAAATGTCAAGAAGTTAAGCTCATCTTTGGCATGTGGGTCTCTGGTCTGGGACCAGGCAAAGCGCGGAGGTCTACAAAGTGTCGATCTCCGGGCCCCACAAACAACCAGGCTCACACAGAGGTAGGTGGCATCCCCCAGAATCCGTGCCTCAGCTTTGTTTAGGAACCGCCCAATATGTTAATTATCTCCTTTGCCTCCGTGGAACGGTACTGTCAAAGCTGTACACCAGTATTTAGAAAATAAAAGCGAGCACGGTGAGCCCCGCTGTCCCCTTCCCCCATAATATCCAGTCCCTGACAATGCCTGTCAGATGAGAGGCGGCGTCACTGGAATAAAGGTGGGCAGATGTGTGATAATGAGACAGAAGCGTGCAGATGCTAATAGAACTCACCAGAACAGGCCTGCCTTAGACGGATCCAGGCAGCAGCTGCAGACTGTCAGGGTGCCCAGGATGCAACTTTCTCTTGATTCCCATTTAAGAGCTCCTTTGCGCGCTGCTGTCTGTCAGTGAACTTTTCCCTCTCAGGAGCACCAACCCCTAGGTGATCAGTCACATTTCGACATAACTAGATGTCAAAAGAAGTTTAAGTTGTGTGACGAACTGTGATGCAGTCGGTGCCAGCCTCCGGCCTCCGAGACAGCTTCTTAATGATCCGCCTGGAAACTCTGGCGCCTTTTTGTTTTCTTATTAAAATACTGGCTAAGTCTTTGTCAATATCCATGTCAGCAACTGTGAGCTCAAGACAATATTATCCCAAGCATAATTTAATTTTAAATGTGGAACTCAGACCCAAGCTGGCTGGATAAGGTGCGCGTTGAGCAAACAGGAGTTCCCTCCAAACAGCCCGTTTTAGCATTCTTAATTAAAATGAGGTCGTTTGGGGATTTCTTGCCAGCACCAGTTGGGACGCTGATGATCAGAGGTGGGGATCCTGGGGCTATGCGAGGGGGTGTCACTGTGGGCTGTTCCTCAATTAGGAGTGTGGCAGGGGAGCTGAGTCTAATAGATTGGGCTGAGGAGAAAGCGATTCCAACCTATAAGAGGCAGAAAAACAGAAGTAACCCGAGAATTGCCACCTCACATGCCAGGGAAACCTTTGAACTGGAGTATGAACTTTATTTTAGCAGGTCCTTATAGGCCTCTGGGATCCCTGGACTCCCTTGGCTGGTATGCTTGGTGATGGGCTGGAAGGGCACTTGGTGGGGGGGCAGTTAGGTATATGTGACACATGCCGTCACGTCTGCAATGAAGCCTGCAGCTCTCACCCTCCATTGTGAGACAGGATTTCTTGGAGCGTTTAATTGGGTCGGGTCAGTTTGTTCTCTAAATATTTTCATCTTCTCCCGCCACTGTTTACATTTCCACTGGGAAAATAAATACTGCATGTCGCTTCTGCCTGCTATATTTTCTTAGAGATTTTAATCCCGATTCCTCACGAAAGGTTTGCACGCGTGCGCGCGCGCGCGCACACACACACACACACACACACATCCTCCAACTCTGGTGTGAAGGCACCACAGTTCACAAATCGCTTCTCTTTCTTCTCTTCAGAGTGAAAGGATGAGCCAGGGAAACCTCAGGCTGTGTTGACATAATGAAGCATTTGAAGGAATCGCACTTTTCTCAATCGGAGGACCAGCCAGTCTCATCCGGAATGTTCTAAACCACCACCATTACCCTTTTCATCTCCCCAAACCACCCCACGTGCACTGCCTCCCCCCGATCTTGTTCTTCTTTTAAAAATGTCATAGACTGACTGTGATGCACTCCTGTGCTCTCAATAAAACAGGGCCTCTCCCCCTCCAATATGATATTTAGTAGCTAGAAGCTCATTAGTGCTTCTCGGCATTACCCTGGAGTTTTAAATTTTTAAGCAGCTAGGATTTGTGTAAGAGGTCTTAACCTTATAATTTGTAATAACTTAGAGATCACATATCTAAAGTGAGTTATTAAAAAAAATGCTCCTTTTCCTTTGCCAGCATTGATTGGCTGCCTCTTGCAGTCAGAGCAAGTGCTATTAAATCAGGTGATGGGAAACGCTCGTTTATTTCTCAGTAGTAAAACACAAGCAATTATGAGACATTTCTTAACTTGGATTGATCTTGCCTGAAACAAAAACCCAGAGTGTCAGAAGTGATGTAGGGGCAGCAGAGATGAAAAGGGATGCGGAGGAGGGAGGCCAGAGAGTCCGAGGTCCCGGATGGGACAAGAGCTATGCCATAATATCTATCAGCTCGAATCCTGGCCTTCCTGCAAATGTGGATAACAAGCACTTAGGATTTTTTACTGTACCGGGCGCTACACTAAGCAAGGTGGCTTTGGTGGAGAGCACATCAGGAGTGTGAGCTGTTTAATTCTGTCCTGGTTGCTTAACCTCTCTGGGCTTCAGACCTTTTTCTTTATTAGAGAGGATTAGGATCTGCCTCTTAAGAGTGATGTGAACGTTAAACATACTATAAGCAAATTATCGAACGTGGTACTGGAGACACAGTAGCTGACAGAAACCGCTCCAGACACGGGTCATGGAACTTAACAGTCTTGAGGTGCAGAGGAAGAAACCCACACAGATAGGGCTGATTATAATGTGCGAGGAGCCGACCCGAGAGGATGTTTTTCCTTTTATTTCTGCTGCTTACAACAGGGCTGGGCTCCTGCTCCACTGAGTAAACTTTGTCTAAAAATTATCTAAGGACCACCTAATGCGTGTCGATGCCACACATGTCAGATGTGTCAGCCTCTCCCAGTAATGACGCTCTGACATAAACAGTAAGGAAGAAATATTACAATTACCGAGGGGTGTCGGGCCAGGCATGCATTTTCATGAGAGGGCTTGGTGAATGGCAGTATGAGTGCTGTAATCAGCTCCCCCTGCCAGCAGAGCCGGCCAAAGAAAGCTCTCGTCCCCCTAAAGACAATTAAAATGAGTTAAATGAATTTTTTTTAAAAAGGCCCTTCTCCTTTAAAGTACAGTCAGAGGTGAGAAACAGTAGTATTTGGATTTATGGGAATTCCATGGCTGCCAAACCGGAGGAATTGTGGCTCACGGGGGAGTCATTTCAATAGGAACCTAAACAACTTATGAAATTGGAGGCAATATGCATAATTTAAAATTTCTGGGAAGCAGTTTTTATTCCTCTGTTTATTTTGGCTTCTTGGGTCAATAAGAATATATTTTCACCCAAAATCAAATGTATATATATACAGAGAGAGAGGTCGCATTATTCTATTTATTAAAACAATGGGTTGACTGAGCAGGGATTTTCTATTTTGATACAATGGGAAGACCAGGCCTGGAAGGTTAGCAGAAGGGGTAAGAATGTTCTAAGCCCCATCTCACCAGCTGCAAATCTTTTGCAAGGGTCTTACCACCCCATGCCCCACTTTCCTCATATGCAAAAATGGGGTTAATAGTTTCTACCTTGCAGAGTGGTGACGCCAGTGAAGTGAGGTAATATATACAATGCTTAGCAGGTGTCTGCCACAGTCTGTTATTGATACTGCTGTTATCATCCTCATCTCAGCAAGAGAGTAAATGAAAACCACGAAGGTGTGAGTGGACATGCACCTCTGGGACCTCTCCCCAAACTTTCCCCCGAGCACCAGGTGTTGACAAGCCACCGGGCCACAGGAGAGGATTACAGGTGTTGCTTCTGTTGTCCCAAACACCCGGGTTACCTGCACGTCCAGATCTGGCCTCCCTGACCCCTGCTGCCTCATTCTGTCAATTTTATAAGAAATTCTATCAAGACTTCTGTTATGCAGCCCACTGTCGTCTTGTCTGCCAGCCACCCCCACCCCCCTTCCCCAGTCCCCAACATCCCCCGAGTGTGTGTAGGTTCTCGCCCATTACATGCACAAACTCCATCAGAAAGCATTTGTCTACACCCTCTTTATTCACTTTCAAAGGGTTAAACAGCCTATTTACTGGGCTGTCAACAAGCCGAGGCCCACATCGCCAAGAAAGCCCCGTCCAGTTTTGTGCGGCCAGAAGCCTTGTCTTTACTGGCCTGTTCTTGTTACTGTCATGTAATATCCATGACAATCGTGTTGGGCTTTTTTTAGGGGCTCGGTGGGGCTCAATCTGAGGGGCCACTTTAAGCCAGGAAAGGCCTTTATGTCTGTGGATTTGAAAGCGCCTTGAGACGGGCCTTCCCTGTCAGAACCCTCTTCGGCAGGTCACCGCGGTTTCAAAAGGGTTTAAATGCGGAGGCTGCAATCAGTACTTCCATCACGTTCTAATAGACTGACATGAGCATTTGTGCCTGAAAGACAGGGGAAAAAGTGATGCAGATTTTCCCTAAATTGGACTGACGCACAAAGCAGGGCGAGCGATTGAGTGACGAGGCAACCCCGCACAGCCTCTTTACACTTCTAACCAGCGCGGCACAAAGAGAGCCGTGGGAAGCTGCCCAGGAGCCGGGCAGGCCTGTTTCCATGGGCCATATGGAAATTTTGTTTTGTGTACAGAGAAAGTGTCTGATAACAGTGACCTTAACTGCCATATGTGGGCAGTGAATAGGCCAGAGGGAACCACTCCGCAATCTGACCCTCAACATATGGACGCACCGCCCAAGGAGACTTTCATTGCCATCTCACTGGCAACCCCCGGGGATTTCATTAGATTTGTTAATGAATTGCTCTATTGACTTCTATCTGAGCTTGCCTCATTAGAGGAGAAGAACACAATTTTTATCTATGTTTTCGTGAAGGGGACCAGAGCGTCGCCTCCTTTGTGGGGCGGGGTGGGTAGTCTGCGGGGCTGCCATCCGCGTTGAACTAATTTTTTTGTGTCTGTTTAAGGAGGTCCTTCCTCCGAGCCTGCTGAGGCTCAGGCCCCACTCCAAGCCTCTTCAAATCAATGTTTTCCTTGTGAGCAGGATGTTTCCTCAGCTCCTGTTTGGTTGACAAATAGCCAGACATGATGCTGTCCTGAGCTTGTGCATCCTCAGGCTGAGAGCCTGGGTGGCATCACCTGTCAGGAAGGAGCTTTTCGAGTCGGCAGCAGGCTTGGTGCCGAGGCTGGCTATTCGCCTTCCCTGAGGAAGCTTCCCTGCCCACCACCAAGGGCTCAAGCAGCACACCTTTGTCCCCTGTCAAAGCAGCTTCGTGTTGGAACATCACTGTGTAAAGAACCACCCCCCACACACATACACACACCATCAGCACCAACTTTGGAAGCGTACAAATCTCCCCATATCCGAGCCTTATATATGTAATGGCTCGGTTGTTTGGGCTTTTCAACGTGGGAACGCTTGGGTTTTAAAGCAATGAGAGCTATCAATTAACATATTATTAAGGGTAAACCAATAAAGAACCCATTATGGCTAATAGCGAGTGTGGAATCACAAGGAATTAGCAAAATGAGATTCAATAAAATGGAAACCATAAAGATAAGCTTCCCAAGATTGGATCTGGCTTTTTGAGCTTAAGTCTCAAATAAACAAATGAATGATACCCATCAGAGCCTGCAGTTGGTTCTTCTTTTCCAGGCCTGCCAAGGACAGGGGAACTTTCTGAGTTGGAGCAAGGAAGAAAGTTGGTCAGCTGCAACTCGGAGGTGGTTTATCTCCTTGAGGGAAAGGGGGTAGCGGGAGGGTGGAGGAAAAAGTAGGTAAATCCTTAGAATACACACAAGTTTCCTGTCTGAGTCCCTCTAATAGGATGTGGCACAGAAGTCCACAAGCCTGTGCACTCTGGCACTTACCCTTGGCACATGAAGAACCCCCCAAAATTGGAAAAATGCAGAAAACCTTTGATTGGTGTCATAGCAAAAATCTGGGATTCACATAGGTCCTGCAGCAGCAGCAATGTTGGGGCAAGAATGCAAATGTTGCAGAGGAGTGTGCATCTCCTCAGAAGGGTGGCCTGAGGTGTGGCTGCGGTCACTGTCCCTCCTCGGCTGAGTCTGAAGGTGGAAACTAGGTTCTCCGGTTTAGCTATGTCCTCTTCCAATGCCTCACAGCTGTGCTGAAGAAATGTTTTACTGTGCAGAAGGACAAGCTCATCAGGACCATTGGTACCCATGGAAGGCTCAGACAAAAAGGAACTCCCGTGTTGGGGGAAAAGGGTTCCACAACATTTGCTCTGGCCAAGGGGAATGTCCTTGGAACAGAGGGCCTATAAGATCTGAAAACATCTATATATGAGAATTGGGTAGAGGGGAGTTATAAGGGAGTTATATAAGCTATGAGTATAAAGAAGTACTTAGCTAGATTTTACCAAGCATCTTTCTTTTATCAACACAGTTTCATTGGGTTCTTTGTCCTGAGTTCATGCTTGCAAGAGGTTGACTGTTGCCTTTATAATTGAAATACCACTTGGCTGGGTATAAAATTCTTCCTCTCTTTCAGAATTTCACAGACATTGCTCCACTGTCTTTTGGTACCGAATGTCACACTAATTTTTTATCATTTGCTACTTGCTTGCCTGCATCTCATCATTGAAAGGTTTTACTTAAAAATGCTTTTCAGAAGGAACTAGGGGTGCTATATTTCATGATGTATTTTAGGTTTGAAAGTATTTCCCTGTGGCTTTTACACCTGCATGACCACTTGACTTGGTATAAGAATTTACTGGGGTCACACGTTCTTTTACTCAGAACTCTATAGACGTCCCTTAGTCATCATTTGGCTGCGAACGTTCTTCACTGGGGTTACTTCTCAGCTGCCAATGCCTTGATGTGGTTCCTGGGTGCCTGAAGAAACATTCCTGTCCCCCTGAATTCTAAGATCTTGGCCCAGGAATGTCTCAAGTGTCACTCATTCTCCATCAGTAGTTCCTGGAACCCAGTATTCCCCTGTGCACGCTTGTGGACAAGATTCAGTTCTTTCTTCACATCAAGGAAATTCCATGCTATTTTATCTTTCCTTTTTTTTGTTGTTGTTCTGTTTGTGGGATTTTCTAATTTAAGGTCACTAATTATCTTCATCTTGCATAGATGCAATAGGCCTTTTAAGCCATTGATGGCTAATGTTAGTTATCAGTTTATTACGTCCTCCATGCCCTCAGACTACAAGCACTTCAGAGTAAGAAAAGCATCTTATTTATCTTTGTTTCTTCAGATCCAGAACATAATAGATGCTCAATGAGAAACTATGAAATTAACCTGCATGTGACCTTGTCAATTAGACTTTAAACTTTATTTTGAGAGAAGTCAAGAGTGATTGGAGGTTCTTGATGAGGAAGATAGTGGACATGAAAAGTGGACATGAATATTTTAACTCCTCCAAGGAGACGTCAGACTGGAACCTCTGCTGGGAGAACAGGTGGCTAATGGAAATGGACTGGCCTTTGGTTCTGGGGAAAGGACTGGGAAGCACTTCAGTCCCTTTTCCTTTGGGATTCTTTCTTCTTAGATGTGCAATTAGTCAGTTGGTCTCCAACACCAAAGTTCTCCAAAGGCTGGCATGTTACATTTTAAAATATGTATTTTTGCATCCATCAGCATCTTGGCAGGGAAGACATTGGCACATCCATTGGGCTTGTTTGAAGAGAGTTTGGTGATGACACTGCACAGAGATGGGAGCAGGACAAAAGGGACCACAAGGGATGTAGAGGCATCAGTGGGAAGGTGATAACTCCCCTGGGCTCACACAGGCAAGGGTAGATGGACCCTTGGTACCTAAAAGAATACCTGGCACATTTTGATGCTCAGTATTTGTTAAGTGAGTAAATAAACAGAGTTGTAGCCCTTAATCTCACTATTTTTATTTGTCTGTTTACTTCTGTATGTCACCCACTGCATTACGAGGTCCTCCCATCGTTATAACCACAGCAACTACCACCATGCCTGGTGATGCCCAATAAATGCGTGTGCGTGCGTGTGTGTGCATGCATGTGTGTGTGTTTGTGTGTGTGTGTGTGTGTGTTTGAATGAATCCATCAATGAAGGCTCTTTATTCCACAGTCTCAATCCCATATGACTTTTGTTCTGAGGATATAGGACTGACATCACCCATATTCAAACACAGCACAGACTTTTAGGGTTCTCTGTGGATCCTTCCTCTACTCCGTTCTCTTACTTTTAGTTTGTCAGGCACATGTTGGCTCAGCACATGTGAATAAGATGATGAGCACAGTTCTAGGGGCTGGGGTACTGGGGGCAGTGCCTACATAAAGAAATAGTATCTGGAAGGCTGACCTCAGGGCTTATCGCTTTGCCTTCAGAATGTAAAGTTTAGTTTTTCTTTGAGAAAAGCAGTTCTTTGATGGGTCTTGTTCATATGAGAAATAGAAGGGCTGGCCGAATGGCTCAGTTGGTTAAGAGCTCACTCAAGAGTGCAAGCTGAGCTCTGAGCAACAGCGGTTTGAGGCCAGCCCGAGCTGAGTTGCCGTTGAGCTGCCAACAGGTGGCAGGATGGCTCAGCTAAAAAAAAAAAAAAAAAAAAAAAGAAATAGAAGCCCCTTTTGCTGCGTGTGTACCCCTTTCCAGGAACTGCACTAGTCACTTAATTAAACACATTTATTTAAACTTCAACACCAAGAGATGGAGACTGTTTCACACTCAGTTTGCAGAAAAGGTAACCAAGCTTTACAGAAGCAGAGTGAACTTGCTCCATGCCCCAGAGCTAGAAAGTGTGGAACTGAGATGTAAATACAAGCCTGAAAACCTCTAAATTTTCTGCTTAATTTCAAATTCCTCTCTGCCACCATCCTACCAAGAGTACTGCACTGAGTGTGTTTGTTGTAAGGTGATATATTCACTGAGGTAAGCTAACTGCTGTAACAAACAACTTCCAAGACTTCAGTGACAAAACATAATAATTGTTTATTTCTCATTCACGACACAGCCTCAAAAAGACCCGGTGTGTGTGTGTGTGTGTGTGTGTGTGTGTGTGTGTGCGTGCGTGTGTGTGTGTGTGTGTACCTGCGCACGTATACTCTGCTCCATGCAGCCATTCAGGGATTTAATGGCTCCACTTCATGGCTCCCCATCCCTTAGGCGTTTAGAGCCATCCACTGGAGTTTCTTCATGTATCTAGCACATGGGGGAACCAAGAGTGAGCACAGATGATACATATGGGGGTGTTTCATGAGCCAGGCCTGGAAATGGTGTGCATCACTACCGATCACCTTCCTTTGGCCAGCACTGAGCACGTGGCTACACCGAACTGCAAAGGACACTGGGAAATGCAATCTAACTGTGTGCCCAGGAGAAAAAAAAAAAATGAGATTTGGTAAACAGAAAGTAACCTCTGCCACAGGAGAGAGCGTAGTGTTCCAGAACTGAGATATATAGCCAGATTTTAGTTTTCCATGTAATAAAAAACCCCAAAAAACTGGCAGAGGTCTGAGTCAGCCAGAGTGGTAGATAATTAAACAATCATTTATACAGTAGACTCTCACCTGATCAGAATTTTCTGTTAATGTGCTACTTTGGGGAACATGATATTTTGGTCAAATGAGGGCTAGCCAAGAATTCTTTTGGTTTCAAATCTGACTGCTGAAAATCTTTCCAAGATGTGGTGTTTCACGTCCCTGCCTCAGGAAGTTCAGTGTGGTAAATTCAGCGAATATTTTCTCAGTGACTGAGGATCTCACAGGGCTCTGGGTTGCCGTTCGGAATAAACATCAGTGTTCAAGGTGCAGGTTTGGGTGTGTGCAAGGGAGACGGAGCTGGCCTGAATCAGCAGTGACGGAACAAGCCTTCTTTGATTTTTTTGCTCCTAACTTCTATTCGTTTTATTTCCTTTTTCTGATTACAAAGCTCATCATGGCCCTTGTAGAAATGCTGGGAATAGAGAAAACTAAAAAATCACAAAACAAGGTAACTTCTAATTTGACAAACTAGAAACAGCCATTAGTAACATTTTGGGTTATATTTCCTTCATTTTTCTACCCCCTTTTCTTGCTCTTATTGTCCCTCTTGCATATTTATATAATTGAGTTCATAGTATAACTGTAGCTTTATATCTTGTAATTCATCTTATTAATTATATGAGAGTTTTCATTTGTCATTAACACTGCTTTGAAAATATCATTTTATACTCATCATAATATTCCACTACGAATTCTATGACATTCCCAGATCTTTCTCTGCAATTAGGCTAATCTTTTTTTCATTCAATATTAAAAATAGCACAACAATAAATATAGCTATACATAAATCTGCATTTGCTTCTCTGATTTTTTAAAAGATAAATTCCTAGAACTGCATTATCAAGTTAATGGGCATAAATATTTACATGTTTGGTATCCCGACAAGCTTGGAGGACATTTTAATCTTTACTCATTTGCCAAGTGAAAATTGGGCTTTATCAATTTTTAACTTACATTTTTAGATACCAAAAGGACTTTTTATGTTTATTAGCCATTAACATTCTCAATACCTCATTTATTTCTATCCTTTGCCTATATTTTCTGTTAACTCAATATTTTTATTGATTTTTATGAGCTGTTTATTCATTAAGGATAATATCTTTGTCATTATTATGGAATATATTTTCCCATTTGTTTTTTGTTTGTTTGTTTGTTTGTTTGTTTTTGAGGGCAGTGTCACTGGCCCTCATATGTGGGACCCGAACCGGGGCTGCTGGCTTCCCAAGCCAGCGCTTAACCACCACGCCACTCGGCCAGCCCTCCCATTTGTTTTAAAATTACTGTTATTAGCTTATTAACTTGTCATCTTTTTTTTCTCTCTCCAATGAATAGTGAAGGGACAAGTTTCTGGTAAATTGAGAATTCTAATTATTTGACTTCCAGTTGATTCAAGAATCCAGATTTTGCAGAGTTTAACTGGTTGCAAGGTTATATGACATTTTGGAATGAAATGTTGAAGCTAAAAGGGAACTTGAACTGGTTTCCTTTCCCCTCTCCTGTTCAACAGCCATTGACAACTCCCTCCATATTGAGGGCAAATTGTTTCTTGGGGCTGAATGTAAGGTAATTAGAAGGCACTGAGAGAGCAACAGAGCTATAATTAACCCTTTTTGATGATGTCAATAAAAAAATCACCAGGAATTTCTGAGACAGGCAGTAGTGCTTATTAAATAGCAACCCACCCCATCCTACCCCAAAACAATCCTTGATAAGTAGAAACAAATGAATTTACAAACCATCAGTCTCTTGATTCAATTCCTAAGTCCCATCCTCAGAAAGGTTTTGCAGGCCTAGCTTTCAGACACATACTTTTCACCTGGGAACTCCTGAAGCTAGTATAACATTACTTAGCATGTAATAAAGTATGATAATACCTTGGTTTGTGAGCATAATTTGTTCTGGAAACAGACTGCTCGTATTGCAAGACGGTGCTCGTTTACCATGTTAAAATGTATTAGAAATGTTTGTTCGTCTTGTGGAACACTTGCAAACCAAGTTACTCGCAATCCAAAATTTTACTGTATATTAAATTGAACGCTAGCTTCTTAGAGTGTTAATAATGCTACATCAATTAAGGGGCCCAAAGGCAAATAAATTTGAGAATTGCAGGGTTAAACAAAGTTAAACGGGTTTCTTTATTGCAGGACTTATCAGTGCCTTTGATAGGCTACTATGCCTATGAATGTCCAAAACAGGGTATTCAACATTTCCACATTTATTTGGTCATTCAGCACCCTTTTAAGGATGATTCTTTGAGAACAGACTTATGCAGAACAGTCTTTGAAAATTGCTACCTTAACCCAAACAATGACACTAATTGTGTGTTTTGGGAGAATTGTAACCAGCTGATGGAGGAGATATTTGGTAGCATAAATAACTAATTAGGTAAATAAATCAAGTGCTCATTAGATTGTTAAAATCTTTTGCTATTTATCATCCCATATAATCTTCCCAACTCTATGACTCAGGCACTATCATTAATGAAGCTGTGTGGCTAGAAGCCTAGGATTGAATTCTGATTCTACTACAGTCTGGGTGATTGTAGGACTGACTTAGCCTCTCTGTGTCTCAGCCGTCCTCTCTGTATAGCTTGGATAATAAAAGCACCTGCCTCACAGAGTCACGAGTGGTGAAGGAAACAGCATTTATATCGCACTTGGGATAGTGTGTGTCTTATGGATTAAATTCATTTTAGTTATTTTTATTCTCATATTACAGCTGAGCAAACTGAGGCTCCAAGCAGTTAAGTAATCTAATCAATATTGCAATGACAATAAAGGGAAAAGGTTGGCTTTGAACACAAATGGTCTGACTTTATAATTTGTTCTTAAATATTATACTCGTCATGCTGTTTCTGTGAAGAGCTTGGCATCCTCATAGATCTTGCCATCCAGTCTGTATAAATATAGAGCATGTCTTGTCCAGTGGGGTAGGCCCTCTTACTCCTTCTTCTACAGGGTGGAATTCTTAAAGTGAAGACGTTGCCACATCCGGGACTAAACTTCCCAGCACCCCTTGCAATTGCTTGTGGCCATGTGATTAGTTCTCACCAACTGAGTGCCTCGCTCCTGGGATGGGGTTTTAAATGAATAAGTGTTCTCTTCCTTCTCTCTTCTTGCATTTGAAAAATGCATGGAGGTTACTTGAAGGCCCCAGGGGGGCATGGCATCATAAGATGGAAGGAGCCTAGGTTTCTAAGTCATGACTTGAGGAAAAGATTCTCTTTGACCAGGTTCACCTGCTAGACTAACAGGTGAGCACAATAAACATCTTTTGTGTGAAGCCATTGAAACGGGGTTTGTTTGTTACAGCAGTCAGGGCAGACTTGAGTGTCCTCGTGTGTCTCCCAATATTCCTCCAAGCAGGCCCAGATAGCCCCAGTTGTTCTGATGCAATTATGGCCTGGTGGGGCCATTGTGTAACAGTCCTTTGTCAGATCCAAAACCTAGATGCTGACAGGCCTAAGCTTGGAGGTGGGGGTTACTAACAAATGACTCTATCTTTGGGGGACCTCTGGACTCTGAACAGAAGAGAGGAAGCCATGCTCGTAGGCAATTGGAGATGGCTCCTGCTGTCTTTTGATCCCACGGAGCCCATTTTGAGTTTGTCATCAAATGTTTACTGCCAAAGTAATGAAGAGTGTTAATAAGGAAAGGGACACCAAACAGCCCAGCATAAAAGCCAACGATGGTCATAAAACTGCATTTGCCACTTCCAGTGTTTCCATAGTTGGAAGAAACACTTTTCCTGTACAAAAGATATAACTATATATCTTCTGATTTTTATGAGCTGCAGATTACTCTAATTATCATAAAAAAATTACAGCCGCTAATAAAAATTCTATTATAAGTTACTTATAGTAATCTCTAGGGTGCTACACTTAGCCAAGACAAGGTTGTAATTACATTACACTGCAGGGAGAGTTTGTTTCTCAAAACTTTTGAAACACTAGCTGTGTCTTTTAACACCTTAACAGTTTGGCAGCCTCCTCGCCTCTTCTCCCACCTCCTCCCCAGTTTTTGGTCAAAGGTCTCCTTGTTGTTTTCATTTTGCAGGATGTGGTTTGAGCTGAGAATAATGACCCATCTTGGACGCAAATGACGCAAATGAACTTTCAGAGTTACAAATCTCTGGGTGGATGTGTCTTCCCCTGGGGAGTCCAGCATGTCAATAGAAGGATGTCATAGAAGGGAAGACCTGACAATCCCGCCCAAAGGGAAACATGCTCTGCAAAATTGGTGGAAGCTATGGGGTGTTCATGCAAAACACAATGCTTAGTTTTTTTGTTTGACAAGACAACAATTGGTATTTTCCCTTTTATAACAACTATTTTTTTTGGAACTGTCATCTGTGAGGGTTGATGACTCTTCAATGACCTTAAAAACTCTTGCCAATGATACCAATGCTAACCGGTAATTCTATTCCTCTCCCTCCCTTAATTCCTCTGCCTTTGAATTAAATATCAAAACAAGGCGCTCTCCTTGCATGACAAATGACGAAGCAGTAAATAACCTCAAAGTCCAAGGAGTTTAAGTAAAGTTGGCCCACTGGTCATTCTCCTGAATAGCATTTCAATTGCTTCTGCAAAGGGTGAATCAGCATCTTAATGAATGGGCCTAGAAAATGTAATAGCCCATTTGAGTTGCTTTAAAATAAGCAACTTAGTTTGGCAATGACTCGTGGCATATTAACTGCTATCAGTAAGGGGAAAAGTATGTCTCAGAGCTTTCCTGGCTCATTTTTAAAGAGACGCTTTGGAGCTGGGCTGTCGAGGGAGGTCCTGAGTGGAGATTCTTGTGGTCAGCTAGGGTGTGGGGGTGAGTAAGAAGGCCTTAGTCAGGGCGCTCCAAATAGTCTTGAGCCACAGCTTGACCTCCTGATGGGGAGGCAGTGGGTACAAATCATTACACGCTGAGATTTCATCCAGGAATAATTTGTTTAGATTTTAATAAATGGACAAAGGAAGCTGGTGGGGAGTTTGCTATGTCCCTGCTTCTCTAGGCAATCTTGGGCGGCTGGTTTCGGATTTGAGAAAAAGATTTGTTTGGAAGAAAGCTGAGCCTGGTCTGTCTGCTCCACGAAAACATAGATCTCATGAGGGCAGGAATTTTGTAGTGTTCTTTAATGCATCCTGAATAAGTGGAGTAGCCCTGGAAGGAGGTATGTGTCTAACAGGTCCTTTCAAAGGAATGAATAAATGAAGGAATTGTCAGGAAAAATTCAAAATAGAAACAGACAAAGAAAGAAGCCTGGGTATCCAGTCAAGTACCCCCTTCAAGATTACTGGATTCCACAGGATCGTGCACTTTCATTTCTTTGAGCTAATTTACATACCAACTTTATCCACTGATTCAAGATAGTGGTGGAACAGGCATAGCTGCTTAGAGCATTGAGGGCCAAGCCTTCGGGTAAACGGGGCCAGAGGAAAATTATCTTTGCCCATCAATCTGGATACTTGGCTCCAGACGGTTATGGAAACTGTGTTTGGTGGCCAGCCCAGCCCCTGGAAGAGGAATGCAGTTTGGCACTGGAAACACCTGGATTTGAATTTCTCCCCCATCTGCTGAGTATATGACCTTGGGCAAGTTACTTAGCTTCTTTGAGATTCAAATTCCTCATCGGTAAAATAGGAAAAATACGCATACATCCTAACACAGTGTCAAACAAAATTAAGCCCTTAATAAATCTTGCCCTTCCGCCTCTGTTTAAAAACGCTCCTCTCACTTCCTGCTGTCTTTCTGCCTATACTACACCTCGCAGCAGCCCAGGTTCATGACCATCCCAAGACACACCTCGCTGCTCATTTAGCTTCCCAAGTATGCAGGTACCTCCTAGGCAAATCATATTTCCGTTTGCAGAGCTTCCTGTGGCCAGGACAAGTGCAGCATACACACCCTGCAGGGAGGTGAGACAGGACACAGAAGCCAACGGTATGCTTCGCGGGCCAGAAACACTGGGTTCTTGACCCAGGTGCCCCTCCTCTTCGTTGAGGGGCTTCAGCCAAATCACAGAATTTCTAGGAGTCTCAGTTTTTATCATCTGCAAAGATGGGGATTTCAAGAGAAACTTCCTTGAAAGATATACATGTAATGTGCCTGACACGTAACAGTTGGTCAGTAGTGGCAGCTAAGAAGAAAAATAAGCACAATAAAAACATTCCCCTTGGTATTTGGAAACGGGAGAGCTCCTGTGTTATTTCTTCCTCCCTCGTCTTCCACTCCTCATTTTTCCTTGGAAGTTAAAGAAGTAAGATGTCAACTTGGCAAAGAGAGTGCTCTCGGTAGCAGCATCTGGCTCTCTGGTGAGCTTCCCAGTACACATGTTAGGCGCTGTTTCAAGCCCTTTCGGGAAGTATGGCTACTGATGAGGTGTGGGGCTCGGAGATGTCATTTCTAACAGCTCAGCTTAGGTTTGGAGCGAATTGGAAGCAATCATCAGCTCAAGCTGAGAAAGCACCTGAACAAACTCCTTGTTTCAGTTATCCATCGCTGTGTAACAAATCACCCCCTAAACTTAGTGGTTTAAAACTTTGATGACTCATGATTCTGTGGGTAGGCGATTTGGACAGGTCTCAACTCAGCAGGAACGGCTCATTTCTGCTTCCCTTAGAGTGGGCTGTGGTGGCTTGACTGAGCCTGGAGGATCCCAGATGGTCTCATTCCGAGGACTTGGGTGCCAACTGTCACGTAGAGAGTCTTGATTCTCCTCCACATGACTTCTCTCAACATTTGATAATGTAGACTGAGTTTCCTCTCACGATGGCGAGAGTGTCCCGAAAGGAGACGCAGGGCATGCAAGAACTTGGAAAGCCTGGCCTCAGAAATCGAACATCACTCGTGCCACATGGAAGTCATAGGATCACCCAGATTCAAGAACAGGGGAAGCAGCCTCCATGTATGGGTGGGAGAGGGACTCACTCACACTGGAAAGGGGCAGTTGGAATGAGAGGGATGGTGGCAGCCATCTTCAAAGCCATCTACCACAACCCTCCTTGTCATTGCAACACTCGTTCCTCCCACAGGCAAAGTGCAAACCCTCCACCTGCATAGATCACAGCCGGTCACACCATTACTTAGAAGTCCAAGATATAGTCATTGAAATGAGGTCCAGGTGCAGATAAAACTCAGGAGAAGTTCCCTAGAGAGCTGTAAAGTGAAAAGACAAGTTGTCTACATTCTTTATTTATTTATTTATTTTTTTGAGGGCAGTGTCACTGGCCCTCATATGTGGGACACGAACCAGGGCCGCTGGCTTCCCAAGCCAGCACTCAACTACCGCGCCACTCGGCCGGCCCAGTTGTCTACATTCTTACAGCCCCCATACAATGGTTAAACATGGGGAGGATACCTGCAATAGAGACTTCCTTTCCAAAAGGAGACGCATGGGAAGCACATACTACTCACTGGTCCACAGCAATTCTTAAACCCAGCTGGGCACACATTGCCAGGGCCCTGCCCTCCGGGGACATGGACTATTAGTTGGTCATGACTGACTTCTTCTCCCTAGAAGATGGTCCTTAATTCCATTTTCTTCTCAGCTTTTGCCTCCGCTCTCTGGGATCTTCACTCTGTCCTTATGGGGTCCTTCTTTTTCATAAGCATTGGCTTATATACATCTCTCAGCATGCTTACTGCATACAGAAAGTTGAGAGCCCAGAGGCCTCTTTTCATTTTGAATGGTTCTCATCCCATTTGATGCAAGCCAGGGGTGCTTTCATCAATACAATTTTTATGAATACTATGTGGGTTATCTATAAATCTTGATGGTATTTATATCTTCTCCAAAAGCCATACCCATCATTCTTTCTGAGAAATGCTTTAGGATAATGTCCTTACAGTTCCTAGTTTTGTCTAGCTAAGAGTTTGTTTGGTTTAAATAGCTTTAAATCTTCCTGAGGCCTTAATAGGGGTCTTATGGCTATGCCTTGATCTGATTTGTACCGTGAAGCCATTCCTTCCTTTGAGAATATTTTTGCCAGCTGGAGAGACTCTTTTGGGACTGCTAGATTTTCTTGAAATTCTCCTTGAAAATAGACTAGCTTCTTCTTCAGCTCTCTTTTCCCATACTTTATCATAAACAGCTATAAGAAGGCAGTTGGCACTTTTAATATCCTTCCTGGGGACCGCCTCAGATGCACAGTTTTAGTTTTCTTTTGATATGTAACAACCACCGCCACTAATCCTTTCCAAATTCAGTGGGCTAGCTTACCCAGGCTCCACACCATCTGAGGCAGCACAGGTATGACTGGGGGAGCCACCCCATGTGAGCTGAACTGGCTATGTTCTAGAAGATGCTGGGCTGGGTAAGACCTGGAATCATGCAGCACGGCCTCTCCTTTGCTGCATTCCCTCGGTCAGAGCCAGTCACAGGGCCCATCCAGATCCAAGGAGATGGAAAATCAAGTTTACCTCTTAAGTGGAGCAGTATGTGGAGACAGGGATAGGAGGAACTATTGGGAACTGGCTTAAGAGACAATCTACCGTCTTACTCGGACTGCTGGTAGACCTCGATGATGAGTTCTAGTCCCTGTATAGATCTGGCACAGGGTAGGCCCTTAGTAAACACCTTGAAATGAACAAATTAAGGAGTGAATAAGTCAGCAAGTAAATGAATGAATGAGTAGATACATACATGAATGAATATATGAGTAGATGAATGGGTCAGTGGATAAGTTAAAGGGTGAGTGGAATGGATGAACAAATGAATGAGTGAATGGTGTGAACAGAAACTCCTCTAAAACAGAGTGACAAGCTATTCCCCCTTGGTGGGAAATATGAGGTGCAACCTCTTCCCTAGAAACCAAGAGCAATCACTCCAGGTAGCAAGGCCCCCTCAGATTCTCCTCACCCAGATCTCATTCTTCCACCCTGGAAAAAGGGTCCCCTGGCCTCACTGAATAGGCTGAACAGATAAAATACCTTTCTAGCTCCCCAATTTGGCAAGGCTGACTCTTGACAACATTGTTATTGGGCATCCCAAACCCAAATACCCCAACTGCCATAATATAGACGTGTGAAGTAGACCATGCAGCTATCTTGCTATATGAACTGAGTCTCCAGAATTTCCCATTTCCCAAGATAAATGGGAAATCCAGGTTTTCATATGAAATCTATCTCCCATTGTTGGCAGTGGTATTTTTCAGGATAGGTTAAGTTATGCTGGGGCAACAAAGAAGCTCCAAATATCAATGTCTTGAAGCAATGAAAATTTATTTCTTGTTCACTCTACATTTCATCAGAGTATTCTGGGGGCTCTGTCCTGTCATCTTCACTCAGGGACTCAGGGTGAGGATAGCTCTCTGCTAATCTCCCTGTCTTCCCACATCCTCCCTCTCTGCATCTCTATTTGCCAAGGAAGATAAATGGTAAGATGCTGAGTCAGTCTCTGATTCTTAAAGTATCTGCCAGAAGTGATACTCCCTTTGCTCACATTTCATTGGTCAAAGCAAGTCACATGATGACCCCTAACTTTGCAAGGTCAGGGAAGGACAGCCTTTCATGTGCCAAGAAGAACTGGACATTTTTGGTGAGTAGAACTAATGACTACAGTCACAAATACATTTTTGGAAAACACCGTTCAGACCAGAGCTGGTCAATAAGACGAGCTGAGGAGTGGAAGGTGCAGTGTGCATTTGTAACTTTCCTCCCCACCGTTCTCTTTGTCTCCTGTCTCCCTTCTACTGCCCTCTGACCTCACTGGTCAGGCTACCTCAATTGGAAGCAGCTATAGGGTAGTTTAGGGTTTCTTAACCAGGACACTACTGACATTTTAAGCTGGGTGATTCTTTGTTGTGGAGGTTGTCCTATGCATTGGGAGATGTTTAGTGGCATCCCTGGCCCCCACCATCTAGATGCCAGTAGCACCTCCACTTCCCAGTTGTGACAACAAGAAACATGTCAACAGGGCTGGCTGAGTGGCGTGGTGGTTAAGAGCTGGCTTGGGATGCCAGTGGCCCTGCTTCAGATCCCACATGAGGGCCAGTGACACTGCCCTCTCCAGCTAAGATGGTGAACAACAGCTCCACCTGCAGTGGGCTGCCATAGGCTATAGGGAGTGGCCCGCAGCCAGCGTGAGTGGCCGGCAGCCGGCATGAACTGCCAAGAGCCACTGTGAGTGGCCGTCCAGAGGCCAGTGACCAATCTGCCTCACCCGGGAAGAGCACAATGATGATATCAACATGGGCCAGTGAAGCAACATCCTCCGCAACTAGACTGAAGAACAAAAAAGGACAACAACTTGTCTGTTCCCTTTCCCCGATTCCCCAACGCTGTTCCCCTCCCCCAATTCCCCAATAAAATCTTTAAAAAGAAAAAAAAAAGTATCATAATTAAACAACCTATATTTAAAAACAAAACAAAAAACATCCGAACATCGCCAGAGGTCTTCTGGGCATGGGGACAGGGGTGGAGGATGCAAAATTGCCCCTGGTTTCGATCCACTGTGACAGTGGACAGACTGCTGAGCTTTAAGATTTTAGACAGGTCACCAGCGGTGATCCCACAATAATATGCTTAAGGAGGCTCGGTGATCTCATCTGTAACGTGGGGGTACTATTGGGAGTCTTCCCCCATGGATAAGATTTTGTGAGGACAGAACAAGGTTTGAAGATGAGGAACCTGTGCAACCTGTTCTAAGAGGGCTTAGGGGTCTGTGCGCTTGATCTGGCCTGGGCAGTGCTCCGTGCCCAGCGGCTTTCCTCCAGATGGAAATGATCTGGGTCTCCCTCAATTTCCAGTGGTCAGTAATAACATTTACCATCCTAGTTATTCCAGTTGCTGTTTACTGGGAGCTTAAAACACTCACGACAGCATGCTGCAATTTATATTCAGTATCTCAAGTAATGCTCACAACAGCCCCAAAAGGTTTAGGAGTTCCTGCCCCCCGTTTATGGTCACGAAGTGGAGCTTCAGGAAGCTGAAGCGAACTGCTCAAGCTAGGAGGTGATATTGCAAACCAGGTAGGCCACCCCTCCCAGGTGGCAGCTCTTTAAGAGTGTCGAGAGAATAGAGATTCCCTGACAGCGGGCCAGAAAGGGGAGGGATGTGTTGAGGGTTTGGAGATGCCTGCCCAGCCCTCGCCCTGCCATCTGTTGCTCCACAGCCCCGGGGCCACAGCGTAACTAATACCAACAACCACTTCCATGTACTGAGCACTCACTCCGTTAAGAGCCCTGAGTGATCTCGTTCAATCCTCACACACAGGCTAAGAGGTCAGTACAACTACAGCCCCATTTTACAGATGAGAACCCAGAGGCCCAGAGGGGAAACAGCTGGCCCATATTATTGGGTAATAAGGGAGTGGTACTGCCATGGTTGCAACCCACATCTGTGACTCTCAGGTCCATTCTTTGCATTTACACCCTACAATTACTCTGTGCTGCCGTTTCCCAGAAGTCAGGGGCGCAGGGGCCTGGTATGTGTACCGTCCCTGCCCTGCCTTCCTTCCCTGGCACCCCCGTGAATTGAGTTCCAGGTGATTCCTTTGGGCCTGCTCGGGCCCTGGCTGCAGTCTCAGCAGGCAAGCCCCCGCTCTCCCCTCCTCACAGACAATGCTTTGGACTCTCCCGATGCTTTATTTTTTTGCTCTGAGAGCTCCACTCTAGCCCAGGAGGTGGCTGTCAGGTACATAAACTAGGCATTGGATAGAATTACGCTGCTCATTCACTAAAAGTTAATGGCAGCCGGCGGTCCCCCGCCCTGGCTGGCCTGGTTTCTTGGGCAGCCACCTCATAGTACAGCCTACACCCTACCACCCAGCGAGGACTCACACTGCCACTGAGGAAAAAAATAACTGTGTGACGCCCATTAGGAAGGAAGGAGCCGTGTGACTGAACGGTCTGCTCGGGCGATGAATAGGTTTTCTCAGCACACAGATAAACAGTTTATAGTTCTAAATCCTGTGTTTGATTTTCACATCTGCTCTCACTCTTGAGATTGGCACTGAAGGCAGCCAACCTTGCGCTTCAGAGTGGCAGTCGGAGCCTGAGATCAGCTTTCCCCCACAACTCCCTTCCTCAGTGCCCGAGCTATGGGGCTGCCTTTTCACGTTCTTGCTATCGTCAGGGAAGGACGGTTGTTCAAAAAGGGAGGTTTCTATTTCTTGATTCGACAAAGGCTTATCCAGGGCCTACTGTGTGCTAAGTGACTCCCCACTGAGTTCACCTGATGACAGCAGTTTGGTGTGGTGGAAAACTCTTCTTGGACACGTATGACAACACAGTATAGTGGATGGTGGGGATGGGACAAGCCTGGTTAAAAGGAGCTGCTCTTCCAGGTAACAGGCTCCCGAGTGAAACTCATGCTAGTGGTTTTCTTGTTTGTTTTGTTTTTTCTTAAACTCATACCTTTTGAAGTATGTGAAAGGAAAAAGGTTTTCAGATGACCAAATCTAGGAGTTATACTGTGAGTTGCCATGAGGTTTTATGTATTCATTTTTGTCAATTGATTTTTTTTTTAAGACAACTCCTTTTAGGGCAGTTTTGGTTCACTGTGGAACTGAGAGGAAGGTACAGAGGCTTCCCACGCACGCCCTGCCCCCACACATGGCTAGCTTCCCCCAAGTCTCACCACTCCTCACCAGTGTGGCATGTTAAATAGTTACAACTGATAAACCTACACTGACACATCATAACCACCGAAACTCCATAATTTACACAACGGTTCACTCTTACTGCTGTCTATTCTATGGGTTTAGGCAAATGTATAATGACATGTGTCGGTTGTTATCTTAACATAGAGAGTATTTTCACTAAAAATCCTATGTGCTCTGCCTGGGATGCACAGACAACCACTGATCTTTTTACTATCTACATGGTTTTGCTTTTTCCCAAATGTCATCTAGTTGGAATTATATAGTATGTGGCCTTTCCAGGTTGGCTTCTCTCACTCAGTGATATGCCTTTAGGGTTCCTCCATGTTTTTCCATGGCTTGATAGCTCATTTCTTTTTAGGGCTGAGTACTATTCCATTGTCTGGATGCACCACAGTTTATTTACCCTTCACCGACTGAAGGACATCTTGGTTGCTTCTAAGTTTTGGCAATTATGGATAAAGCTGCTGTAAACATCCATGTGCAGGATGGATGTTTACTTATGTAAACATCCATAAGTTTTCATGCCCTTCACATAACTACCAAGAAGTGTGACTGCTGGATCATTTGGTAAGAGTGTGTTTCGTTTTGTAAGAAACCACCAAACAGCCTTCCACAGTGGCTGCACCATGTTACATTCTCTTGAGCAATGATGAAAGTTCCTGTGGCTCCACGTTCCTGCCAGCGTTTTGTTGTGTCAGTGCTCCAGATTTTGGCCATTCTAATGGGCATGTAGAATTTCATTGAGGTTTTCATTTCCATTTCCATGATGTCATATGATGTGGAGCATCTGTTTATATGTTTATTTGCCATCTGTATATCTTCTTTGGTGATGTGTCTGTGTAGGTCTTTGGCTTATTTTTAACCAGGGGTTTTGCTTCCATTAGGCTTTTAGTCTTAGAATTGGCTATTAGACCTTGAGCAGGGCAAATAGCCCTGCTCAGACCTTGGCCTGTCAGATTCCTTACCTGTATAATGGGAGAAGAGCTAGGCTCGTGTGTTTGTTTTCCTTGAAGAAGAACACTTTTCTGCAGCCAAAGTTGTATCTGAAAACCCAATATTTAAACAGATTAAAAGGTACAGCCTTGGGAATGGGGCTGGGACCCCAACTCTTGAGGGTCTGCTCATTCCTAAGAATCTCCAGAGAAATGTATGACTGCATCATTCTGTGACACCCCTGGAAGATGTGATTTCTGGGCTTCCTTCCAGCTCTGATTTGGAGAGGTGCAAAGTGAAGGATAGAAGGGGTTGAGATTGCTGATTTTCCATGTAGGAAATGGCATGGAATCTATCTGCTACAACTTTCACTCCATTCAAAGTCAGGTAAAAGGAGGACTTGGCTGGTTCCCAGAATCCAGGGACTTCAGGGAAGCCGAGCCGGACTGAACAACCAAACCACAGGAGGGGCAGAAATACACCTGGACCCCGGGACTTTCTCACTCTCTCTTGTCTTGGATTCTGCTTGGCACACCCATTCTCTCTCTCAGGTACCTTCTTCTACATGTGGTGGAAAACAGCCACTGACAGATCTGGGCCTCTCATTCCATCACCAGAAACAATTTGCCTCTTTTTCCTGCTCCCACCTTGAAAATCCCAAGGAGGGTCTATGATTGGTCCAATTTGGGTCAGGTGTCCACTTCGGGACCAAGCAAGTATGACGGGGGGGTAGGGGGGCAGGGAGGAGGGAGTAACATCATATAAAAAAATGATTCCCCTTGTCTCGGGTTTTGAAACTCTGTGGCACATCGATTCTCAACCTTCAGTTTGCAGAAGAATACTCTGGGGCTGGTGCAGAGCTGGACTTCCAGGCCGCAATCCCAGAGGGCTTTGCTCTGGTAGGTCTGTTGTAGGGCTCAGTAATCCTCGTTTTTTTAACAAGCTCAGTAGATTCGAATCTCACAGGTCGTCAGACCGCACCTTGAGAAAGTGGCAGTGGAGAAATCTGGTCTCACAGGAGTCAGGGCGGGAGTGGGGGTGGGAGTGGGGGGGTGAGTGATTAAACACTCAGGGACTGAGGCATTCTGCTTAGGGAAAAAGTGAAAGTAACAGGGCGGGGGCTCCTGCTTGAGGCTGTTGCTACCCACAGAGACCACCCAGCCTCTCCAGGCAGGGGAGGGGAAGCATGAGGGAGCTTGGCTGCCGGGAGGGGTGAAGGTGAGGACTTGGGGGCTGCCATTCATTCATCTGTTTATTTGTGTAATGCCTTTCTCCCTAACTGGACTGTAGGTTCCGTGCAGTCAGGGACTATGTCTACTCTAGAACCAGATATGTGGAAGGTCAATAAATTGTTCATGAACGATAATGTGGGAACAGGTAAGTGAGTAAAGCTTCCAATGCCAGAGCTTCATGTCCCTGGTCCCCATTTAACCTTCATCTAAGGCTGAGCATTTAATTGCACGGATGGGCCTGCGTGTGGTTGGAGGTGTCCCTTAATCCTGCTCTCCCCACAGTTCAGTCAGAGATGAGACTATCTCTAAATTCCTGTGAGCTTTCCAACACCTCCCCTGTACAAAGTTGGCATGGCACTGGGACCTGGAGGAGATGTTACTCAAGGGAGAAAATGTGACCTCCCACCCCCACTACTAGGTCCCCAGCACTCTGGGGTCCCATGATGCCGCTGATTGCCCAGAGCCGCCAGTCCTCCTAGGAGGCGGAAGCAACCCCTCTTCCAGAAAGAGAATGGCCAGCTCCTGGGACCTCAAATGGACCAGAGGCGGAGAGGCCCGAGGCACCGGCTGGGGAGGCACTCCGAGGGTAATGATGAGGCTTATTTACACAGCTCCAGAAATGGAAGGCTCCGAAAGTAACTGAAGATGAAATATTAGAGATGAAACAGATGGGTGCACAAGGCTCCACCAGGAGAAGATGCAGGGCAGCTGCCAGATGCTCACTCCACAACTGAGTGGCTTCACTGGGCCCCAGCCAGCCAGTGACACCTCAGGGGGCGGGGCACAGAATGAGGCAGGACCCCAAGACTACAGGCCTTCTCTCCCAATCACACCGTGAGATCACACCGTGTGTGCCTCCAAAACTGGGGTTATAGCCAGGTTTGTGTTCCTAACCTAGGACTGGGACAGAGTAGGTTTCATATCAATATTGAATAAGTGAATTAATCAATCAATCAATGATTAAATCTCACAGGCATTTTTCCTCCTCTTCCAGGACTGAGATAGGAATGCAGCACCTGCCTGCCAGTGTTGGCTTCCTGGCTTCTAAAGGGTTCCCACTTTTTACAGTAGGGCCTGGTCTACCGCAGCTCTCTCCTGTCCACCCCTTACTGTAAGGTGAGGGTCTATCAGCTGTGGGCTGACACCCTCTGCCTGAATCACCTGTACTCACTGTGTGACACTGGTCAAATGATGTAATTCCTCTGGTCTCCGTTTCCTCTGTAAAATGGGATAATAATAATCATCTTGTTGTGAGGATTCAAGGAACCATTTTAGGTAAAGTGTTATTGCTACCATCGTCACTGTCATCGCCTGAGGACACAGAGACAGGGCAGACAATCAGCTGAAAGTGGCAGAATGCTGAGTGAAGAGTGAGGGTGCAGATGTGAAGAGATGTGAGGTTTGGGGTTTACTTTTTGTGCCCAGGACACAGAAAACCTCAAAACGTCAAACTCTCCATTCTGTGTAAACAGAGATGCCACATTGCTTCCCGCGAGGTGCTTCTTGGGCTCCTGGGAAGTCCATGGTGACACAGTGAAGCCAGTGCGGGGCCTAGATCACAGGACCATGCCATGGCTCCCAGCGCCCTCCCCTGCAGTTTGCATCCTTGGAGGGCCCAGAGCGACACTCACTAGTTTTTTCCAGTCTCCCTCCAGCATACCTACAGTCCTGCTTATCATCGGAGGGAGCAGTACCTTCTGGAACAACAGCATACAGTTACTGGGTTTCGGTCCTTACCTGAGCTGAGAGCATTTCCTCAAGTCTTTTGTTACTTACTCTTACAAAAGGACCGTCCTTTCCCCGCTGAGGCCATTTGCTTTGCAGACATCCAGCTCAGAGTTTCTCAAAACAACTGTCAGCCCTTCACCAGGAAGCAGCAAACAGTCCGTACTCCCACATTTACCCAGTGGAATCCGTGAAGCTGCCCATGGGGCTTCAGCAATGCTTTGCAGAGAGTATTCTTTGCATGACGTCTAGGAAGTGCTCTTCTGGGAAATGGTGTCATCTTCCCAGGAGAGGGCCTGCGTAGGGTGCGCTGGCCCGCTCCCCCACCGCTGTAATCTCAGGGATCCTTGCCCTGTGAATGGTTCCGAAGCTTCTGATTTGATTTCTTCTACCCTGCAGGGGACAGCATTGGGCAAAGAACTGTGGAATCCGCGTGATAAAAGAAGAAACATTTGCTTCCAATTATCCAAATTATTGTTTGCTAATTGAAGTACAAAGGGGGTCTTTTTTTCTCCTTTGGTTGGTATAAGCATCCCTTCCCTTAAATCTCTTTGATTGAGCAAAAATGCTTTTGGAGTGTTTACTTTAATCCATACATCATTTTCCTGATTAGCAGTTGTTAGTAATGTCCTTGTTCACCGAGGCAAGCTTTAACCAGACAGCAGTTTGTCATAAAGCTGCAGAAACTGATATGGTTACATGGGCACCATTGCCTTTTGTCACGTTGGCTGGATTATTTTTCTTGACGTGGATATTGGCTTGGGGGATGAAAATGTATCTACCACATACCATGCTCATACCACTTGCTCATAGAGATGAGTGCGGTCTCATGTCGGGTTTTCTGGAAATAGACTCTGAGATGGGGATTTGAGGCAGGGCACGCTCTCAGAAACAACACCTGTTGGGGAGAGAGGAAAGTGGGAGACGTTGGGCAGGGTTATAGTTGCAGAGACCACATCTGATGCTGTGGGCAGCTTACTTGCTGAGATGGTCCTTCAGAGATGTCCCAAATTGGGACAAAGAGGCTGGGCTTTTGTGCCCCAACATTGACCAGTCTTTGGATATGAGCTGCCAGGGAGAGTGTGTAACCAGGGAGAGTGGGTAGGAAGCTCCAAATCCCCAGAGGGAAGCCATGGTGAGCAGTTAGCAGCCATCACTCCAGGGTGGGATGGGAAAGGAGTGCCTCAGTCCCTAAGGGGCATCCGGTAGCACGCCACAGTATCCATGACACCCACACATACGCACACGTACTTAAAAAGCAAAATGTAGATTGACGCATGTTATTTTTGAAGACACATGAAAAGCTCATGGAACCCTTTGTCAGCTTCCACTGCTCAGATGGTGTGGTCCTACACTCTTTCCGGAATGGAGCTCTGCAAAGTCTACGGTAGCTTTGTTTATTCTGGGCAGATGCAAAGAAGTTATCTCTGAACTTCTGCCAGCGATCAAAGGAACTGATGGTGTAGAACAGTTCCACGGGCCATCTCCTCCCTGCCCGCCATCTATCATCCCAAGCCCTTTCTGAGTGATGACTGCGCCCTAAACACGTAAAATTAATCACCACTCGAGGCCAGCCAGGTGTCTTGCCTCCAGAAATGATCTCACTGCAGCAAAAGCACAGCTCGGATCTGACTGTGTCTCATAATTTCATATAAAGAGCAGTGTGGCATCATGGGAGGAGAGCCCTACAGGTCTGCAAAGTCCTGAGAAGCGAAGAGCCAGCGCTGGTTTCGTGCAGAGACCAGGTGGCGGGTTGCTGCAGGTAAGGACCCTGTTTCAGGTAAGGAAGTCACACCTTGACTCAAAGCAGTGCTAATTAATTTGCCAGCTTCCAACAAAGTAGAAAGCTTGTTGGGAAGGATTCAGGATTCGGTACCCACACAGAACAGCTCTGTTCTAGAATTACCTCGCTGGCTTTGCAGAAGCTAGGCACAGGCTGGGGAGATGACCTCCACCCACACGCTGAGAAGATTATTACATGATCCAATGAAGCTCTGATTCTGAAATTCCATACGACAAGCCCTGCTTCACAGTGGCTGATAGCGGCCGTCTCTTGTACCCTGTACGTATATTTTAACTATGTGGCCTTCTGGCAATGTCCTGTACGTTTCAATCAATCAGAAGCCCCATTTGCCAGCTCCGTGCGGAGTTCAGTACTTCTGAGGGTTTGGCAGAGAGAAAACAATCATGGAGATAGATATAAAAATGATTGTCTTAATCTAATCACGTGGCATCTCCAGTGTCTAAATCCGAGAAGGAAACGCAGTCCAGCAACACACAGAACGCAAGGTCTGCCAACGCCAGGCAGGTTTTCACCAATGAGCTTGACCTCCGTTTTAGATCAGCGGCAAATCCTTATAACTTGGCTCTAATTGAGAGCTTAGCTGTTGCTATTAAATTCCTTTTCAGAAACAATACTGCCGACATGGCTCCCCTTACTGAGAACGTTCTCCCTCTCTATCGAAGGCTATCCGAATGGATGAGAATTAAGGCAAGCGCTTGATAAAATAATGCTCCCTAAAGACAGGTTGACATGTTTGATTAAAAGAAGCCTCAGAGAGAACCTTTGAATAAAATAAAGCCATCCTCCATTACAGTTCCACTCAGAGCCCAATAAATATACAGCCCTGTGACACTTTATGCAAATGAAAAGGAAACTGAGTCTCAGTGACGTGACCTGGGTGCCTCTTCAATCTCTATCGTCTTGTGGGCTTCAAGTCCTTCAGAAAGCCCAGCCTGCACACGGCCAGTGGGCCCTGGGACGGCAGGCTGGCCGTGGTCCTCATAACGCAGAATTCCCTCGGGGGAAGAGGACGTGTCTGTTCTGTCCAGACTCACAGCCAACAGGCACCCAGCTTCCTGGCTGGTTAGTATGCTAACAGCAAACAGTACCCAGGATAAGCAGGCGCCCTCTAAATAAGCCAGTGGGGGCGGTGGGGTTATTGCAACCAAGGCAAAAGAAGCAAACGAACACAGAGCTGATAGAATAATCGGAAGGGAAGAAAGTTCATATCACAGATACTCAGAGTTGAAAAGGTCCGACAGGTCGCCTTGTCGTCCTGAACCTGTACAGATGGCTCCTGGTGACAGCTGCATAATAAATTGCGCTTGGTGAGGTCACCAGTCCAGGTTTATTTGACTGTATATAAATGTGTGATGGCAGCTCTCTGCCAGTGGCCTCACTCGGGCCAGGTACGATGATACATTTAACAGGAAAAAAAAAAAATGAAATGAAATCAAAGTCATCCTAAATTCAGATTCATACTAAATTCACAAATCCACAATGAGGGTGAAGAATCAATATTAGTTTTCTCAAGGTGCCATGGTACAGTTTGTTATTCGACAACGATCTTGGGGCTGAAAGGGTCCTAACCATGAACATCCCTGTTTGTTCTCATATCAGGATTAGCGAGTGTTAACCTGAGGAGGAAGTTTGGATGGTGGAGCTATCATCCCCTACTGGACCAAAGCTCACCCCAAATGATCAATGCAGCCCAATCCAAATTATTTTCGGTCACATCAAATTTTAACATGACTAGCCTGCCAGTGTTAAATGAAGAGGCATCAAGGTGAACAATGACAGAATGCTGTATTCTAGCAGCTCATTTTATCCTAATTAAAGAACTCTACAGAATGCGCTATTTTAAATATCCTGAAATGATTATCTGAAGAGCCCTGGGATGGTGAGCATGCGTCTTTCAAACCTTAGATAAACAGATCGGGGCTGAGGATGAACCGTTCTCACTCTTCCATTTTTTTTCCCAACAGCACGATTGTTTCTCTAGCTGCCTGTTAATATT